>RCWM02000232.1:0-1215000 GCA_003667255.2 Euschistus heros
AAAAAATTAGCTTATTACCCGTGAGATCCGGACTAGCGGAAGGCGGATTCGTTCATCGTCGATTCTTAATGAGGGTCGATTCTAACCGGTGCTTGAGAAAAGAATATTGAGAATTGATTGACCCTAGTCGATTCCTGGGAACAGACCGATATCAGCGACTTCAGCGATTCTTTTGTGATACCTAATTATTTAATTATTATTCTACTCCTAATGACAAAGGCTATTTTTTTTCTTTAATAACAGACTATGTTTCCATCATATTTTTGCTATTCTAAAGAGTTTTGTTTTTTTACCCCAGATTTAAGATTATGAACTCGTATTTGATTAAAAAACTCAATTAAGAATTTTTAAAATGAATTATTTTTTTTTGTTTTGTCTGGGCTGTAAGTTAACTGATATATTATATATCGAAGATTATTTACTATCTAATTTATTTCTTGCATTATTTTTTTTCAATACACCTGGTTTGCTGTTATTGGATTATGCGTTGCAATAGCAATTTTTTGTTGAACCTATGTTCGCTGAACCGAAAATCGATTTTCTGGTATTATACCACTATATAAAGTCGAATCATTTTGGTACCGACACAACACTGAATATATATTAGATTTTTATTTAAAAAAATAAGTACATTATAAAAACTACCTCTATATTTCGTGAGAGTTAACACCAAGAAAAAAAAAAAAAAGAAAAGAGATGTCCTGGACAAATTTCAATTTGCTATTCATGAAGATGTCTGCAGAGAAACTTGCTTTAAAGAAAAGTTTTGCAGCAGCGTGGAGCTGAAAATTCGTTACAGTTTTGCTAACCGTTATCGTCAGAGAGTTTTTGTTACGCAGAAAAACCGTATAAGAAATAGTAATGTAAAAAAATATTGAAAATTAAATTAGTATTTTTTAACTTTTTAAAAAATATTTAGAATGGAATATATAATATATATTTGATTTTATAGGTTGTAATATATTTTATCTTAAGCTTGAAGTAATTTTTTTTTTTTTATAATAAAATAAAAAGTACTCGTACGTTGAGTAATAAATAAAGGCTTAGTGTACCCGAAGGTTCGATGCTGACCCTGCCAACCGTTCAGCCACACACATCCCTCCAACCAACTCCATCAAAAAACCCAAATCCCAAGATCGGCCCTGACGCAATCCCCCATCTACGTCACGGCCTACTCCTCAGTCGCATGATTTTAATGTAATTCTTTGGGTTTTTTTTTTTGGTGGGGGGGGGGTGTCATTTTATTTTTCAGATGATTTTTTTCTGAATTCTCATGAAGTTTCAGTTTTGAATATATTTTATTAAATGAACTAAGATTATGACAGAGATTATACTATTCTATTCGGAATATCGTGTTATATTGCTGAATTTTTAAGCCTTAGAGATTTTTCATATTTAAATTTGTCTCAACATCAGTTTTTAAATATTATGAATATCAACTAATGAAATTGATGAATATTTCAAAGAATCCTTGGTCCATTATTGAGATTGGAAAATCAATAATAAGAAAAGGAAACTGGAGAGATGGAAACCATTCGAACCGACTTAGTTCGAAACATCTGGGGGCTAAAAGAGACTTGGGTAGAAGTTATAAGACCTCTTTTTCTTCCTCCTACCCTTATTTCCATACTTTAAATACTGTTCTCCTGGCTCTCGGAAATCATATTATCTTTCTGAATATGTTAACTTTTTAGTATCTATTATCATTGTGTTTGAAGAAATTATATGATAAATTATCAATATTATCACTATGCTATCGATAATTAGCTGGATGGGGGGCAATTCCGACTTAGTTATCAATCAGATCTGTCTGAGGTTATCTCTTCTCTATACTAGGAATTGCTTGTTATTCTTATGGCTCGTATTGATAAAGCGTTATTTTGTGGATTTGTCCCAGACTTCATAGGAAATACTTTTGTATTTGTATCCGTATCATCAACAAGTTTAAAATAAAAACTGATTCTGAAAACCTGGATTATTAAGGCAAATTGTATTAGAATTAGGATTGATGAATTAATTTCTATTGGAATGTGTTTTATTTAAAATTGGTTTCGAATGTTAAACATTCATCATCAGTTCTAAACCATACTACCACAAAATAATCCAAATTTTTGTTTAAATGGACAGAAAAATATTTCCAAAAGTCACATTTTAATGGGGTGTATAAAGAAAATGACCGTTTTCTTAAACAAATATTTGTATTATTATTTCTTTGATATAAAATACAATTAATACTCAAAGTATAGTCCATTGTTATATACCGTCATTACCAATCTGCTAGCAAATTGCTCGATGCCACGCTGATACCATTCCTTGGGATGGCTGTCAAAGAACTCTTGGACAGCATTTTCAGCTTCCGTAAAATTATCAAATTTTTTCCCTTGAAGAAAATGGCCATGGATCGAAACAAGTAGTAATCCGAAGGGTGCGAGGTCAGGACAATATGGTGGATGAGGCAGGAGTTCAAACCCATTAAGTTCTGTAAACTTTTCTGCTGATTGTTGAGGAGTAAGTTCGTGAGGGACCATTTCTACTAGTCTTTTTTCACCTTCCCCATGGAGAGAAGATGGCAACTAACAGTATCTTTCGACACACCACACTCCCTGGCAAGTTCGCGAGTACTTGTGGACGGATTTGACTCAACAGCTTCCTTCAGAACCCCATCAATATCCATTAATGGCCGCCCGGAGCCCTTCTTCCTTTCCAACGTTGTATCTCCACTTCTAAATTTTTCAAACCAACGCCGCGCAGTGCGCTCTTCAAGGACGTCTTCCCCTTCATATTTAATAATTTCACGAGTTGCTTTAGTGGCTGTGAATTTTTTTTTTCCAGTAATGTCTTAAAATTACGAGAATTTGGTAGGACACTGTCATGTTTCTTCTTTGAAATAAATAACTGAACTGAGGCTTTTTTTTTTAGGAGTCCAGTGTTAGTAAACTAGCTTAGAGAATGCTCTAAAGGGATTATTAAGTATTGGTAAATAATAAATAGCATTAATATATTTACAGACTTTTGAACTCTGGAATTTGATAAAACGGTCATTTTTTGTTATACGCCCTACTAAATTCGTTTCCAATAGGAATGGAAAAACATAGGGAAAACCCAAGGGTTTGACCTATCTGGCCCTTTTTCCACTCTTGATTTCTTGTCTTCCATTTTTAAAAAACTTTAAAATATATAATCTATGTAACAAAGTACTCATGTTTTGAAAAGTGTATTTTAGAACTATTATATATGGCACCTAATAGATGTGGCAAATAATTCATCAATCCTAATTGTATTGATTCTTCTATACCATCATGTATTCCTCTAGAAAATCTATTAGGCTAGTTTTTTCTTGAATGATACATATGATCAAATATCAAATTTTAATTTTTAATCAATTAGTTAGGAATTAATTTACATTGGTTAAAAGTAGTGAATGAAACAGCGTTTCATTCATCTAATTTCCAGTGCGGATTTGCGCCAAAGTACATGGAATGGCCTATTTCCGATCTGCCTCAATTTTGATAACTATCAGGTGATAACTATCCTAGTCAAAGAAGTATTGACGTCATGAGTTCATCCCAATGCAGTCCTTATATCTCTTCTTATTCAATTGAAAATGACGCACCATTACGCGAACGTTTGACGCAATGGACCTAAAGTAGTTTTCAGGGCGCGTTAATTTAATTCAGATGTTTAAGAAAACATTATTTTCTTCTATTATTTATCGGAGTACGTCTTAAACTAATCTCCTTGAACCGGTTATCACGCGTTATACGTTATTCATCATCTGTTTATCTCGTCTCTAATTAGTGAGGGACGTGCCATTTTTCGGGGAGTGAGATATGAATGAAGGAATGAATTAGCTATTTAAATGAATGACTAACTTATACCTCTCCGGATTTCCTTTTTTTCATCCGATTTATTATTTTATTAGCTTCACCCGTATGTAACGGAATCTTGCATCGCAATTTTCACCAATTTCCAGCTATCTGATTACCTTAAAAATTTGCACACGTGTCAAGGGCCAATGACAATACGATAATTACACAACTTTGTTTTAATGTTCTTACTTAGTCCAGTCGAAATACCCCCAAATAGGGGGACTGCCTAGCAAAAGTTGGAGTAGTAGGTTTTATGATTCAGTATGGTCCAGATGGGTCCTGAGAATAAAATATCACAAATGTGACTAAATTTGATAAGGGGGAAATTTTGGGGGGGGGGGCAAAAACCCCCAACATTTTTGTACTTTTTTCAGATTTTTGCAAAAAACATGTTCTAAAACGCTTTAAATAAAAAATTTGTTATTTACCAGATTAAACTTTATTGATTTGTGTGTCTAAAGACATCTCTTAAGCTGAATTTGATTTAGGCGTTTTAGCCACAATCGAATGTCAAAATTCGACGAATTTCGCCAAAGTTCTCAAAAAGTTGGTTTTGGTCATGTTAAAGAGTCTATAACACCAAAATAGCTAATCCAATTAAAAAAAATTTACATACTAATAGTTGTAGATCATTAGATTTTGTCTGAGATAGTTTTTTTTTTTTTTTAATAATTGATTCATAAAAATTAAACTGTAATTCTGATTTGTTTAATTGTTTAGATTTATATAACTCTATTTTAGGTGGGATAGGTATTGATGATCATGTTACATCTTGGTTGTTTAAAAAAAAATTCAACTTATCTTTCTAGTACTTAATAAAAAGATTGGGATCAGGATCTCAATTCATGCTTTTTATTTATTTTTAATATAATTTTTTTTTTTGGACTGTCTTTATTTTTCTTCTGGTAGCTAGTCGAACGGATCCATGTGTGCATAGGAGTGATCAGAAATATTATTTTTAATACATACAGTAATGAAGATAATAGTTGTTATTTTATCAAGATGGTATCGTAATATGTTTTATTTTATATGTAGGATACTGTGTAATGTATATGTAGGTCTTTTCATTATAGTGTAAACAGATTTTATTTTTATTCTTCGCAACATACGAGTGTTTAGAAATGGAACATTGGAAGTAGGCAGCGTTGGACGATTGTTTTGGACGTCTATAGCGCTGTTGATTCCGATATGAGTCAGTCCTGACTGATCCATTCCGGCCGAGCAATTCTTTTCACCTCGCTGGCAACAATATTGAGCCTCAACCTTTGCCCTTTGAGTGCCTCCTCCATTGCCGAACCTACTCACCCACTCTTTCTCGTATTTTTTTTATTTTACGAGTTATTTTCGTAATGTTTCCAATTATTAAATTCTGAAAAGGAGTTCTGATAAGGGAAAATATGTATTTTTTGTTTTATTTCTTTGAAACGTTATTAGAAAAAGGCGGGCGTATGCAGGGAAAAAAAATCATCATGATTATTAACGATATACATATGATAAATGATAATCATATACATATGATAAAAAAGTGGATAGAAAAAATATCAGGTTCTTTCCAAGATATCCGTTTTTTCAGTCAAACATCTCCCCATCTCTCCAAGATTTTTTTTCTGCCTATTTCGGTTATATGAAGAACATTACTCTAAGCTAAGTCTACATATTATTTCGAGGTTTATTTTAACTTCTAAAAAAGGTTATAGTTATATATTGGATCAATGAGTCACATATTTTTGTCATATTTGAGAACTTTCAAAGTGTGCTTAAATAATTAATCACTCCTCTCCTGATCATCAATATAAAGCCTTGATTATTGTTCATGCCTTGATGGTGATTTAAGGAGACGTCGGTGGACTGAGATAATAAATGATACAATAAATGACTGTAGAAGGATCGCGTGTTTGCGAAGCGGGCATTGAACCTGTGGTCCCCGTTCTATTATTGGCAGGGGATTGCGCGAGATCTGCTCCACTCCCATAGGAACATCGTAATATTTTTTCTCCCATGTTTTATATAATACTGACAGGCCTTTGTTTTGTTTTTTATAACGTATATCTTTCTTGTGAATAATGTTTTTTTGTTCGAGGAACGAACTTAATGTTTTGTGGATGAAATTATCAAACAAACCTTCAATTATTCCATTAATTTTATTTTTATTTATTTATTTATCTTTGATTTGCCTCTACTCTTCAGGGTCATTGGATTGGATTGTAAAAATTGGATTCAATAAGAATTAAAAGGCTTTTAAGGTAAAAAGTGGAGTCCCAGAACTCAATACCGTATGTTCAAATGGGTTAACACAAAGCTTTGATCATTTGCCTAGTAAATGGCGGAGTAGTCTAAGAATTCGAACAGTTTCTTAGTAAGTCTTGTGTGTGGATTCCAAGTAAGACGTTAGTCCAGATGAGATCCTAGCTAGCTGATCTGTTCAACGTGGGTTATAAGTCTTGACCCCTTCTTTTCTAATTCAGTTTTATCTTGTTTTCCAGCTGTCCTTGGTAGGTATTTCATTTCTATTGTTTGTGAATTAATAAACCTATGTGTTATTTCGTTTTCTCTATCAAAAGCTTTTCTAAAATGAGAAGCTGAGCCATTTTCTCAGGTATAATTTTTCCCCTACTTAAATATTTCTTTCGTTTCATCACTCCACCATGTGCGTTTCCCTTTTTTGTAAACGTACATTTAAAATACTATTCCAGTATGTTTTCTAAAGGTTGTAAATATTTTTTAGAAACCCCGTCTCTTTGAATGTCAATCGCAATTTTGTCTAGTATTGCATTTATTAATGGGTCTTTGATATGTCCAAGCTTTTTATTTATTTGTTTATTTTATGGAATTCGTGTATCTGCTAACATATGAGCGCTTACTGTTTCAGTCTCATAAATTATTTTCACATCAGTACGTGCCGTCATCTTTCAGATTTATAAAGTATTGTATTTAATAGGGATGGTTGAATAGACCACAGTTATTATCCTAGGCACCCCTACCCGACATATCCTACCTATGTACCTTGCATACTCAATATAGATAAAGGGAATGGATCACACCTTCAAGTAATATTAATAAATAAAAATGTTTAAATAGCATTAAAACAAAGTTAGTGAATGGCAGGTGGACTTTCAGTATGATGCATCCGGTAACATCCATTTGAACTTCAACATTTAAACGCAGGTTATTTACGTCCTTACCACAAATAGTGTTTACAGCGTTCCAGTGAAATGTAACTGTATTATTCCACAGCTACATAACCGTTAACCGTTATATTTTCACTTTATATCTGAAATTGGATTCGCCGGGGTTGAACTAGGAAGGAGAATGGGTCACAGGATTATCAAGTTACGACTCCAGCCTTCGAAAAAAAAAGTTAAAGCATGCTGCAATGTTGACACTTTCTCCATGGGTTTTCGAGTTTCAGAGCAAGTTGTATTTTCAATTAAACAGGTTTTGTATATTTTATACTTAAATGAAATTTTTTGTCGCACGTGTAACTGACCTAAGGTTTTGATAAAATTATGATTGTATTCTGTAATATTATTTCTATAGTATAGTCCCCTAATTATATTATTTTATTTATTTTTAGAGGAGTGGGAATTTTAAATAGGTGCACACAATTGGGATCCATCATTTATGATGTCTACTGAAAACAACAAATATTATTAGTTCTTAGTTTCTTTTTCTGTGATGTTTCGGTAGCAAAATCATTCGATTCTCGGTACCTATACTTCGGTTAAGAAATAAATTGCTATTAAATAAAATATACGAAAGCCAAAAAAAAGCAAACCAAATCTTATTTAATTATAATAGTGACCCAAGAAATCGATTCGTAAACAGAAAATAGTAGTTATTATTCACAAAATACAATATAAAACTTTATTGCAGATCAAACATTGTGAAAATAATAATTTAATTTACTAAATTTTTTTTTTTAATTTTATATCAATTTATTGACATTTACAACTGTACAAATATATACATCAAGTAAATGTGGTGATAACAATTACAATAACATGTCAAAACAACTCATAAGTAGCACTTGTGCTTATTATAAAAATTCTAGGCCATCTTCTTTTCAGACGCCTCCTAAGATTATCTGGAATAGAGTGGGAAGCAAGTTGAGAAACTAGTGGATTTGAGTGGTTATGGAGCTTACTATGAAAGGATAGGTATATGGTTCGGGCTAACTCAGCAACATATAGAACATTAGGATCTTTATGGATTAATTTATTTGTGACGAAGTAAGAAGCATTTAGGATTTTTCGAAGGATTTTGGATTGTAAGGATTGGATAAGAGATGAATTGGATGGTTTAGTGTAGCCCCAAAGCTTAACTCCTTGTGTCCAAATAGGTCTAATCACAGTCATGTAAGTAAGTCTTTTGTAATTAATTGGGAGCTTTAAACGTTTATCTGGTAAATGTTAAGTAGTATGTAACAGCCAGCAGTTTCTTGTCGTTTTAGTCTTGTATGAGGATTCCAAGAAAGACGTTTGTCCAAGTGGAGTCCTAGGTAGTGGATCTGTTCAACAGGGATTAGTGGAATATCATTAAAGGATACTGTAGGACAGGAATTCTTAGGTTTACGACGAAGGGTAAAGGTTATTTGGTGAGATTTGTTTGGATCTATTATGATTCTCCATTTTTGACACCATTCTTGAAGGTTTAGGATATGGGATTGGAGTGTTTAGGAGGCAATGAAGGGATCATTGTTAATAATGAAGGGATCAATAAGCATGTGTCATTAGCATAAGCGAAACTATTGTTTAAGAAGATAAATATTCCAAAGGTTGTTGATTTCATTTATTACATAAGAAATGTTCAACTAAAACCTTTCATTAAAAACTATAGATGAGACAATACACTGATGTTTTTCTAGGTTTTGATTTTAATAGTGCATTTGGGTTTGAAAACCGCTATAGAGCATTTAATGAAATAATCTTTATTATGTGATAAACGTAATCCCAAAACTATAATGTTAAAAATGGTGCTATTGTCTGGCCAAATGTATACAGCTGGAAATAGTAATCCTATTTTTTTATTTTCATCAACTTTCTTTCTTAATTGCTTTATTTATCATCAACTATTTGACATGTGGCTTGCTGTAGCAATTCTTGATTTTTCCACAGAATGTTAAAAAACATGTACTGAGTATTCATCTTGTATATGAAAAATTTTATTTCTGTTGTAATAAGATATAAAAATAATTTTAAAAAAAAAGTATCTAATTTTTATTTTATCATTGGGAAGAAGATCCTATGTATGTATAATAACTACATAAGTATGCATTGTCGTCATCAGAGGTATCGACTTGGTACCATCGATTCTCGATACCGATTTTTTTCTTTACAAAAATTTCTTGTATAAATTATTCAAAGTGTTCTTAGGTTGATCCTTAGTCACATTTAATGCTGTCTAGCGGTTTTTGGAAAATGGTTAAGCACTACTTTATATCGAATAATTCCTGAATCTTATAACACGAATGGAAAATTTATCTTAAAATCCTTAATTAAACAAGTGCTACTAGTGTAACCCGAACAGATATCTTATTATAATATAGTGCATACCACACTCCAACCCACTAGTATCATGACTTGTTTTCATGATGTAGATCTTTTATTGAAGAGTTACCAATAGATTATTTCTATTCCAAATTACCAGTATGTCAACAAGATTCGTAGTTTATCTCATTTAGTTCTACCATTTTTGTTATATTGTTAAATTTCAGTAAACAAATTAAAAAAAAAAAAATGGTATAAATGTATTTTTTTTTATACTTTTATGTATAAAAGTAAATTCTGAAGGCGTTACTCGTAGTATGTACCAGCTTATTTCGGTAACGAGTTAGGAATATTTATGACGCTTTAAAATTTACATAATGGGAATAAATCTTTCTCCAGCTTCTTAGTCAGAAATATAGAATTCGAAATAGATTTTTTTTTTTTCCAATTCATATCAAAATGAGATGATTTTATTTTCCCGACACATACGTATTTTTTTTTTTTTGTTTTTTTGTGTGTGATGTTAGATACATTTTATTTTATCAATAATAAATTAGTGTAATGTTATCAAGAGATAGTCACAAAGAAAATGGAAGGTTCGTAGTATGAATATTATACATACATGGTACATTCAATTTTCGAACCCCTTTGATGTACTTGTTTTCTAGCTTCCATAAACAATGCTTAACTAGATGTGAACAGCGTTGTACCGAACCCTATTTTAAACGGATAAGTTCACTATTTTAAGGAATTCCTTTCTATATTATGTTAATCCAATTCTTGGTAATCATACAGAAATTACTTTGACAACTTCAACTTTGAAGAAATGCTTCAATCGAGCCGTACTGGATATGCTAATATAATTTCAATCAACATAGAGATGAAACAGTTTTGATTTAATTGTTTGTTTAAAAAGGGGATTAATTGGCATATCTACAGGGACCTGCCTTACTCAACATTAGGCTCTCTCGTCCACATTAAATGATGTTTAGTATAGAACCACGTTTCTGTTTGTCGCTATTTTCAGATGAAATATCTCCAGTTATGATTTTATTGTAACTTACCCATGTATTTTTATTTTGTTGACCATTCGTCAAAGGGTAAAATGGTTAACTCTTCTGCCAAATATTCTACTTCAACTTTTTCAATATCCATATTTATATTCATTGGATGAACGAAAAAATCATTTAGCAGTTGAAAAATAACTTATGGCCATAGGCCATGCGGAAAAGAAATCGTCCCCGTTTAATAAAAAACTAGGCTATGACTAACTTATTTTACAATTAGAATCCGAAAAAAGCTTTATAGCGTACAGTAAACATAAATAAACTTACAATTTACATTTACTTTTAAGAACAAAAAAAAAGTGGAATATGTTTGTACGAAAATACGTTTTAATAATTTGAACAAAAACGCCACCATTTGAACCTACCATGCAAGCCTGTAACATATTTTGTAAAGAAATATTCTGGATGTATGCATTAATTCATTTGTTAATTATTTTGAGTTGATGTTTTTATCGAAAATGTTTTTTATACTACTGTCATTTTGCAGCTTTAAAAATAGATTCATGGGAAACAGCTGATAGTGTAATTTTATCATTTAAATGATAATAGCGCTGGATCCGAATCTGATAAATCATTTACAGAATAAATAAAAAACTTACCAAGTTAGATACGGAAAATTATAGAAATGAAAAATTTATTCCTTTAATGCAAAAAAATAAAGGTGAAATCCACTAGTTAGTAACGTAGGTCAGGTTTTTGAGAAAGTATTGCAAAAAACGTAAAGTGTATGAGCTTACTTAAGAAGCATATACAACGTTTGAATACCATTAATAATTCATCATCAATGGACTCTATCACCATCAAGAGACCACCGGGATTAATGAGGCTGTCAGTGTATGTGTATTTAGTTGACATCCTAACCCATCCTACCACTGTCCTCATCACGTACGCTTATGACACATGTGTATTATAAGTAAACAATGATCCCTTCCTTGCCTCCCAAACACTCTAATCCCATACCCTATACCTTCAAGAATGGTGTCAAAAATGGAGAATCAAAATAAATCCAAACAAAGCTCACCAAATTACCTTTACCCTTCTTCGTAAACCTTCCTGTCCTACAGATCCGCTACCTAGGACTCCACTTGGACAAACGTCTTTACTTGGAATCCACATACAAGACTAAAACGACAAGAAACTGCTCGTCGTTACAGACTACTTCAACATTTAATAGACAAACGTTCAAAGCTCCCTATTAATTACAAAAGACATTTACATGACTGTGATTGGACCTATATGGACGTAAGAAGTTGAGCTTTGGGGATCTACTAAACCATCCTTACAATCCAAAATGCTCCTTACTTTGTCACTAATAAAGCTATCCATCAATATCTTAATCTTCCATATGTTGCTGATGTAGCCCGAACCAAAGGCCTAGAGATCTTCTTGTGTAGACTTTTTATTGAAGTGCTACTGATGAGTAGGTCTTTTTAAGTTTTGACATGTTATTGTAAACGTTTTTAACACATTTACTTGATGTATATTTGTGCAGTTGTAAATTCCAATAAATTGATGAAACAAAAAAAAAAAAAAAGGTCATTTAGAAATAAGTTGGGATAGTTTCGGAGAAAAAAAAAGTGAAACCCTCTGGTGAGCAACTGGACCGTTTTTTAACTAGATCTATGAAAACAGTTTGTTTGTTTTTTATGAAAAAAAACGAAGTCGTCATTGTACGATTCCTTGTCTGAAGTTCATAATTCTTAACTTATCTTATCTTTCACTTTTAAATTAATAATTTAATTAAGTAGAAGTAAAGTAACACCATTTTCTTGAAAAGCATCAAGTTCCGACCCTTTAATTATGCTTTCTATTAGTCACCTCGATAAGAGTACCAAGTGACGGTTTCAGATTCGAGCAGTTCGCCGACTAATAATCTCCCTCTCTTGGTATCGGCCAAGTTGATCCGAGAGGCGCTGCAGAAGCAACTTGAAAATCCGGTTCTCGTTGTAATCTCGGGAGGGCTATTACTGTGGAAGGTCTCCGGCCACCATTATCAGGACAAACGCCTTGCCAACAGAGGTCTTGTCTAAGGTCGATAGATAGACCTTGTTGAAATTTATTTCATCTCTGACTACTTTAGATGGAGAAAACGTCAAACGAAATCAGAAATATCATTGCCATTATTTATAAGTTCCAAAAATTCCAGAGACCAGAAAAAACTGTTTAATAAGTCATAGTAAGTTATACTACTGAATATAATTCTTTTTTTAAGGATCTTTATAGTTATTTAACGATTGGGAGGTGCGGTAGCTCAGTGGGTTAGGTATTACACTGCCATGCTCCCGGGTTAGAGTCCGGCTGAAAACAGAAAATTATTTTCCGTTACATCATACAACCTTAGATCAGCTTCGAACTGACGTTTGAGCACGATTTCACAACAGTTGGCCCATTAAAAGAACATCCTTACCTACGTACTGAACCCAAGACCCTTCATGGGTTGTAGTGGTAAGGTTGATGGTACATAAGGATCAATAAAATTAGGATTGATTAATCAGTTGCAACTTATGTTGGATTTTTTTTTTTATTTGAAGACCAGTTTCGAATGTTAAACGTTTCTATAAAAATAAATAAAAATGAAAACATCAGCCCTTTGCTACACAGATTGTATAAATTCCCCGTCAAAAGTATCGTAACATTCTGAAATATTTGAATTTTATAAAAGAAAAATTTTTTTTTTTAATAATAAAGAAAGGTTCTGAAGTCTATAATAAACATTCCTAAACTAGACATAAACAGTTTTTATTAAAATAAATTACAATATTTCTTCCAATAAACAAAAATGTGAGAAAACATACTTTTTAAAATTTTTATTTTTTACAGTTTTAACTTTTAAATTTTTAATTGATATTTTGATAATAAGACATACTGCCCCCCTCCCCCAGGCTTAAATGACTGCTTCCACTAGTCTTGGAGTACTTGTAAATAACGAAACGAATGATAAACATGGACTGAAGGAAATTTGAAAAAAATAATCTAAAGTTCCATCGTTTGTTATTAACGGGGAAAAACATCGATGTGTCTAATCCTTAATGTCATACGATAAATAATATTAATTTCAATATAAACCAAGTATGGATTAAGGTAAAAACCAGGAAAATCTCGTGAATTATGTGTGTTGCAATACTTTTGTCGGGGAGTTTATATTAAATTTAATAAATGTAAGACAAGAAATCAAACATGTTAATACTCAACTCAGGTTTAAAAATGCAAGAGCTTCTAAAAGATATCACGACCTAGAGCAGAGTGAGTGTAAAGAGACAATAGGGGAATAAGATAAATACATTTTGATCTCTACTTTTAGTTGTCAGGAAAATGGGCTGAGTTTTAGGTTATCCTTATAACTTGTCAGCTATTCTGTTCATACTGGAAACAAATTTATTATGGTACAGTTAGAAATTTGTATCTTGTCACTTAAACAAAGATCTGGATTGGTTTCCAATGAATTTACTTCTATCTATGGTAATTAATGGTAAATGGCAAAGAATTAATCAATCCTACGTTATTTCTATCTTAAAACAAACCGTGTGTATCAAAACTGTTCCTAAGTACTATATTTTTAGTCCAGTCTTTTAAGAAGTTTTTAGCCCCGATATGTGGAAAAATTCCTAGTGAGCTGAATTTTTGTATAAACTTTTATTGCGGCATTTTAATGAATTCGTGAAAAATCGACATCGACGATTAACTTGCAGTAAGTCGCACTCTTCCGCGAAAACATTTCTTTTTTTTTGTACTCTTTTGACTATAACTCTGAAACTATTTGTCTGATCTAAAATATGTTTTTTTCATCTGAGAGCTGGTTAAATTTACCGTCGGACCCTACTATATATATATAATTTTGATAAAGTATCGTAAAATAACCAAGCCAGGACGCTGAGAACCCCGTAATATTGTGAAATCCTTATTTTTTCGGAACGATATCAATGTCGATTTTTCACATTTTTATTAAGATGTAATAAAGATGTATATAAAAATTCAGCTCTCTTGGAATTTTTCCGCAGTTAAAACCTAAAATGACTGGACTATTATATTAGCTTATATTTTTTTTTCTTGACTTCTTGCCGAAATAAACTAAAACAACCCCATATTTTCGCTTTAATCGTGTTTAAAAAACTCAAATATTTTCTAGGACTAAATGTTTTGAGAACTCTCGATAACAGTAGGTTTCAACGAACCACTCCTTTACTACTTCTTCCCAGGTGTGTTGTTTCCCCTTGAGTGTCAGGCAATTGGTTTTCAGTCCTAAAAATGGCCACGTTTTCCACTGGTTCAATTCTCAACTTTTTCCGGGTTCCTTGATATCCTTATTCTTTTCCTAATTTTAATTAATATTAATTTAAAAACTTTTTTTAACTTTGCTTATTAGTTTTTTAACAGGATTTAATTTAATTTTGTGTGAAAATACTTATAAAATGCCTGCTTTAGTTTCGTTTGTCCTCTAGTTTTGAGCGGCACTTAAGAAAAAGATTTTATATGTAAAAATAGGTATTATTATATTCAGTAGTGCTCTGACTTTATAAACATTGGAATCCCACAGATTGAGTAATGTGGCTGCTTTTTATTCATAAATATTTAGCAATGTACAAGGAATTTGGTGAATTTGTTTTGCTTAGTCCTCCAGTTGAAGTCCTCATCCCCAGCGGAATCGCAAAGGTAAGCCACAAGTCCTTCGGTGAGCTAGCCCCCGTTACTCATTGCAGCGGAACTTATGATCCTGCCCTTTGTTCATTTCTCAACGAGATGAAGGTCTTTCTCTTGAAATGAATGTAAATGGGAACTTGATTTTTTATTCTATTTAAATTTAATCTTAATCTAAGGACGATGCTTGTCGAATATTCTGTTATAAGAAAAAAAATTTAAAGCAAGAAAATTTATTATATACCGCTTTAATTAGCTTGACCTGTATGTAATGGATTCTTTTAGCGTATTTTTCACCAATATTCAATACATTCTGATTGACTTGAAAATTTGCACACGTTTCAATGACCCAATACAATTATTTCATAACTTTGTTCTTATTTCCTCACCAGAATGACTATAATAAAATAAAATATTCAGATAAGTTTGCAAGTTAACACGATTCACGAGACATCGGTAAATGTCGTTCTAGTTTACCGATAAAAAAATGTTTACCAATGGAACATAATTGAAGGATATAAATAGTCATGATTGTGGTACCACCGATATCGCCACGGTATATTTAAATTGAATAACTTGATTGCTCGTAGTGAAAAGGGAATGTTTTATTTAATAATGATGAAATAGAAAGGTCGGGTAAACGTGGCTAAAATCGAAGCTCTTGGTTATAAATACTATTGATATCGTTTGAAGACTAAAAATAAAAAAAATGAATTAAAGTTTCATAAAAAAAATAAATAAATTAAAAAAAAACACACGCTATAATAGCAAACCGATCCTTAGTAGAAAATAATTTTTATTTCATGAATTTAACCTAAACGAATTTATTAAATTCACAACTTTAAAGCATATAAAATGACAAATAGATGATTTATGGCTATAAAAATAAAAATTTAAGTCATGTGAGGCATGATGAGGAGCATTGCGCCTCCATCTCGCTTGTTAATCATATTTCATTTTATTCTAGCAGATCTCTCATTCAGCTCTTTTTCAACATTCTACGGATGCAGTCATCTTCGTAGACATGTCATGTATTAGTTTATTGGGATGACTTCGAATTCTATTGTGAAATCTTTTGTAGTTGGCCTGTATTTGTTTTTTGATGGTATTCATATGTAAGTCCGTGTGATGAAATATCTTACCAAGGTGGTTGCCTGATCGTCCTAAAAGGTTTTGCCTAAAAAGTTAGTAGTTTACTAAGGTAAGGAGTTTTTGTCTTATGTTTAATTTAGAACGTCGTACAATTGAATGGGTCCACCGAAAAATGTTCTAAGCTCCAAACATAAAATTTTGAGTAATCAGTGAAAGAAAATCATATTTTAAAGGTATTCTTAGTTTTGTTGGTTAGATTTTATTTTTAAATAATAATTTGTTATATTTACATGTATAATGACATAATGGAGTACTATATCATGCTATGGTGTACTATTGTACATTTTAAAACCTTTGAAATTGCCACTTCGGAAATTTTGTTTTTTGGCGGACCCATTCAATTACTGAATAAAATAACTTTAGCCGTTGATTTAATGTTTACTTCTGTCAAATATTTGTAGTGCCAAGAATACGTATGAAATGTTCTATGTCTGTTGTCCGTAGAAAGTCCTAAAAGAGGGCATTTAGCCCTTTTGTATTTTCTTTCTGACCTTATCTTATTTTCATTTTCATAAGGTATAGTTGACTGTGAATTATATATAGGAGATGTAGTTGGTTAGGGTAGGCAGTCAATGAACTCAGCAAATCAAAACAAAATGTTTATTTTATTTTAATTGTCAAAGCCGACGTTTCGACTTGCTTTGCAAGTCTTCATCAGGGCTAGAAGAACAGAAAACAAGCAACAAGGTATGACTACATTGACTACATGACTACAATGTAAAATATATGAATAAACACACACCACAAAACATAGGAATGATTGAGAAAAAAAAAAATAAATAAACATAAAATGATACATAAATGACTGTATAAGAGTAAGGATAGTAACATAAAGGCAAATCAAAAGGCCATAAAGACAATAAAGACTATTGAATTGAGGTAAAGATGAGAATAAATTAAAATGAGTGATAGTTAATTAAATGCTAATGAGTAATTTTGACAAAATAATTGGTGAACATAAACAATGTAGATGTTTAGTTGTTGAGATAATGAGGACTAGTTATTGAGATAATAATTAGAGGAGTTAACAATTAATGAATAGATACAGAGTTACTGAGATATTGAGGACAGATAACTGAATTCAAATCTGAGGGCACTAAAGCCTAGACACTAAATGTAAAATATTGAATTACAATTGAAAAGAATATTTCAGGAGTCATAGTGAATGAATAAGTATAACAATATAATAGGTAAATGTAAAAAAAAAAAAAAACAATAGTAGGTATAGAGATTATGAGATATAGTGGTTAAGCTAATGAGTTGTTACATATATAAAATAAAATTAATAGTAGCAGGGAGTTAACTAAATAGTTAATAATAAATAGAATTAAGCAAAGTACAGCTATAAAGTAGTGATAAATATATTGATACATATGATGAATATTAGGAAATATATAGTGGGGTAATTACAAGTGTGTACAGTGGAAAGAGAAAGGAAATGGATAAAGGAGTGAGGAAAAGGAAATTTAGCAAAACAAATTGTGCACTAACATTTAAAATGGAGAAAGGAAAAGGATATATTAATGATTAAAGGATGAATATATAAAGTAAAACTAAATAAAAAATATCTTTTTTAAAAAACTTACGTTCTGGTAATGGTAACAAATTCACATCCTTAACCAAAATATTTCCTCCTTGTCCAATCAGCTTTCATCATTTATAGGTGAAGATAATATGCACAAATTCAATGCTTTCATCACTAAAATATCCATCAATCTCAAATCCCAAAAAAAATCCCATCTCATTTGTAAATTTCAAGACCTATATCAACACTCTCTTAGACAAAAAATTTATCCCACTGGTGACCAAAATTGGGTTAAAAACCTCTCTTCCTCTGATATCCCTCCCCCTGTCATCAACATCCTAAGTTTAGGTACAAATTTTTCTACCCCTACCACAAAAACCCACCATATCCCAGAATTAATCACTAATTTGGAATATATATATAGAGATGACTCTCTTACCAGTACAGTAGAAGATAGAGAGCTGTCCCGCATAAGTGTATGTAATATAATTTCTAATCATCTCCAACACCCGCCTTCTTTTCCCATGAATTTTTTCCCCCGTGTTCCTCAGAGACTTATCCCTCACTCGATCCTTTCTCGCTTCACATGATCATATCATTGTAACCAAAGCTGACAAAGGCAACACCACAGTGATCATGGACCGCTCCCAGTATGAGGATAACATTTACCAACTCCTTTCCGACCAAACCACCTATACTCCCACCAAACGAGACCCTACCTCTTCCCTAATTACCAAATTTAATAGACACCTCAAGAGCCTCCTAGATTCCAAACAAATTAATTATTCCTCTTACAGAAACCTCATTTCCTACAACTCCATCGCTCCCCGTTTTTATGGCCTCCCAAAAATTCATAAACCTAATAACCCACTTCGGCCTATTACTTCTAACATTAATTCCCCATCTTTAAAATTGAGTCAATTCCTCCTGTCTTCTCTCCAATCCCTCAGCCACAATAATACCTACGATATCCACAATTCCTTCCACCTACGTGACACCCTATTACCCCTCCAAATTCCTGATAACTTTATCCTAGCCTCCTTTGACGTAGAAAGCTTATTCACCAACATTCCTATTGATAAAGCCCTTACCATAGTAAACAATAACTGGCGCATTATTGAACCCCATACTCCTCTTAACCAAACTTCCTACCTCGAATCCCTTGAACTTTGTCTAAAATCTGGATATCTTACCTTCCAAAACAATTTCTATTACCAAATCTCTGGACTAGCCATGGGTAACCCCCTTGCCCCAGATATCTCTAACATTGTCCTTAATGATCTCCTCAACTCCATCACTCCTATGTTTCCTAAAGACATCTACTTTATTAAAAAATATGTAGATGACCTTATACTTATCCTAAATCCCAACAGTATTCCCGCCATCCTATCAGCCTTTAACTCATATCATCCCCGCCTCCGTTTCACTGTGGAACTTGAAATTAATAATTCCTTACCCTTCTTAGACCTACTCATTATTAGAAATCCTGACAACTCTATATCCACCAATTGGTATACTAAACCTACCTACTCTGGTAGGCTATTAAATTTCCACTCCAACACCCCTATCATCAAAAAATTAACACTGCTAAAAACCTTATCCACCGTAGTCTTTCCCTTTCCGATCCCCAATTCCACGCTTCTAATACCATTCGAATAAAAAACATACTCATCTCTAATAACTTCCCCTTAACCATTATTAACAAACTCCTTAATAACTACAATAACCAATCATCTACCACCCCCACTTTTTCTAACTCCCCGATACCCCCGCCCCTATATCTATATAGATCCCTCCCCTATATACCCATCCTTTCAGATAAAATACAAAAGTCTCTACGCCCAATCTTCCCCAATTTACGCCTAGGCCTTAAGCCCCACAACAAACTCTTGAATATTTATTCCAAACTTAAAGATCCCATACCACTTCCTCTCCGTTCCAATGTCATTTACCGTATCCCCTGTGCCTTCCCTAATTGCAATTCCTCGTATATCGGTGAGACTAAAAACCATCTTAAAACCCGCATCTCACAACATAAACGCTCTATCACTTCCGGTAACCCGTTTGCAACAAAACTTTCTGAACATTCCTTATCCCTGAACCATAATTTTGACTTTGATAAAACCACTATCCTAGACTCCTTTAGCAACTTAGAAAAACGATTAATATGCGAATCTATCCACATCCACCTAGAACCCTTACCTGTAATCACAAAATAGATAAGGAATACATTTCCCACACGTATTCCCAAGTTTTAAACCTTCTCAAAAAAATCCTAAATTTCCTCCCTGTGTTTATGTATATATTTAAATGTTATTAATACGGTACTATCTTCCTTACTCTATTTTCTACTCCCTTCCTCCCTCTCGTTTTTATTAATACTTCAACACACTAGCTCAATATCACCGCCAGCTCAATATCACCTTATTGTATTTCATATACGAATATTTTCCCGCTCCCACCTTGGTCCGTAGTTTAGATACCCGACGCTAGATCACTCCACCCTCCTTTCCTCCCTTAACAATTGCCTTATATTTTCCCGCCTTTCTTCAGTTTGGTTTGTTTAACATTACCAGAACGTAAGTTTTTTAAAAAAGATATTTTTTATTTAGTTTTACTTTATATATTCATCCTTTAATCATTAATATATCCTTTTCCTTTCTCCATTTTAAATGTTAGTGCACAATTTGTTTTGCTAAATTTCCTTTTCCTCACTCCTTTATCCATTTCCTTTCTCTTTCCACTGTACACACTTGTAATTACCCCACTATATATTTCCTAATATTCATCATATGTATCAATATATTTATCACTACTTTATAGCTGTACTTTGCTTAATTCTATTTATTATTAACTATTTAGTTAACTCCCTGCTACTATTAATTTTATTTTATATATGTAACAACTCATTAGCTTAACCACTATATCTCATAATCTCTATACCTACTATTGTGTTTTTTTTTTTTTTTTTACATTTACCTATTATATTGTTATACTTATTCATTCACTATGACTCCTGAAATATTCTTTTCAATTGTAATTCAATATTTTACATTTAGTGTCTAGGCTTTAGTGCCCTCAGATTTGAATTCAGTTATCTGTCCTCAATATCTCAGTAACTCTGTATCTATTCATTAATTGTTAACTCCTCTAATTATTATCTCAATAACTAGTCCTCATTATCTCAACAACTAAACATCTACATTGTTTATGTTCACCAATTATTTTGTCAAAATTACTCATTAGCATTTAATTAACTATCACTCATTTTAATTTATTCTCATCTTTACCCTCAATTCAATAGTCTTTATTGTCTTTATGGCCTTTTGATTTGCCTTTATGTTACTATCCTTACTCTTATACAGTCATTTATGTATCATTTTATGTTTATTTATATCTTTTTTTTTTCTCAATCATTCCTATGTTTTGTGGTGTGTGTTTATTCATATATTTTACATTGTAGTCATGTAGTCAATGTAGTCATACCTTGTTGCTTGTTTTCTGTTCTTCTAGCCCTGATGAAGACTTGCAAAAGCAAGTCGAAACGTCGGCTTTGACAATTAAAATAAAATAAACATTTTGTTTTGATTTGCTGAGTTCATTGACTGCCTACCCTAACCAACTACATCTCCTATTTATCTTATTTTCACTCACAACGAATTTGGAAGGTTGTTAGTACTTTGGGAAGTTAGTTGGAAGTTCTTGGCAACACACAAATTTCGAATGATGATTAGATCTAGAGGTCAGTAAAAATAACAAGCTTCCACTATCATGCAATAGATACAAATTATTATTATTATTTTTTTTTTTTTTTCTGATTCGGCCATCTAAGCACCACGTCATTTCCAATACTTCTTGCTTTTTTGAGCATTAACATCCACCCAGTACTTGCGCATTCGTTCTCGATGCTGTTGCTTCCTTTCTTCGGTCCACTTCTTGCCTGTTGGAAGCTTAGGCTTTTCTTGGAAACATCGGTGTGCTGTTAGTTTCTCTGCTTAATTGGGGCATGTTCCCAAATACCGTTGCTATAGTAATTCCCACCTCTTTCAAATCTTGTCCACCTCAGTGAACCAAGCTCTCTTAGTTTTCTTTTTGAGAAAGTACGTGAAGATCCTATTAGATACAAATTATTATTATTTTTATATATTGTTTTTGTGCTTCCTTTGTTGGTTAATACTTAATCACTCCCTTCATTAATGTCATATAATTACTGTTTTCGTTCCTCAATTACAAAAAATATAAATATCTATATAATTCCATTGTGTTGGCTAGGTTGCGGTCTAACCTTAGCCAGGCAGCCTAACTAGTTTTTTCCAACTACTGTGGCTCGGTAACAAGCCGAGTTGCTCCGGACTGCCTTGACCAGGGCGGCCTTGGCTGTCGCCGGTCAGTGAACCAGACCAGATCTTACGTTAATAGTTGTCGTCAGGCATGCTGGTGTCTTGATTGCTCGTGTAAAGTGGGTACCTAGTCCTTCATAGGCTTGAGCGTGAATAATGACCACATCATCTCTTTGTTTATGTATAAGTCAGTCAGGAATCAATTTCTTCCTTATCAAGTGCTCAACCCAATGATGTTTTGTTTACAAGCATAAATATGGCAGACGATGGATTAAAAAGAAAAAATAAGTTTAATAGTATAATGAATATTTATAGATTTATGTAATAAAATAATCCAATTTTAATATACAATGTATCTAGTCTGGAACAAAAAAAAAAAAATTACATCATACTACTTTACAATTATGCTAAGCAGGCAGTTTATGGTGACCGAAGAGGTAATAGATTACCTATAATGGTGGATTTCTGTAGGTAAAGAAAAATTTAAAAAAGAAAAAAAAGAATTTATTGCATTTTTATTTTCGTTTATGATACAATTAACTGTTATAAGAAATAATGTATATTAAAAAAATATTCAGAAGAAAAATTATATAGGAACTTCATAAAATTCATATTTTTATTTATTATTTACTTTCTGGTGCCGTGTACCACCACATTTGGTTAGAGACACCATACTCAGGTTGAGAAGTATAAGTTCTTGAACCGATTTATTTGTTTCAAAAAGTGAATGTGGTTGTGGACATATGAGTTATTTTCAAGCAATTTTGAAATGTCTTCATTCATTATTGACCATTATCTTTTCTTTGCTTTTGGAATTTTTTTGCATTCAACAAGAATATGTTCTATTGTCAGGTTTACACCAATCAATTTCTGATTAGAAAACTGTAAGCAAATTTTCGATATTTCTTTTTCTATCTAGGATCCAATGATTTGACAATATTAACCGCGTTTATTTCCTCTTTTGAATTTGGAGTGTATGTGGGCAGAAAGAGTTCTGCAAATAGATTATGATACGTTAAACAAAGAGTTTTTCCTGATTATCGATACATTAATAGATCTAATTATTCAGTCGGTAATTACGGATTCCAAGTACATAATTTCCGTTCCACGCTTCTCTGAATTCAGATGATTTTAAAGCAGACATTTACTCTGAAATAGCCATTTATCACTTTGTATAAAAGCATTATAATATTATAAGGAAATTGAAGCAAATTTATCTTCCAACATTAATTTTATATTTCAAAAAATTATACATGTGGGTGACGTTTCATGGCTTATGCCATATTTTCAAGCCCTAAAAACATAAAGTAAAAACATGGTTAGCAATTAATGAAACTTATAATAATTAATAATGTCCTTATATAATATAATATAATAAAAAAATATTTTAATATTATTATTTTTTTCGTCATTCATCACATAATATAACCTTGCTATCATTAAAAATCTAGTTCTTTTATCCTTAAATATTTTTTAACTTCAGAAATAATTTTTATGAATGTTTTATTTAAGTAGATCTACTTATATGTTCACTTGAAATATTTTAATCTTAATAATTTAGTATTTAAATGGCCTCAAGACATTTTTTCCGAATTCGAATCTGCTGTTTATGAAGGCTCTTAAAAAAAAAAAAAAATTCATATGGATTATATGCAATGATTTCTTAAATAAATAAATTTTGTTTTTGCTAGATTAAAATTTATTGTAATTTCACCAATAAAACTCTTTTAAAAACACTATATTATTATTAAAGCTGTAAAGATGGACAGAAAGGACAACTTTTTTGTGAACTACTGGATTGGGAATTTAGTATACCTCAAAGCATATGATAAAATCCTCTTGCGATTCTAAGTTTAATGTTAATTGTTTAAAGTGGCAGAGTAATAAGAAAGTATTATATTTTTAGTGCCGAAATAGTGATCCACGTGTTTTCATTCTATTTATTTATGTGGTTATTTTATTTTTGATTACCACCTGTTGATTCCGAAAGATACAATCAGGAGATGTGTAGAGTATGGTGTTAGAGGTATTCTGATATCTGCTGTTTTGAAGGATTATAAAAAAAAAAAAAAATTCTTAAATAAATTAATGTGGTTTTTGCTTGAATAAATTTTATTATAATTTCGCCGATAAAACTCTTAAAATAGTATAATATGATTAAAGCTATATATAAAGATTGACTGGAAAACTACCAAACGATATTTTATTCCAACTACTGTTTTTTTTTTTTTTTTAAATTAAGAGAAGTGAATTTTTTCTATCCAATGTTTACAGCAGGTTAAGTGTTTTTTTAAATAAATGTGTTTTTTTCTAGTTTAATTTTTTTTGTAATTTCCCCGATAAGACTTTTAAAATCGTATTTTATTAAAGTTATAAAGAAAATTAAAAAACGACATTTTTGCAAACTACTGGATTCGAATTGAGTAAAATTTCTCCTTCCAGTGTTTGCAGTTTTGAGATCAGGTGTTTGAGACCCTCAGCAAATCAATATGATGAAATCCTCTTGCGATTATAACTTATTGGACTATTGTTCAAAGTGGCAGAATAATAAGAATGTTAGGATTGATGAATCAAATGCCACTTTTATTGGAAGTATATTTATTTAAAAACTAGTTTCGATTGTTAAACATTCCTTAATTTAAAAAAATAATTCAAAATATCAGCATTCTGTCACATAGATTATACACAAAGATATAATTTTTATTTGTTTTTAATCCTTAAGTGAGTACCAATATGTTTTATTTCTTGTCTTGCATTTTTAAAAATTTTGAATATATGGTATGATCTATGTGACAGATGTTTTGAATTTTTTTGTATTTTTTATAACTGATGCTGAATTTTTAACATTCAAAACTAGTTTTCAAATAGAAAGAATTCAAATAGAAGTGGAAATTAATTCATCAATCCCGATTGTATTGATCATACGTACCTTAAGTTATCTGAAAGTATTAATTTTTTTTTCTCCCGAAATAGCGGTCCAAATATTTTGCTTATTTTATTCTATTTTTTTTTTCTATTCCCGCCTGTGAATTACCTAACTTACCGTCTGAAGATGTGTACAGTATGTAAATAGACCTATCATCCAAGTCTTATGTCTTCTGGTGTTATCCGGCTCGACTTGGTTTTAATTATTTTGTTGCAGTATCCACTCAACTTACCGTGAAATTATTTTTAATTTCCATAATTGAAGGATGACAATCTAACATTAATCTATGTTTCTATTGCGTTATAGACTGGAATTCAACTTTCCTATTGTACCATGACCTATAAACAGCCTTGTTTCTCATTGTCTATTTATTAACAGGGTGACCTTTTCAAGCAGTGCTTGTTCAACAAACTTTTGCAGTTTCTATCTTCGAGCACACACGGATTTGTTTATTATGAAAAATTAAATCCTCATAATTTCATTCCATACGGCCGATGGTCTCTCTCTCCCCTATGGTATACTGACCTTTTGCGACTCCTGTTAATGTACTTAGGACCATGTTGAGATGACTACCACCCACATCGTTGGGCGCCATCGTGGGCGTGGTGATGAATGACCAACAGCCAGAGATGCCTATATGTTCAGTACACTAATGTATATGTTTATTACACTTATCTCCACATGTCCTCTCACAGATTCATCAACTCTCTTGTTTAAAGATTCATGGGTCCTTAATGCAAGCGTGAAACTAGGACGTGATGATGGTATCGTATAGCAAATCTCTTTAATCCTGTAATTTTCATATTAACTAATAAGCCATTTTTCAATTTTTTTTACAGCTGATCGATTAAGGTAAAGAAGGTATGGCTGGATTAGGAAGAGGCCATATTTTTTGTATGGCCGTTTTCAATGTGATTTAACAATTTTGGGGAAAAAATTTCCATGAAGATAACCTAGTAGGAAAACCATATAAAAAAATAAAATAAAATAAAACGATTCTCCATGACCTTCCCGTGTGTAGGAGAATTTGGCTAAGAGACCTTCTAGTGTAAAACTTTTATTGCTACTAATAAGTAGTTCATTATAATAACATTATAAGTTGTTCTTATTTCAGTGTAATCATTTTCCTCAGATTAACTTGTGTGTGTGTGTGTGTGTGTATATATATATACACATATATTGCATACAGTTGTAAATATCAAAAAATAGTTTTAAAAAAAAATCTTTTTAAACTTCATAGTCGCTTCCTCAATTTCTTGTTTTAACTCGCTACGTCTTATTGGTTAAATGTTTTGATAAATTCATTTTGATGATGTAAACTGTCATATATATTTTCCAGCTGTTGATAAAATTGTGTTTTTTTTTTTTTTTTTTTTTTTTTTTTTTTTTGTAACCCACAGGTTACCAACCCATTCTAGCTTAGGTGGTCGCGATTTATTTCGTGTGTCCGCCACGAAATATATTTTAACCCGCCCCGACTCGATCTGCCATCGACTCCCGCTTGTGATAATTTATATAAAAACAAAAAAAGAATGTTATTAGTCTTCTTATTAGTTTTAGTTTTTCTCAAATTAAGAAGAGAAAACAGAAAAACTACCCTTTTTCTTCTTTCTACTTCCGTTCTTCTAAACTGCAGTTAAAAAAAAACAAAACAAAAAAAACCTGAGGACAAAATCTCGAGAAATTTTAGTGACTTTTAAATTACTATTTTATTTTTTATTTTTTAGTTTTGTTTAGTAACTAAATATCTTTAAAATGTTTAGTAGAATGATGTTTTCTTCTAGCTAAAAATTATAAAATAACTTTTTATATATATTTAATATAAAACATATTATAAACACATAAAAAACACAAAATATCGACATTCAAGCTTTTGGTAATATTTGAATTTATTTCAAAACTAGTATGAGATATCCTTTATTAATTGAATTTTTTTTTTAGTTACCGTTAAAAAAATTATCTTTTCTTTTGTTTACTAGAATTATAGAAATTTTGCTTATTCTTTTCGAACCGTTTTTGACCATTTTAGGAATTATTAGAGAGCACGGAAAGATGCAGTGTACATAAAAATAATAAACTGACTTAAGAATGAATGGATAGCTGTTCCTTTCCATATATCTCGTTTTTTCATATGTTATTTTAGACTTTATTCTTTTAATTAATTATTTTCATATACGTCGTCTAACATTTTTGTTTCCCTATATATTACTACATATACATATTACAAAATATTATGTATTAACATATTAAGTTATAATTATGACTGTTTCGTGATAATGAGTTGCGGATCCAGACATGAGATAGTCTTCAAGACGCCAGCCATTTCATCCAGAACCAATGCGGCGTCTAAATATACCTAACCTTGACAACAGCCGGTCTTTGGCCAGCTGGATAAATCTTTTATTTAGTTTGCAGATTCATCTGATTGAATTTTTTAAAATTATTATTATTTAATTTCGATTATTGGTTTATTAAAAAAATGGTTGTTTTCCTCCATTTTTCTCACCACTGCTTTTATATAATCATTGCTCGTTTTCGCTACTCTTTCCTGCAATTACAATTAATGAATTAATTGCCACTTCAATTAGAATTCTTTTTATTTGAAAACTAGTTTCGAATTAAACTAATACATCAAGTAGAAAAGAGACTAAAATTAAATATATATGTATCATTAGTAATAATAAAATCGTTAAAATCCAACCTCAAATGCCCCACTTGAATTTGTTTGTAAAATATTATGTCGTATAAATTTGATGTTTTAATCATAAAATTACATACAAATGCTCGATTTTTATTTTAAAATTCATTTCAAATATTTATTTTGGGTTTTTAAGCAACCTCACATATCTTAGGCAGCTTGCTGACTTGGCTGAAGTCCGCTACGCATACTATTGCCGACCCTTATACATTATTTTGCTCTTCTCAGCAAAACTGGATTCCTCTCAAGTTAGTTACCGCCTGGCGTTAAGATTTTTTTTTCCTTTGGACTTTCCATTTATGTGCTTTTGAAGTTACGATTTTTCTATTGTAGAGATTAATGGGAGTAAGATTACCCGTTATAGTTTAACAGTAAGGTGTTGCACAGTTTAACACATTTTTTTTTAAATTTAGAAATCGAACCCACCTCACCTCTTTGGCATTAGGCATTAACTGATTATAACAGATAATTTTTGGTTTGTTGCTTGCTAATTATACTGATTACTTGTGTTATTAATATTTTTAATATAATTCAGATTGTTTCTAAAGTATAATTTGAGTTAAATTTTAAAAAATAAATGGGATATTCGGAATGATTAGGGAAGGAGATAGACACAATTCAACGTGGTTTGAACATATTTGTATTTATGTATATAAATGTATGTATGTATTTATATTATAGCTAACTTTAAGTTTTGAAACAACATGTATAACTTACATAATTTTATTGTAACCTGTTTTTTTTTCACTGTAGGGCATGATTATGAGAACAATATCGTTTCGAAACGTCGCCAAAATAGTTGTTTTTATTTATTGATTTAACCTCAAGAAACTTATTAAACATATATTTATTATATATGCGGTTCGCAACGGTGTATTTGTGCATAATCATGAATGAACACCCTTTTAATAACACCTGCAATTAAAATATAATTATGATTATGTATAGAACCCAAACAAAAACAAAAATTTATTAAGTTGTGTACAGTGCTGCCAACTAGAGTTAATTTTTGTGAACGGTGCTGCCAACTATAGTCAATGTTTGTTTCTCATAAATTGTGCAATAAATAAATAATAAAATGCTTATAACATTATAAAATCCGATTCATATCCAAATATTGTCTGTCTACATTACCATGCATAAAACATTGATTTAAAATCTTGTTTCATATTTTAAATGAATATAACTGGTAATATAAAATGGCAGTATTTATCCGGGAACCTTGAACCTCCTTAAAGGTCAGACTCCCACTGACCAGGGCAGGATTTTAGTTAGAGATAGGTTTTAGAATCAGCAACATTACAGAACAATATGACATTATATAATCTATTATTCAATTAAACATTATTATTCCTCTGGTGGACATAGTTTCTGCTATAGTCTCAGTCGAAATATAGTAACATTTATTCAGTTGCGCAATAGTTAATACTCTTCATAATTGAGAGTTTATTGTTAAAGGGACTAGAAATTATGTAGCTGGTTATAAAACAATTATGTCTACCCTCAGAAAAACTGTCTGTAATTTCACTAGATTTAGTAATTTTACACTAGTCTCAAAGCTAGTGGATATTTTGAATTCACAAAGTTTGTCTCAACCTTCTTGAGCAGACATTTTTCTCCACAACATAACCGAGTAGTTTCCTCTGATGTAATATTTTATAGAAGGCCACTGCAGTTGTTTTAAAATTAAAAAAAAAAAAAAAAAAAAAAATCAAATGTCAAGGTTTATTCCAAATCAAATTTAGTGACTTAACCAGTTAGGATTTCATATACACTGGAATATTATAAGCTTGAAATAAAACATCCATCTCATTTGTTGTTTCAAAATAATTAAATATTTATTTTGAAATCGATATCGAAATCCGATGTATGATACTTGAAGATAATCTATAAACTTGATCATTTGTAAAATATTATTAGATATTAGGATGGCCTCGTGACCTTCTAATATAGAACTTAGTGAAGTGCTACAAATGGGTAGTTGCTTTACTAATAATTGACATGTTATTACGAGAATTATCATCTCATTTAGTAGATGTATACAGTTGTAAGTTTCAATAAATTGCTTTAAAAACAAAAATTTATTCTATCTCTTTAAAATTACTTTATATTTTTAAATTTATTTATTGGCTTTTATGTAAATTAAATGTACTGTGTAATTGAAGTGCTATATATTCTAGTAGTGGACACTGTATTATAAAATTTTTACAAGGCAGCTTAGATTAAGCATGTGGAAATTTATTGAAAGTTAGCTTCTTTAGGTTACTGTGGGAACTGTCAAGCTAGTAATTGGAATTGCCTTCTTGCGTGGTGTTAGTTTTTATCGAATTTTAGTTATTTTTTTGAATTTACAACTTAAAATATTTACAATTAATTTTATTTTCATATACAATATAAAATATGTAGCATCTTCTTTTAACTTTTTGTTGGTCATGAATTTATGAAGGAGATATTGGTTAAGAACGGTAGAGCTTGGTTGAGTGTATACCGTAAGGCATGTCACACTCTATGATTATGATGATTTGTCATGAATTCAAAAAAAAAAAAAAGTAAGATAAAATTAAAAAAAGAAAGTAATACCATATATGGCTCAGAGATTCTTAAAGTAAAACAATATAAATAAAAGTGAATACTTATTTATATTATAACAAAAAATAAATAAATAAAAGATAAATTAGTCAATATAGAAATGTTTTCTATTAAAGACATTTTTGCAACTAATTGTCGTATGCCTTTGCCAAAAATAAATTCTTTCCATGACGCCCTCAACCCGTTGTGTTCTGTTGCCTTCCACGATCGTTCCTCAGAAAAAATGTCAGATTCAAAGATGTAGAGAATTACATTTACTTTAATTTCATATATACTTTTCTGGGCACTTGAAGCAAAATTTTTGACAAAAAGTGAGGTAAACATTTTTTTTTTTCCAAAATTATCAATTTTTAATAACGTATATCTGGAATGCCGTTGAAAGTTCGACTAATATGTATATAAACTATTTTATAGAAAATTTAATTAGCTTTAATTTTGATCTGTATCATATTTTCCTAGAGTCCACAGTTCAAGATATGATGGAAAAACCCCAAAATAGGACTTTTAGTATGTTTATAACGTAGCCCTGAGGTCAATAATAATCCCATATTTCATGCACTCATTGACTTTACTACTAATTAATCCTAACGCTGTTCTCTCAGCCGCGTCAATACTGGAAATTCAGTGGAGGCCTCTGATGTACTAGAATGACAGATCCATGTAATTAGAGAGTGACAGTTTGGAGAGAAAGAACGTATTAGGATTAGAATAATTTGCTCCGAGGGAAGGCACATTGCGAGTACAAGGAGGGAAAGACTTGGAGAGAGTAGAGAATGGGGCTAGAAAAGAACTTTGGAATGCACTAGTTTTGTGGGATGGAGTATAGAGACCGGAAAGACGGAATCTTGTATGTAGTGATTGGATTGAGAATTTTTACTGTATGATACTGTTTATAAAAGGAGGATAACGGGTGTTGACAACTTGGAAAAGTATTGTACCAAGGAAGTTTTCTCTACGGAAGGAGGGGGGAAAAGCAATTTAACTCTGTGCAAAGATAATGGATACATAATAAAACTCAGTACCAAGGGGAGCCCTAAGTACCCTCAGTACCTCCTAGATACCTAATCAGTTTTATTTTATTTACCGAGCGAACGTAGACTAAAAATTGGAGTTGAACCCAGACCTCTCCCATGCCTCCTCTTCAGTGCCACCGCAGGCTCTCCCGGATAAGCGGGCGGATGCATCCGGGGTCAGCGATCACTATCCCTAATAACCGGCGGACCATTGAAGCTGCCGAACGAATCCCCGCTGGAAACAAAGGACTTGACACATTGTCATCTGGCATGGCCAATGGCTGGTGTGAATGTCCTCCTCCGTCATTGTCCTTTATCTTTGTGGGTTTTTTCACTCTCTGTTCCATATACAATGCTCTGGCAAGCGCAGGGTGTAACCACAGCCCAGCGGAAAAGTAGAAAAAAAAACGTTTCTAAATACCATTTTATCATATAATTCTCTCCGTTCAGTGTTTAAGACAATATTTAGAATCTAAAATACCAATGTATACATATATATTAACATATGGTCAGTCTTACGTTTATTATCAACTAATGATACAATTATTTTTAAATACATGTACAATGGATTGCATGATATTAATTATTATTTTGCTAGCAATAACAATAGTAATTTAAGAAGCACCACATTCTTTTTTTGGGACTGCACTAGTCTCTCCAAATACAATTTTTGGAAATTGAAAATTGGAGAGCCATTAGAGATCATTGTTTTGTTGTTGTTTTTTTTCAAATGAAGTAAGCGTATTTATTTATTTGGAAAATCGAAGATTCAAATTTAGAGAAATTGCTTTTATCTTCCATTATGTTTTGTGAGGTTTTGCTTTCGCCGATGTCCGGTTTATCACCGTACGTTCCTGCAGAGCGTCGGCTCCAGTTTCTAAATCTGGCTTTAGCAGGTCTATATAAAATATTTCTTATCTTCGAGCAATTTGTATTTAAACAGAGATTGCAATTTACTGGCCCTGTGTACACTAGCTTCACAAACAGACTAGGCCTCAGATTAAACTCGATCCCATTTCCTGCAGCTAACCCAAGAATAAGTTTAGACTGAGTTTCTTTTAAGTCTCTTTGATCGCTTTTATAATTAAACAATTCCAGCTCAGTTCTTAGGACTCGTCTCTCGCCGAGTTTTCTTATTCTCTTTAGCAAGTCAAACTATTTACATTCAAGCGTAGATGACTGTTCAAGTTGAGTAAAAAATATATACATACAAATTATAATGTTTTCTTTCTTTTATTTTATTTTACAGTTGCATAAAATAAATCTATTTGGTAATCTGAGGGGAAATGATTATGAAATATCAATGACTCAATGTCAACAAGACTAACCATTGCTACAACTTAGATTGGATTAGAGGATCTTTCATAAACATTAGATAATCATTCTCTAGGAAAACACAAACAAATAATGTTGATAATGTACAATGTAATAAAAAAATAAAATAATGTCCAACTCCTAATGATTCCCAGAACAGCGTGGCACGGATCATCTGCAGAAATGACAGATATAGAAATTAATATTTTTTGAACAATTTTTTTTACAGTAAAAGGTAACTTAGATCCTCCTATTTTCTTGTACTAAGTAGTATTGATTTGTTGTCATTGTATGCTGGGGGTTATGTTGCTATGTATTCCAACTAGTGCTGGAAAGACGGGTTATCCTATAGATTATTTTTCGTTACCTTTAATTTTTAAACTATTTTAAAAATATATTTTCAAGTAGTCATCTTTGGCTATTCTCAGTTGGCTAATGGTTATTATTTTGGGGATATTAATTTTATATCTTCCGGCTGGGGGTTATTAAAATTTGAAATTTTCATAAACAATGGGTTATATCTTGTATTTAAGGTATGATCAATTTATCCATTATTTATACGGCACTAACATTTTTAGAACTGCTTTTACAATTAGGTTAAACCATCTAGTAAGTGTACAACTATCAGCATTATTGATAGCATGGAAGAATATAATGCTTGCTATCCTGCGATATGCTTGAGTATGGTATCTACTTCTGATATTTTCCTTATCTTTGTCCTTCCCGTTTAACTCTTTGTTCATTCTCTTGATATTTTTGCCGCAGTGCTATTTCTTTTTTGCTATGGTGTTTTTAGTAGTCTTCTCAAACACCCTTGAAAGAACAGAGTTAAAAATGGATTCAGATTTGCCGAAAACTTTTTAAATAGTGTTTCTTCAATTTACAATGTCAATGTCCTATTATAACATGAATTGATTAATAACTCAATGCTGTTCTCGAAATTTCTTCGTGACGAATAGCTACGAAATTACTCTCATACAAAATTTAACCGGCAACAAACTGGCTTTGTAAAATTCTAAATATATGAAAAATTTAGTTGTGGAAAGTGGAAAATTATTGTTTGTTTATTTCGTTTAACGTCACTTTATGCTGCTATGGCTAATCGGACGATGCTACGGTGGGAGTCCTAAATTTTGCCTATCCAGGTATAATTAGGATAGGGATCTTTAACGAGTACCTGACATCGCACAGGCTCGGGACCCCCATTTTACGTCCCTCCCGAAGGACGGCATAGCTAAGGATTTTTTACTCCCTTTAAAAAATCCTAAGGTCATCTGCCGGGCTGCGAACCCGCGATCTAGGGTTTAGTAGGTTGCTATGCTAACCACTACACCACAGGTGACCCCACGTGGAAAACTATTTTTAAACATGTAAAAATATTTTTTTCGCTCTTATTTTTAATTTTTTTTTTTTTACTCTATCGTCCTAAATTGACTGTTATTTCACTTAATGTACGCATGATGGTATAGAAGGAACAATACAATTAGGATAGTTTAATTAATTGCCATTTCTATTTGAATTATTTTATTTGGAAACTACTTTCGAATTTTAAATATTCATCATCAGTTCTAAAAAAAACAAATTTTCTAAATATCACTTTGTTACTTTGTTACATATTATATATATATATATATATATATATATATATATATATATTAAAGTTTTTAAAAATGTAAGACAAGAAATCGATTACATTGGTACTCATCTTAGGAGGCAAAACGGACTTCTGAACGATATCAAGAGTGGAAGGGGTGGTGACGTTAAACCCTTGGGTTATTCCTATCACTGGCTGGGTTTTTTTTTTTTCATTCCTATTGGAATCAAATTTAAAATAAGTCTATTGGTAATATTTATCTGGTCATTTGAACAAAAATCTTGATTGGTTTTGAACCATTTTATTATTTCTGATGATTCATAAATATTTAATTTTAGACTATTTTCTACTTGATGTATTAGTTTCACTCCTGAGTCTTTATTTAATTCAATAATCATAATATCAATTTAAACACTTTTAATATATATAATATATGTAACAAAGTGCTGATGTTTTGAAAGTTTGGTGTTTTAGAAATGATGATGAATGTTTGACATTCGAAATTAGTTTTCTGATAAAATAATTTCAACTGAAGTGGCAATTAATTCATCCTAATTGGCTATTATTTGTTTATATTTTAGACCACTAACCTGTTGACTGAAGTATATTTCTCTACAATGTTATTATAGAGTAACAGGATACTATTTTTATTTTATCACTCAATACTTATAATACTCAATTCCCAAGCAGTAAATAAATTGAATACTTAATGGTATCGTGTTCCCCTTATCGCTACGACAGTATAAATAAACAACCCTTCAAGTAACTTAATCTAGGTATAACATTTGTAATTAATGTCAGGTTACGGTATTTAATTAAACATTGATGCAACTAACAGAGGCTGTAAATCCGCTCCCCTTACATAAGTCGGTTTATAATAGTTGCATTATTAGCCATTGCATATTGTCTTTATATAACGATGTAGGAAGGATCTGTGACTCTATGTTGTTGGATATTAATTATGGATGAGGTTTACTCATGGATTCGAACATAATTTCATGAACTGATTATTCATATCTTCTCAAAGGCTATTTTTCAACAAAATTCATATGTCACCTGTTTTCCAAGTCCGGCCAAGTTCATTTTTGAAAATATTTATTGGTCAATGAGCAGGCCTTATTTTTGTATGTCCGTTTTTAATGTGATTTAACTACTTTTAGGAGAAAACCTTCCACCTAAAGATAATCCAGTAGAAAAAAAAAAAAAAAACAATAATAGAATTTGGAAATTGGACTTCGATGGTTTTGGAATTCTACGCCTGAACTAATGATTGTCAATTCGCTTATTTTTGAACAGAAAGAAAGAGATTTTTATCAATAAACAAATAAAACTTCAATTATTAGTCAACATTGAACGTTCTTTACTAATGAGAGCGGGAGAAGCCGTGACGGTGGGGGGGGGGGGGGGGCTAGTAGAATATAAAATCATTAATGGAACTATTTACCTTCTTTTAATGGGTATCATAATATGCAGTTAATTTCAAATACCTCAATGCATTGTAAAAATCCCATTGTAGAACCGTAAAATTAAATATTAAAATCAAAATATATTTAATTTATTTAGGGAATCGTCACCTCCTAGAAAAATTTGAACCTTTATTTTTCTCTATTAATATAGCATATCAAATTATATGTTGTTCTATGCTACTTAGGACTATTTTTTTATATCTCCTTTTTTTTCTTCTTTCCCTTCCCCTTGCCCTTAAGGCCATATAGAATTATCTGACCTCAATTAATACCACCATACCATCGCCAGAGAAAAAAAACGTTACTCAAGAAAACTATTGAGTCAAAAGACATGTCCATATTCGAACTCAGAATCTTCAGTTTATCAGATTTGTTGAGTAGCTCACATTCCGTTACCACTAGGCCGCATCCCACCCTTAATCTTTTATACAGTTTTATATCCGCCTTATATTTATTTTAATGATACATTCACCAATCTTCAATTTTTAATACCAAGTAATAAATTCTGCAACCCACGGTCTCGGGAGTGGAACATAAACTCAGAGGGAAACTTAAAATCGTTAACTAGGTCACTGGGGTCCGTTCCGCATTACCCTCATTCGTAATAATTCGTTTTGGCTCGCCGACTCCTAGGCGATTCAGGCATTGGAAGTGGTTAAAAGTAACCTGTTATTTTAAAGTAACCTACGATAATATTTTGTATCGGTTTCCAATTAAAATAACCTTTAACTCAATTTCTTCTTGGCTAAAACAAAAATAATAGATCATAGATCTGAGTAACACCAAAAGAACTAGAGCGTGTCAAAAAAACCCCAACACATAAAAATGTTGGCAAAACGTGACTTAATTCAAACCGATTTAGATCCCAAACGTTAGGTTTTAGCGATAAATAATAAATACCAAAAATATTCTCCAATCAATTTCTGAAAGAAAATTGTCATCAAAAATTGGACCCAAGCAACACCAACAGAGCTAATGTTGGTAAACATGTTACATTTTTGAGTGTAAAAAGTTGCACATTTCGTGGGTGAAAAAACGTTACTCAAGAAAACTATAGTGCCAAAAGACATGTCCATTTCAAAAAATTATTTTATTAAATACAACCGGTTTGGTTTGGTTCTTATCGCCTGATAGTAGGTTTATTGTATTCGTTTTATTATATTGGGTTGTCCCACGTGAAATGTCCGATTTTTTAAATTTAAATGTCCGAATTAAAGCATTGTCTGTTGATTCCAGGATTTTTTTTTTTTTTTTTTTTTTTTTTTTTTTTTTTTTTTTTTTTTTTTTTTTTTTTTTTTTTTTTTTTTTTTTTTTTTTTTTTTTTTTTTTTTTGCAATGAAAATGGAAACACACCATTTTCAAGTAACTTTATTATAAACTTAGAAACCATGGATTCTTGAATGTTGACGACGATCAAGTCAATGATTGGATGTCGATCACCTGGTTAACATACATAACAACAGAATCTCAATCCGAAAACATTAATGCTTACTGTATAGTGTTCCATAGTCGGCTTCATCCATTTTCTTTTTTACAGTGTGGGGTAAATTATTGAGTGCATCAAAAATTGATCAAACAACATCCTGCTCTTGTGAACAGGAAAGGATCTAATCCGTTGCGTAATAACTCACGACCTCATATTTTGATACCGTCAGCGAATAAATTTAAGAAATCATGAATAAAATTGAATCATGAAGTCTTACCTCATCCCTCATATCCTCCTAATCTATCCCTACAGAATTTTTCGAAGCGTGAATAACTTTGTACGAGGAAACTTGTCTGCAGGTGATCCAGACATCAAAAATTACTTTTCTGACTTTGTTTCATTACTACCCAATATTTTACTATAATACTTAAATTGAGAATTTTAGTCAGTGCTGTGTCGAATAATGTATGAAGACTTTTGTATCATACGTTAATTATACGTTAACTATATACGTTAGTGGGCAAATTTACAGGAGAGTTGAAAAACAAATGCTGTACTTGATTAGACCTCTGAATGGAATATACAACGTTTTCCCACCACCTCAATAACACTACGCTATAGAAACGCAGCAGGTTAGGAACCTCTGGCAACAAACAACGTTATTCCGTGTTTAAGAGATCATGAATGTATATCGTAAGCAAGCGCATTCTCTGGAGGCGGAATTGGCTAAATTACCGTACCGTGACATATTGAGACACCATAGAACGTAAAGTAGAAATCATTAAAGAAAACATTCAACTTTATTCCGAATAGGATTGGAATTATTTGTGCAGGGTTTAGGGGAAGAATTTATTATTCGCCATATTTATTTCTGGATAGAGAACCGAGTTCTAAAATTGCTTTCGAAAACCCATCAAAATGTTTAGAACATTTATATGAGATCGACAGTTCATAAGAGGTAACTGATCCTGACGAGGAGAATGATATTTCTGTAAAACTTCTTTTCTAGTATAATTAAGTAATTTGATTCAATTCTTTTAGATTATTATGTCACAAACAAACTTGTCCATAAGATCTTAATGTTCTATATGTTGCTGATTTGGCCCAAACCTGATTAAAATACCTATCCTTTCATAGTAAACTCCATACCAACCCCAATCCACTAGTCCCTCAACTTGCGATCGATTCCCGGTAGCCCTCCGAATTGTCTGAAAATAAGATGGCCAAGAGACCTTCCAATGTAGAACTTTTATTGAAGTGAAGAATAACTTTACAAGTTATTGGTATGTCATTTCCTTAAATTTACTTGTTGTATATATTGTATTCCTGGGAGTGGGGTAGTTCAGTGGGTAAGGCACTCCCGAGTCCGATTGCGAGCCCGGCTGAAGGCAGGAAATTTATTTTCTGTTTATTCGGCCGTTGATAGACTTCGGGGTCTGAAGATCTATCTGGGGCACACCCAGCCTTTATAAACTGGGTGTGCTTTAATGGGGGGAAAAGCCTGATGGTTGAGCGAGATTGCTGTCCTCATCACCTCCTTCTATAAGCGTTGGTCACCAAGTACTGAACCAAAGACCTTTCATGGATTGAAGCGGTACTGGTTTATATATTCTATACAGTTGTAAATATCAGTAAATAGTAAAAATAAAAAAGTTATTTTTTCGTTATGTTCAAAAATAACTTGTTACCCGAGGAATCTAGCCAGTAAAGCTTCGGTAAAAATCCTTTCATTGGTTACTCCCATTGATGCATTATTTTTAGAAATTGGCTTGGAAAAAAAAAAAAGCCAATATTTAGAAATAACTGAGCGAAGAGCCACTATCGTGGCGGTTCTAAAATTGGACGAGTCCGCTCCCTAAAATTTAATAACATCAAGTTGGGATCGATCCAAGGAACTCCTTAACCTCCTCACCCCCCCCCCTCATACCCCTCCTACTCCCCCCCCTCCTATTCCCGACCGTCTATCACTACCTACCTCACTCCCCGGCTCCCTGGGGTCTTCCCTTCTTTATTTAATTACATTTCGATATGCCCTTGCTTTTTTTTGATATCCCAAAATCAAATAATATATTTTATTGTTATGGCTGATAATTTCATTTGAGGAATTCATTTTTAAATCAACTCTTTTATTCTTTTAATGATATTAACACTAGTCGGTAAAGCGAACTAATCGACTGCTTCTGTAGTCGGCCATTTTATTCTTTCATATTTCTACGCTTAAAAAAATAGGTTGATTGAAGTAAAAAACATGACCTTTATTTATTACAATTTTTATTTTATATTCATAATTATAGCTTGTTATTTATTCCAGGAATAGGAACGTTTTTATTTGTAATCATCGAACTTCTACAATACTGAATGAAGAATTTACGTAACGAACTACTATTTATTTTTAATCTCACTTTTGGTTCTGGGTAATAATTGAAAAATGTTAATTCTTAATTGAATTGTAATATAAGGAAAAGGGAAACTGCAATTTTAGAAATTTACAATTATCTGTAAGATATATAATGTTACCTACCTCGGACTCGAATTAGATAAACGTTTGACATTCACATCCCATATTAATAACAAATGCTGCAAAGCCATAAAACTTATCAGTGCATTGTCACCTTATTTCCGAAGAAAATCTCCGCTACCAACTTCTAACAAAATTATTTTATGTAAATCAGTCATTCGACCATTATTGAAATACGCCTCTCTGGTATGGAGCTACACATGTGACTCTAACTACAAAAAAACAGAAAGGATTCAAAACCTATGCTTGAGGATCTCTAACGACTACCCAAGGTACACAAAAATAACTGACCTGCTGCACGACCTAGATTTTCACACAATTAAACGATTTATTTATACCCAGACTCAGACCTTTTTTAACTCAACAATAAACTCAGGGAATCCCATAATAAAAGGAATAGGCAATTTTAACAAGCTAACCTTAAGAAAATACGTACACAAACGTTCTAGGCACATGCTACTAGAATAAAATTTACATAATAAGACATTTTTAGAATTAATTAGTTTTAAAGTTTAATTTAATAAATCGAAGTATTGTATAAGTTAATTTATTCTTTAATTGTAAATAATTTCAGCGCTCAAAACGTTTGCTTATTTTTATATATTCTTTTTTATTTATTTTTATTAGTTTATTTTATTTTATTGTTATTATTATGTTTTTTTTTTTGTTGTTTTTTTTAGTAGGTTCTTCCTACAGTTTAAAAATTGTATTCTAAGTTTTAATTTATACTGAATTGAAATCGTAGAACGAATTGTTTTATTAGCAAAACATGTTTTATACAAATATGTTGCAAAATTGTAAAGTGTTAAATTCCGTAAAATAAAGCTCTTTTATATATTATAATTGTAAGATTTGTGTTAAATATAAATGTAGAAATAATTCCATAATAATAAGTACCTAAACACGATATCTAATTCGGCATGATGGTATTCCAAATTTCACAATTAACTATCAAAGCTACATGAAGTACACGGCTTACTTTTGCTTTCTTTTTTCTAGAAAAATTACACACTGCCCCCTTTGTAAAAAAGAGCGGAAAAAATATTAATTTAACACTCATTGAAACGGGTGCTTACTATAAGGGTAACCACATAGAAATAACTGCCTTAAGATATAAATTCAAAAAGATAAAATATATCCCATTATAAAGTAATTATACAGCTTTAATTATTTGAAAATAGTTTCTGACAATTTGTATCCCATAAGATTGAAAACTTGAAGCAATTTTGACCAATTTATTTTGTTGTACAATGCACTAATTCGTTCGCAGGGGAACGAAAATTCTTCGTATAACTGAATGTTTCTTATAAGTGAGACTCCACTGTATTGCATTTTAATTACAATTTAATATTCTTTTAATTATGATACAAAACCAAAACTGTGGTTAAAATAAATGTTAGATTACCTAACTCCTTTATACAGTATTGTAGAAGATATCGAATTTATTTTTTGTTAATATCCTGATCATTCTTAAAGTTCGGTTATTGATAACCAAAAAAATATTTCCTATTCCTGGAATAAGTAACAAAATGTAACGATGAATCTAAATTAAAAATTATAATTAGTAGACGCCATATTTTTATTTCTATCAACCTATTTTTGAGCGTAGAATTATAAATGAAAAAAATCGCCGACTGCAAAAGCAATTTAAAGTAAATTAATTTAATAGGTATATAAATTAACTTTACATTTTTTGTTTCTCATATTTAGTTTTCCCACTCATATATACATTATGTTTTGTTATTATCGAGTTGAAAGAATTTTTAAGAACTTCTGAATGTCATTTTGTACCAAAATAAACTATAGTTGACTGAAAAATGATTAACAGAACTTCGGACATATTTCGTTGAAAAAGTTCCTCTTATAAGCGCATTAGTTTTCACTCTTAAATTTATTATATGGCCAGATAATAAATTTGTGAAAACCATTTCTTTATTCTCAGCTTTCTGATCGTGATAAATGTTACCAAATTTAACTTATTTCTCCTATTTACTAGGTATTTCAGCCATACTTTAAACTTGAAATTAAAGTCATTATTTTCATTAAAACTAATACTGTTAATAAAATTGGGAGAAAAAAAAACCAAAGGCATTTTGTTTGTAAACAGAAATTATCTTACGAAAACAATGAGATATGGCCGAACAGCAGCGACATCTCTCAGGTGTTAGCAGCACCAACGGCTAGTCGCCACGTTACCTTTTCGTCAGAGCGATGAGTGCCTTCTAATCTTGTATTTTTATTTATACCTCTATTTATTTCGTTCACTTTTTATTTCTTTTCTAAAAATGGAAGCCGAAGACGAGGTATGTAGCTTAGAATTATAGTTATATTTGTTTATCTACAAGTCATTCAAGTAAAACATATGTTTTTTGCTAAAGCAATAGTAGGAATGTTTATTTATTATTAATTTGTTTATATTTTTAATTATATCGAGTCTCTTTTCACGAGATAGAATTCGAGCACGATTTCCTAGTTTATTTTTTATTATAATTCTCTAAAAGAAATTTTAAATATTGAAATCATAACGGTAATCATATATTGTCATGTTTACATATGATTAAACCCTCGATAATTTATTGTTTAATTCATATGTTACCGATTATTGTTTAATTTTTTCTATTGTAAGTGTCATAGTTTGTCATTTTGGATTTGTTTTATCCAGTTTTAATTTTAATGATTCTGTTAAATACTCATTTTGCCTTTTGCAAAAATATTTTCATCATCTATAATATGGTGATAATGTGAAATCCTTGTGAATTTGTTATTGTTAGTGTAAATGGTAATGTAGTCTCGGACCTCAACAAGCAGCATATGAAGGTCTCTTCTCACAATGAGTTGATCGTACTTCTGCACGGATAGCATGTTTGTTAAATATCAAGGAAGTTATTTGCCAGTTTTCGTGTATCCGTTGTACTTGAAGTTATTCTACAATTACTTTTTTTTTTTAATGTATCTTGTGATAGAAGACTGAGCTAAATGATTAGATTTATGGTCCCAAATGTTTAATTAATATTTTAGGTATGTTTGTGGTTGGTGGATGGTACTTTGGTAGTTTAAAAGAAAGAAGAAAAAAAAACCTGTACCCCTACAACTCATGAATGGTCTTGGGTACTGCCGAAATCACGCTAAACCGCCAGTCCCCCCCCCCAATTTAGGGTACCCACTTTTAGAGGCTGGGTGTACCCCAGGAGGGTCTCCCGCTCTTGAAGTCGAATTTCAGAAAATAAATTTTCTGCCTTCAGTCGGACACGAACTCGGTGTGCAGAATGTGTTCCTAATGTACTGAACTACCACGCCTCTTCAATGATGTAGTAACGTTTAAAAAATTTTACTCTAAAAACTCTACAAATTCTTCATTTTGTTGAATCTTCATAATTTGTTTTGGCTACAGAGAATTGCTATCAATCAATAAAAACATGTATATCGTATTACTTGATTGTTTTTAGCACTATAGATAGCTTTCTTATCTGTTAGTTGTTTTCTAATTGATTTAATTAGTGACTACTGTAATTTGTTTTTCCTATACAAACAAAAGCTTCTTTATAGTTCATTAAAAATCCCAGCCATTAGTGAGCGGAAGTTGGAAGAAATTAAAACCAATAATGTTTAAAGGTTCTTGAAATAGTATTAAGTTTCGCAGATTGTTCTGTAGTTAAATCTGTTCACATTCAGCACAGCTCTCAAGAAAATATTTTCAAATGTACATCGTTCCTAACTGACATACTTGCCGATGAAGCTCGTTTCATTATTAATAACTATTATTTATTTATCTATTTTTTTTCATTTTTGATCAAAATTATATAGCATTGTTTTATTTTTAAAATTTTTCGTTTATGTATGTATATATACATGGAAATCCGTTTTAATTTTAATTTCGATAATCTATATTTATTGTTTCGTTTTGATGTAAATAATATTGATTCATTTAATAGTTTTTTTTTTTGGAAACAGTCTGATTGAGGTTATTTTATTTATTTATTCCTTATTGGTATTTAAGACTGCATATAATATATACAAGTAAATGTGTGACTTGAGGATTTGAGTTTATATGGAGTTTACTATGAAAGGATAGGTATCTGGTTTGGACTAAATTCTCAATATTTTAGGATAGAGGATTTCATCAAGAATTTTGGATGGTAAGGATTGGATTCGAGAGGAATCGGAAGGTTTAGTGGAGTCCCAAAACTTAACTCCCTATGTCGAAATAGTTCTAATTACTGTCATGAAAATTAGTCTTTTGTAAATGGATTGATACCTTTTATAATTTATTTTAAATATTTGCAAGGGTACATAGAAAAGAGTAAAATCTTATATAAACGCAAGATGGCCGGATTATCCTATAGGTTGACAACTAACCGGAGTGGGAAGGTCGAGGATGTTCATTTCGTAAGTTCGTCCCGAAATTAATTTCCATCCGCCCAGGCTGGAATCGAACCGTCGCCGCAGAAGGTACGATAATGTTCAAGTGCTCAGCACTTCTTGATTGAACTATTTTTTCATGTGAAACGTTACGGCTAACGTTCGGACACTTTTGATGATTTTCGAAAATGAAACATTGTTTGAATTTGATAGAAGAATGAATGATATAGAATGGCCTGTATCCTGTAAATATATAAAATGCAACATCACATAGACTGTAATACACCATAAATATGTTATTAAGATCATGAAGTCATTGGATAAACGCATGGGAAAAAGGAGGTGCAGATTGTATATGCGGTCCTTGTCTTAGGTATGATTTTGTTGATATGGTTTTTGATTTGATTCTGTCCCTATTACGTTCTATTTTTATTTTATTTTAAAATAATATTTGAGTATCAGTATGTAGAGTTTCGCTTTCATTTATATTTGAACTCGAATGCGAATATTGAAAGGGGTCATTGGATTTTAAATTGATCCGGTCAAATTGGCATTATGGATTTATTGAGTTAGAATTTATCCTAGACAGCTGCTGTCACTAGAGCCTATTTGCGCCTATTACTGTCTAGCCCAGCCGCCGGCCGTCTGCTTCCAACAATAATTCATCCTCCCGTCAAAACGGAAAATACATCGCGAATAACAATTCAGTGTCTACTTAAGCAATGAAACAGTGCTGTTAAGCTGCCTCTATTAGAATTACATGAAGAGAAAGTATTTGAATGATCGAATGGCCAGCGGAGAAAATCGCTGTTGACTGCAAGCGCAATTTCGTATAATTATATGTATACTTCTCTCTGAACTGAGCCTAAGATGATTTCAGCTGTTTGTCTTTCCCCAACATAATTATCCTGAGTAAGCTTCAGTGAATTATCCTTTGGATCAAGTCAAGAAAACCTACAATAGTTTTTCTTTTGAATGTCACATCTCCCCATATACCAGGGTTGAGCTGCGTGTATGAAAAAATAATAATAATAAACATGATGAGGAAAAGAAAAAAAAGGATTGGTGAATTGCTTACCGCTTCTATTGGAATTATTTTTATACTAGTTTCGAATGTTAAACAGTCATTATCAGTAAAACAAAAAATATCAAAACATCAGTACTTTTCTACATAAATTATATATATATATTAAATGTAAGACAAGAAATCAAATATGTTGGTACTCGCCTAAGGAGGCAAAATGAAAAGTACTTCTGAAAGATATCAAGACCCAAAGTAGACTAAATATAAAGATATGTGTAAAGGTCAGATAAAAGCGTTAAAACCTTTCGGTTTTCCCCATGACTTGTTGGAGTTTTTTTTTTTTTTTTCGTTCCTACTAGAAACAAATTTATATTGGGACTATTGTAAATTTTATCTGTCCATTTAAACAAAAATCTGCATTGGTTTTAAACGATTTTATTATTTCTAATGGTTCATTTATATTTAATTTTTAGACCAATTTTAACTTTATATATTAGATTAAATCCCGTGGCTTTTTTGGATTTATGGTTATTTCCATTTAAATTGATAGCGAAGTTGGAATTGTTTTACAGTCTATGAAGGACCTGTTCCTCTGCACACAGTTTTCCCTACTCCTCACTGTCAGCGACCACGTTCCTTATACAATACAATTCTGGATATTTAGGAGCCATATGTCTTCTTCCACATCATCCAACCATCTTTACCTGGGCCTGCCTCTTCTTCTTGTTCCTCCTGGCGCTCCCCTCCACATTTTCCTTGGGATCCTTTGAGGTTCCATTCCTTATTAATGACCCAGTCATCGCATTATTGTACTTATTAGAATACTTACATTTTATTTTAAAATTATATTTGGAATTGATATATCAAGTTTTGCATTCCATATTAATTTGGTTAATAATCTAAGGAGTTATTGGATGTAATGTTGGAAAATGAACTAAAAATGTAATAAAACGAGTGACGAATTCCGACGAGAAGGTTATGTGAAACACACATCCTTGTGCCTAGAACTCATTCAAATTAAGAGACGAGATAGATATCCTACTGCACTGCGGGTGTGACGACTTTGGTGGAGAGTTAATACCAAAGTGGATTATACTTTGATAGATTCTCCAGAGGGACACGACGTTTCTGCACGAGATATCGTCGTGAGTGAATTAATTATTATGGCTATGATCAATGGTTTGAACATATAACTGATGAAATCATTGGTAATATTAGGTATGGATATGAAGAAGAAGAGTGAGGAAACCGTGGACGATAAGACAAAAATTTAGGTATGGCCTAGCTCAAGATTTACTACCTTCTACCATGTGATGTTTTAGGAACAGGATGATGCTTGATGATCGTTTAAAAAACATGATACTGATAAAACTGATTCTCAAATAGAGAAGAAACAGAACAAATGTTTATCAGCTCATAATTTCATTTTATTTCTTTGACTGCACAAATAAAGGGCATTCGCATTAATTGGTTGTTTGTTTTTTTTCCCCTGATTATTTCCTGATGGCTTCACCACGGTTGCCACAACTTCAATCCTTGCGAATAATCAGTAAACTGTGTACGTAGGGCATTTATTGGAATGCTGGAATGCTATAGGACATTCATATATGATTTTTTGCTAGTCATTCTTATAAAATATAATCCCATGCATTTACTTGATGTATTTATATTATATCTGTACCATTTGGGAAAAGCTAGATAAGTTGATTTTATCCTCAAAAAGATAAATATTTTGAGCAACCCATATTGGAGTCCAACGCATCTTGTAAAAGTAGGCAAGTTGTAATATCAATGGTAAAAAAGCATACCATTGCCATCACAACTTGCCTACTTTTACAAGATGTGTAGGACTCCAATATGGGCTGCTCAAAACATTTATCTTATTGTGGACAAAAATCAACTTATCTAGTTTTTCCCAAATGGTACGGATATATTTATAAACAAATAAAATGAACGTATCAAATACGTTTTTGATTTATTTATTACAGTAATAGAGAACTTACATTCACATGTAAATACACGATTACGCCGAAACTTATACTGTGATCATATAGATATATATTTTTTTTTTCACATAATTATTTTTAAGGACTTGTAAACTTATTAAAACTTTTTTTTTGTTATTCCTAACTTATTTAAATATTTTTAAAAAATGCTGAATTACAGTTTGTTAATGATATCTTTGAAAATATCTCAAAAATATTTTTAAAACTGAAAAGAACACAGTTAGGAGAAGCTTCACCTACGAACAGGAAAATTCTATTGAGCCTCTGACGTAAGTGAAATTCTATCAACGAATACTGTCGACGCAAAATTCTTGTTCGATATGTTTCTGCTCTGATAATGCATTATGTAATAATTACTTAATTTTGAAACCCCAACTGTCGAATATTTAATATTAAACACTGGTGTGTATCGATCACAATAAATCTGTCATCTTATTTGTTAATTACTTACATTTTTTTCTTATTTGTTTGTAAATTGGATGTCTTTTGTTCTTGTTGACGAGTTTACCTTGAACATGATCACAAGCAGCTGAAGCATAATCCATTAACTCCCGATGCAATCCATAACTATCTAATCATAATAAAATACAAACGAACATTATAGAACTAGAAATTACGTCTTCAACGTTTATAAATCCAAATAATAATAAGAAAATAATAGCCACTTTTTAGTTATATGAACAGTTTATATTCATGATATTTTATTGTTTTTGTAAAACTGAATTTAAATTTTCTGTTACTTTTTATTAATATATATATATATATATATATATATATATATATATATATATATATATATATATATATATATATATATATATATATATATATATAGTTTATTATTATAATTATATGTTATTTTAAGATTCTGAAGGCCCTTGACTGTACATTATTTTTATTCGTAAGGGACCTAAGATCCCAAAATAAATAAAGAACTGTTTTATTTATTTAAAGCCAAATTTTTAACAAAAAATACTTAATAATATACATGTAAATATTAATATTTATAAATAAATTATAAGAGGATCTAGAATATATAGATTTGAAAGTATCTGTATTCTTAAATTCGGAAATAAAAAAATATTCTTCCGTTTATGCTAGGCTACAGTTGTCATCACTAGAGCCCGGATTCTCGTGCAATTGCATCTTTTTGTTGCAAGTTCCTAATCAGCCAGAGACAAATTATCTATACGAATTAAGACGTTTTGGGCAAATTTACCTTAGTTTAATATTGCACAAAATTGCACGTTTTGGGGGTTATTGCAAATAATTGCACATTTCGCAGTTTGAATGCATAAAATTGCACATTCTACAGTTTGAATGCATAAAATTGCCCATTCTTCAGTTTGAATGCATAAAATTGCACATTCTGCAGTTTCAATACACAAAATTCCTGCATTCAAATCCTGAATGCACAACACTTTCGTGTTTTTGGAAAAGTAACAATTTTAAGAACAACTTTAGACTGACTTTAGCTAGGGAACTCGGGTTCCCAACTTCCAAGAAATTTTGCCTCTCCCTCCTAACTTACGGATATTTTAATAAGTACAACATAGTCATTAAATTAAGCCCTCTTTATTGTTTGTAAACATTTTCACTTTAAACAAAGCAAATTTATTCTTCTGCCTACTTAACGGGAAATTAAATAAAGTTTAATCATTCCTAACATACATATTTATACTCCTAGTAATATGTACTCGTAGCTTATGTATACCACGTACAATAAAGATATGCGATTTGTTCTTATAGTATTTTAGACGATGATTATTTAACTAATCCCTTACTAAGGACTGGATCAATACATTTTAACATAAAAACAAATTTTTGGAAAGAATTATATATCTAGCGAATTATTTGTACAACCCTTTTTATCATTTGCATTTTATTTTGCATGATTTTAAGTTGTATAGCTCGATTTTGCACTATTTCAAGTTTTTATTGCACATTTCAGAATTTTTGTTGCACGAAAATCCGGGCTTTAGTCATCACTAAAGATTTAAACGACGTGTAATAATATCGCACAAAAATTTCAAAATTGACACAACTAAATTTTCTTATTATAGATTATGTAAGTATAGATTGTTTGATAGAGGAAAAGAGATGCCATGGTCAGCTGTGATGCACATCCAGGCTGGAAGCGTTCAAGGACGAACTCTCAGAACCCGTTAAAAGTCATTGAGTTTTTTTTTTGTTGCTTAGTGTCCGCCATTATCTGCAGTGATCTTTTTTTCCCTCTTTGAAAAGTTCTTTTATTTTATCTATTGCTTGAATTATGTGAATATTATGGAATATTAACTCTGAATATTCTTTCGTTAAATGTCAGATGTATGTGGTGGTTTATAGATTTCCATTCCTTGTACCCGTTTCAGCTCTGAGAAACTCTGGTTATGAAATTGTTTTTATAAGTATAAACTGATTTTTTTTTGGCAACATTCCAAAATGTATATATACCTTTATGTTTCTAGGATAGCTATAATATACACTTTTCTGTTCGTTGGAGTCCTTTTGCTCCTACGGGGGCAGGAAGAACTGGTTATCCTACAGGTTACCAACCTATTCTAGCAAAAAATGGGAAGGTCTTCATTCCGTTGTTCCCCAACGTACTAAATGTCAAACCGCCCAGGGTGGATCCAAACCGGCACCAATGATGAAGTTATGTAAATCCTTAAATGCCCCACACTCTTAAATCGCACACCTCCAAAAATCATATTTTATTTATATAAAACAGGAACAAAATTAATGCATAAATTTAACTAACTCAATTCTATAAGCTTAACTATAGATACATTTGTGTCGATTGTTATTAAATGCTGATTGCTTATGTGTTGTTAATATGTTGTGATACCTATGATAATTAGTGGTGTGAAATATATGCATTTGTATATATTTAGCCCCTAGCCCACTAAAGTATCTAATATCGTGTTTTGAAGCATTTGGAATCAATTTGAGTTATTTTTATGTTGCACATTTTGCCATCAATAAATATTTTTCCATAAGTAAACTATGATTGCATATGTATCTACATTCAGAAATCTATGTTGATGTTTCTGAGCAAACGAAAAAAATAAAGAGAAATCGAAAAATAACTATCAATACTACTTCCATTATTTTTTTTTTTTCACGTAATGAATGAATTAGTGGTTGTCCAGGTGCTGATTCTTCGCTTTCCGTGAACGTTCGATTTAGTTGCTTCTCTTGGAATTGTATATCTGGATGATTGTCACTGGAGATGTTATAGTTTCAAATCTATTTTGAGTCCCAATAGACGATCTTTTTGTTCTTTGTTGTTTTGTAATTGTTGTTCAACGTTTGATGTGTTTTATTTTTCTTTAATGAAGTTTTTTAACGTGTTTTATTGTTAGGTATTCTCCTTGTACTGTTTTTCTTCCTATCGTTTTCTTTTCAACACGATTAGTTTCTTAAACTTGAGTTTGTAATTATGTATAGAGATATATTCTGATTTTTTAATTTTTATAAATGTTGTAGATAGTTGTATATTTTCGGTATTTAATTTCATATTTTACCTAACACGTTTTATAAACATGTATATTTTTGCATTTTTACAGTTTTTATCACATATAATTCACAGCCCCAATGATTAGCAATCGCATGGTTTCTAGCTCATCTTGATGAAAACAACCTGTATATTGTAAACTATACTTATTTTAAAATGAAATAAGTATATATTGAAGATACATATCAATGTAATGTCTATTGAATAAGAGACATTAATGGCCAATCATTAAAATTTCGGATTCTTTTTCGGCTCTGGGGTTATCTGTTCTGGCTGAATGACAGCTATGGCGGGCTTAAGATTTGACCTCTTTGGCCGTTATATAATACCTGTGAGATTTGTTGTTTACTGAGGTTGTTAACTGATTTATGTACTCAAACTAGGCAGAATTCCAACCTCTTTTAGCCAGAGTGAGAAAATCTAGATTTATCCCTTGGTTCCTGTAAGAAATAAATATTAGCACCCACTAATCGGATTTAAACAGAATTAATTTCACTCTTACACACTTATATGTCTCGTAAAAGACATCGTTAAATGCATCACTGTCTTGAAATAATCACTATCTTTATGGAAAATAATTGCAAGAACCATTAAAAGTTCTAAATTATAGTTGTTTGCAAAATACTTAAATTTTTTAGACATAGGTTCATAATCATAAAGAACCCTGAGCTCTTAATACATATCATATTCTGCCTGAATCAACTGTATATTTTTATATTTCTTTATTTGCTATGAGATACATGTATGTATTATCTTGAAGAGTTCTTTACTTTTTACTTAAGAACAGCCTATCTGGAAAGGATATTCTAGTACACTATAATGTAGACATCTGAATTGAAAGTACTTCATCTTGATTTATCGGGTAAATAGATTTTTTTTTTCTGCAATTGGAAAATAAATTATTCACGTAATTAGGAATTTTATGTAATGTTCTTAATTTAAATCATTAAAAAATTCATTCTAGTTAAATGATTCTACATTCACCAACATATAAAACCTACCTGACTTCTCTTCATATACCCCTCTCAAATTTGGACTCTGGTTGAAAATAAATAAAACAAGAAGCTATATTAATCAAAGTCTATAGAATATATAAGATAAAGAACAATTACTAGTTATATTGTAGACAATACTAATGTGGTTATCCTTTTTAAAGAATATTTGGCCTATTTGTGGGAAAAAGATACTTTCATTGAGATTGGCTCTCTTTGTAGCACAGAGTTCAAGAAGTCTAGGAGGCACCAGTACATGATCTTTCTATACCGTCAAAGAACCATTATAAAAGATCTTTTGTGCTTTCAAAGACCCATCTTGAGTTGTAGTCCATAAATGGTTATCATGCTATATTCTTAAAATTTTATTTCTGTTTTATCTGTCAACTGTAATAATTTGTTTGCAAAATAAACTTTAATTTTATATTGTTTTTATTATTTGCAGGGAGCTGGAAACCCTAGTGGCTCCTCCCAGCCGCAGAGCTATTACCCTGGTGCTATGCCTCATGGCTTTCCTGCATTCAGTCCGATGCAACCTGGTGGTGTACTTGGCCACGTGCCGCCACAGGGTGAGTACTATATATAGTGCCTTATTTGGCAAGCTTCTTTCAACTGTTTTGTTTTAATTGGTTCATAAAAGTAATTACAATAGTACTAAAATAATAGTTATTTTGCCTGTTTTTTTTTAAATTTTTTAGTTACAATATTTATATTGTTGATCCGTTTACAAATTGATATTAAAATTCATTATTTAATTAATCAATTTATAATTAATTTTTGCTATATATAGATGCCAAGCAGTGAATGCCAATGATTAAGGACAAAAAATTAATGTTATACCTAGTAATCTATCTAATTATGTTAACTCTACATTAGTGTCTGAAGAAGCATTCTTATATTGAATTTTAAAAAATGGTCAAAGTTAATGATCTTTAATTTTGTTTGATTTTGTCAGAGTGGTTTTCAAAGCTTATTAATATCCCTTTAGCAAAGATATGACCCTTATACAAATCTTGGTGATAGCAGTACATTATGTATTACCCTTTTCTTTTATTTAATAAAATCGTGTACACTCTAAGAAAATATGATTTATCGTTAATTTCACTCCTAGTTTTTATTTTTTATTATTTTAGTCTAAAATAATTTAAATATTTTTAATAAGCATAATAAACAATATTTCATTGATAATCGTGGGTTTAAAAACATATGTACCAAGCGTTAATTGGTTTTAGGTCATTCACCTCCACCTCACAATTACCACAAAGACGAAAGGACTCAGCGACAGTATAATAAATTAAAGAAAAAACTTGAACAAAAACAGCATAGGGAACATCCGCTCAACACTACTCCTCCTCTTTCACCGAGAAAAGGTAATCACTTAAAATATCATTCTATAACACTTTTAATAATTATTCTGTTTGTTTTTTTACATTATCATTTATCGATATTAATTGTTGTCCCCAGAAATTAATGGAAATAGTAGAAAAGGAGTTGGAAGTGTTGGTACATCTGAAGATGGTGAAGAAAGTTCTAGTGTCCAGGATGAAGAAGAAGACACTGGTATAGTTGATATTCTAGGAAACATAAAAGCACCAGAGGTAAATTTCTTGTATATATATAAATGATATTGAAAATTTTTATATTTTGTTTCCACCCAACATAGCTCAGCCATTAATAGCATTATTATACATAACATTAAGTTTAAGTGAAGATATAATAGTATATTATGTTAATAAAAATTCATTATTCAATAATGTTTACATTGCTTGTCTGCTACTCTTGTTGACCTTGTATGAAGGATCTTTTATCCATAAAAAATGAATAAATATGAAATATTATTATTAGTTATAAAGTTGCCCATTGAGTTTGGCACTGGACTCATTCCTAGACCAAGAAGGTTGGCCGTAGTGGATTAGTTAGTTTCTGCCCTATCAACTACTCTTGTTTTGTTTTTTTAAGATTTAAAACAAAATTTGACTGCCCCTATAACTAAATTTGCATTATCATCATTTAAAAGCTGCAATTAAAAGAAATCTGTTCATGTTTTGAAAGGATTATAAATAAAAAGGTTCATGCCCTGCTAAAGCGTGGATAAGTGAGTAGGTTTAAACGCCCTGATTGCCTATGCCAACACCAACAACAATTGAAGCCACTGGTGGAAGAAAGTGTTAAACTCACTTAAATAGAAATGTTCAGAAGCATTATTGCATTACTGGTTTGGAAATTTTCCAGACATTTTTATTTTCTATATAAAATTGTTTCTATATATAGTCCATTGTTTATTTTGGTTCTATGGCTAACTTTACTCTAATGTTTTAAAATCAATCTGTTGATAATTTGTTGCTAAAAATTATTCTCTTCAGTTGATCCATCTTTTCATGTTCAATTTAAGCTAATATACCCTATCTATTGACATTTTTGTATACTAAAACAATAACTGCAGGTGAGAAAACATGACTAAACAGAAAAAAAAAAAGTATTTTTGAAAAAAATGAGTATCTTCTTCCACCAATCAAGGCTGCAATTGTGGTCCATACCCTGAAAATCAGGTGTCAATTTTCAGAGCCCTCATTTTATTTTAGTAGTCAAATTTATTATTATATATTTAATTACTATCTATATGTGTCACAGACACCATACCATTCGCTGTATTTCTGGAGCTTTGAAAAAATTCAAAGGTCTAGGAATAGAGAGAAACCAGTGAAATTATCAAGAGGTTGTTATCATAATAAATATATTTTTATATTTTAATCTAGGTCAGTGATGTCACTAGTCGAACAGCTCTTGTTCAATGGAGCCCTCCCCAGATAGAAAATCCCCAAGATGTTAGTTATGATGTATTGTTGAGTGATAGAGGAAAAGAAGGAAAATACAAATCCATATACACCGGTGAAGCACTTTCTTGCAGGTAATTTTCAGTATTCTTTTAAAATAATTATATTTAATCACCTTCTAACATCATTACATATGATTTCAAATTATATAAATAATTATTGTTGAACAGAATTGAAGATCTGAAACCTGGTACTGAATACTCAGTAAGAGTAAGCGCTCGTTTAGAAAATTTGGTTGGCTGCGCAAGTGAAGCAACCCTTTTAGTAACGCCTCCATGCAAGCCTGATGCACCTCTAGCACCTAAACTATCATCCAGGAGTCGTAATTCCATTACTCTGAAGTAAGTTAATATCAACTTTGCTTTTGTGAAGTATTAATTATGATAATTTAAGATTCTTCTCTCTTACATATTACGATAGATAATCATTAAATGATAATGAAAATAATATATATTTTTATTTATTCAATTTTACTTTCGGAACTAGTTTATTTATCAACACTTTTCTCAATTGCTAAGCACATGTTTATAGTATATAAATACAGTTAGTGACATTCATATTCACACACCACATCTATTTGTTTTGTCTCACCTCTAAAATTCATTTTTCAATTTTAAGGGAAACATATATGCCTACACTGGAGAAATACTTATTTTATGTAAAAAAAAAAAAAAAAAAAAAAAGAATATTTATTAATTTATTTTTATTAAAAACAATGATTAAATAATATTGTTTTTAATTTATATGACTTTTATTTTCATACAGTTCACTAATTCATCATATAAATATGTAAAAATAAAATTTAATAATTTTTTGGGCATCTTCTCACTCTAATGACCTCATTAAGCGGTTAGGCATTGGTTTTACTACTTTTTTGGTTGTATCTGGATATTGATTGAATTCTTACTCTTTCCCAGCAATTAGCAAACTCTATTATTTCTTTTAGTTTATATATAACATTAAATATATGTTTATAGGAAAGGAAAAGTCAAAAAGTGCAATTAATATAGATAGAGTGTATGAAAATGACTGTCACTAATTGTATATAACAAATTTATAGTAGGTATTATTTTATTTTTATCAAGATTAGTCTGAAGTACCCAATTTTATATAAGGAATGAACATAAGAGTATCTACGTGTCAATATATTTGGATACATAGAATATTTTCTTTTAGTAATATTTTCTTTGTACTTTTCTGTAGATGGTCTGCAGCTTTGGATAATGGTGGACATATTGACCATTATGTTGTCGAATGGGAACAGAATGGTTCTTGGAGCGAAGTGGCGAAAAGCAAAAGTAAACAAGCCCACATTCCTAAGTTGCAACCAGCTACATCATATTGTTTTAGAATCGCTGCAGTCAATCAATATGGAAAAAGGTAAACATATCTCTCCTATTTTCTACCTGGCATCATTTTTCAATAATAATATATGGGGACTTGATGGCCAAGCGAGTTGGTGTGAGGGTCTCAGCGAGCTCGGTACAGAAGGTTGTGGGTACGAATCTCACCTAGGTGCATTACAATTTATTTTGTGGCAGACCCACAGAATTAATCTTGACCTTCTCACCCTGGTTAGAATAGGTTGGTAACATGTAGGATAACCCGTCCTTCAAGAACGTTATGGCCCAATAAACAACAATAATACTATGGCTTTTAACTGAATATATGAAGTATGAATGCAAATTCACTTCTAATTTGTGAATCAGTGAAAAATTGAAAATCAGAGCAGAAATTTAATTTTTAAGTGTAACCCAATCCTTGCACATAGTTCGTGATTAAATAAATAAAGGAGAAGCTTATAAGATTTAAAATTAAATGTTTTCAGTACTCACTGGACTGACTAGCTACTAACCATTACTTTTTAACAACACAATACTAAATGTCTTCTCAAAATTTAGTCATCATGAGTTTTTATGACAAGGAAATTGTAAAGACAATTACTGGAAAAGATTTTGATGGATAATTATGTTTAATTCATATATAATTATGCAATCCAGGAAAGATTAAGATTTCATCTGATACAATTAGATCAAAATTGTCTCATATCTAAAATTTCTTTCTTCAGATATACCAATATAAATTTATCTCTATAAAATTCACTGATTGTCATTTTATATGTTTGACAGTTGTGAATACAATCAATCAATAAAGACAAAAAAAACTTTTTTTTGCTTGTATTAGCTTTCACCTTAAAAGGTTATCTATTATATAATAGGACTAGCCATTTGTAATTATTGATCACTAACAATGAAAACTAATAAACCAATATTTACCGAACTTTAACCACATCAGTTTGATAGATCCAGGAAGGTTTAGCAATAATAAAATCTGATTTTAAATTAATTTGTTATTAAAAAAAGTGATAATATATGGATAGCAGTGAAGTTTTAAAAATGACCAATAGGTGGTGAGCTCCATTCTACATGTGAGGTTACAAAGGTACAATGTGGTTGTACTATTCCGCAATAGAGTTTACAATGGTAAAACCACTGAATCCATATGTGCTAAATTTTAACTACATTTTCATTGTTCTAGGAAGGTTTAGCAATAATAAATATTTTAAGGTAAATAAAATGTTAAGTGGCAGAAACGGTGTTTGCCAAACTATCATATACTTTTATGGTTAGAAATTAAAATCCAACCATATGAGATCAATAAAATTACTTCTGCTGAAAAAAAATACTATCAAATCAAAATGTTGATCCTTTGCTTTTTGATATTGTGTGTTAAAATATGATTCATAGGCTTAGTTGTAAGCACTGATAATGCAGTCCATTATCTGCAAAAGTTTCTGCCCATCTGAATTACCATCTTGTACATTAGAATTAAAAATTAGATGTCTGATTATACTTTAATCTAATCTTTAAAAACCTAATCACTGCAATTTTAACCAGGTTACATACTGCTATGCATTTTCATACATTGAAGAAATAAACCTCAATTGCATACTTTAATTCAAGATTTTTAGCAGAAACAAAAACTTAAATGTTAGTTAAAATTGTTCAAGTTCTTTACTTATGAGAGCAGGTGAAGCCGCAATAAGGGATGCCAGTTTAATATATATGCTGTAATTCTCCCCCCCCCCTTTACTGAAATTAAAACCTAATAATAATTCATTTGCTGATTTTTATCAGTTTCGTTTTGAATGAATAGTATTTTATGTGTCATTTTTTTAAAGTCATAATGATAAATTTTTATGTCTCCATTAAATTTTTGAATATGGCTGTCATATTGTTCATTATAGCTCATTGATTAGTCGGTTTAATGTGTAATTATATTGCCATTGCTGAAAATATTTTCATCTGTTGGTAATAAAAATGAATTATAGGAAAGTGAGATAAGAACTGAACTTAATTATTGTGATTTCATTGTATTTGTTCTTTGATTTTTTTAAATATTTAAACAAAACTAAGATTCAATTATAATTTCCTCAATTTTTGACGAGTCTGGAAAAATATACAATAATATACAGTAGACTTAAATAAAACATGCATTACTTTCTCCACTTATCTATCCAGGGAACCTTCTGGACTGTCCTCCAATTTTGATTTAACGTTTTTAGTGATTTTGCCTTGAAGAAAACAAAATTGTATTCATATGTTTTCATTTGCTTAAAATTACCATTGGAAACAATACTTTTTATTATCTCTGCTGTTAAATCGAGGGTAAAAATATTAATGACTTGAATTTACGTTTTCTTTAGAAAGACTGGATCACACTAAAATTGTTTATTATTAATTTTCTTGATATTAATTGAAATTTAATTTGCAACTTTGCTGATTCCAGATCATTGGTCTGTTAAAATATATCTGATTGTGAGGTGGATAAGCAAACTAATAGAAATACATAAGTCTGGGTGGTCAACATTACCAATAAACTTTTTTAATTTGTATTTATTAAATTAGTAGTATATATAGAAAATACTCTATTTTATTTTTATTTCTTGTTTTACACAACACAATGGTAATTTATGTGGATAAAAACAGGAAAGTCTCCTTTAACTTCAATTCAAAAAACGTCGTTATTGGATAAACTGACGACAAAATACTAATAAAAAATAAAAATACTAACGAAGAGCACAAGATAGTTTCCAATTATCATTTAATCATATAGGTTTTTTAATGTTGTATCAGAGTTCGCCATTATTATTTTTGTAATAAAATCTTTAAGGCTAGTTTACTTATGGACTTAAACATTTCTTTTTTAAAAAATATTAATCCAAATAAAATATTATTTATCGTTTTTTTGTACAAAAAGTAATGATTTTTTAAATTATATTTTAACTTAATTTATTTTAAAACTGAGATGTTTTTTGAAAGAACTATGTGGATATCATATTTCACTTGTTGATGTAAAATAAGTTATTAAATGAGAATTTCATTAATATTTTATTTGAATTCTCAACTTGTAGAGCCTATTGATGAAATAAAAATTATTTGTATTTTCTGAAAAAATAAATAGTATGGAAGGTTCCCTGGTAAGATGAAGGAACCATAGAGTTACTAAAATAGATTTACTATGATAAAATTAGAAAAAATTAAATTATTATTCTAGCTTCTCTTGAAATATATTTTGTACTTTGAGACCACAATATATTTGACTTTATTTGTTGTTAATATTCTGTTCAATAATAAGATAAAATAATTTAGCTTCTTTTGATCATTGATAATTTTCTATAGGCCTGAAAATTATATAAAATAAGTAATAATTATATATTTATAATTATATAAATGATGTAATATTTACATTTGAACAATGTATTAAATAGTTAATATGTTTGCAGCGATTACAGTGGAGTGGCAACATTTACAACATGTGATAGCCCACCTCCACAACCTATGCCACCTAGCCTCACCTTAGCAACGCCCTCATCGTTGAGTCTTTCATGGTCGATTCGACCCCAAGATGACGAATTCATGCTTCAGATGGAAGACCCAGAATCCAAGCATGGTTTCCTCCCTGTATACAGTGGAAAGGAATGTTCTTATCTCTGCTCAAGTCTTAGAAAGAACACTACCTACAAATTTAGGGTAAGAAAAAGATTTTTCTTTTGTATAGTATACATTTTCAAATGAACAGATTCATAGACTCACTCTTGCTCTATGAGAGTGAACTATTTGATGGACTTTACTCCAAACATCTCCCTGAAATAATGATTTTCTCATTTCCAAAAAATAAACTAACACAATTCTTTAGTGCCACAGTTTTTGGAAAAAAAAAAAATAAAAATTATTGTTCTAATTGCCACCCTTCTCATTTGTTACTATCACTTTTTTCTTGTGTGTGTGATTAAGATACTAACCTGCGATTAACTAATGTTTATACATTGAATTATATATAATACTATAAACATTATATAATATTTATGTAGTATGTCACAAACTCTAATGCTCAAGGAGGATGCATAGACTAGATGGTGAGAACATTTTCAAACGCAATGGAATGCTCATGATAATGACTCCTCAAAAGGATTTTCAAACCTTCCTGACCACACAGATGAAGAAGAAGAAATCCCACCAGACCAGAGATGAGGTCGAAATTATTTTGGAAAAATTGAAAAATAATAAATCATCTGGCCCAAATGGAATACTACCAGAACTCTTAAAAGAGGCAGGAACTGAGCTAACTAAGGAGCTTCATGAACTGTTTATAAAAATCTGGGAAGAGGAGAAGGTATCGAACGATTGGACCGAGGGCCTTATCATGCCGATTTTCAAAGGAAAAGGAGCCAGATCTTCTCCCTCAGATTGACATGCGAGAAAATAAAGGAATTCAATCAGACAGAAACCTGGACCATGAACAAAAAGACAATCGATCTACTGGACCGGTTTGAGAGAAGAATACTTAGGAATATTCTGGGACCTGTACGCCAAAACGGAATATGGCAGAGAAGGAAAAATAAGGACCTGTACAGCAAATACAAAGACCTTAATATCTCGGCGAGGATCAGAATCCTGAGATATTTCAATCTCAAAGGTTTGGTCACCTAAGGAGAATGGAGGACAATAGGATACCAAGGAAAACCTTTGAAGGCACACCTGGGTAGGGGGAGACCCAAGGGCTGCTGGAGAGACAGTGTACTCCAAGATATACAGCAAATAAGAATGAATGGGTTTTATGCAATGGACAGAGGAAGGCAGAAGTTAAAAAAGCCAGGGGTCCGCTATATGCACCTTTTGAGCTAGAAGAAGATGTCACAAACTAAAATAGATAATTTAAAGGCAAATACATTACATATAATATACTACATTAACAATTATTTTGTTCCATTAGTGTAATACTATTATTTTCTATGATACTTACATTATTGTAATGTTACAAATGACAAATACAAATTGGATTGGGTGTTATCTTTTCCAAAAATGAAATAACCAAAATGTGAACAACTGAAACATTTTACTTTTTCACTGATGATTATTGTCAATAATGTAGTTAAAATGATTTTTTTTTTTTTTTTTTTTTTATAGTTGAAATCCCAAAACGATGATGGCTGGTCACGTTGGTCTGACGAGGCCAAGTACAGCACCCTGCCTGGACGACCTGGCCCTCCTTCGAGGCCTCAGCTGAAAGGCAAGATACACATGCATTTCTTCAGGCTCAAGTGGGATCCTCCTGTTGATACTGGCGGTGCACCTGTCACCAGCTATACTGTCCAGATCGTCAAATACAATAAAGATGGAGGTAACATTTTTTCATTACATATTACTTTTAATTTGTTGAAATCATGTTCGAACATAAAATATAACTGTTTCCTATTGCAGAATATCAAGTGGTTTATAATGGACCTAACCTTTCTTGCACGATTGAGAAGCTGGAACCGGGTACTGCTTATCAGGTGCGAGTGTGCTGTGAAGGGCCGGGAGGCACCAGCGACTTTTCGGAACCTGCATTGCTTGCGACTGAGCCAGTTTGTCCTGGTGCCTGTTCTCCACCCAGGCTCCATGGCAGAGTTAGGTCTCACTCCATTCCTTTAAAATGGGGTAAGAATCTACTTTAAATTAATATATTTTGTAGATGTACAAATTACTGATCATACAGTAGTGTTAGTGCTTTTCAAACCCGTTGGTTCAGAAACCAAAACACATGTTTTAGCTGTTAAAAGTAATATTGATGGCTTGTAATCGAGACATCTTGCTCTTATCTATGTTAGACATCAGGTGTCCTAATAAACATTAATGATTATGACTTAAGTACCAATAGTGCAGAGTTATTATAAATGCTTTTTGAAAAAAACTTTCAAACTTACCAAATAAATGTATTTATTGATATTTACAACTGAACACCATATGTACAATTAGTAAATGTGTGGACAAAATATTTTTGATATTTCTATAATCAAAGATCTGTTTAATTTGAGCTTAAATCTGTTTAATTAAGCTTTAATCTGTTTAACCTATTTTAATTTCAATCCATCAGATAATCTCAATGAAATGGAGGTATCTATCGATTAATGTTTTAAAAATTTAACTAAAAAGTATTTTTATATATTTTAAGGGTTTTATACATAAATATTTTATTTTATTATCTGTTATTCAAGAGCCAATTTCATTTGGGAATTCATTGATCATTCTGTGTTGATATAGTTAAGGTAGATATTTGTAATTATAATGTGATATGAACCAGTAAAATTTACTTGTAAGTTATAGGTAACATTGTTTATTCCCTTTTCACTTTGGCTGTTTATTTTATGTATACTTTTGAATTTAAAATAGTACTTTATTAGTTGAACTTATACCTATATATTTATTTAAACGTTTTAAAATGTTATAATACTGCTAATAATTTATTTTTTATGATCTTAGGATATCCTGAGAACGATGGGGGCTCTGCTGTTACGGAAATGGAGGTCGGAGTTAGATCTGCAGAAGAGACGGAACTGAGAACGGCCTACAAGGGGAAGGAGACAGAGTGTGTCGTTAATGATCTTAAACCTTCTCAACTCTACACCTTCGTAGTCAGAGCTGCAAACAAGGTATTTCAATTGTATTGTACCTTTGTGATTTTATTTTATTTTGATCAATCAGTATATCACTCTGTGGGTAGATTGAATCACAATATTTAAATGGTGATAGATTGAGTGAAATAAAGCTATACAGAACACTGATGTTTCTGTTACCCTTTCTTGCACATGTTATAATGAAGTACAATAATACTTTATCATAAATTAGGTAGATAGTAGGTAAGGTCATGAAACTTTTTGTGCATCTAAATTTTGCAGTATACCCCTATATAAACAAATCAGTCTAGATCCATGGATTATGGTAGTTTAAGGTCAACAGACCAACTCGTTCTTATTTATCTTAAACAGATCATCCATTGACTTAACCTCTGAAAGGCTATTTTACATCCTCGAAGATTCCTGTTTAAGATATATACCAGGTATGCAAGTTTAAAATGTCGTTTATTTCTTAAAATATATACACAGTAATTTAAAAAAAAGTATAATATATTTTATTCAAAGTACTGACCCTCGCTTTCTACACATTTTGTCCATCTCTCGGGCAATATATGGATACCATTCCAAAAGAATGCTTCATCTTTATTTGAAATCCATTCATCGAGCCATTTTCGTACGTTTTCGAAATTGTTGAAGTGTTGCTCCGCCAATGAGTGTCCCATCGATGAGAAGAGGTGATAATCAGAAGGCGCCAGGTCAGGTGAATACGGCGGGTGGGGTAGGAGTTCCCAACCAAGCGAAGAAATCGTTTCCTTAGTCAATCTGGCTGAATGTGCAGGAGCCTTATCATGCTGAAGAATGACTTTGGCGTGCCTGTGAGCCCATTCTGGGCGTTTTTCGATCAATGCGTGACTCAAATTGATCATTTGTTGTCGGTAGCGCTCGGTATTTTTTTTTTTTTTTTTTTTAAATGAAAAATAATCTTTATTCTGGGACACCTTGTCCCCTAAGAATAACATATAAGAACAAATAAAAAGGTATTATTGTCTGACTGCTTACATATCACTTATATAGAGTGTAAATTATATACTACAAGTCTTTGGGTTTACATAAAAATAAATAAATAAGTAAATAACAAAATTAAAATGAAATAAAAGAAAAAGAAATATTCTAGCAATAAAATATTATTACATAATTTCGGAAGATTGATAATTGAGGAGGTAGATGAATAAATTATGTTTAAAGGAAGTGAGAGAAGGAACATTGCGGATCTAAATGACTGTTTGGTATTGACTGTTTTGCCGGGTTTGAGAAGCTCGTAGTAGACTACTCCCTTCTGATCCCACCACACACACAGCATTGTCTTCTTCCCAAAACGATCCGGTCTTGCACTCGATGTGGATGGTTGTCCTGGCGTTACCCATGATTTTTTTCGTTTGGGATTCTGAAAATAAATCCATTTTTCATCGCCAGTTACAACTCGATGCAAAAAACCCTTTCTTTCGTAGCGTAAAAGCAGCATTTCGCACACAGTTTTTCGTTTTTTTTTTTCCATCTTTCGTTCGTCCAATTCATGTGGAACCCATTTTCCAACCTTTTGAATCTTTCCCATAGCTCTCAGGCGATCGGAAATGACTTGCCTAGTGACATTCAACTGTTCTGCCATCATTTGTTGGGTTTGGGTATTGTCTTCGTCTAATAAAGATTGCAATTCGAAGTCCTCAAACTTTTTTGGTCGATTTTCTCGTTTTTGATCAGTAACATCAAAATCACCACGTTTGAAACTTTGAAACCAACGTTCACATGTCCTGACGGTTGGAGCAACATTGCCATAAGTCTCAACAAAAATTCGATGACATTCAGATGCCTTTTTCTTTTGATTAAATAAGAAAATCATGACATGCCGCAAATGCTCTTTATTTGGCTTAAAATTAGACATTTTTAACACCAAAGAAAGGTATGATACGTCCACGTAAACACTTAAAAACAACTGACTTTTGTAAACAAATGACTAACAAACAAAATAGCGTTTAGAGATAAGCAAATCCTTCAATAGGCTAAGAGCGTATTCTATTGGAATTAAAACGACATTTTAAACTTGCATACCTGGTATAGGGCAGAGTCATGGGGTTGGTGTATGTTACCTCCAGTTGTATATTGCTTCATTTAATGAAAAACAATAAATTTGGGAAGGTATAAAAAAATCTTTGTTTAAATTTATTCCTCCCTCTAAAATTCAAATTTTTAGAAAAGTACTTATAGTTGTTAGCAAATAATATCAATTGCTGTTAGGTTCAAACTGTCGACCAGCCGCATTCTGTTAAAACTTTTTTGGCTTGTTCATTCTTAAATGTTTGACTACACATGAAGGCAGTTTTTTAATCCTAATATCGATTATTGTTTATTTTCTTATAATTTCAGTTTTTTTATAGTATTCAATAATTAAAAATTGCATTGTATATTGCAAATTTGCCTGGAATATGAAAACATGAGTATAATGTCATATTTATGAACTAAATGATTATTTTCTTGATCTAAGAAAACTCTGTGAATTAAAGCTAAAGCTCTAAAGCTAAAAAGCTAAAAATCTAAGAAACTGCTGTGAACTAAAGCCAAAGCCATTTTTTATTTTATTTATTTATCAGATTACCAGATTAACGTGACCGTTTTGTTGTGTGATTGACTCAGTTATTTTAAATTTATTAATTGTTTTCTTTACAGGTTGGCCCTGGTCCATGGTCTGAAGCTCTAGAAGTGACATCAGGCTGCGCAGCGCCCGGTATCCCTCCTCCACCTACCTTAGGACTCGGTCCAGGATCTGTGACTTGTTCTTGGGTCGCACCACCTCATCATGGCTCACCGATCACCTCTTACACCCTTCAAATGGCTACTCCTCCCGGTGATAATTATAATCAGGTCTATGTCGGGCCTGCTTCTCATTGTGAAGTAAAACCAGTTCCTCATGCGACTCTCTGCCTCTTCAGGCTTCAGGTAAGCATATTGCTATCATTTTTTTTATTATGGAAAGCTTTACCCCTTATAAACATAGATATCGAAGCTTGAACAGGGACTGAGGCACAATCAAAACTGTAGTACGAGAGATTGGGGAAGGCCACTCTGTTTTGGAGAGGTGTGGGTAGACGTTGCTGGTTCTACCTGCTTTTAAATAATTTATGTTAGTTAAATTAGTGTTTAGCGCATTGTCAGAAAACATCGATGCTTTCAAACAGTTCCTTAAACACATATAATTAATATAAATTATTTAAAAGGTAACCTTATCAATCAGTCTCCAACCAAACATAAAGGATTGATGTTTTCACATTGGTTTAAATGTTAACACTATAAATGACATAATTTGAGTTACAATAAATATGAGAAACATCAATGGTTTTAACACTTTATTTGACATTTATTTAACCAATAGAAATTATTTAATTTGAATTTAATAGCTAACCCTGACATTTGGCTTCTAATAGATTTAAGAATCACTGATGTTTTCAGACAAATTAAATTGTTAACTTAATAATCCTGCTTAATATAAATATTATAACTTTGATAGTATTTATCTTAAGGAATTTTTTAAAACTGAATTTTATTTCTGATAATGTAAATTAGTTAGCCGTAATTAAAAAGAGAAGATGGTCAAGGTTTGCAGTCCTTTAATTAAATTTCTTTTCTTAATCTATTCCTTTTCTTATATCTATTCCTTTTCTTAAATCTATTAGAAGCCAAATGTCAGGGTTAGCTATTAAATTCAAATTAAATAATTTCTATTGGTTAAATGAATGTCAAATAAAGTGTTAAAACCATTGATGTTTCTCATATTTATTGTAACTCAAATTATGTCATTTATAGTGTTAACATTTAAACCAATGTGAAAACATCAATCCTTTATGTTTGGTTGGAGACAAGATAAATAAAAAACTTTGTTCTTTATTATTTTTTCAATGATGACAAACCCCAATCATCTTCTCCACTTAATTTTTAACTTAATATTTATTTATTTGTTTTCTTGTGTTTTGCGGTTTATGAACTGAGATGGGGGACAAGTCTTTAATTATTATTATTATTTTTATATTCAATATGTTCTAAGGTTTTTATAAAACATTGTCAATCACATCAAGATAACTTTTAATTAATTTATACCTGATTATAATGTTTTGTTGGATAGGCCTCAAACAGTATAGGAGTGAGCGAATGGTCTGAAGTGAGGACTATCGTAACCAGTGCGGGACCACCTGGAGCCGTTCCTGGGCTGAAGGCCTCCGTTGTCAACCCTACTTCCATTTCCCTCACCTGGGGTACTCCTCAATCAAACGGCGACTTGGTCACTCATTACACTGTTGAAGCTGGTGACTTCACGACAACTGTTACGGAAACGAATTGCGTTCTTGATGCTCTTGCCCCCGCCACTGCCTATAGGTTAAAACACTTCTGATTTATTGATTATTACATTAAAAATATTTTAGTTTTAACAATATTATCATTAAGTGGGGTGCAGTGTTACATCATGATTAGCTCAGTCCTTTTTTAATTTGACTATTGTGTCTCTTTATTTGTTTCTCATTCTTATGTGTCGCCATCTTAAAAAGCTTTCATTGGACATCAAATTGCTACAGGATAAACAGAAGAATAATCAAATTTATGTTTTAGTTAAACATTTGGCTAGTGAAGTTTTGTTCTTGTAGGAAAACTAATGGGGTCTGGTGAGTAATTACATGCTCCCTTTAACTTCAATTAGTTGCTGTTTGAATAGTAAACAAAGTTTATTGCAATTTCTACTCAATATAATTTTAACAATTTTTTCTTTTAAACAGTATGGTGTGGGGCACAGTGTAACATAGCATGTTTTACTGTGTTTCCTTATATATTTTTTTCTAGCAGTGTCATGTCGAAAATAGTTTGGAATAAAAAAAGAAAACGGGCATAGGTCCACACAATGCCAATAACATTAAGGGAGAAACGATAATATTCCATTTTATAAATTTGTTTATGCTTAATTTTGGTTACCAAAAGTTTATTATGGAATATAATTGAAGTTCAACATTTTTTATTTTTCATATTTTATTTTGTTTAGTTTACTGTTATAGTGTAACCCATGTTGTTATACTATAACCCTTGGTTGTTACATTGTACTCCACCCCTGGATAAAAAGACTGTTGCAAATTTGATTTCAGAATTTCTAAAAAATTAGTAACTTCTGTGTAAAAATAAAAATGACTTTTTTGTTACACTGTTTCCCACTTAACCCTCTATATTTTTATAGTAGTCAAGATTTAATGTTTTTCTGGGATTTATTAATGGACTATACATATAATATTTTATATACCGTAAACAATTCAGCTGGTTCTTAGGAAGAGGAATCTCTGCCTCTGCCCTACTCCTCACTAGTTTGTACCTGCAAAACCTTTCTTGAATAAGCTATATTTCAAAGCCACTGAAACAAAATTAAAAATGGACTTGCTTTAGTTTGTTAACCCTTTGGCTGCAGCATGCTCATGCGGTGGGAGGATACAGTGGTGCAGGATAGTCTAGGCACCTGCAGTGCCCCATGTGCGGTGTACTTTTTATGCTTAGTGGTTTCGTTTTCTCTTATATTTGATATTCCATTAGTTCCCGGCATTTCTCCAATAGATACATTACCGGATTGATCAAAAAAATCCTCCTCATGATCTAAAGAAGATTCTCCTTCAGTTTCACTTGCACCCGCCAAAAGTTCTAATAAACCTTCATCATGGTATTTTTTTTAGACATAACGCACTTAACTATTCACTACAAATAGTGAAGATATAAAGATATGCAGGTAAAGAGAAACGGTACATGGCAGTAAAAAAAGGTCGAAGCAGGTACACCGAAACTCCGTGAAATTGAAGTGATTGGCTTAAAGAGAAACTGCAGCTTCTATAAACAGTCCATAGATGGCGATAGGAATAGAACTACGATAAGAGTTTGTAGCAGTTTGGCCTCATATAGTAGTCTGCAGCACCCAGGGCACTGCAACCACCAGACTCATATATAATTGTAGTCTGCAGCAGTCAAAGGTTTAAAGAAGTTAAATAAATAAGGAAAAATGAAAGCAACCTCATTAAAACAATATTTTAGGAATAATTTTGATATTCTATATTAATGGACACAAAAGAAATAATTGAGAGATTCAGAAGTGTTGACAAAATACTTTATTGAAATTAACTGTTTCAGCTATGAAAGAAGAGAATATTATTCGTTGATGACATTATTCACAATTGAATCCATTGATGTAGTATCACTGTGATTGAAAATGGCATGTCAAGTTTAGGTAGAGATGTGATAGTACAAATAGATAACTAGCAATGTTGTTTCCATTAAGATTGAATTCTTATTTCTTTAAGACTTAATATACTTTGTTCATGTTTTCCTTGCCAATTAATGAAAGGAGCAATATTCGCTCTTGCAACATAAGTGAAAACATTAGGAGAATAATCTGTTTCTGGTATTTATTCTACCCGAGTTAGAGAAGATCTCTGAATATTGGTGAGGCATAATTTTCTTATTTTGGGAATGTCTTTGAAAACAGGTGATAAATGATGGATATAAGTATACTCAGGACTCGATTAACTAAGCCTTTTATTTTTTAATTTCAATGTATTATGTATTATGATTTTTTTCTCAATATATTCATGAACCGACCAAGACGTTAAGCATTCTTTGTATGAGCATTACTACAGGTAGGACAATCAACTAGGAAAGTAATCGTTAAATTTGGAAGGCAGAATTTTGAAAATCCTTTTATTAGATGATTTTTAGACAGTGGAGAAATCATTTGATGGCAGATAGAATTTCAGTGGTTAAAATCATTACAAAGGAAATTGGTAATTTTTTTGAAGTCTTAAAGAATTTGATCAACTTATGTTTATTATTATTGCATATATACAATAGTGTGAAAAATAGATGCAACAGTTTAAAAACATGTATTTACTTTTAAATATGTATGTAGCCATGGTCTCGCAATGTCCCATCGAGAATAGTTAAGGGACCTACACCTTTACTAGAAATACAACCCCAGACCATGACACTCACTGGAAACTTTACTGTCGATTTGAAATACTGAGTTGTTAGGGTCTCACCTTCATCTCGCATACTGAATTCCATCTGTACCATGGATATTAAATTTCAATTCATCAGAAAATATGACTTAGTGCCAGTGTTCTTGTGTCCAGTTTTGATGTTTTTGAGCTCAACAAAGACGTGCCTGCCTCATTTTTCTTGTTAAGAATAGTTTTTTCTGTGGCCAGCGTGCATTCAGTCCTGCTTTTATTAATCTTTGACGAACAGTTGATGCACAGACATTAACACCTGTAACTGTATTCCATTCTGCAGCCAATTCTGTAGATGTTAAGGTCCTGTTCTTCAAACAAAGCCGTTGCAATATGCGATCTTCCTTTTCATTTGTCTTTTTCTTGCGACCACACTAATGTTTAAATCCTAAAGAGCCAGAAGACCAATATTTTTTTTAAAACTATTCACAGTTGATGGAGCACAACCTACTTTATTACTTATATATCGGCGAGAAAAATTCTCTTCACATAAAGTGAGAATTATTGCTTTCTTTTCACTGCTTAGTTCACTGTAATGTCGACTCATTTCATTTATTTTCAAACTAAACTTTGGATTACCATTACTATACAATGCTTGCCTCTAAAATAAGAGATAAGAAAAGTGCAATCCCACAAGATCTAATGAGTAAATAAACAGTATAAATATCGTTTAAATGAACATTATTTGAATTTTAAAAAGTGTTGCGTTTATTTTTCACACTACTGTAATAAGTGTTATTTTGTTATTAAATAGATATGTGTATTATGTAAATTGTCCTATGTTATTTTTTCTACTACATTGCCCCTTCTTATTTAGGGTCTCAATTAACCGAGAATTGGTTTATCCGAGCCTATTTGGTCCCAACTATGTCAGTTAATCGAGTGCCAAGTGTAATTTAACATAATATACAATCAATGGTTTTATAATGCATTATCGTTTAATGAATCATTAATGGAATATCTTATTTTCGAATTATAGAATTAGAGTTAGAGGTGTGAACAGTATCGGTCCTGGTGCTGTATCATCCCTTAAGGTTTCAACGCTTCCATTGCCTCCAGAGCCACCGCAGCTAACCTGTGCCACTGCTGGCCACAACTTCCTCAAGCTGCGATGGGGAGCTCCAAACTCCAATGTTAACAATCATGTTTTCACTGTTGTCATGTCATTACATTCCAAGTAAGTTTTTGAAGAAGTTGTTATAAATAGATTTTTTGTATCAAACAGTACTTCAAAGTATTAAATGTACTTATTTTCAATTTTAGTCGAAGAATGTTAGTTTACGAGGGAACCAGTACCAGCTGCAAGGTCTCAAGATTGCAAGAACAGACATCTTACAATTTTACAATAACGGCTTCCAATTCTACAGGGAAAGGACCAGATAGTGAAATGTACACCTTCTCTACAGTTATTGCACCACCACCTCTTGTCAAAGGCTAGTTCATATTGTATATTTTATATCTTCAAACATAATATTTTGCTTTCCTTTAAATCAATTTATTCAAATACCTAATTAAACTTGACAATAATAACAAATAATCAATCTTATTAAAAAAAAAAAAGTATGCATTTTTTTTTTTTTCAGCTGTATGATATTAATACCTCAATTAATTATTTATTTTTATTTTTATTGTTTCCTGAGTTTTATAATTATGATTTATCTCACCAAGGTTTAATTCTTTGAATTGGTTTTCTTTTATATTATGACAAATCTTTTAGAATAATTTGTCTGTAATAAACAGTATTTTCTCAAAGCTTATTTTAATTTTCAAAAATTTTTCTGTGATTCAGAATTTTCATTTAAAGGTAATACAAACTATAATTTATCACTGTATATTTTAGGTCTGAAGGTCAATGAAATTAGCAATAGGAGCTGCCATGTTGAATGGTCAGCACTGAAGCCACAGGGTAACGACAGAGTTGATTACACAGTTCAGTGCGCACGTCTGAGGGAACAAACCTATAGACAAGTAAATTTTAAACTTAACAGATTAAACCTATAAGCTCTTTTAATGTATAAGCTCTTGTTCTTTAATCGATAATTTGTTAGGTATATCATGGAAGTGAAAATAAGTGTGAGATAACAGACCTGGAAGCAGGAGCAGATTACCTTGTCCGTGCTTGTGCTGTTCGCTTGAGCCCAAAGGGTCCGATCGAGGGCCAGTTCTGTAACCCAGTATCTCTTTCGACCCCACCCGTCCACCATGAGCCCCCTCAGCACCCCGTCGTCAGACAGCACCATCACCAGGTAAATTTCATTGTTCAATTTATGTTATAGGATTATTTGTTTATATGTATGGATTTGATGAGAAGACAATTTTATTTTAACAATTACATTTATGTGTGTACAATTCTGGCCCCTAGTATGTAGATCACTTTGTTAGCACTCAGTATTCTTTTTTTCTGGCTCAGATCTATTCAGTTGAATAAATGAATTACTGTACTTTGTAAAAATAATTACAATCACAGGAGGTCTGACTTCAGAATGAACAGTTATATGAAAAAAAAAATTGAAACAAACATGAAATCCATATATCACACATAATATAAAATTAAACGAATATACTTAATAAGTACAACTTAAAGAAAGAAAATTTTAGGCCGAATAAAAAGAAAAACAAAATTTTAGACAAACAAAAATTAAGCAAAATACTTCAAAATACCCAATCACTGTATGAATTAAATGCATTGGTTATAAATAAATAAATAGCTTTGGAATGCCTTATGCTCTTAACGAATGAATAAAAGATTTTCCATGGTCTGACAGAACTATTCAGTTACTATTCACATGTATGACAAACACTTTCAATCAAATTTCACACTAAGCTTATAATAAGAGAAATAGTAATGACTTCTATACTCAAAGGTTTCTATTATACAGTTGCTAAATATCCAATGCTTCTATCGAGATGTCAAGAGATGTTGCTGCTATTTTTGTATCTGCAGGAACAATAAAAATGGTTGTCCCGCTTATGGTACTAAGGGTCTTGTAGGGTTAAGTTTCCTTTTTTTGATTTCAAAAACAATTCTCAAGATTTTTTTTTAATCTCAACAAATATTGTTATTTTAAAAACTCGTCTATAATATTTCCATATATATACAAAAAATATTTTTGCTTGCTAATAGTTTCTGTTTTGATTTTTTTTTTTCTCCGTAAATAAATTTGTATTCATATTTTCATAAAATATTTTTAAAAAATCAACTTAGCATATATCAGAGTTGCTAAAACTACCTTTTACATTAATACTAAACTAAATTAATTCAAATTAATTATTGTAATGAGAAGGATTACAATCAATACTTAATTTGATATACCTATACTAGAGTGCTCATACAAAACAATGATTAAGAAAACTACTGAATTTAATAAAATTAAATATACCTAATAAAAATATAAAACTGAGATTTTAGATTTAATCAAATTCAATATAGTTGTTTTACTTACCCAATATTAACAAGTAAAGGATTAATTTACCTGTCTAGAGATGTTGTATTGACTTACAAAATTCCCATTAACTGTTGATTTTTTGGTACAGTACACTTCACACTATCTCTGTCTATCCTATTTATCTGGCATTGGGTGATTGTTTAATAATTCAGAAATACATTCTATGTATTTAAATATATTTAGCTAGATATTTGTTAATATCTTTTTTGAGAGAATTACAAAAATTTGAAAGCCTGTATCATAGTCCCTGTTTAAGCTTATTTTTTTGCTCATATTGTATTAAATTTAATCTAGTATAATTTTGAATATAACAAGCTTTTTTTTAGAACTGAACCATGCAGTAGATATTTGGGGACACATAAAAAAGTTTGAAATATGACTCTTTGATGATCCCAGTTAGCAAGCAGTGGTGTTTCTAGATCCAAAACTTGGATTTTTGTACACAAGCACAACACCAACAACATATCAAAACATCAAAACTTCCTGACCTTTTGCACACCAAAATGTACAATTTTACTGAACTAGTAAGGATTTTTTAAAAATATTGTTTCCACTCCTCAGACTCTTCGAGGTCAGATTAGCAGATGTGGGATTAGTGATGTTCTACTGTATATTTATGAAGGGATGCCCTATTTACCTTCTCCATAACTTAAATTTAACAGTAAACATTATCCTTTCCATAATATTTTGTTCTCTTAATCATCTCAGATTTATTTGTTGACACAGGGAAACGGAAGGAGGCCTCTTACAGACCAGCAGTGGGCAGGAATCATCTTATCAGGGTTCATCGTCCTTGCCGTGCTGTTCGCAATGCTCATCGCGCACATCATCTACTGAATGGAAGGATCGTGGCTGGATCTCTCCGACCTACCTTTAGCGCCAGCTATTTGACCACTAGTACATTTCCAAAGCCCGATTCCCTAAAGCACAAAGTTGTGCACAGGAAAACGAGAGTTAGAGTTATTTTTATAAGAAGCTGTTCATATTTCTCCTTGCAGTATTTGGTCATACAAAAATCAGTGTTTTAAACACTATAAAAAAGTATATATGATTATGCAATTATATGTATTATATATTAGAAATTTATTTACAAATGGGTTTATGAATTTATTGAATTCTTATAAGTGTAAATATATAAATATCGTAATCTCTCTTATTTTTTAAGTGTTCATCATATGTATATATACTCTTGATATATATATAGATATGAATTACTCATGGTTTACATTTATAAATTGTATATTATTAAATTAAACGAAATGAATTTATCGTAACTTTTCGAAATATACATATTTAATTAATTTATTTTGTTATCGACAAATGTTTGGAAGATTTTTTGTACATTCAGATATATTGCTCAGCCAAATAACGTGTCAATTTAATTGCAGTTATGTAGTGATGTAGGAAAGGTTAAGAAAAAAAATTGGAAAAGACTGCAGAAGTTAGTATCTTGAGATTAATGGCGCAAGCTTAAGAGCATTATATTAAAATGACATGTTAAATGTTTTATAATTTTATACAATTATTTTGCCTAATTGAATTTTTAACATTTATTACAGTTGTATCATTGTTATCGATTGTTTTTAACAGTGATATATTAGATTGACGTAAAGCAATTGTTAGTAATAATTTATAAAAAAAAAATTAAAAGGCACTAAATAAAAAGTAAAGAATTATTGTTATTAAATTTTTTTTGTCTAAACTTCGCTAATCTTTGGACTAATGCATGCTCTTAACTGACAGCGCAAACGAGCGGTACTACTGACGGTTAGGTTTATGTAATGAAAGGTTCACACATAACTACAAGAGACCTAATAAAACCCCCATTTATATTTACACCACTTATTGATGGTATGCTTAGAGTTTGTTAATGTAATGGTGAAGACTGTGCAATATAAACGGTGCTTGATACTATGATAGTTACCTATGGTCACTTCCAGATGTGTGTTTGGTGTACCAAAATTTATGTCCAAAATTGAAAGGTGCATAAGTGCTATTTTTGTTATTCTTTGGTAAATGTGTATTTTTATTATTTAAATTTTGTAAATATTCATATGAAGTTTTACATTTATTATGAAATTGTTTTAATATTTATTTTATCCTGTATTTTTTAATTTTTAAACACTTTTACAATTGAGCTTTAAATTGATAAGAGTGTGTTGTTATATCTTATACGGGGTGCATCAAAAGCACTAATTGTTGCACCTTTCAATGCTGTTTCCATTAATAATTAAATGTTACATCATAGATTAATGTCTTTACGTATAGATGTATCAATGTCAGTTCCATTATAGTGTACAGATGTCTTTAATGTTCCATTCCTTTTCGAGAGACCTCTTAACACTTATTGTGACTGTTGGTGCATTTCTTCTTTTTATAAAGTTAACCTATTAGATTATTAATTGTTACTGTTAAAATAGGCTATATCAAGTATAATTAACATGAATTGTTAAAATTTTAGGTGCAGTCATAAAAGGTTATATATTAAAATTCTATAGGATTTAATTAAATAATTATATGCATATATATGAAAATGATTACATGCTATATTTTATGTATGTCGATTATCTATATTATTAAAATTTCCACTGAAAATGTCATGAAGTTATTCTTCCTTTTCCCTATTATATTCTTTAATTAATATGTTAAGTAATATTTTATTCTTTAACTTATAAAAATCTTAGTTTAAATTTATCATTCTTAAATTTGGTATAGAATATGACCATTTCATAAAAAAGTTGAGCTGTTTATTTTGAAAATGGGGCAAGTCCATTTTTTTTTATTGCAAGATATTTAGTATTAATAGATATATTTTTAATATTTTGTGGTACCAGACAATGTAAGTTTATAATCCAATAGTGTTTACAGTGCTGACTAAAAAAAGTAAAAGTTTCATTATAACTGAATTAGACTGTAGTGACGCATTAGGATTTATATAAAACTACCTGTCTCGTAATATAAAACTATAAATAAATATTTTAAAAACTAATAAACATTTGTTAACTCACTACAATGAACTTATTATAATAACTTTTTAGTTGATTAATAATTCATTAAGAAAAAAGGAATATTTCCAATATACTTGTCAAATTTTAATTATACCACAAGCATAAAATTATTATCCATGTACAGTTTGTGAATAGATACAGAAACAATTCCATCAAAATTTACAAGGAGAATGAAAAGAAGTTGGATGAGAGATCTACTTTCTCAACTTTCCTGAAGTAAATGAATGCCTTAGAATTACCGCTGGGTATCGTTCTTCCTCATCATTTTCATCTAGCTGAATATCCCGCAGATTGTCGTTATATATTCTGACAGGTTTGTATAAATACGAAAGTTAAAAAAAAAAAAATAAATATTATGAGGGAAGATTCCTAAGTTAACAATTTTTATAAATGGATTTGTAACTGTATCAAGGTGAATGGCTGTCAGGGAGGTAAGTATGAGAAGCCCTGGGGTAAAGGCAGAAGTAATTTGAACTGAATAAAACCAATTTTGTATAACTAATGTTTATATTTTTTTCTCTCCTTTATTATTTATACCCAGTTTGTTAAATTTTTCCTTTCTTACTCCCTCAATATCAGTGTAACATCCCTACTGAATGTTTACTGTCTTTCTTTAATATTTAGTACTAATGTTTTACTAACTTTTATTATTCCAAAAGGATGATACTTTGTAAAACTATATTTACATATATTATATTTTAATGTATCAATGTACTATTTTTTAAAAATAAAGATGTATTGAAGTAAAAAAAAAAAAAGTATAGCCTCGACCATTAACGAAGTCACCCTTATTTAAACGGAAGCAATGATCTGCTTTTTACCAGCTGACTTGACGGCCAAAGTCATTGTTGACCCATCTCTAATGATTATTTTTTGCATTTGTACTGTAATGTACTAAACTATTTAGATGATAGAAGTAAAGAGCGATTTAATGAAAGAAAAGTGAAAATACCGAATTTTTAGATTAAAATACACTTCACTTCTGATTAAAAAAACAATAATTATATCACTGCTTCTCGATGCCAGAATCATTTACCCTACTATTTTTTTTTCACTTTTATTCCCACATCCGCACCTGTCAAATTTATAAACGACTTTCAGCAGATGAGTTGTGGTAGAAATCTAAAAGAATGACATGTAAGGCATGAGGAGAAATGTATATTATATATTTCTATACATTAGATATATAGAAATATATGAGTGAAAGAGTGAGTGAGAGAGAGAGAGAGAGAGAGAGAGCATTTAATAAGAAAAAGAAACAATGCTATATGAGTGATTCTAAAACTATAGGCAATTTTCTTATGGAATGAAATTTTTCGATGTGGATTAAAAAAAAAAAAAAAAATTGTATTAATACTAGGACTCAACCACACGAAATTTAGCATAGCAGCTCATGATCGTCACTTGAAATTTGTGAAATTCTATCTAAAACTTCATTGTCACTATAATGACTTCTTATTTAATTATTTTATTAAAACTGCCTAAATTGTGTCAATTATTATTTTATTTATTTATTTATGGCACTACTGCCCTCAAGGACAAAGGCCTTATCACAAATAACTTGCCAAGCTGGTCTATAGGCAGCAACATCCTTCCATCTTATGAACTCGCCTACGAGCTCCTTCTGGATTTTCAAGTAATTTCCTTGGGAGGTGGTCAGTTCCCATCTGTTCCACATGGCCGAGCCTTTCTTATAAAGTTCACAATATTTGGCTGGTCATCGTACGAGGTTCTCAACTTCTCATTAGTCCTAATTCTTACTTTATTACCATTGTTATATTTATAGAATAAATCAAAACATGTTTTAAAAAATATTCTACCAGTTCTTCAATTTAAACACAAACGACCGTGTTTGTCATAGTTTTATCTAAAAACTAAATGAAATAAATTTAAAATGATACCAAACATGATTTTTTTAATTTGTAATTTTTTACTTAAACTTTAATCCGAGCTGATTATGATTTTATTCGATTTAGCACCTTTAAAAAAAAATAAATAAAAAATTGGATCAAACAATATTTTTCTTCCTTTTTTTTTAATTTTCGCCCTCAAATTTCGACCTTTTCTCATGACCTGATGAAGCTGCTGAATTGAATAATCTCATAATCATGGGTTTATTCATTTCAGCAGCTTATACAAAAATAAAATAAAATAAAACGATTTTTTTTTTTTTTTTTTTTTTTTTCGACTTAGAATTTTGATGTTTTCTCATGATCCGATGAAGCTGATTATGGTTTCATTAGATTCATCACTTTATTAAAAAAAAAAAAAAAATTAAATGAGGAAGGAACGTGCCACCCTTAAATTTCTCATCAGTGTGGAAACTATTCATTGACATGAATAAATAATTGGCCATGGGAATGACGGAAAGTAATGTCCAGAGTAATGACGAAACGACATTAACAAATTTCTCTTTTAAAAAATATTTAATGTACAAAACGACAAATGTGATCACGTTCAAGAGCCAAAGCAGGGGGAAAACATTATACTATTTTAAAGTTTTAAATTCATAAGGAAAATAGTTAAAACTGAGATCATTGGAATGACGGTAATTAACATAAACTTAGCTTTCCGATGAAAAACAGGGCGGCATCGGCTGACAAACTGAAGGAAGGTAGTAAGAAGGTCTGAAACTTCATTGGAAGGTATTGCCATTTTTAAAATTAACCCTTTGAATCCTTAAATCCCCACATGATGGATGTATGAAGCGATTATTCATTAACGGAATGAAGTCGTTTCCGTGTGATAATTTTTAATTTTTTTTAATTAATGTATCATTTTGACCAAACTTTTTAAACAGCGTGTTATATTCATACTCCTTCCTTGATTTTACATCAAGGCAAGAAATTTCAGGACATAATTGAATATGCACTATCAACCAAAGTATCTAGTTTGAAAGAAAATCGTCATTGGTGACAACCATGGGAGTGACAAATAGCATACAAATCAATCAGATTTTGAGTGAAGAACACAAAACTTTGTCATGATTTACATTTTATAAGTAAGAGGTCAGTTCGCAAACAATTTTTAAATTCAAAAAAAGAGGTCAAAAGGCCGTGTTTTTCACTGGATAGGCAGTGACATGAAGTTGCCCATAGTTTGAGAATCACCCATATGACAAATAGTCTTTAGAAACCCATATGGTCTACATACAAATAATTTGCCCTCCCCCTCTTAGCCGCCCTGTACTTTGTTTATTTCGTTCAACGTCACTTTATGCTGCTATGGCTAATCGGACGATGCTACGGTGGGAGTCCTAAATTTTGCCTATCCAGGTATTATTAGGATAGGGATCTTTAACGAGTACCTGACATCGCACAGGCTCGGGACCCCCATTTTACGTCCCTGCCGAAGGACGGCATAGCCCAGTACTTTATTATCTTAGTAAGTCAAATAATTCTACTATACATTGTCGACATGATATTATATAATTGATATTACAACTTATATAGATTCCTTATCAAATGGAATAAACTGGTAATCTTTTTAAATAGAGACTATTGAAACTCCGTGATTAAATTAAATTCAATCTTGTTCAATCTTGGGAATAACATTTCGCTAAATAATTTTCCTAAGCAACAACATTTTAATCTCGTATTAACATTTGGCTTTTCCTTAATCATTTATTATTCACAAGTGTTCCAATATGTTCTGTGATGAATTAAATTAATTTAGATTCCAACTTTAAAATAAACATAGCCAACAATTCATTTTTGTATGTTACATTGTTTATATTCTAAATTAATTCAATTTTTTAAATATAAGAACTCAAAGTTTTAAAAACAATTTCTTCTTTAAACCATGGAAACTTCGAAAACATCTTTATACTTTTTTCCTTTTTTTATTTTATCGGAAAACAAAGCAAGTTGCAGGTGGTTCCAGTGGATTAGTGAAGTTCCTATCTAACAGGCTCAGGTTATCTTGTTGTTTGGACACGTCAGATGTGTGAGTTTGAACTGTGAAATGGCAACGAAATCGTGGAGAGGAGATGTATGTATTTCAATATTTATTAAATTATCAATTCTGATGTATCTGTTATTACTATATTGATCGAGATTAAAAATAAATGTTAATTTGTCTTCAAGTTTCTTCATCAAAATATTACCTACCTTTCAACAACCACTTTGTGTATTTTTAGGAGAAGCCGGTGAAAATTAATAAATGGGATGGGTCTGCAGTGAAAAATGCATTAGATGATGCTGTGAGAGATGTGAGTATGAACTTCAGTGTGAGAGTATGTTGTGCTTTATTAGAATCTAAATATTTTGTCCTGTCATAGGTGCTGACCAAAAAATATAACTATGTTGAAAACTTCTCTCTAATAGATGGAAGATTATTCATGTGTGGTTTTTCAGTAGCAGTTGCGATGTTTGCTCTTCTATGGGATTGGTTGTATCCTTTCCCACAGTCGAGGTACTGTACAGCATATTGAGCATTTTTCCCAGTAATATAGAATGTTTTTAATGTGTTATTACTTTTATTGTAGACCTGTTCTTATAGTCTGTGTTAGTACCTACTTTATCATGATGGCTTTGTTGACACTATACACAACTTATAAAGAAAGAGGGATCTTTGTCATAGCCATTCAAAAAGATCCTGCTGGTTTCATTCCTGACAATACCTGGGAAGCTAGCTCTGCTATTAAAAAGTAAGTATAGTATACTGTTTTGTTTGATAACTTAGCATTCTATATCTTATATCTGATTTCCAAACCTTTCAAACTTAAAGTTTACCTTTTCACTGCACCTTTTTTTTTTCTCATTATTGAAATTAGTATGTTTTTTTTATTATTCCTTGTGTAAAAATTTTAGTGAGATCATTTTAATTTATTTGAAGGTTAGTTGAGAACAGGGTATTACAAGATTTTTCAGTTTATGACAGGAATATGCATGTTAACTGAACTGAATATATTTGTTGATAATATTCGCAATTAGAAAAATTTGTTCATAAAATATGTCTTGCATTGTATAAATGCATTAGTCTTCGAATTGCTCTACTAAATTTACAGATAATTCTTTTAATAAACACACTTTTCCTGCTCTTGATGTAATTAAAGATTTTGTTTATCATTTTGATTCAGATCTTACTTTAAGAAATGATACTTAGATTCTTTCCAACCTTTAGTTTTGTTATTGTTACTCTAAATACATTCAGAACATTGATATTTAACTTTTTCTTTACTCATCATGCCTCTCATGCCAGAACTTTCTCATTCTATTTCAGCCATCCCATTCGCTGGTTGTATTTGACAGTTGTGAATTCAGATAAATAAAGACAAAAAAAAAAAAAAACTTTCTTTTGGGCAAAACTTAATCACACTTCTATAGTTTAATCCTTTAGCTTTCTTGATCTGATGTTAGGCAGGTATTTAGGTAGATAAACAGGTATTTTTCTCTTTAGTGGTTTATTAAAATGAAATGTGTGTCTGCACCTGATAAATGATTCCTTTATTTCATTTTTGGATATCCCTCCTCTCATGTGAAACACCTTATCTCAAAGTTTTAAAAACTAAAAAGCACTTCGTTACATAAATTATATTTATATATATCAAATTTTTAAAAATGTTATTTCTTTCTTATCTTTTTTAAATGTTTTTAGAACTGATTTTGGATGTTAAACATTCAGAACTAGTTTTCAGATTATAAGAATTCCAATGAATGTGGCATATAATCATCATCATCATAATCATCTTCATTTGTTGAACCTAATCATTGATTTTTAATTAGAAATAATGTTCATTACATTTATTGACTTTATAAAAAGAATTAATTGCAACATTTTAAATTAAATATTGAAATAAAATATTTATTGTCATGCATGAATCATTATTAAGTCCAATGATTATCTTTTAGAGGTAATAATGATTACAGTAACTATTAATTATGCACAATTATTCAATATTAATTCATTGTCAAATAGTATTCCTATGCCCATGCTGTAGAATTTCCTTGGATTACAAACTAAATCGAACTAGTAAGTGTTTTAATAAAGGATTTAGCTGTGGTACGAATGATAAGAAATCTTAATACCTGCTTAGCATTGTTTTATCATAAAAATACAGTATTCAATAGCAATGAATATTGTGTATTCTTTCGATTGGTGTACCTGAAAATATCCTCTCCTCTATCTTTAATTTTAGGTTTACTAAATGATTTAATGTTTGATTTTATTTTGCCAAAGAGTCATAATTATTATTCTTCATTTTTAAAGTGTTTCATGATAAAGCCAATATTGCAGATGCTAACTTCATTTTTCTAAAATGAATAACAGGAATTGTTATTGTGATTTGTTTATTGGTTCATTTTAATTTTTTTATATGTAACTCAATTTTTTTTTTCTTCATTTTACTGGTCCTTGTTTTGCATTTTTTTTTGTTAATTGATGTTTTACTTATTTTTGTGTTGTATTATATTCTGCTTATGTATTTATTTTGATGGTTTTAAATATTATTAGGTACCAAAGGCTTCTTTACAATTACAAACTATTTATATTTAATATTTGACATTTTCTTCCAATATTCACATGGTTTGTTTAAATCTTCGGTTTATTATTATTCACATTAGATAATTGTATTGTTTAACTATGTATCAAAAACTCAATTGTAGACTAATTTTCTAATCTGGTCATTTCTTAGAAATCCTATTATATTGCTCCAACCACTTATATTTGCATTGCAGATTAAGATGACCTTCAGATTGTATCATGAAATTTTATTTCCCGCCAGTTTTATCTTAAACCTTTGATTTTCATTGTCTTTTATTTTGAAGTATTTCGCTTCTTTTTAATGAAACCTTAATATAAGTTTAGTATTACACACTTGTGTAGTATATGATGATGTCTAGAATAGAGCTAAAAATTAATATTTAATACCGCAGTGCCAAAAATTTGTATCTATATGAAAACAATGGGAATGAGATTCAAGTGGTTAATAAAAGGCAAAAATAGAAATAATAGCAATATATAATACCATTAGAGCTGGCATAGAAGTTATGAGAAGGCATTGAAGGAATTTGGTTGGACAAGAGAAAAATGTCTCAAGTTTTACAGAAACAGTGTAGGAGAAAAATCTTTAAAGAAAATATGACTATTTGAAATATGTTGACCCTTTTAAAAACAAAACAAAAAATGTTTAAATCAGAAAGTTGACAAAATAAAAATTAAAATGAATTACTATATTTGCATGACTATTGGTCATTTAATTTGCTTTCAATCTCAGAAAATTTAAGTTCAAGCAAACTCTTGAAACTTTTATGTTACTTCATTGATTATCTTCTATTTTACTTCTGATATGATTGACTTAACATGGCCTATATTAGCAATTAGTGGTCACTTTCAGTTTTTATCTAAATGATCCAATTAGGATTACTCGTTGTTAAATCTTGGTATTTATAATCTTCAAAAGCTAGAAAATTTCCAATTCTATTTATTCTTTTAAAATGTTTTTGTACGGTATCTTTTTCTTTTTTGTATATATGATATATTTGAAAATAGATTTATTATTAGTTTTTATTTTTCATCTCTCTTTTTTAATTTTCAAAAGGAGGTTGACCTATTTTCAAGCAAATAAAGTATAATTGGATTTCTAGATTAGAACGAGCAGTAGTGTCTATTGCTTAAAATAATTATTCAATTTCTTCTACACATAAATGGTTTGTAAGTATAGAACTGCTTCGGCTCTAGCTCACACTATCAGAACAGAGTGCATCTGAGCGGATTTTCCTACGAGATTGGTTGTTTACGTTAAGTAGAGGGTAGAGGCTGTGTACTCTATGTGGGCATGTAACAGTGCACATTTTTCTTTGTAATCAACTTGATAAAATATTTGATCTGGTGGCACTCCAATCTGTCAGTAGTGTGTGTTAGTGTTTATAATTTATCTGGATGAAAATCTTAGTTTATCTTAATATTCTTTGTGGAATTTTTATTTTCTTGTATAAATTTTTTTTTTTAATAAGTTTAATTGTTATAAATTGTCTAATTTTTAAAAAAATCTATAAACAATTTAATTAAATAGTTTAATTATTAAAATCTGTGACTTGCTGATGGTTCTGTTTTATTTTCAGATACGATGACAAGTATAATCTGACATTGACGATTAGAGATGGAAAAGCCAAAGTCATGAGATATGCTACAATTTCTAAATCAGTTGCAAATTTTATTGATGAAAATGGGGTCGTCATTCATGACCTAGTGGAACCCGAAGTTTCGAAATTACACAACAGTCTGCTTAATGATCGAAAAGAAAAATGAATGAATAAATCATAATATTATTTATTTATTATGTTAATCTCCAAATTTTTTCAATTATTTGATTTAATCATTTTATAATTTTATTGTATATTGTTTGTTAAAGTGTACTGTGTACACATGAACTATTGGAATAGTCAATTTGGTATTATTTGTAAATTTTATTAAAGTTTTTTTTTCCCATTTGAAAGTTTTTCATCTTTTTGATTCCTTAACTTATTGAATCATTTTTAAAAATCACCTTTTTTTTTTCTTTTTTTTTATTAACTGATTTATTTTTATAATATAGCATTAATCAATATTTTGAGCTTGTTATAGTATAATTTATATTGTTTTTGAGCCATTGTAAGAAACTTCCATTCCATGTGGCTTGAGAATTCAAAAAGAATTAAGAGCTGAAAGACATCATGTTCTACTTTCTTTTCTTCATTTTAATACATTTTTTTAAAAATTACTTCTAATTGTAATTTGTTATATAATTGTTATTAAATAAATTATTAAATTTGAAATAAAATATTTTGAAAAAAGTGATTTTATCAGGAAAAGCATTTTTCTTATGTTATTTGTATTATTAAAAAATATATTCTGAATAAATTCTAGAAATAAAACTAGTATTGTAACAAAGTTGTGTTCTATGTATAGAATGATATAAAAGAAAAATATGTATAAAGGAAGAAAACATTTTTATTCATATCTTGCCTTTGTTTGATATTATATTAAAAATAATCCTTTGAAAAAATAAATAAATAAAAAACCTGTACCACTACAACCCTTGAAGAGTCTTGGGTTCAGTAGTTTGCTAAGCATGAACTATTGATTGGGCCAACAGTTGTGAAAGGAGGAGCTTTAGCCATAATCATTAACAGCCAGGTTTTTCCCCACAATGTAATGGTACCCATTTAATTGTTTAGAGTACTGAGTTTGGGTATACCCCAGGAGGTTATTTGACCTCTAGCGAATCCTCTGCTGAAATTACGGATTATACATTTTCTGCCTCCAGCTGAACTCAAACTTGGGCCCAAGAACCTGGTATTTCATCTCCTTACCCACTGAGCTGCCACACCTAATCTTGCACTTTTCTATTTCTTTGATTTTAGAATTGGGCCTTTTTTCCCATTAAATTGTCCTAATATTATAATTAATTAACAAATTTATTCTTACCAAGAATGTTTTTTATAGTTATGGTCGTTTACAGTTATTGCCGTTTTGCTACAAATTTTTTCTTCATTGTAATTACTTTTAGAGATGAGTTATTACAGGATAAAGATTATTTGCAATGAGTTGATTATGGTATGAAAAATGCTATGTTGTATGCCCACGATAAAAATAATTTTTATTCTTTCATGAATTGGAATTTTATTATTTATTAAAACCTCTGATAAATAATAAAATTAAAAAAAAAAAAAAGATTAATTGTCAAAACAATGCTGATTCAATCTATCTCATTCATATATTTTCTCTGTTTTTAATTTTAAAAAATCCTAAAAGCTTTAATCTTACTGTTGTCTTTATTTTAATATTCTGTTGATATTTTAGTTTAAATTTGGGTATTAATGCTTATAGACATTGGCCTTCAATTACTTAAATGTTTGTTACTAATTATGTACTCATTCACCTATGGTAGAAGTTTGGTAATTAGTAGAAAAAACTGAAACTATTGTCAAGAAATAATTTGAAATGGAGGTTTGAGCAGCCAGAACTCAAACTTTTTTTCTATAATTTTCTTTCTTGCCTTCCTTACCATTTTGGCAACATGGAGTTTTTTAGGCTGGGAGGGTGGGAGCGGGTTCTTGTACTACTTATAATTCTACCTACCATCTTCATTTTATCAGGTTGCTAGGGCAACACACTTTGTTACAATGGCGTCATCTCTGTGCTATACTTGCTTCTGTCAAAAAAATAAATGTTGACAAATGATTAAATGTGTTAATGAAAACTGACTAAATATTTAATTGGTTTGCCTGTTTTGGTATATAGATAAAGTTATGTGTGTTGGGTTTCAACTTACCCCTCATTGAGCTGTTTTAATAAAAGAATATCTTTTATTGTTGGGGTCGTAGCTAAACTTTTTCTGTTCAGGTTTCTCTTATCCATCATTAAGAGTAGTGAACTCAATTTATAATATCTCACTGTTCATGTTTGTTTTTGTTTTTATAAATTACTGAAACATTAAACTCTGAGTTGTCAAAATAATCTCGAAGTGGTTTATAAAATATTTTTATCCTTTTTTATAATTACTATCCAGGACGATTCCGCCAAAATTTTAGTTATCTCACCCTAAAACATGGTAAATTCTTATTAATATTTTTAACATTGTTTTCATATTAAAATCTTTTTAATTTTATAAAAACTTGGATATGGAACTTTGCATGGATCTTTTTGATTAGAAAATTTAGATAAAATTGTTGAAAAAGATTATTGGTATTAATGGGAAGCTGAAATAGTATATAATTAATAGTTGTATTATGTAAATAAAACTTAACATTACAGGCAAATTGTAGAACTTTTTCCTTTCTCAAGAATGAGTAATATTATTTACTGTGTTTGTTCATTTACTATTCAATGGAATTTATTATTCCATTATCAACAATTACTTTTGTATTTACAATATTATAATAATAAACCTTTATATGTACAATAATGGTATATAATCATACATTTACTTATCAACTTATTTTTGTATTTAGTTACTTAAAAAATTGACCCACAAAACTTAAGTTATGATAAAATAAATGATTATAAAATAAAATAAAAATAATGAAGATGACTTGTTTGCTCTGTGATATTCTTAATTATTTGAAAAATTATTGTGTTTGAATTATTAATATAAATCAGACTTTTGAATTTATAAACGTATGCCCATTATCTATATACCTATTAATAATATTTTATTTGGAACATATTATGAATGGTATTGTTTACTAAAATATTTTACATCCCTCTATTACATGTTAAAAATAATTTTAGATCAAATTTTCAGCAAATTAACTTTTTTATATTAAAATAATTATATTAAAAAAAAAATTCTTGAGAATTTATATATCCAATTCATCATGGGCATTACAGAATCTTGAAGCTTGATTTGCTGATGAAGACAATGTTTAATGTGAAAAATTGTTATTAAAAAATGTATATTTTTTCTACATTAAAAATGGAACAATTGATTTGTTTTGATTTTTCATTTATTTACAGTACCTTTTTGTATTGTAATCTGATATGATTGGTATTAAAACTACCAAAGTGGAACTAAAAGAGTTTCTAACTTCTCTAATCCATTTGTTATTATGCATTAATGCAAAGGGAATGTAACAAAATAGAATTTTAATTTTAGTTTATATCTATTTCATTTAAACTTTTTATTTATTAGAAGAAATGTGGAACTAAGTGATTCCTTTGAAAATTTATTTATTTTAAAAAATAACACTTTTTTTTTCAAATGTTTGAAAACTACTATTAATTACAATCAAGACAATCGTACAGGGCCTCATTCTTGTAGGATTCTCATGCAATAACCCAAGACGAAAAAAGTTGACATTTTATCCTTTTTTATCATGAGGAATTAACTTTAAAGCTCTAAATTTCTTAATTTATAAATTTCATTTATCATCATTCATCAGAAATACTAAATATCAATTCACATATTTTGTACAAAGCAGAAGGGTCTGCTGTCACCCAGTGCCTTGCAGTTGTTCAGACCACTGCTGATGACACTCGTCTGATGATTAAGATACCTACCACAATTTTTTTCAATTCTTTGAGTTCTGTTCTTATTTGGTAAGGAAGATTGATAAGTTACTAGGAAGATGAAGAAGAAGAATTTATTCAAACTGGTGTATGAAGAAATAAAGTATGCATAGAAATTAGTATGAGTTGTGTGTTCATAGGAATGAAGAAGTTATTACTGAAATACATTTAATTTTAGCATCATAAAAACAAAACAAAAAAGATTTAAAATATATAAATTCTAGAATGTTATACTATTATAGTGAAATCCGATGAAAATGAGCAACATAAAAATTTATAAAATATGTTTTACTGTTTTATGTTTTTGCCTTTCATTGGGATGTGGAATTTTTTTCATTAAAAAAATTTATTAAAACAGCTCTTCTGAAAGTTTCAAAAAGTGGACGAAGTTTCTACAACTGAAGCTAATATAATAATTCTACAATTGGAGCCATTGGTGGTTAACTCACATTTATTATAACGCTCAGAAGAAGCGTTTTACTGGAGAAGCAATGTTGCTGTTAGGATCTTTTCCGGATGTTTAAATTTACTTTATAAAATTGTTTTTCTTCTATCTGTCTTCTATTCATCTGTTATTTTATTTTTCATTCTGCCCATAACTGAGTTAACACATTATTGCAATTTCTGAAATGCATTCTCTTGAGTTGACAAACCCATATTTTAATGTGCGATTTAAGTAATTCTCCTTTCTATTGACATTTTATGTTCTAAAACGATAGCTCCAGTGAATAAATAAAAAAAAATGATTTTAAAAAAACTGATTGAACACTTTTTTCTACCAATAGCTTCAAATGTACATCAATGTCTCTAATAGAGAAGACAAACTTCTTTCATTATAGAAAAATGCAGTTTTCTGATCGACAATTATAACAATTCTGATTAAAGATAAGTTGTTTTTTCTATGATATCAGAAATCATGTTCATATTTAAAGGTTCATGATTGAATAATTTATTTATATGTTGATTGTTGTTTTATTTTATTTTTAATATTAACTTAACCAGTTTGTTTTAACTAATGGCAATGAGTCTATTTAAAAAATCACAATTGGCATTGAGATTTTCCCATTGTTTAGTGAGAAACGGTTTTTGTTTAAATCTATAATCATATATTTTTTATAAGAGAATAAAGTCAACTTTCAAGGCGACTAAAGAAAAACCATTATTGTTCTAACTTGTCATCTAAGAAGAGCTGCAAGGTAGGTCAAAACGTCAGCACACCGTTTTTTTTTTTCCCACCTTGAGATGTTTTTTACTAATATCCGACTGGCTCCCTGACCAACTTCTCTTCTCCCTTCCAATTTTTTTATTGTATGTGCGATTATTTTTTTTATCAATAATATAGCTAGAAATTAGAAATATTATGAGTAGTTAATAAGTTTACTTTAGCGCTATCTTTGAACAGGCAAAGGAAGAAAACTATCGAAATAGAAGGTTAATCATTAGCGAATTCTGTTGGCGACAAGCAAAAAGAGAGATGGGCGTGGGCATTTTCCCCCACTCCTCCCCTCTCCCCCGGCCGGGATCAGAGCCCATCCATTCCGCTGTCGGGCCGTCTACAATCGATGTTAGTCTCTCTCGGGGGCGCTAAAATGGCGTCTCTCATATAATTGTGAATTCGAGAGCTCTCCGTCGGCTTTTTTAATGTTTATTTATTACAATTAATTACCTTTATCGGCAAGGTATCAGTTTTTATGTTCGTTAGTGTGTTGACGTGAGTAGACAGTTTGTGTGGGCATCTGACACTGTTTGGTTCGGCACGGGGTGACAGGAGGCGTACCTCGAAACGGATGCTAACCAGTAGGATATCTTATTCAGATAAAGAAGAAAGGTGAAATAACAGCAAACATGAGGTAAGGAAGCTTTACGACGTTACTGATAAGAGTGATTGTTACCTTTGCCGTTATTTCCATGCCTTAACAAATTCAAATGATACTGTGGTGTTAATTACCGTAATACTGCAAAATGACTTGATTTTATTACAATTCAGGCTTTCCTGGTATCAAGAATTGAAGTGATATTTTATCACTCATGTAAATAATGTAAATGTTTTTGAGTGCTTCTTATGTGTGAAATCCTCACTTTGGATGATTATTGACATATTGCAAGAAGTGCTTTTGGGTTTTACCAATCTGACAATTATTTGTTAATCATTTGATTTTGTTATGTTTTACTCATTACTTATTAAATTTATTCTATTCCACAATCTCATAGTTTTTATTTATATTTCTACTTTCTTTGTTGTTATATATTTAATAGTATATTTAATAATCTCTTCAATCCTTAATCACTCCATTAGGCATCATAATTGTTATTTATTTAAATGTTGACTAGTGCTGTCAATGGTCATAATTGATTAATAATTAATGTAGCTTTCATAGTTATTTTTTTAAATTAATGTTATTTGCTCCACATTCAGTCTTCCTGGTTAGAAATCATAGTATATTTATTATACTGAATAGATTCTATTTTTAAAACCAGTTTTCAAGAAACAAATCTGTTTACCAAGTGTTTTAATTTATAGTCAATTTGGTTTTGTTTTATGAATCCAGAATAGGCTTGAGTAGGGTTTTTAATGTCATGAAATATAAATAGTATGTTATTGATTTCTGGTAATTTTATAGAATGTAATGGTTTTTATGGTTTTCTTAGTTCTATTGATTCTCATTAGTTATGTTTTGCTTGTACTAATTAGAGCCATTGGGAATGTTGCTTTGATGAATATGATTGTGTTGCTCTTGTACCATATGAATTAGCAATGAACTTAATGATCTTCAAGGGTGCAATGTTAATTTATGGTCTAACAGTTCCTTCATATATGCAGGATAACTGTCTAATGTCATTTAGTAACTTATTATTAACCAACTTTGTTTTATTTATAATATTAAGATTGTTGAAATTTGTAATCACTTATAATATTGTTTGTTTGGTCTTACTGGGATTCTTTATTTTACAATTCTCAATCTATAGTATCATTAAAATCATAAAAATGGCAAAGATAAAGCTGGTAACTGTAATCAGTGTCACAGCAAAGTTATTTATATTTTCAAAGTTTGATATCAATATCTTCCATGCTGACAATCGAAGCTCTTTTTCCATTTATGAATCAATGTAGAACCATTTTCAATAATGAATGAATTATGAAGTAACCATCCTTCCTGTAGTCCTTTAATTATTTTTTTACAAAGAAAAATTGACCTCCCTATGAAAACAAGGAGTTGAATGAGAGAACTCCTTTAATGATAGGTAATGCTGAAAATATTCTTATCTTAAGCCACCTTTGGCGTTTATAGTTAAATTTTGATATACATCAGAATACAACACTTCTTCTTGAAATTAAATTTTTTTTTTCATGTGTAAATTTAGGCTTTGTGCAGAGGCCCAGGTCCTTCATGGACTGTAGCGCCCGATATAGAATAGAATAGTAAATATTTCAATTTAGACACCATTAAACAAAAATAATTACAACAATAACACAAAAATAGACAAATTTAATAGATATCTTTATAAGCTGTGATTTACTTCTTTGAGATTTTGCATTTTACTTACCATGTTTTTTTGTTTTTGTTTTTATTTAATTAATTTCTTCAAATGTTAAATTGTATAATCAGTACTTTAAATTAAAAAGTAAAATCTTTGATAGTTGTAGTAGGTGAAAAAAAAGATTGATATTATTTCTATTCATTATTTACTACACTTTTTATTACATAAAATGTCTTCACCTCTTCATCAAATTAAAAATGAAATATATGAAGAGGATATTAGCAAAAATTTGTATTAATCCTAGATTTCAAAATTCCTTCATACATCATACAGACTATAGGAAGAATACATTATAATTCTAAGTTGAATTTTCCGCTCAATTGTAATTCTTTTATATTCCATGATGACATTAATTTATTTTTAGCCTGGATTAAGATTGTCATGAATTATTCTTATTATGGTCTTGTTTTAACAATAACTTACTAACCAGTAGTCTTCACTCACCCTGTAAGTGTAACTAATGAGAGAAATTAGCATATTTATAAAAATATTTACAGGAATTCATGTTTTACATTCCTGCAGAGAACACCACTTTTTTTTTTTTTTTTTGTGTGTGTGTCCTGGAGAATTGTCCATTTGTTGGGACTGGTTTAATTAAATGTTGTCATTGTATGCAGCACTCAAAAATTTGTTTATTTTAAACTGAGCCTGTATTTTTTGACATTTTACAAATATATATGCGTATACATGGACTCCCAGATAAATTATTTTTTATTTGTTTTATTAATTTAGTCAAGTAATATTCTTACTTCAGTATGCATCATTAAATCAACCTGAGGTGTAGTTACTATTTTAAATATATTTATAAATACTAAGGAGATGAAATAGTCATTTCATATAGATCCCTTATACCTTTTTTAAATTCCTATTAAAAACATCTAATAATAAAATTGTTACATTGTATTAGTTTACAAAATTTAAAATTTGTATTATTCAATTTAAATTATTTAATTATTTTATTACAACTGTATCTTTGACTAGACTTTGCTACTATTTTGTATTCCATTATCTAATTAACTACAGATATTTTTTCTTGTTTATTTTTTCTTTTTAAATTATTTTTATTATTAATTTATTTATTTTTTTAATGTTTGTATCATCTTGGTCACATCCAATTTTTGTTATTTTAGCCCTGATGAAGACCTGCAAGGCAGGTCGAAACGTTGGCACGCCAAAATATAAGTTTTTCATTTAAAAACTGGCCGTGTTTATTCATCCTGACTGCACTCCTGACTATTTCATCTCCTTAGTAAAAACTAACAGTCAGCAATACAATCATCATATTTATAAATAATTTTATATATACGAGAAGTACTCTTGTAATCACTGTATTAATACTGTTGGTGCATTGAAAATCAATATTGTTTGCCATGACATGCCAAAATTCACCATTGAATGTTTTCTTAACTTTCTCTTTTAAATCATTCATTATTTTGAATATTTGAATATTAATGATTAACCATTTTTTCATTTATGTGGTTTTTATTGTTAAGACATCTTCTATCGTGACAAGGTGATGTAGAATTATACTCTTGAAAATACTTCAATTTCAGTTTATATACGTTGTAAGGTTTTCTTGTTATTTGGCTCATTATATTTTTAAATTCATTGTGAATCCAGAATACTCGAATATTTTGGAATACTCAGATCTCCTCCTGCTCATATGGTGTGTGTGCCTTATTATTTTGAGTCCTATTTTGGGAAAATTTGCTTTGCCATTTTTATAACTATTCAAATAGTTATTGCAGAAGCCGACACCTGGCTGTACCAATAATTAGGACATTGCATATATTACATAAAAAAAGAGATTTAAAAACAAAATAAATAAAAAATTGCTGAAGTCAAGGTGTAATGCCAAAATAAGGGTTGGGGGGCCAGTAGGGTAGGGACTTTGCTTCATTTAATGAACCTCTGATAATGATAAGATTCCATTAATATGTTCTCAATGTTTTTTTTTTTTTTAGATTTTACTCAATCAATACTAACTCAACCCCGATTTGTTTTGCTGCAGTTCATGCCAAAGGGCACACCCCCACCCACTCAGTTGTACTGCCAAAACATATGACAGTTTCTGTTGGCCACACAATTTTGTGGCGATTCATATTATTTTGTTTTTAACATACTATTAGATACATTTGTCCTTTTCACCAATTATTGAATTATATACTCAGTGACTACATGCGTGGGGTATCAACATAGTTAATATTTAAAAAAATAAAAGATATATATATAAATATATATATATATATATATATATATATATATATATATATATATATATATATATATATACATATATACATATATACATATATACATATATACATACACATACGAGTGCTAAAAAATCGGCACACCTTTCGAACTATACTGTACCTACAACATTGCACTGAGCCTAGCGTTCTCCTCATTTTCTCCAAACTCTAGCTCGACCATCTGAAGCATGTAGGCCAATTCTAGACTCATCTGAAAAGAGAACAGAGGCCTAATCAGCTTCAGTCCAGGCAACATGTTCTCGAGCAAAACGGAGTCGAGCTGCAGTGAGAAAGCAGGAATATTAGAGTGTAGATTCATTTTAGCCAAGTGTCTACTTATTGTATGCACGGAGACATCCACACCTTTAGCAACACGAAGCCGGTGGCAAGCCATTACAGATGTCTGGAAGCGGTTCCTTAGAGTCTCGATTTTAAAAAATCGATTACCAGCTTGGTTTGTTACTCTCTGCCGACCTGATCCCGACCTCCTCGAGTAGCTGCTCGTCTCCCGGTTCCTCTGGATCGCCCGCCGAACCCTCGTTTCCGGTACCCCGAGAGTATTGGCCGCGTATCACTGACTTTTTCCGCCCTCAATTAACGCTACGATTTGAGTGACTACCGTGGCATCCAAACCATATTGGATAGAATCGGATTAGCGTGGGTCAAAGAAAATTAAAATAATTATAAAAACAACACACAGGTGTTCATTGCACTCTTCTAGAGAACTGAAGACTAACTGGGAATATGTTGATCTGCAAACTTGGGCACTTCTTTGTTATTCCTTGAGAGGATTACTGCAAAGGATTATTGTAATGTTATCACTTATGTCCTGGCCTATGTGTGTGCTGGTTCAATCACAACATTATTCCGTTCGTTATTATTTTTTAAATAAAAATCAAGGTGCGCCGGTTTTTTTGCACTCGAGTGTATATTAGCTGCAAAATATTTTTTACAACTAACTTATAACCTTTTTTTCCCCAAATTAATTGCAAAAATTTGAACTGTGAAAAGAAATTGAAGTTCAGCCTTCATTACTTAATGTCAAGACAGACCCTACCGTTTTGGTATTTGGGGGTGGTTATTTGACCGTTTTATTTTGTTTTACTGTTCTGGTATTGCACTACAGAGATAACGAATGCATACTAAAGAAAAAAAAAGCGTAAAACTAATTAATGAACTTCCTTCTTCTAAAGAAAGTTTTTCAAGCGTGGGAAGAAAAAGATGCATAATCTCGGTCATCTACCCGTTCTGTGCAGCGTAGGTGCACAAGCGAGCGAGCCTTCTGTCTGGCCGTCAACTTTTCAAGTGTGTTAATATTCAGTATTTAATTTTATAATAGTTCTTAAAAATGAGTTACATATCGTAAATTTTCTGGTTTCAATTTTATTTTTACAACAACCTTCATAAAATTTAGGATATATTATTTGTTATTATTGATGAATTATTTGCGAAAAGGGCTTCTAAAGATTCCTGATATCTTAAAGGAGACTGAATGTAAACTGATGAAAGGGTCAGGAAGAGATAGTTTGTCCTTAGGGTATTCTTTGTGACTGGTTGGTTTTATCCGTTTCTACAGGAAGCAAATCTAAAATGGGACTATCTTAAATACTTATCTGGTCATTTTGTCAATCTGGATTGGTTTTGTACGATTTTATTATTTCTCATGATACATAAATATCATCTAATTTTACACTAATTTACTTGATATATTAGTTTCACTCCCGAGTCTTTGTCGAATTTTATGGTTATTTCAATTTAAATGGACAAGGAGTTGTTGATTCAACAACTCAAGTTGACGAACAAAAGAAAATAATTGAGAATATTTTCTTGAATGCGTTTTCATAAAGGTATATATTTTTTGTACATAATTTTCTTCCATGCTTAAAAATTTCATTATTATACTTTTTATTTTTTAATCGAGGTATAGAAAACATCGAAGTATGAATATTTTCAATAATACATAAGAGTTTATAATTAATTGTACATGTACATTATAAATGTGTTATATTCTAAATTAAAAAAAAAAATAATGTATAGAATGAGGGAGTTTGCATATCCCTACTACTCTAATAATCCTAATTACAGGCCAATCCACTTTAAAATATAAATTATCTAAAAGCCCGAACATCTCATCTCCCCTTCCCCTAAATTCCCCTCCCCCTCTTCACTCTCGACATTCCCTCCTGAATGGACCAAATTTATGAATATTTATATGTTATTTAATGTAATATATAATATAAATGTGTGATACATAGTAACACATAGTGTATATAATATCGTATATTGATAACATATGTAAAATTTTAACTTCTAAATAACTACAATTAATGTGATTCAAAATTAAACAATTCATCTATTGTTCAAAGTACATGCTCGAAAGGCAGGTTCTATTTATAGCACATGAAATAAGTGCTTGAGACAGCTAATAAAAAAAGAAATTAAGATAAACATGAATCAACCATTATCATGAGATGTATTATTACTTGGGCTGTGAATTATATGCAATAAAAACTAACAAATATGCACATATATGTGCAGAGATATTGGGTAAAATATGCTTTTAAATACCGAAAATATGCAACTATCTGCATTATTAGAAAAAACTCGCAGTACATACCTATACTTAAGTACAAACTCAAGTTTAAATAACTAATTGTGTTGAAAAGGGGAACATTAGGAAGAAAAACATTAAAAAGCTAATATTAAAAAACACAACAATCACAACCAAAATGCTTATACTTTAAAACAGAACAATAAGCAACGACCGTAAAGAAACACTCCTGACTCATTCATGCCTCTTATTTACTGTTGTTGATTAGAATTGCAGGCAACTACTTTTTCAGGATTTCGAACAAAATAGATCGTCAATTGGGCCTCAAAATAGATTTGAAACTATTGGCTAAACGACCGCTCTACATCATATAAATATAAAACGTCTCCATCACTCTTGAAAGTCTCATTTGAAAGCTCACCTATTGACTTTCCAACAAGATCTTTTGTCTTTGAAGGAGGGACTTTCGGTATTTTAGGTTAACACAAAAGAACAGTTTACGAATGATATGCCTCGGTGAATACTGTGTGAGAGACTGTGTTATGGAATGATGGGAGGGGGAAAGGTGAGATAAAAAGTTATGTCATTATATTCCGGTTTTTCTTCATTATTATTCTATTTTTCGGTTTTTATCTATATTTTATTTTTTTTCTACTCGGAAAATTAGAAAAAATCAAATGTCAAGTGCTGATATGTCGGATATGTAGATAAATATGCAAGTCTAGTTCAAAATATGCAAATTAAAAATAGCTCAAATTTATTCCAAATGCCTCCAAACATATATACACGTATTTTGATAATATTAGATGTTCTGGTTTGTTAGGAGAAATATCCAAATGCATATATTTCACAGCCCTAATTTTTACTAAATGCTGTGGATGGGGAAACATAATGCTATTACTCTGAATGTTGTTTTTATGTTTTATTTGCGCTCAATAACTAGCAGGAACATATTGTCTGCTTGGAGGTAAACGTCATTAAGTAACTAAATCACATTTTTTCCGTTTCAATATTTAAAAGGGAATATGGTTATTAAAAATTTCTCAAATAGTTATATAGTGAATTTTTCATTCTCTAATGTTCATAGATATGAGTTATATTCACTTGGTGAGATTTTATGCTTATGGGAAATGATAATATCAACACAATAACTTTTTTTAGAATTTGGAAAAAAAATTGCACTTAGGGACTTTTACCTTCAAACAGGCGATATAATGAATAATTAATAATGAATGAAAAATAATCTTTCTACAGAAAAAAAAAAATCCGCTAAAAGTGCGTTTAGACGATGCCTTTTTTGTGCAATAAGAGGCATGCAATTAGGCGCAAAGGAGGGGCAGACACCGGTCCTTGCACCCCAAAACGAGAGGTAAGCCGCAATTGGTTCTCAGTCTTGTTGGAAAACTCATGTCTTTTCGTGCAACCTTCATATTTACCAGTGTTTTAAGGGTTTCTTAAATCAGAAGTGTTTGGTTTTAAATATGGATTGGGGAGAAGAAAATACATTGGACTTGATTGGATACGATAAGAGAAGTCCCGTAATGTTATATAATTTACAATATCTCTTCGAAATTATTTGGTGACATTCTAGTAAAATTTTTGAATGGTCCATTCAATATCTGAACTTCATTCAAAACACTGACATTTCTATCTTCAAGTAACGAACAACTCAGCACTTTCGTTTCCTTTTACGAGAATTTTCGCGTATAAGATTTTTCGCTATAGTGGCATTTTTAATACTGCAGATTATATTTGTGTGTGAACAGTATGAGGCATGCATCAGGTTGCATGGGGCATTACACTAAAAATGGCATAGTCTGTACAAACCTTAAGAATAACAAAAAACTATAATAAAATGGCGCTATTCTCTGTTTCTATTTATTTCGTAAGTATTCCAGCTTCGGCTGTTTGAAATTGTAATCCTTCAACATTTGACGTTTGACTTGCATAAGCAATGATTGAATTATTTAGAGAATTGTTTTATTATTATTTTACCAAGCAGTATTTATATAGTAAATGAACTATTTATTTTAGTAACTGAAAAACTTATATGTTGTATATATATATATATATATATATATATATATATATATATATATATATATATATATATATATATATATATATATTTAAGTAAACATGAAGAAGATTCGATGAATAATAATTTGAGGTACGGATTACGGATGGTGGTATAAAAGGATCCATACGTACCTCAAAGGATCCTTCTATTGTAGTTCGTTTTTATTTAAAAACTAGTTTGAACGTTTAAAGTTCTTCCTCACTTCTAAAAACTTTCAGATTTTTTTATTTTTTTAGTTTAAATAGCTAAACCATTGCCTTTTTATTTGCCTTCACCTAAAGAATAAATAGACTCTTTGTAAAAAAGCGGTGCATATGGACTAAAATGAAATGATGTAATGGCTGTGAAGCCGAATACACGGTAGTAAAACCTGGATGATTAGTAAATCAAAGAACATATAAGAGCATACAATAATAAGACGTAGAATTCCAACTTCGATATCCATTTAAATGAAAATTACTCTAAATTCAACCAAGAGTCGGGAGTGAAACTAATACATCATGTAAAAAATAGTCTAAAATTATGTATTTATGAATGGTCAGAAAAAATAAAATTCTAATTTCTCTCTAAAATTTGATGTCTGACTAGACATATATGGTTTTCAAAATAATTATGTATATATATATATATATATATATTTAAATCATGAGTTAAATTCAGTATAAGTTTGTGCCTTATAGTCAACACAACACGTTAGTTGTCAAAATAAATAATATAAAAGTAAACACGCCAGGCTGTATTATAAGGAATCTATACCTAGTTCTTTGTTATAAATTTTTTCTAGTTTGTTACATTTAAATTTATTGAACAGCAAGATCACTTCAAACTAGCTGACGCCATCCTCATAAGGCAATATAGGGATATTGCGGCTCTTCTGAACAGGTTAAAAATCAAATATAAAATTTAAAAAAAAATATTTTGACCAAATATTGTAAACATGATTCTAAATAAAGAAAATAAACTCATACTAAGTAATATTTTGATTTTTTAAATAAATATTTTAGTATCTCTTCCAAAACAGAATCACCTTCGTCAACATTACTCTAAATAAGTAGTTTAGTTCGTAGATTAGAAAGATTGTTATCACTTTAGTTATCCGCTTTGGGGTAACTGTTAAAATGAAACTGTGTGATTTATTGAAATAATCAAAATAAGTTATTTGAAAAATATAAAGGCGATCTGGTTCTTAGAATGTTACAGACAAAGCAGAGGGAGATGGGAAATTCCGTAGCCATAATTAATCAATACTTAACTGCTTTCTAATAAAAACGAATTCCAATTTATAAGAAAAAAAAATTAGCCAACATAAATATGTAATACTAGCATCCCTCTTCGAGGCTTTTACCGGAAGGTCGTGGGTTCGAATCCCATCTGGGCGTGTTAAAATTTATTTCGTTGCAATCCCACGAATAAATCTTGATCTTCCCACCCTGGCTAGAATAGATTGGTCATAGAAAAGCGGTGCATATGGACTAAAATGTAATGATGTAATGGCTGTGAAGCCGAATACACGGTAGTAAAACCTGGATGATTAGTAAATCAAAGAACATACGAGGGTAAGTCGATAATTATCCGCATTATAGCTATATTTTTGTTTATGTTGGCAGTACTGTTCTTTTGTGTTGATGGCGCATGCTTTTTTTATTCGTTGTTATGTTTATGTTCGTATCAAGCTGGTAGGTTAGTTTTGTTATCGCTGTCGTGCTGTTAATAATGGCCGCTCCACTTTCTATTTGCACCAAAGAAGAGCAACGTTCAGTGATCCGTTTTTTGTGGTCGGAAGGTGTATCAGGGGCCGAAATTCATCGAAGACTTTTGGTACAGTACGGGAACAATTGTTTGCCACAACGGAGTGTCTATGAATGGATTGAAAAATTCAAAAATGGTCGCACAAGTGTTACGCAAAATGAAGGAGCTGGACGACCAGTTACCGCCATAAACGAGGAAAACATTGAGCGTTCACGTGAAATGATTCTCTCAGACAGACGGATAACTGTTGACGACGTGGCAAATCGTCTGCAAATTAGCCACGGTTCTGCCTACGAAATCATTTACAGCAGACTTGGGTTTCATAAAGTTTGTGCAAGATGGGTTCCAAAACAACTGACACAGTTGCATAAACAAACGCGCTTGGACGTGTGCACAAAACATTTGGATCGCTATGTTAACGAAGGGGACAACTTCTTAGACAGGATCGTTACTGGTGACGAAACATGGATCCATCATTACGAGCCGGAGAGTAAACGGCAGAGTATGGAATGGAAACATCCAAATTCGCCGTGCAAGAAAAAATTCAAAACCCAACCGTCCGCAGGAAAACTTATGCTTACGGTTTTTTGGGACTCACAAAGTCCATTACTGGAACATTATCAGGAAAGGGGCACAACAATAAACAGTGAACGTTACAGTGAGATGCTTACTGCTAAGCTGAAGCCTGCAATTCGAAGCAAACGCCGAGGACTGCTGTCAAAAGGCGTTGTGTTGTTGCACGACAATGCCCGTCCGCATACAGCTGCCCACACTGTAGAAACGCTTCAGAAACTCAATTTTGAAGTATTGAATCATCCTCCATATAGTCCCGATCTCGCTCCATCTGATTTTCACTTGTTTGGTCCACTCAAACAGGCAATTAGGGGCCGTCGATTTGCCTCGGACGAAGCATTGAAAGAAGCGGTGCATTCCTGGCTCGCATCTCAACCCAAAACCTTCTTCCATGAGGGCATCAGGAAACTTGAACAACGTTGGACCAAGTGCGTTGAAAAGCAAGGGGACTATGTCGAAAAATGATGTACTTGTAAGTTTCCTATTTCATTTCAATAAAATTTTATAACTATATTGCGGATAATTATTGACTTACCCTCGTATAAGAGCATACAATAATAAGACGTAGAATTCCAACTTTGATATCCATTTAAATGAAAATAACCCTAAATTCAACCAAGAGTCGGGAGTGAAACTAATACATCATGTAAAAAATAGTCTAAAATTATGTATTTATGAATGGTCAGAAAAAATAAAATTCTAATTTATCTCTAAAATTTGATGAAGGGAAAATATTTGATCGATGTTGAGTGAGTGAACCATGTTTACAATATTTGGTCAAAATATTTTTTTTTTAATTTTATATTTGATTTTTAACCTGTTCAGAAGAGCCGCAATATCCCTATATTGCCTTATGAGGATGGCGTCTGCTAGTTTGAAGTGATCTTGCTGTTCAACAAATTTTAATGTAACAAACTAGAAAAAATTTATAACAAAGAACTAGGTATAGATTCCTTATAATACAGCCTGGCGTGTTTACTTTTATATTATTTATTTTGACAACTAACGTGTTGTGTTAACTATAAGGCACAAACTTATACTGAATTTAACTCATGATTTAAATATATATATATATATATACATAATTATTTTGAAAACAATATATGTCTAGTCAGACATCAAATTTTATCTGTTGTGTTTGTATTTCGATTTATAAAATGTAGTTTAGCCTTATGATTTTTGTTTTACTGACGAACTGTATTTAATTAAAATGTGAAAAATCTACAACATAATTTTATTTTAATTTCAGGAAAAAAATTACCATCATTTCAACCCCCACTTCTACTAACATTCCCTTTTGATTCATTGTTCTGAAAGGATAAAAGAGCAGGAGAAAGATGAGTCCTGTGGAACACCGGTAGAAAAAAATATGACAGAATAAAATAAAAATTGAACTATTTTATTGTATATGTTTACGCACTCTAAGAATCATATTAGAACAAAGTGGTCTGGTACTATTCTGTGACAGCAATGATTTCGCACAAAAGTTTCTAGAGATATTATACAAAAGATCAAAAATATAAATTAAATTTTTTTTTTTTTTTTATTGAAATTTACAACTGTACAAAATTTATACATCAAGTAAATATGCTGTTTACTATTACAATAACGTGGCAAAACATGTAAAGTACTACCCATCAGTAGCACTTTAATAAAAATTCTACACTAGAAGGTCTCTAGGCCATCTTCTTTTCAGACGCCTCGGAGGATTATCAGGAATAGTGTGGGAAGCAAGTTGAGAAATTAGGGGATTTGAGTGGTTATGGAGCTTACTATGAAAGGATAGATATCTGGTTTGGGCTAAATCTGCAACATATGGAACATTAAGATCTTTATGGATAAGTTTATTGGTGACAAAGTAAGGTGCATTGAGGATTTTTCGAAGGATTTTGGATTGTAAGGATTGGATACGAGATGAATTGGATGGTTTAGTGGAGCCCTAAATTAAAATTAAAACAGATTTTCGATTATATATATTAACACGAAAAAAAAACCTATATACTAACACGAAATGAAAACAATGAACATGCTTTAGAGAAGAAGAAATTGACTAACAATTTAAAAGATAATAAATAAATAAATAAAAATAATAATACTTAATAGATGATCAAAAATAAAGTTAATAAGTACAAAGAAGAAAATTAATAATTAAAAAAACAATGTATTTCGTATTTCTTCCTGACTGGGACAAAATAGTTGATCATGAATATGTCTATAAATAATCTACTGCTTGTCGCAATTTCATTTTAGAATCAAATGGGTCAAATCACTTTAAATAATAATCAAATTAAATTAACAATTAACGGTTATTCAAAATAAAATAATGTTAAGTGAAAATAGATGTTAAATTTTGTGATAAAAACGTTCATCTAAAAAATATAGATATTCCAGCCAAAAGGCATATCTATGGTAATATACTCACCATAAAGTAGAATAAAATATTGAAATTGATATAATCAACGTAGATTTGTTTGTATCATTTTTGAGCTAATTCATTTCATTTACGATGGCTTTTAATTTTCATCTAATAGGTATGACAGTAACAATTTGATTGCATTTTTGTATACTGGTAGAGACCAGATTTTGGAGGAAATACATCCATTATGACGTGTGCCAAATGCTTTGTAAAAATCAAAAATGGTTGCGTTAGTTTCAATTTCTATACACTATAGGTAAAATTCATTAGAGTATTGTTTTAATTTTATTGAAGTTGATGGTTGCTTATGTATGCATGTGTCAGAAAGCGCGGTTTACCTGCCTTATTCAGTTGTCTTGTCAGGTAGATTAGTTGAAATTAGTGCAAGTTTAATTGGGGTTTATGTTAGTTATGATTTCGTTCCTTACCACCTGTCAGATGTCATATCAACTGAGGGTATGGTCAGTTGTTGGTTCCTAGGTAAACTTGCATTTCATAAAGTTGTAATTAATTGTTTGATAGTTGCTTTTTTATGTTTTAGAAATCCTCCAACGAGCTGGGTTTCCATTACACTCTATAACAAACGTTATATATTTATCAACCAAAACAGTTAAATGGTTTATTGTTTTGATTTTTAGAAAAATTGTTTATTGTCTTTACAATTTAATTATTATTTCACTTGGAACTCGCACTTATTTATTGAATTAACCATTTAAAAAAAAAGCTGGTTAAATCCACTATTAAATCCTATATGACTGAACATGTCTTAATTTTCATATTTTGCTATAACATACACGTTTAGCGTGTTTCACGTAATTTAATACAAACTAAATATTCATGTAAAACATGTTTTAGCATATGCATTTTAAGGATCTTAATTTAAACTTGATATATGGCGTCTAATGGTAAATTTAACAATTATATAGCTTTTATATGAAAAAGAGAAATTTTTGATCGAACGAATAGTTTCGGAGTTATAGCCATAAGAGTACGACAAACGTGTTTTCGCGGAAAAGTGGGTGATTATTTCGTAGGTACTGGTTCCAGCTACAATTAATGTCTGAAGATTTTTTCCGAAAAAAGCTTCGTTTTCGTGTTATAGGTCATACACCAGTATCTTGGGCGTTTTTTTGTATGAAGCCGAAAGCAAACTTCAAATTCGGATTCAGCACCCCAAAAACATAAAAACCCATTGATAATAAAAGTTCGGCAGTTTTTTCTTCGTCAAACCCGTATTTTACTGAATTACTTGTAAAACACTCCTTTTTATATATTTCTTATTGTTTTTTTTTTTTTTTTTTTTTTTTTTTTTTTTTTTTTTTTTTTTTTTTTTTTTTTTTTTTTTTTTGTTTCAAACGGACAACAATTAGTTTTTCGGGTAAAAGAAAAGTGGTTGAAACAGTGGTAATTCTAGTAAGAAAAGTCTCATTGCATACTGCAGTATCTGTGAGTATCCGTCATTGGCTGTAGTTAATTTAGGGTTAAAAATAGTAAATTGTACACAATTTCTAAATTAAGGTTCTAATTTAATATTTCTCTAATAAAAGGCTTAAAAAAAAAAGAAGAAGAAAAAAAAAAGGAGTATTAGTCGATTAAAAGGTAGGTTAATAAAATCCATTTTTAAATACACGTCATTCGAAAAGTAATTTCAAAAAACATTTATATTGGGTTGTTTTACATGAAATGCCCGATTTTATAATATTTGAAATACATAGAGGATTTTGCGAGTCTCTGTTGTTGAAAAAGCTGGATACATGGGTACCTCACGATCTCACTGAGCGACAGCAATTAAAACGTCTGAGACCTGCGTTTCGTTGCTTGCTAGGCAAAAAAAACCGACCCTTTCCTTGAAAGAATAATAACTTGCGATGAAAAATGGATTGCTTATGACAATCAGCGTCGGTCAGGGCAGTGGTTAGACATCGACGAAAGCCCAGGACAAATGCCAAAACCAAATTTGCACCCGAAAAAATTGATGTTTACAGTATGGTGGTCCATGGCTGGAATCATACATTATTCCTTTTTGCCTAGAGGTGAGACCATTACCTCTACAACCTACTGCAATGAAATTGGCCAAATGCACGAAAAATTATTGAAAAAAAACAACCTGGATTGGTAAATCGGAAGGGCCCTATACTCCTACCCGACAACGCTAGACCCCACGTTTCAAAACTTACCATGCATAAATTGAAAGAGCTGGGGTACGAAGTTCTTCCGCACCCACTATATTCTCCCGACTTGTCTCCAACAGATTATCACCTTTTCAGGAATTTAGACAACTGCAGAGGATAAATTTTTGCAAATGATGCTGAAATCAAAAGTGCGTTTTCAGATTTTGTTTTACTTCAAAGCTCAGAGTTTTTCAAATCCGGGATAAAAAAGTTGTTGTCACGTTGGGAAAAATGTGTAGAAAAAGAAGGTAAATACTTCGAATAAAATTATATTGTTTTCATATTGTATTTTTACTAAAATCCCTATATGGTACCTTGAAAACGGACATTTCATGTGAAACAACCCAATAGTTTGCTCATAAATCTATAATCATACCCATTAAATGACGGCTGTGGCGTTATTTTAGGGTCTATTTCTGTTTTTTGCTAACACATGAGTCATTTATTTAATGTCTCATCGAACTCGATTTTTAAACACTCTAAAAATTTCTGTGTGCGTCATAGTTATGATGAGTGTTTATAAAGTATAATCAAGGCTTCCGTTTATTAAGTGTTTAGTCCAATGTTTTGTTAACTATATTTCATAAAGTTATATTTGTATATAAAATAATAATAAAAAAAATCAGATAATTAAATAAATATTCTAATATAGATATATTTACGTGTTAAAGGTATAAATATGCATGTTACAGAAAGTAAAAAATATACTTACAAATAAAAATAGAATAAAATATAGACGTAATAATTTTTTATAAAACTCGTTATATACGTTCATGTTTTGTAGATTAATATTTATTTGGTAAGTGTTTGGGTTTATCTTTTCAGTGATTTATTATTATAACCTCCTGTTTTCTGTGGTATTGATGGAAGTCGGTGTAAAGGAAAAGAATAGCTGTGTCTGTAAATGTACTCTTTGATTGATGGTAGGCCTAAATCAGATAACATGCTTGAAATTCTGCTATACCTTGGATAATTGTTCACTACTCTCACTATTTGAATGAGTTATAGTATCATTTTGTTGGGATCACTGCTATAGATCCAGACAGGAACGGAATACGTTTGTATTTGACGTATGATAGTTCTGTATTGAATTTGTTTTTCGAAGGTGGTTTAAAATCTATTGCAGTATGGATTCACATTGCTATTGATTGTTTATAATTCATAATGTGTTTAGATGTTTGGAGAAAGTCAAAGATTTGTCTAGTTCTAAGCCTAAGGAATTGATAGACTGTGCCCAAGAGATCGTGGTTCCATTTATAAGTATGTTCTGAGTTATGAGAGGTATTTTAGTAAATGTCATGGCTTGTTTTTCAGTCCATTTACTTTAATCTTCCATTTATTAAAATAAATGCTTAACAGTAATTTCTTTTTGTTTTTTATGGACTACTATTTTTCAGATCCATAACATTGTTTGAGAAATGCTAGATTATCTATACGTAAATTGAATTTCCTATGAAAGTAACTTGAGGGTGTATTTTTCTATCGGGATACATGTGTGTGTGTCGATATCTATAAATTTAGAAAAACTAATGGAGTTTATTTTATTAATGTTTTTTTATTTTCTTTCAGGTATGTACTGGGACTATTAATTCAGAATGTATGTAAGTACATTGCTGCTTATTGTTGTAGATAAATTTTCGACCTTCCATTTCAATATTCTGTCCTCAAATGTTCTTACATTTAAATTTGTTTTTATAATTATAAAAGTATGCATATTATCGCAATATCCTTTCATGCTCTTTTTAATTTTTTTTTTAATTATAAGTTGAGAAAAATATGTAAATAATGCTATAACCTTTTTTAGTTTAGATAATATTTTAGTTAAAATCATTATCAAATGAAACCTCATAGTCTTGGTCTGTGGTCTATTGATAATGTTGGTTTTGATACATTATAATTGATAATTTGATGATAATTTTGTTCAGTATAAAAATTCAGTTGTTCCTATAATAAAATAAGTAAGTGTGTATAATTTATTTGTGGCTTAGGAGTGAGGTTGAAACCTTGAAAAGGGATTAATAGATTCTTACTTACATGTCACGGCAATTTTAAAAATAATTAAATTAAGCAAATAATTAATTTAATCAGAAATAATTAAAGTAATTAAATCTTATTGAAAATCGTAACCTACATTGATTGCATGACCAATCAAGATGTGCCCTACATTCTCTAGATGGGCGGGCGGTTAAGGGTGCTAAGACACCCTCTTTTTTCTTCCTACAACAAAAGTGTTTGGAGATGGTTCTGTAATCGGGTTGGCTATGATAACTTTGGAAGCCCGTACAGAGTTGCACATAATAAACAAAGGCTCACTGACTGCAGAGCGGTATGTGATGGATCTCCTAGAGGAATATTTAATGCCATCTGCTCCACAAAATTGGTGAAAATTTCCTTTATCACTTTTGTTTCTAGTAATTTTTGCATTCTATTCAAGTTTTCCTTGTGTGTTTTGTTTGGTAGGGACCAATGCTCCCTGAAAACTAAATGAAGGTTTAAGTTAATATAGAGTTTGTAAGTTGTTAATTTAATAGCTATATTTTTATTAAAGCTATCAACATTTTTAAAAATGTTTGTGTTTTCATTATTTATGTTCCATCAACATATCTGGTGATGAAGTGTACTCAATCGACAAATTTACAGATGGATTTTTCTGAAAATGCTACCCTACTTGAGCGTCTACTTTGAACAAGAGAAAAATGAAACCCCTCTCCCTCGTATTGAAGATAGCGGAATCGCACATACCCTATTTTGAAGTTGAGTTTTGAAGCTACCATTTGGTCCAAGAAAATTTAAAACATTCACAAAAACGATCGCGCTGCAGTGCGAAATGTGCAAAACCTGTTCAAAGCAGCCCCCGGTTACGGTATTAATTTTGCAAGTAAACATTTACTTTGCTAACTCGATTTTCTATTTTTGGATCTACGTTTCCTTGTGCCTAAATATTAGTAGGTATTCACACATCCAAGTACTCTCAATTCTCCATTGCATATAAATATCAGTAACCTGTTAAGCCTTCTTACTTACATTGCTTTACCCCCTCACAGTATTTATACCCACATTCCTCCTGTGAAATTCTTGTCTCAAGTCCAGTCAATGAGTGCTGAAATGAGGGGTGTAGAGTGCATGGAACATGCGATAATTTTTGACTTCATAGCTTCGTTAGGAATAGTTGGAAGGTAAACTTACTAAAAGTCCCCGCTCGTGGGGGGTGAGCTAAAAGTGGGGGAGGAGGGAGGAATATCCCAATTTTGTGTTTTTCGATTATATCTCGAAAACGTTGGACTCTAGGAAAATATGCTACCAATTAAAGCTAATTAAATTTCCCATGAAATTAACTATATACATATTCGTCGAAATTCCAACGGTTTTCGAGATATATGTTATTAATAATAGATAATTTTAGAAATAAAAAAAATGTTTACCTCACTCTTTGTTAAACATTTGGGAAATTAAAGTAAATTTAATGCTCTACAATTTTGATACTTACATTTTTGCCGAGAAACGATTGTGGAAGGTACTATAAGCAAAAGTTTGACAATTAGTGAGGTAAAATTTGTTTTTTTCCCCAAAAATCACCGGTTTTCAATAACGAATATCCCGTAAACGGTTAGAATTACGACAAACGTATATAGAATAAATTTTATAAGAAATTTGATTAGCTTTTATGTTTATTAGAAACATATTTTTCTAGAGTCAACCGTTTTCGAGATATGATCGAAATACCAAAATAATTGAACTTCTCCCCTTCCGCGCAGCGTTAGCTCACCCCCCTGGGCCGGTGACTTTCAGTATTTTCACCTTCTAACTATTCCTAAGGAAGCTATAAAGTCAAAAATTATCGCATATTCCATGCACTCTACAATGTGTTTATTGACTGGACTATACCACTTTTTGGTTAAAATTTTTCCTGTTTGATTGAAATAATTATTCTTCTTGTATTAAAAATATCGTCGTCTTACATATTCAAAATATTTATTCTATTAATAAAGTTTTAATGTCTAATAAAAATTATTTACATTTATTTCTATATCCTGTTGCGAACAATATAAATGATTGAATAATATTATTGAAATTTATATGGTCTAACTGCTTTTATTTATTCAAAATTTATCTGTTATTTAATTTGATGCAGTACGGTGAGCAATATTTATCTTCGACTATTCCGACGATTCTGAAGAAAATCTTTCGTCATTTGAAATACTTTAGAGGTCGGTTACTCATTGATGGAAATATTGCTTGGTCATTTCTTGTGTAACCGTAGTGACGTTACTGCTTGGCTGTCTTTACCATTTCTCGCTAAAGCCTCTGTGACCTAGAATAGAAGAAGAAAATGGCTGAGAGATCATGTTCTTCAAAGTGACTAATAAGTTAATCGTATTCATAATAGTTGGATAAACAAGTTTATTGGATCCTCTTTTGGCAAAAATTTGCAATTTTATCGTTAGGTTTTTAATTTTTTAGGATAATTATAAATTGATTAATTATTAGCCACTTTTACTATATTTGTGCCCGGTTTCTAGAACCTGAGTTATTGGTTTTCTGACTATAGAATCCCCAAGTAGATTCTGCAAAAATCCTACAGATAGATAGTTAATAAATAAATAGTTGTTTACGTTTATGGAGCCTCTTTTACAGGTAATATCGAATATTATGTTATCGTATTCTGCTTATCTCAACCATATTTAAAAATTCAATCTTGTGTGTTGGAATTTATTATTTTTAAAACGTCAAGTATCTTATCAATATCCGTAACCTATGAAAAGCCTGGATACTAGTTAAGTTATTGGTTTTTTAAATCGTCCGATATAATTGAAGGATTGATGAATTGTGAGATTTATCTTGGCACCCGTTTCTAGACCAAAAAATATCTCAACAAAATCCTTAACAGTCCTGCAAAGGATCACTTATGTTGTTTCTTGTTTATCACTAGATGAACTTGTAATTATTTGTATGATTTTTGTTTTTCATGTTTTTTTCAACTGGAAACGAATGTTCATCAGTGAGAATTTTTTTTTTTATTTTTTTTATTTTTTTATAATTTCATTTTTGTTTCATTCCGAGGTAAGAAATTACAATGGCAATATGCGATATACTAGAGGCACAGAGAAATTTATTTTAATTACTTTTAAATTTGCAAATATAAAATATATATATATATATAAATATATGCATATATATATATATATATATATTAATGATGAACTCTCTTTTCTGGATAAAAAACAAAAACAAAATGAATCAATAAAAATAAAAATAAACTTACCTTTTGATAAACGACTAACAAAATAAGTTGTCTAACACAGCAAGAGATATCTTATAAAATTCGATGCTATAACTTTAACAAACCAGTAGTTAGCAAACCTCTATCTTAACAAACGAACCTGTTAACTAGTATCCAGGTAACACTTTTCTTAGGCTAGGGATATTGATAAGATACCTGACGTTCTAGAAATGATGAATTCCAACACTCGAAATTGAATTTTTAAATATGGTTGAAAGAAGCAGCATACGGATATATAATATCCGATATTAACCGTAGAAGAGGCCGTACATTAATAAATGTAAACAACTAGCTATATCTGTTGGATTTTTGCAGAATCTGCTTAGCGATCTTATAGTTAGCAAACTAATAACTTAGGCTCTTGCAAACGGGCATTAGTTTATTAGAACTTTAGATTCAATTGTCAGATATCTATCTGCAGTTATAAAAACATGCCAACTCATAAAACAGCAATTCGATATACTCTGATCCCACCAATATATTATATGTAAAAATAGAAGACATGTGAAATCGCACTCACCACGATTTCTGACGGGAAGAGACTAAATAATATATTTCCTTTTGCAGCTCTTGATAAGGAATGGAAATTTATGTGATATAATAGGGAAGGCACTCGCACGTAAATGGAAGAACTTACGGGATATTCCCATGAGCGATCTGTTTTCCCACTGGAAACAAATTTAAAATAAGACTGTTAGGAATATTTATTTAATTATTTAAACAAAAATTTGTATTATCTTTTAATGGATTTATCATTTCTATCGATTCTCAAAGGAGCGAACTGAAGGAGTCCCAGGTGGACATGTACTGTGATGCACAGCAGAACAATGATTCTTTAATACATAATTTTTTTAATCCACGTTTTAGTTTCACTTACAAGTCTGTTTAGAATTTCTGATTATTTTCATTTACATTTATTGCGAAGTTGGGTTTCTGTGTTTTATTATTACACGCCTTTATCTCTTCCTTTTATCTTCTATTTGGTGGTCGTCCAGTTTTTCCATTGTTTGTAGATAGATGGAGATAGACATTCATATATTAAAGTTTTGTGCTCTTTCTCAACTTTTTTGAAAAAAGATCTATTTTTACTTTAGATGAAGGGATATATCATTGTAATGTTTTTCTTTTAGCTATTTCTTGAATTTTACTGTAATATAATATAATATATTATGCATCAAGTAAATGTGATGATAATAAACATGACATGCCAATTGCTATTTTCTATTTTATATGTAGAATTTTGGGCGTTGAGCTTTGGTGCTTCACTAAACCGTCCAAATTATTTCGTATCCAATTACAATCCAAAATCCTTCGAAAAATGCTAAAAGCTCCTTACTTTGTCACCTATAAAAATCATCCCTAAAGATTTAAATGTTCCATCCATATGTCGCTGATTTAGCCCAAACCACAGACACCAATCCTTTCATAGTATACTCTTTAACCACTCAAATCTATTAATCTCTCAGATTTTCTAACATTTTAAGTTAGTCTTCTGATAAATTAAATGTTATGACAAATAATTCAATTCCTAATTATATTAATTATTCTATGTAAGTACGTCAACTGATGGTTGAAATGTTCCTGCTGGTCTTGTATTTTCCATTTCACCTGTATATAGAAAACTGTAATTTATTATAACCAAAACAAGACTTTTTTTTTTTTTTTAATTCCTGTTTTTAACACGAAACCTTAAGTAAATGAATTTTTTCACCTCCCTTTTAACATTGCTGCTTTTTATAAAGCAAGGAATTTGCTGCTTGTACGAATGCCGAGTAAAAGGTGTAGTAATGGTTGTGAAGAAATTACAGAAAATTTCTGTGCTTGATGATGCTATGTTTGGACCGATCTGTATGTACATCCTGTTATTAATTTTGCCGAGTGGTGAGCCAGTGGATTCATTCCAGTGTGTAGGAACAAGCCGGTTTCAATGAATGAGGAATAAGTTGAATGTTACGGCATATTAATATATATATATATATATATATATATATATATATATATATATATATATATATATATATATATATATATATATTTTTTTTTTTTTTTTTTTTTTTTTGTTTTTTTTATTAACACATTACTTATGTTTATTTTATTATATTATCAAATAACTCAGTGTTAAGTAGGAATGAGGAAGCGAACTGGGCGGCAAACAAAACTGCTGCTTGCTTTACAGTTCTCCGTAGCATATTTTTCTGTGCAAATATTTAAGATCTGGTACACAAGGAGACATTTCAGCATTTGCATTCTTGTTTGTGGAATGTGATACTGATACAGTTTTATCAGTTTGATAAGATTCCAACATCCTTGTGTGAGGCCATCTTTTGTCGGTGTGTGTATATTTTTGTACTATCAATTTGGATTTTGTTGAATGGTTTGTTTTTAGTTATATATTAAGTATTTTATTTAAGTAACGAAATTGTCAGGACCTCACAATATGGGAGCATAACACTTTAAATAAATCGGTCTTTTTAGCTCGAATGAATTCCGCTATAGTTAAGAAGGAGCCTAAGACGTTGAGACCGGAAGAGTAGAAATGTTTATGAAATCAATTAATTTCTAATTATGATTGTATCGCGATATGAATGTGATTATAGTATAGATTTTAGTAGTATTAATGCATCAAAATATTGTCAAGATATCAGACATAAAAAAGAATAATCTTTTGTAATTAAATTGCCTCATGAACTGTCTATAGGTTTCCACAATATTGTAAGAGAAACGGGGGTATTTCTACCCAAAGGCTGGCTGGCTTGCCTGTTAGTAAGAAGCCCGCAACACATTACCTCATTTTCGCCCTTCATTTTTGTATTTTGTTATTAATAGAAATATTTTTTCATAGTATCAAAAAATTAAAGTACACGCATCATTTTAATCACGAAGCTTAACCGGAATGTTTCGTGTTGTTTGAGTACGAAGTATAAGGGGTTTTGAATTGTGTATTTATTATAATTGTTTATATTTGGTGTGAAAATCATTTTATTTAATATTTTTTAATATAGGGTATTTATATTTTTTAGTTATCCTTTAAAAAAAAATATTCTTAATTTGCTATGGATTTATTAAATGAATTTGCTTGTGCAAAAACACTTTTGTCTCAACATTTATTTAATGTATATTATTCCACAATATTAATTTTAACGTTAAACAGATGTGATTTATTTGCGCATTTTATGTATGTAATGAAACGAGCGTGGGAATGAATGATCTAACTCGCATTGTTCGAAAACCGTCAGTATTTTAGAAACGGCGATACTATGTATATTATGTGATCATACTGGGCTAATATTTTGTATATTTTCCCTTTTAATAATTTCGTAACTATATTGTTTCTTTCCTTTTTGACGTACCTTACACATTCTTTCGGCTCCCTGCTCGCACTGCAAAATCAAGTATATCAATAATTTATGTTACTTACTTAAGCATTGCTCCCATTACACTATTATTAACAAAACCGAATTTGCTATTTTGGAAAATGTTACAATTTTATTAATTCTTCTCAAAATTACTTTTTTAAGAGTTTTCCAAGTACCTAAGCAATGCTCTGATGTTAAAGTGTATTTCGGGTTATATTAAAAAAAAAAAAAAAAAAAAAAAAAAAAAAAAAAAAAAAAAAAAAAAAAAAAAAAAATCACCAGTATATTTAAATATTACTCTAATTATTCTGATTGATGTTCAAGATATCTTTAGTTTTATTTTTATTTGCAGAAGTGCAGAATACTTGGGTTTTGCTTTGTATTGAATTGTTGGTTGTTTTCATTCAAACGTAAGAGATGATCGCTATACTTTTATTTTTTTAATGTTTATTTTATGATAGATTCACATGCTAGACTTAAAAGACAAGAAACTGCTCGTCGTTTCTACTCCAACATTTACTAGACAAGTGTTCAAAGCTGCCCATAAATTACTAAAGACTTGTTTACATGACAGTAATTAGATCCAAATGAGCCATACGTAGTTGAACTTAAGAACTTCACCGAACGTTCGAAAGCTTCTCGTATCCAATCATTACAATCCAAAATCCTTAATGCTCCTTATGTCACAAACAAACCTATCCATAAAACTCTTATGTTGCTGATTTGGTCCGAACCAGATACCTATCCTTTCATAGTAAACTCCATACCTACTCTAATCCACTAGTCTCCCAACTTGCCTCACTCACAATTCGAGGCATCTGGAAAGAATATGGTGAAGATTTACTAAATTTACTTGTATTTAATGTAGGAATGAATAGTCATTCAAACAAAATTTTGTTAGAAGTTGTATAAAAAAAAAAAAGTTGTAGTTGCTGATCAGCCTATATGATTAGGTTTTTGGAAAATACATTTATAAAAATATTACTTTTACAAAGAATAGGAAATTTTAATAAATCTAAGAAGGAATTCAAACATTTCATCAACTTTTGTTTGACCCGGTTATGTTCGGTTTGTCTATTCATAATTGAAAAATTAGAAAAGTTTAAATTCTAAAGAAAATTACAAAAATACATCCGAATTATCGCTGTCAGTATAAGTGGAACTAACAAGGAAGACCATTCCGTCGGGGCTATGGTCATTATAAACTCGTTAACTGGATGATAAGTCTCTCAAGAATCCTCAGAATTTGCCCCCAAGCCCTTGTCTTCAGATGTTTCCAGTCCAAAAGTTTCGCTAATTATATTACCCCTATTGAGAAGTATGCTTTGTTTGCTCCACTTCGAGACAACAAATTCTTGATGCCAAATAAAATAGGATGTAGAAAATATTGGATAACTTAAGTCGCTTAGTATTCTTTTATACATTGCATTCATTTCTTTAGTTAGTATCTCCTCCTCAACTAAATAACCTGAATAAGGGGGAAAAAATCCTTAATTTCTCTGTGACTGGGGAAAAAAATAGATCATTGATATGCTGTCTGTAATCTACAGTTTTTTTTTCAGTTTACATTTCAGAATCATTTATTTAATTTTTAATTTTTTGAGAACAATATAGTGGTTTCAAACGTGATTTTTTTATTTATTTTTTTTTAAATTTATTCAAACCAATATAGCTAGCTATATATACCAATGAAGGAGATCCTAGCGACAAATTTCATATAATAAAAAACATTCTACATTTCATTTCTGTCAAGGGAACTGCCGTCAAATTTTCGATCCAAGAAACACTATCTGAGCTAGAGCGTGTAACAAAACCCCTTTGGAACGCTTATAAAATTTAGGCTATTGTGACTTTGTTCATTTAAACTAATATAGCTCCAAAGCGTTAGGTCCTGGGAACAAATGTCATCTCTTCCCCCTGTAAAAACGACTCATCTACCCATTAAATTCACCTTAAAAAGGAGTATTCTTCAACACAATCTGCACTCAGAAGCTAACGGCAAAATTGAGGTCTATGTTCATTATCATTGGATTTTAAACATTATATTGAAAATATAAAAAAATAAATCCTAAATAATAATAAAAAATAGATAAGTGTAATAACATAAGATCCTCTGATCTGGTGTCGCTTTATTGACAGTTTTCCTTTATTTTCTATTAAACAACAATTTTTTTTCTTTGCTTTTTATTCCAATGAAGAGTTTATTATGTTTAAAATGCACATTCCCATTAAGAGACTGTCAAAATGTTTTATTTACACAAATAACTGATTTGTAAGCCAAATGAGAACACCACTATTTTTCGGTTTCAAAAGTTAATTTCTCCATGAAATTGAAACATAATCATTACGTTTAACATATCAATAAGTTTTTGTGAGATTTGACGTTTTGTGGATAGTTTTTTCGAAAAACAGTGAGCGTTGAAGTAATATAAGACATTGTGAAGGTGAAGATCAAGCTGTTCTTTAGATACCAAGTTTGTAAAATTCAAGGTTACAGGTACTCAGCTTTTATAGAAAATGTAATGCTAAATCTGAAAATGTGGTCAAAATTTGAAAAATATTTAAACAAATTGGAGATATCACAGCTTTTATGGAAAAAAACGTTTCCTCAAAAAAGTCTTTGATTTATCGTATATCTGCAACGGATTGTAATAGAAAGGTGAGGTTTGCGGCATTTTGCTACGTTTTTGATCTAGTTTCACCCGATTTTTTTTTTTACACTAAGAGATACTCACCCTGTATATTTGCATATATACGTGCATATTTTTGAGTTTTTATTGCATATAATTCACAGCCCTAGTCACCATCATAGGATTTTTACACTAAGAGATACTCACCTTGTATATTTGTGTATATACACTAAATTGTATGAACAACACTTGTTCATTTTTGATCCCATTAATCTGGAGGTGGCTCTGAAAACATCTCGTTGAAATGATGGTGTTAGTTATTTTCCCATAGTATTTAAAATTAAATGGCACTAATAATTGAAAAATTATAACGGTAATCCTTGACGCATTGTCCCCAAGAAAAACAGGGTCGGACCACGACTCCGCCCCCCCCCCAAATACTTTATTCTTGATTGTGACTCCTCAATTTATTTTGTTGTTTTCGACGCTACTTTTTGAGGTGGAAAGTTATTCTCCTTTATTATCCACTCTTGGAAAACATTTTTGTACATCCCTCTCTTTTTATTATTATTATTATGTTTTTGTTTATTGAACCGTGATTCATGCAAGAAAAAATTAATTGCATTTTTTTCTTTTCAGCGCTAACCCTTCAAAGGAGAGAATCTAGAGTACTTCGCAAAAATATCAACCATATTGTTTGCTTTAATATTTTTTAGAGAACAATAAAACAATATACAGAACCCTAAAAATTGTGGAAGCACATTCTTTGATTTCTCTTGAATTGGTTAATATTGTTAAAATTTCTATTTGACTCCTAAGTAAATACACCATAACCATTACCTTTGTTACATATTCCCTTTCACTGATAAAATTAATATTATATTTATAAAATCTTATTACTTGTGATTGTTTTTTATGTTCAATGTGTTTACCATATCCTAACTTATGGCACTCAAACGCGTCAAGACTTTTATATCCATAAAAAAGTCTATCTTTGAATATCAATACTATAACTATCTTTTTAAAATCATATATAAAACTTGTCAATTACTTCTTTCTTTATTTTAAGTTTGCATTTTGCTGTAGTTTCAGTGTTTTATCGGTCTCCCTAAAAACATATTTTTCAATTATCTATTTAAAATAATTTCTCTTAGATAATTTTGATATCAAACTTTTATAAGTGTATTCCATAGTGAAGTATCAAATGGTTTTCTTTCTTAACCTTTAGTAATTTATTTTTCCCGTATATGAAGACATTATTCTCGTCTGTATAAAAATAAAAATAAATTAACCGAGAAACTGGTTTCCCCTGAATAAGAATTCCAGTTTATCAATACAGCAGATATACCTGGAAAGCGTGGGTTTTGGGCGGAGCTTCCATGAACTCAAATATTGACTCATTTGTGCTTGTACCTGTTATCTGTGAGTTGCTTCGGAAATCCCTTCTCCTTACATCACGGCCACACCTTTTGATAAGGTTACTTCTACAATCTCTGGCTTTCATTTCCTTAATGAAATTTGTTATTTAATATTCAAAACCTTGCTAATTTTTTTTTTTTTTAAATTTTAAATATAGTTTATAATTTAAATGATACCTATATGATTTTAAAATTATATATATATATATATATATATATATATATATATATATATATGAGGAGACGAAAGAAATGTATGTGTAGCTTGGTGGGTAAAGCTACTAGATTACTTGCTCCCGAATCCAGAATCCTCTCAAGGGTTTGAAGACACTCCTGGGGAAAACCCAAACTCCATGAATTGGGCATCTGGTCATTCATTAGTTAGGGAGAAAATTCAGTGACTATCACTGAATCTTAATCACATTATCTCTTCCTTTGGCCGTTGATCAATTGACAGTACTTAGCGTATTTCTGGACCCAAGACCCTTCACGGGTTGTAGTGGTACAGTTTTTTTATGATTTATTTATATTTGATTGTTGGTAAAATCAATGCTCAATTTAAATAATATTTAAAATTTTAACAAATCGCTATATTTTTTTAAAAATCCATTAGCATGATTGTTTGTTTTTTTTAATTTTATTTTTATAGTTTCTAATTTTTTTAATTTAATTTTTTTTAAATTTATTTATTTATTTATAATTTTTTTTGTGACCGGATAATTAATAATCAAACATCAAAACAAAAATCTTTCTTTATTGAACTTTTTTTTTTAAATTAACTAAAAAATAGAAATCTAAATAAATTAAATTTTTAAATCATTTTCTAAAAATTACAGTTTTTTTCAGTTCTTAGTGTTGCCTCCTCTGTCTTTGATTACTGCTTCCTGACATCTCACTCGTCCAATGCAGCTGGGTGTCTCCAGGTAAATCGCAATATCACTCACTACTCGTTGCTCTCTGGTTAGAAGATATCCAAAGATATCCTTTTACCTCTCAAACCAAAGTCTCTTAATCTTCTTACAGTGGGAGCCGAAATTGCATCACGTCTTCTCCGCAAGTGCTCGAACTATTTTTCTATGGTTTTCGTCGACGGAATTTTGAAGTGATGATTTAATGAAAAAATGAAACCCTATACGATTTCCCGCATTTTATAGTGTACTTTGAATACGTCGTTTTCGGAATTCAATTTCATAATTAAAGAGAGCTGCATTTTAGATATGTTGTAAGGGCATATCTGAGTAAATGAATTAATGTCGTGAGTAAAATCTAATGAGTGATCATACGATGAAAGAAATGGTAAAAGAAGTTGTAATATATTTAATTAGCTTTGATTTAAGCACAGACTGAGGCCTTTAGGTGTAATACTTCTTTCTCTTGTTAGTTAAAAAAAAGTAAGATCGGGGGAAAATGTTGAAACTTGTATGTTTTTAGAAGTTTGATATAAACCGTGTTCTATACATTATTAAAGCTAAACAAATTTTCAATAAATTTGGTTCTATTAATTTTTTTGCTCTGATTAATACTTTCAGAAATGTAAAGGACGAAAAATTGGCTAACTTGCGATAAGTCGTTTTCCGCGAAAACACGTTTGTCGGTAGTCTTTTGGTTATAAATCCGAAACTATTTGGCTGATCTAAAACTTTTTTTTTTTTAATCTGAAAGCTGGTTAAATTTACTGTCAGACCCTGTATATATATGAAGTTTTGATCAAGTCCTGTAAATCATCTATGCCACCACGTTGTGATCTGAATAACTCATTTCGATCATTTTTCCACTTATTTGTTTTGTGCCACCACGCATACAAAATTGCATTAAATTGCTTTAAATATATGTTGCATTATATTTTCTTGTTGTGGTTTGTTTTAGGCATTACTTGTCTGAATAGAGAATTATAATCTTTGTTTTCTAAAATTCTTATGGTTAGAGTACAGTATCGCTTTAAAATGTCCACTGTTACATTTTAGTACGAAAAAGTGATAACTATTTTTTTGTATATATTTTTTTTATTTCAAAGCCTATTACTGTGACGAACGTTGGCAATCATTCACCTGATTGACTACATTATCCACAGCTGTTATAGTTACTGTGACTCACCTCTGGCACGTCCTGTATCCACAGCCACCGTTATCGGCCTTGATACTTGTGAAACAAAGAACATTTTTATCTCTAGACTGTTCCGATCTAAGAGGCGTTTGAACAGGTGATAGTCCGAGTAGTCGCCATCGTTATCCGTTGAGTCATAAGTGCAGATCGTTGACTCAGAATATTTTACGAATCGACGCAGTATCCTTATCAACGCTCTTGTTTCTTTTACTCATACTGTTGAAGTACTTAAAGGATGCAGTATTTATCGTATTTTTTTTTTAAAAATATCTATCTCTATTTTGTTACTTTTTTTGTTGTAAATTTACTGCAAAAAACTAAACAAAAAAACAAAAAAAAACAACAAAAACAGATTAGCCCCCATATCATTTGTATATTAATGATGGATAATAGAATAAATAGAATCTTCTTCGTACAAAATAAAATTGTTTGTGGTTCACACTTTCTGTTTTATTAATTTAATATTTTTTTTAGATGTATATCTTGTATTTAACTAAAAACTGACATATCGCCGGTGAGATAGCCAATTTCACTATTTGTATATTAGCACCTTCTATGACATTAAATACAAAATTTGCTTTGATACACATGTGTGTATAAATATTAAATCTTAAATATTGTTCAGTGAACATAGCAGTTGTCAGTTGGTTACCTGTAACACGACATCGAAGCGTTTTCGAAGAAAGTCTATATGTAGTAAATTGTAGCATGAACAAAATGAAAAAAAAAAATTTCGAAATTTGACCATTTTTCGCGAAATTTTGGTCTTTTGAAATATGGTGATAAGTTAGGAAGTAGGTTAAAAATGTGTTGGTGCCCCTCTATTACATTATATAATCTAATATTACACATTTTATCTGTATAGCTCCCATTGCCGAGCTCTGTTTCTCAAATCTCAACGAATTTGAGAATCGTGGTGGAAATTACTGTACAATTGACCAGTTTTACTGAACTGCTAAACGAACAGGATAGTTAGTCGAAAAAAAAAAAGAAAAAAAAAATGCACAGTCCTTGAACTCCAATAATAAAAAGGTTTGACAGCTGGAAATTGTTCACGTTAGCACTATGTTTGGTAAAAAGTCTTCTTCCAAATAGTGTCAGTTTAGGGTAGGGGAGGGATGTCAAACTATTTTTCCGATATGAAACTTCTTTTTTCCAACTTAAACCTGTTTATATTTACTAACAGGCCCTATGTATAAAATTTTGATTAAGTCTCGTTTTACACTCAAACCAACCCACTGAAAATGTCAATATCGTCATACTTTGCCAAAACATACCTACATATTTAGCGTTCAGGCTTGGGTGTGTTACGGGACTTCATAAAAATTTCATATATAGGGCCTGACAGTAAATTTAAAAAAAAAGATTTTAGTTTAAAAAAAGAAATTTTGGAAATTTTAGTTTCGGAGGTATAGCCAAAAGAGTACTTAAAACCGTGTATTCGCTGAGATGTGCGACCCCAGTTAAAGAGTGCTGAAATGATAGGTGTAGTGTGCATGAAGTATGCTATAATTTTTGACTTCACAGCCTCGTTAGTGGGGGGAAGGGAAGAATGTCCAAATTTTGTGTTTTTCTATTATATCTAGAAAACGTTGGACTCAAGAAAAATATGCTGCAAGTTAAAATTAAAGCGAATTAAATTTCCTATAAAATTAATTATATAGGTACATATTTGTCGAAATTCCAACAGTTTTCGAGATATACGTTATTAAAAATCAATAATTTTCGAGAAAAAAAAAATAATGGTTACATGACTTTTTCTCAAACATTTGCAGAAGTTGGATAAAAAGTGAGGTATCATTTGTTTTTACCTGAAAATCAGTGATTTTCAATAACGTATATCTCTAAAAGCGTTAAAATCGCATATTTCATCCACTCTAGAATGTGCTTATTGACTGGACTATATTACATATGCGTTGTTTATGGAATGAACAATATTGAGATAAATCATTAAATACATTTCTTGAAGATTAACCATGTTTTATTTTTTGTTTACATATGAAATACATTTAATTTTCGTTGAAATTTCTTAGATGTATAAGTATTATCTGGACTGCACCATAACCATTACATTGAAGGCAGTGATTTCCTTGGTATATCAATTTCATCATATAATGTTATGTTAATGAACTAACTAATTCGAAGTCCGTGCATTAATCTTTCTACTTGATCCAGCTAGGGTTTTATATACCAATTATTCCTAATTGGCTATGCATTCAGAGCATGAAGGTTTTCCCGCTAAGCCGGTATTAAAGTAGCAATGTAAGCAACTGTGTTACACTAGATATTTTATATAGAATACTGTTTCATTACTGTGAAATTGTATGGTTGTTATTTTTAAATATATAGCGCTAAATATTATTAATGGCTGGCGCCATTAAAATTATCTCCACTTTCTTTTAACCTAATCTATCCGTGACGCCTCGCTGGGGATCTCGACTGTCAGCTGTTGTAGAGCACTTAAGATACAAGTGAAGAGAGAGCATTTGTATGACGTAAGCAGTGTCGAGTGTTAATACGCTATCAGTTATTTATAATATATTTTTTTATTATTTTGTTTTATCTTTCAATAAAATCATATTTTTATTGGTGACAGTTTATGCTGAGGACTTGTCTCTGTCCCCTTCCCCTTCCAAAAAAAAAAATGAATACAAAAAATACATGACTCTAATATTCCATTTTTGAGTTACATATAAGTAAACAGAACTTTTTTTAAATGCTGGTAAATTATTTATTATTGATATGTAACAATCATTGTGGTTTTTACTAAAACCAACTAGATATTGATTTCAAACTCCATATCACTTTAAAATACAAAAATAAATAAAAACCACTACCGCAATATTTATAACACTCATGAATTTATCTCTCCGCCAACCATTGCTAAGGGATTCTGCAGTTTTTACTACAATCAAAAAGATTTAAAGAAATTATTTAAAAAAAGTAGTACTAGAAAACACAAATATAAAAAATATCGTGTTGGAGATTTTATTTATTTTTAATAATGGATCCGTTTTAATTCCAACCAATTTATATATATTCAAGAGTTCTACCAAACTCTCAAATCAATTCACGTTTTATTTTAATTTCACTGTAATGAATGATTTCGTACATTCTATATCAAAACAATAAGCAATAACTTATTTGCTTATAATTATAAAAAAAAGGGGGGGGGGGTCACATGTGGTGTAGTGGTTAGCATAGTAACCTACTAAACCCAAGATCGCGGGTTCGCAGCCCGGCAGATGACCTTAGGAATTTTTAAAGGGAGTAAAAAATCCTTAGCTATGCCGTCCCTCGGAAGGGACGTAAAATGGGGGTCCCGAGCCTGTGCGATCTCAGGTACTCGTTAAAGATCCCTATCCTAATTATACCTGTATAGGCAAAATTTAGGCCTCCCACCGTAGCATCGTCCGATTAGCCATAGCAGCATAAAGTGACGTTAAACGAAATAAACAATAAACAAACAATTATAAAAAGTACGTAGTTATAGACGCATTATTTTCATAAAAATACCAAAATACTTTTAAGTGAAATTATAATAGTGTCCCGAGAGATCAGAAAATCACTGATTATTAATATAATTAATTTATTTTCAACCCGTAAAATGGCATTTTAATATTTTATTAATTTTCCATATTGTGAAATTATTTTTTAATTGAAAAGAAAAAACAAAGCACCGAATTAAAAACTGATTTGGTTTTTGAGTTGCGCCATATGTTTAATTCGTAATCCTGTTGTGAAAGTTTTTTTTTTTTTAACTTTTAAAAAATGGAGGCTAGACTTATAGAGATTACGGGTGGATCCATACTGCAGGGGAAGTAGTAAATGATTGGTGTTTGATAAGTTTAGAGAAAAATATATTTATATATTATATTTATTTGGAAACTGTTCACATTTATTTCACCATTGTTTTGTGTGATTAAGTATGATGATAATAATCCGTTCACAAATAATATATTTAAATTTGATATTAGCCATCGATGTCTCCATAGTTCATCACATTCAAAAGTTTTGGTTGTTGCGATCTGCTTAGCTATCAGAAACAAATTGTTACAGTTGCTAACGCTAGCTGCATGAATTATTTTATCAAACCATAATGGAGAACGAGAAAGGCAACATAAAGATAAATAAGGAGAGGGGAAGACCGAAGTGGGATGCGTGTAACTGTTGATAGGAACGGTGTCCTTGGAAGGTCGGTGTATCCTCTGTGCGAGTTATGTGTTGGCATTTAGCCACGTCTCTCCGCCCATCTGTTCCTCTCATAGTATCTCGACGAGTGATGTTTGTCAACAGATTATCTAATAGATTTAGATTACTATATTTATCTGTCTATTATAGTTATACTAGACTCTTCTTGTATATGACTAGTTCCTAGGATATTTTTTTTTATTTGTGTATTAATTAATAAAAATTTACAACTGTATTACAAAAATACATCCAGTAAATATGCGGTAATTACAATGCCGTGTACATTCGGGATATTGAGGTCATTGTGGATCAGTTTATTTGTGACAAAGTTAAGAGCATAAATAATTTGTTTAGGATAGTATTAGGTTTGGTGGTATCCCATAACTCTATACCATAGGCCCAAGTGGATAGGATAATGGTCATATAAATGATTTTTTTGTTTGTATTTCTGTAATGAATCCAAAGATTAGAACGAACGTTTCTCAGTGTTGGAGCATTCGAAATTGACGTGCAGCTTCATGTCTTTTTAGTCTTGTATGAGGGTTCTTGGGATAATTTTTAGTCCATTAATCAAATTTTCGGGTGGAGAAAAAAAATATAAGGTATGATTATTTTTGTATGTTTTTTGCAGTGCACAAAACAAAAAATATGGATTACATACACTGGTTGAAAAAAAAAAAAATTTGTAGGTACCACAGTATTACAAAGATTTTTATGACAATTTATAAGACTATATATATATATATATATATATATATATATATATATATATATATATATATATATATATATATATATATTCTCAAAACATTCTACATAATATCTATGTATCTCATCATTTATTACAGTAATAAATGAATTCACTGAATTATAGCTTAATAAAGAGCCTCCTTATTAAAATACTTTTCATGTTAAATTATTTAATTCGTTTTTATACTTTTTATAAATAAAGTTTATTATTATTGTTTTTTGATTGGTGTAGAAATAGAGAAATCATGCCTACCTATGTACTTTTTTTCTTGTTTATATAAATTTCCGTTAAAAAAAAAAAAAAAAAAAAAAAATTAAACTTGTCATATGTTACATAAATTTTAACTTTTCTTGGTAAAACAAATATATTAAAAAATCTTCACATTTGCCAAGCGTACGTTTGGCAAATGTGAAGAAAAACCTTGGATTACAGAAAACGCATCGACGAGTTAGTTCAGTCCCATACACCCCATTTCAGGCTTGTATTGACTGGACTAATAATATTTTTTTCTGATTTTGTTTATAGTGGTCAAATATTACATTTATTCAAAAACAAGTTTATGTCTGTTATTTTCCGTCTTTTTTTTCTCAACTTTGCCTTACCAGTGGAGGAAAAGGTGAAAATTGAGCATATTGCTTCTCGGAATACTACTTTCACGTTCAGAGAAATTGTTACACTATCTGTACTGCCCTTTCTTCTGATTATGTTTTTCCTTCCTGACGGGTGGTTAGCATCCACCTCCTTTCCCCAGAACCTCGAAGACAATAAGTGGAGAGGAGCGGGCAGGCGTGGGCGAATTCCCGACCACCTGCTGTCCTTTGTGTCCCCGAGGTCCGAGGTAATCCTAGCTGCCTCGCTTTTTGAGTCGCTCCATTCTCTTCTGTACGCTCTGCTGCCCTCCTTCGTCAGATTTTAATTTACTTTGGCTTAATGCTCTTTGTCTAGTCTGCTCTGATTCTGACAGTTTATCGGGATCTAATTAGGAAATTAATAACCTCGTAAGAAGAAGAAAATCTCTCTAGCTTTACGGTGAAGGCAGAAGTATTTGTGAAGTTAATTTCTGAAAAACGTTCTTCCTTCTGAAGAATGGCTTAAATAAAAAAATAAATAAATAAAATGTTTGTACTTTAAAATATAGCAATGACTTGGTAGTATATTACCTACGTTTGGTGTTTGTTTTGCCTGGTTCAAACTTATTGTTCATATATTTAAAGCTTTGGATTGATTAATTAAACTACTTTAAGACTGGGCTCATACTATTCTTGACGCCAACACACACCCACAGATATATTCTTTAAATGATACTTACATCATTTATATTGATGGGGTATTAGTTGACTGAGAAGTATTTTAAGATGTAGGTAGTTGGGTTGTGCAGTCATAGATAACAGCAGTTAAAAATAAATTTTAATTTATTACGCCGACGCACATTAGGGGTATTTTACGAATCAAGGCGGCCAAAATTATTTAATCCCTGTTTATAGTAGAAATTATATTTACTAATCATATTAAGCTTAGAAAAGCTTAATAATGTTGGCGTTAAATATATGTTTCGTTTAATCATTTGAATATATTCAGTTGGTGGCAGATATAATATTTCATTGATTTTTTTAATTTTTTTATATTATAAATAATTTTAAAATATTTTTTTTATACACTGCTTTTATAATTTTTTTTTTATCAATATATTTAATTGTTTTGTAAGCATCCCTCAGATGTTACGTATACACAACTAATAATATTTGATTTCTTATTTAATTTATATTTATTTTAATTTGTATTATTACTAAAGAATAATGATATTTTTTTTTAATTTATTTTTTTTATTTGGAGTCTTAATGTCCTTAAGTACTCCAACTGGTACAGGAAGAACGGACTATTCTACTGGCTACCAACCTATTTTAGCCAGGGTTGGCGGTGAGATTCATTCCGTCACTATATTAATTTTATCCCGCCCAGGTCGTGTGTTCGAAATGATTTAAAAACTCAATAAAAAAAAAAAAATAATTAACTTATCAGGTCAACGTTTCGTCTTACATTGCAAGTCTTCGTCTAATATTGATGATTCTGTTCACAAATGAGAGCGAAAATAAATTCGCCCCAAAAGTGCTGCCATCTCTTGAAAAAAAATCTTACTAAAAATCGGGATGTTTAGCCTTAAAGTACTTACATAACCTATTTTTTTATTTTTATTATTTTTTTTTTTTGTGTGTGTGTGTATGTGTAATAATTTAAAAACATTTTTTACATAAAAACATATATTTTTACAAACATAAAAAGGAAACTAGTATTGTTGCAATGGAGGTGCGTGTTCATTTATAATTGTAGGCTTTAGTGGATGAATGGTTATGTTGTATTTATTTAAAAATACAATCTAATTAATTCGAAGTAGAATTTGTGTACAGGCTTGTTAGGTAGCAAAATCTGAATATTTAAAAAAAATAATGAAAAAAATAATAGTTATGTCGAAGTTTCTACATGAAGGGGTTATGTAACATTTTCTTGCTAAAGGAAATAACACAAAAATAAAAATAAATAAATACATTAAAAACACTACAATACTCATCGGTTTGCATGTAAAAAACAAAAGAAATAGTTTAGGATTAACAAAAAGCTATTAACCAAAAGCGCCTTGAACGTTTGTCACCGATGTCACCCAAAGCAGGACCAGCAATGATCTGGTTGGCTAACTAATCGGCATTTGCCAACCGACTAGTCTGTCAAAGTCATGTTTGGCCTATCTCTTCTAAATAACGTCGACAGACAAATTAATAAATAACTATTTATCAGTTTTGTATAAATTAAAATTAATTGGACCAGATATAGAATTAAACCGAATTCTAATTTTGAACGATTACATTACTCGAGTTTCAAATTAACGCCCAAACGTGGGCTGACAAAGCGACTTACGGTAATGTAGTGTATGCTAATATATCCTTCACTCAGCAAATTGACCTGATACAATAATAGAAGCACTCAAACTAATTAACTGTACAAAGGTCATCAACAGACCCCTTAATAATTTACACCCCTTTAATTAATGCTTGGATGATGAGAGTTCAAATCCAGCTGCTAATGTCAAACTGAGCGGATCGTTCTGCAAATATTGGCCGGGCGATCATGAGGTCCAGTGCAACGCCCTCTCACCGTTAGGTCATTCGGTCTGCTCGTTTAGCGTGCAGCAGCGTTTAACAGGCAGCTCTATCGTATATCAGAAAACGGCAGGTTGGGTGAGGTAATTGAATTTCCTTGTCTCAAAAAACAATGAGACTGTAGGTCATTTAATGTGAAATTCTACTTAACAAATTAAGAGTAGAATGGAGTTGGGGGACAAGTCAAAAAAAGACAATGTTAGATATAAACAAACATATTTACTAGCCAACGTTTCGGCCAACATAGATGACCACTATCAGGGCAGAAAAAAATAATTAAAAACTAAAAAACTTACATCTTGATCTTTAGTCCAGTTATATAAGGGTTTGGTGAAGAAAAAACTGCAACATTTTTATTCTCAACGGATCTTTATGTTTTTTGGAGTGCGGAATCTGAATCTGAAGTTTGCTACCACGGCAGCTGTTGGCTTCATACCCAATATCGCAAAAAAACTGCAGGGAAAAAACTATATAAAAATTATAAGTAAAAACCGGGTTTATAGCTATGAAACGACAATGAAGCGTTTTTCGATGAAAGTCTTCCTGTATTAAATTAAGCTAGAATCAGTACCTACGAATTAAAAAAAAAAAAAAATCTCCGAAATGGGGAGTCCCACTTTCTACAATTTTTCCCGTAGACCATAAATTCACGAAAAATAGTCCGATTTCGGGAGGGTTTTTTTTTTTTTTTTTTTTTTTTTTTTTTTTTTTTTTTTTTTTTTTTTTTTTTTTTTTTTTTTTTTTTTTTTTTTTTCGTAGGTTCTTTTTCATTTAATATAATAAGACTTCCTTCGAAACACGCTTCGTTGTCGTGTTTTAGGTAAAGACAGCAACTAACCAATATTTCGGGCAGTTTTTTTTAGCGATTTGGGGTATGAAGCCGACGGCTAAACATAAAGATCCTAGAGAACAAAAGTTCGGCAGTTTTTTCTTGAAAACGGCCTTTTGGAGTCTCATTTTACTGGACAGAGATCTGGGGGCAACTGTAAAGGGGCTAAGTTAAGTTATTTTATTTAATTCTGTTTTCTTTAAATGTATGTGCCCATGCACGTTTTATTATACGACTCTTACGGACATTTTTCTCTAACTACAGCCATCACATAAAATCTTTGGAACTCATTGTCGACCGTCGAGCGTTAACTGAACGATCGCAAGCGTTAACTGATTGATCGCAAGTTTTAATTTCTTACTTAAGATCAATGTATTAAAAATGAGTGGTTTACTCATAAATTTTAGTTTTGTTATTATTTACCTCGATGTAATAATTAATTTCATACTTATACTTATTTTTTTAACAGTAAATGGAGTTAAAAATCTTATAACAAAGCTGACTTCTGTAATTTATTATGGATTTTCATCTTTTTAGAGTGTCAGAAAAGTGTTCACGGTTCTATTAAAGTAATACATAAACTGAGGTGTGTCTTGTCTTTGTTTTTGACAGTGAAGAAAATGGAAATTTTCTATTAACAATTTTAACTATTAAACTTGTTTAATATCCGCCAGTTTTCGCCTTCATGCTTGAATTAAATTGTTCAAGTTGACGTGTGACGTTTAGCCAATTTCTGGTTCGATTAATTTCCTTCTACGAAAAGGTTTTCCGTAATAAACAGCTTGTCACTGTTTATGACAATTTTTAATTTATGATCTTCGTGTGAAATTTCTACATATAGAGCTTTAGGAACTTCCAATTATTTCTGATTACTCGGCTTGAAAAGATGGTCTCCTGTCTTCTTGGCGCTTATAAAATGTGCACAATAAATATGTATCTTGGAGATTGAATGGCTGGAGAAGCTCCTCGTTCATAACACTCCAATTATTTCTAAAAATGTCTCGGCCAAATGTTCTGTTACGTATCCTCGAAGGATATCGGAAATCGTTAAGGAGACTAAGTTGGGTGCTGACGGATTTGGAATTTATCCTAGAAAAGCAGATATCTATTGGCCAAATCTGTGATATTGGAAAAGATTTTATTTTAAAGACTCAGAAAGGATTTGTTGTTTTTGTTTTGTTGGGTGTTCAAGACAGGTTTCAACACATTGTTACAGATTGTTCGTTTGTTACTTGAAGTGCGTGAAGGCATGTAAACTTTTTATTTATTTTCCTTTTAATTAATGTTAGTGTGCTCGAGACAAAATAAGAAGGGTTTATCTTTACCGAACTCGTAAACTAAATGTGATTAATAACTTCATTATTTGGGACGCAACGCTATATTAATAATAATGTATAAATAATTACAATCCTTGTGAAACTAAGGGCTCGATGCCGGCCGGCAACAACCGACAGCATACAGGTGCCATGTGTACAACTGCATAGGTTATTAACGCCATATTTTCTTTCTTATTTTATTCTCCACATCTGTATTGTATTATTTATCTTATTTTTATTGATATCTTTCATATCGAATTATATTTTATTGCTTATTTATCTTTTATGTCAAACTTCTGTCAACAAACCACTCAATTTCAGAAATTTGAACACTAGTTCTATTTTTTCATTGTTGTCTCCCAAGATTGTTGGAAGGTCTGTATTTAGTCCTAAGCTATTTAGGCGCGATGTAAAAAAAGGACATTCCTGAAAAATGTGTATCACCGTTAGTATACCAAAACAGTGTTTGCACCTGGGCGGAGCCCCCCTTGTGAAAAGATGGGAGTGTGTTAATCTGGTGTGGCCTATCCTGAGTCTCGTCAGTACTACTTCCTCTCTACGACTTTGGCGGCTGGATGTATTCCAGGGTTTGACACTTTTTTTAATCATTTTCAGTTTATTCGGAGGGCTTTCGTCCCACATTGACTGCCATCCAGCATCGATTTCCCTCTCTAGGGCTCTTCGTAGATCAGATGGAGTTAGTGCGATCTTGCCTCGCCCCGGTAGTTCGAGAGCCTCCTTTGCAGCTAGATCGGCCAGCTCGTTGCCCACAATACCCACGTGGCTGGGGATCCATATAAACTTTACTGTTTTGCCTAAACCTTCCAGTGTGGATAAGTAGGAGTGTATAACCGGGATTTTGGGATGTTTCGGATACATACAGTCTAGGCCCTTCAGAGAACTCAACGAATCAGTGACTATCACTAAAATATTGTGAGTAAGGGTCATGCTAAAGTGGAGAGCTGCTGCTATTGCGTTAAGTTCGGCAGTGTAAATATTGGATAATTTGTGAAGCTTTATTTTGTGAGTGGAATCTTTTGTAACGAAAGAAGAAGCTGCTGATTTATCAGATGAAAAAAGTGGTAATCAGTGGGTGAAAAGGTGGCTGAGGCAATGTTTCCCATCCAGTTTCCACTAATTTATCCCTAGTCAGCTTTTTTCAAGACACCATCTGTCTGACTGTGTCCATATCATTTTTTGATTTTCAAAATTTTCAACTCTTTAACTACCCCCCAAACGATGGCAAAAGACAGTTTTTACTTTTTTCTTTTTTTCTTTTTTTTTTTTTTACTGTTAGTTTGATATGTTTTCAGGAGAAAGGACTTCAACAAAAGGTGTGCCCCAACACCTCTGCTGACACATAGCGCCCTCTACAACCAGTTCCCCACCACTCATAAAGGCCCTAAAATGTAACACAGTTACAGCAAAGGGCACTTACCTTTCTACCTCTTTACATCTAACGATGTAAAGAGCACTTACAATGTTTTTCTTTATAGATAGGGGCTATGAAGGGGGGGGGATGCCTTTGCTAGATCGGAATACAATCAGAAATACCTTTTTGGGATAAAGATCTGGTTTTGGAAATTGTTTTAGTTCTTCATTAGCTGATAGCCATTGGTATGATCGCTGAATATTGCTTACAATACCCACTTTTCATCCAAAGTGATGAATCTGTCAATAAATGGGCCATTTTTTAATCGAGGAGGTAAAGATGAAGCTGTTTTCAGTCAAATAATCTTTTTAGCCTCTGATAACTTCGGAATCAATTAATTCTGGAATTTCCTGTTCTTTGGCAACTTCGACGAAATTTTTAAAAGTAGAGCTTTACGCTCAAAAACTACCTTCTCAGCAAACACGGGGCATATTTTTCAAGCGGCCTCGGTTGTCTTCTAGCCAAGTTTAAATCCACATAATAAAATTGATCTCATTTGAATTTCAACACTCAACATTTTAATATAGTTCTTTAATTGTTAGCAGAGACTGGATTGAAAGTTAACCATCCCTATTTTAAAGACAGTAAACAACATTACGTTAGGAAAGATAGAGTTGAAAATAGAATTGTAACATAGACAGTACAGAGCAAATAAATTTTAATTGATGAAAAGACGACAGGACTTTTGAAACTGACTGGTATTATTAATATTTCCTTTTCTAGAATATATTGTCTCATTTGATTTCTCTCTGGATGTTGCTCCTTAAAAGAAGAAGACGTCGATAATTTCGTTACCGCGTAGGCTGGAGGACTCTGAAATGCTGATGAAGCACTTATTGAAATTTACATTAAATTCTAAAGAACCTTATCGTTGCCGCTAGATCTGAAGAGGGATTTAAGTAGTCGTGACCGGGTATTAACGGTTCTCTGATAGTTGTCTTTTATAGTTCCATTGTTGTAACCTTAGTATATATGTTAATGTTTATTCAGTTAACTTAAACTAAACATTATAAACTTAATTCATCTAATTTAAGCTAGCAGCTAATTTATCTGTACCTTTTATTCTGCAGTTTTTGTCCTGCAAATTTAAATATGTAACATGTTTTAAAATAATATATTTCCCCTCTTTTCTGCTTTGAACTAAATAACTTGATAAACAAATAATTAAAAAAAAACCTTCATTTATCTTTTTGTTGGCTGCTATGATGGTTAGCATTTATTCATTTATTTTATCAGCTAATCTTAAATGGTAATATAGCTAGACGTAATTTTGTTCTGTTGCTTATCACATAGCAGAATGGATACCGTAGGAACATTTTAAGCAACTGCAAACCAAGGAACTTAATAATGCTAAGAAATAGTTACTTACTTTTGATTCCTGACTTAGCAGAACAGCGATTTTATTATTAATGATCTGTTTGCTATCTATATTTGCCAATAAAGACTAAAACTACAAGAAGCGGACCACCGTTTTCGACGTTTTTAAGATTTTCTAGGAAGACGTTCAAATCGTCCGATTAATTTTGTACAAGGCTCATTTACATCACAGTAATTTGACCTATTTGGACATACGGAGTTGAACTTTGGGACTTCATTGCTGAAAATACTCTATAATCGAAATTTATTGTTATTTTCAATGACTAGAAGGCAATATAACCGTCTTTGTTGTCATGAAAGACGGTTGGTTATATTGCCTTTACCTCATGCTTATCCTCACTCCGTCGCTGTATATTTAGGATTCCTATTGTGTACTTTTTTTTTTTTTTAAACAGTATAATTATTTTTAATCTGACTATAATTTTACATTTAGAGTTTTATGATTAATAATTTTTATCGAAAAATAATCTTATTTTGTCTTTTGCAGGTAAGGAAGAGTTTAAAATTCTGCACTTCAATCGTTGGCAACATGAAGGTAGTCGTTTTAATAATTAAAATTAGTATTTAAGATATTCATACATTTGAATAAGAGTAATTTAAATTTTTGAATATAAAATTAAGAGTAATTTAATTTTGAAAATACTATAAATACATAAGTTATTTTAAAAAAAAAAAAAATGGGTTCGAAAAAAAAGAACGTTTTTTAAAATAATGTAACTAATGTAAATATATATGAATAAATATAAACTTCTTCTTCTCTTCTTCTTCTTCTGCGTTCTTCCCTTAGATGGCCAGGTTTTTTCAAGATGAGGAATTCAGTGGTCCTCCTAGGTCCTCCAGGTCACCATGGAGCTTGGTCCGCACATCAGTTGGAGAGGGCCATATCTGCTTCCTTTGCTCAGAATAGAAAAAGGATGTGCTCAGTATTTTGGGTTCGCAAAAAAAATATGGAGCTTTTTGAACAGGTGGCTCTGAGCCTGTTATGTCCCGTTCGCAATTTACTTTGCCTGATTGCATCTCCAGGATCGTGATTTTCTCCCAATCCATCGCTGGCTGACTGCGGCTTTGTTGAGCGTTTTTACTTCCTCGAGACTGAGGGTACATTCGAATCGTGGCCAGCTGGTCCGCCCTCTCGTTCCCTGAGTCCGCAGTGTCCTGGAATCCACTGCAGGATGACTTTTTTGTAGATAGCCATCAAGCATTGAAGTTCCTTGGAGAGATTTTTCAGGCCCGTGCCCCACTTATAAACTAATTTAATGACTAATAGTATCGATCTCTGAACAGGTCATTACAATTCAAGATATATCGATGTATTCCTTTTGTATCTTTACCAACTATATTTGAATTATTCCTGGTGATAATATTCCGTTCATATTTTTATTTTATTTTTTTACCTCTTCTTCCTTACCTCATCGGTAACACGGGGTTTCCTGACTAGAAGGGTGTGTGTGAGTAAGCGATTACTCAGAATTGATTAATATTGTGTTATATCGTGTTCTTTCATTTAGAATCATCACAGCTACCAGTAACTTTTATCTTTTCTGTAACCTGATAATCCAGAAAGCGAGAAAACTACTAACTCAGGGATCTTCTCAACGCAATAATAAAATAATCGCAAGTCAAGCAAATAAAGTTTGTTGAATCATGAATTATGACAGAGGAACATAAAATGTTCCTGATGCGCTTTAGTGCAGTAGTGTAAACAATTTTAATATTGTTGAATATTAGTGTCCGAGTAATGTTATAATTTTCCTGATAAAAAGGTTCTTTTTGGTAGGCGTTTGTTTAGTTATTCGTTTTAAATATATTCACATTAAAAATATGACTTAGGTTTACTAGTAGATTTGTAGTTAACAGTGAAATTTTGTTGATAAGAAGCGTTTGTAATCTGACCCACCCTTCCATATAATGAATGACTTGTAGATTCATTAATCGTGTATTCATTTTCTTAATTTGTTTATCGTGGATGTTAATTTATTTTCAGGTCTAGGTATATTGTTTTGTTAATAAGTAGATTACACTGTTGAAAAAATTAACTATAGTCATGAGTTTACTATAAACAGTTGTTTTCAACCTCTTGGCGAAAATTTCATACACATTTCTCAAGAGAGTAATTAGAAATGAATTTCTAAACCATGATTAACTATTGTTTGATATTTAAATAAATGATATAAAATTTATATGTTTAGTATTGAATATTGAATTTATCTTCTTTTTTTTTTCTCATTTTTATAATCTGAATTTTTCGCTAATCCGTATTCCCTTCGTTTTCTTTAGTTTATAGTTAAAACGAGTTTACTATATGATCATTGTGAAGTGAAAGATTACAATTTTGTATCGTATAATGCGACATGGCATTTAGGAAGCATCGTGTTTCATGGTTCGTTAGTGTGTTAGCTGGTGGCATCCAGCCAATTGCATTGTCTACAATTTGTGTCACTTGGTCTTTAATGGCTCTGAAGCTTAATGATAACTGTAAATCATTATAGAGTCATCAATTATTTAAAAATTAATTGTTATCTAAAAAAGAAAAATAGTAAATTTATGAATGACAACCTGTAAGTTGTAATTACGAACCAGCTTCCAGTAATACGTTTTGGACATTAAATTTTGCCCAGCATTACTTTCTTAAATTTGTAACCACGGAAAATGATAATCATCAGATTGATTAATAATGTGAGTTATAAAGAATATAATAAAATATAAGATATTCTCTTAACATATTGTTATACTATAATTTTTTTGTATTATTATTTCTGTTATGCAAACTTATCTATTTCTCTAACACTTGTGGATTTTTAATGCATTTTTGTAAATATTTTTTAGAATACCATAGGCAATCATAAATAGTATTTACGAGTAATGCAATCTCTGATCAAAATATTTTAAATATTTTCACCTATTATGGTATTATTATAATTATACTCATTCATAATTTGTTCTTCAGTCGCTGATGGTTTTGTTGGTTGTTAATAATGTATTGAATAATAATGTTACCGAAATTGTAGTTGTCTGATTAACACTTTCACATCCTTCAGTTTACCATCATGGAGTTAGTTTTCAAATTTAGTTCCGCCATTGTAAGAAAATTATAGTTATTGATATAATGAAAAACAGTATGTCTGCTATTTGCTTCCAGTATTAATAGTAACCTCTTGCTTTCCCTGGACTGGAAGGAACAAAAAAGAAAAACTGTTTCCCAGCTTTTCCAATTTTAAAATTTGGTTGTATGTAGTTATTTTTTATTATTTTAAAATAAATTTAACCTTAATAATTTGACTAAAAATTATTCTCTATATAATGATTTGTAAAGTTTCCTTCTGTTTCACACACAAAAAAAAAAGAGATCTTCAACAAATCAGAGTTACATACCATACTTCAAAGACCAGAAAGAGCTCGTCGTTTCCGTCTACTCCAAGATTTAATAGACAAGCGTATATATATAAGTTTCTATTTCTATTAGACTCATTCGGACATACGGAGTTTGGCTTTAAGGCTCCACTAAACCTTCCAATTCTTCTCGTATCCAATCCTTACCATCCATATCCTTCGTAAAATCCTCAATGTCACAAATAAACTTATACATAAAGATCTTAATGTTCTATATGATGCTTGGCCCAAACCAGATAATCCTTTCATAGTAAACTTCATACCGATTCGAATACACTACTTCTTCCAACTTGCATCACACTCAATTCCCGAAAATGCTCCTAGACATCTGAAAAGAAGTTGGCCTAGAGACCTTTTAATTGATGATCTACTAATGAGTAGTTTTTTTTCACAAGTTATTGACATGTTCATTTTCCTTCTCAAATTTTCTTGTTATATGTAATGTATAAAGTTGTAAAAATAATTAAAATCAGAGTTGTAGTTGGTTTTTTTTTTTTTTTTTTTTTCTCTGATAGCGGTTGGCTGAATAGCTTGTCTTATGAATAACCTCATACTGAACATTTCTTACCATAATATTTTTACTTTGTCTATGTTAATAATACTCTCTGATAGCCTCTTAATACATATTAATCAACTCACCCTGTTACAAGCTACACGAGGTAGTGCTAATGAACAAGGTAAAGCGAGCTGTGTCTGTAGCAGTGGGGTTGCCCCCGACTGGCTTCTATTGAGGAAGCTTTAGATCGAATTTCATTGTTTGTAGTTGTGGATCATTAGGGGCTTCTTCGTTTTCTTAACTGGAACAATGATTAATAAGGCTCTGATAATACCGTCTTTGTTGACGGTGGTCTAACCATTCCTGTATCGTCAGTGTGGTTAGAATCTTCGTGTAATTAGTTCTGTATCTGAGGGGCGTGTTGTTGATGATCTCAGGTCAGCTAGAGCAGTAGCCTAACTATCTTTCTTAGTTTAATATCTAATCGCAGAGATTAAGAATTATTTTATCACAGCCTTGTATAAATCGCTGATCAATATTTTTATATTTACCTGTAGGATCTTGATGAATGCCTCAGTTTATCCAGTTTGATGTTTTAAGGCAAATCTGGGAGATGGATAGGTCAGTAGGTAAGGCTCCGAATTATTTCCTAGTATTTACTAGCATTTTTTTTCTAAATAAAGATCGATTACATGGAGTTACTGTGGCCGTAAGTTAATCGTCTCAGTAATGGAACATACATCTACTGCCGGATTCGAACTCTTAGTTTACTCGGTTGCTGAAATTACACTTTTCTACCAAGCGTTACTAATATTAGTTCAGTCAATAGACATACGTTCTGTTAAGCGCCTGAAATATGCGATTACTTTCAACTTAATAGCTTCGTTGGGAATAATTAGAAGGTAAACATACAAGTATCTGCCCTGGGGGGTGAGCGTAAGGTGGGGGGGGGGGGGGGAAGAAGGTCCTATTTTTGGATTTTTCGATTATATCTTGAAAACGGTATACTCTTGGAATTATGCTACGAATCAACATTAAAGCTTATTAAATTTAGTACAAAATTAACTTTATACATATTTGTAGAACGTTTAACTGTTTTCAAGATATACGTTAATTGAAATGGATAATGTTCGAAAAATGAATAATTTTTACCTAACTTTATGTCAAACATTTGTTTCAAGTGTCAGAAACATATACAGGGTGTCCCAGACATAGTGTAAAAAAGTTCCCTATAAATAAGTTGTTTTTTTTTTGGGGGGGGGGGAGAGCTTGCCACCTTCACAACTCTTTATCCATCATGCATATGGACAAGTGATGAAAAACTAATAAATTTATTCAATCTAGTAGGTACGTGGAGCAATCAAGTATTTATTCTCTAGCGTGTTTTTCATCAGAAAAACGTCTGTTGTGCAATTGTATCATGAGTTACACCAATAAAAAGCTAACTGAATTCTGCAGTTTTTGAGAAATTTGACGGCTTCTAGGGTTCTCCTGTAAGGAGTGAGGAATTTTCAAAAAATATTAAAAATTTAAGTTTTAATAAATGTTTTGTGTTTTGCGCGTTAAAAGGCCCCTTAAAAGTGAATTTAAATTAACTAGACCTATTTCATCTTTTAGAAAATTTAATGCTGATTAAGAAAATATCATCGTTTTAGTTTCTACGCTAAAACAAAGTAGAGAAAACTGTAATTTTTCAGAAAAAAGTAAGATTTTAAAAATAAAAACGAAAAAAAATTCTATCTCCTCAAAAAATTGAGATAGGACACTCATTTTTGCGCCATTCTACCCCGTTTAGTTTGCAGTATTACCTTTTTTTTTTTTTTTTTACACTATGTCTGGGACACCCTGTATAATGCTCTACAATATTGATTCTGACGTTTTTATTAGAAACGATCGTGTAAGGCACTAGAAGCAAATGTTTGACAATAAGTAAGAAAAACTTTTTTCTTCACTGAAAATTATCGATTTTCAATAGCTTATATCTCGGAAACCGTTGGGAGTTCGTCAGATATGTATAGAATAAATTTCATAAGAAATTTAATTAGCTATAATTTAGATTTGAAACATCGTTTTTCTAGAGTCCACCGTTTTTGAGATATAATCGAAAAACCCAAAAATGAAACCTTCTCCCCTTCCATCCCACCATGAGCTCAACCCCCCAGGGGCGGGGACTTTTAGTATGTTTACCTTCTAACTACTCCTAATGAAGCTATGAAGTCAAAAATTATCGCATATTTCTTGCACTCTACACACCTCATTTCAGCTCTTATTGACTGGACTATATTTAAAATGTAAGATTATTTGTTCAATATACAAAAGATGCTCAACAAACTATCAAAGATACGTATATATGTTTTTATACATATATACGGATGTATCCAAATAATATGTATTTATGTTTATTATCAAATCAGTTACACTAATTACGAATTCCATATCTGAGCTCGTTCAACCACCTTCAATGGTTGAAATTTATTTATTTTATAAGATAGGTAACCTGTTGGATATCCGGTCCCTTGTTCGGTACAACATACTAGCGGGTTTCCGTTGCAGAAACTCAGGATATATAAACGCTGGCATAATAGATGTATAATACAATAATATCATGGACACAGTGTTCCAGTTAGTTCGTTTTCTGTTAAGAGAATGTTATGTTTTTAAAAGATTTTATTTTTCTTTCAACTACAAACCCTATAAAATGTATAACAATATATTGTATGAGAAGGAATTAGATGAATAAATAAAAATTTTGCTGACTTTTAACGACCGAGTGTTTTTCTAAAATATTATATAAAAATTAAATATTACATTTTAAAAAATATTTTCTAGTAAATACGAAACTTACTGAAGGTCCAGACTCCGAAAAGAATTGAAAATAATACTATATCATCTATAGAGCTTGGAAGAATTATCAAAATATTGGATATGAATGTAAGAAGCTATATTTGACTTTTCAGAACTAATATTTATTCTATTAATAAGGTATGGTTGACTGTCAAGTATTTAGAGAAGTAGATTAGGGTATCAAACGTTGGCATTACAAATTGTGTAAATTGCTGTGTATCTTTATGACTGCATACCCCAACAATCTACTTCTCTAATATTTATTCTCTTACACTTAACTAAGTTTTTATTGATAACATAATGAAGATATAGAAAACATTGACTGTTTTTACGTACAATTTAATATTTGTATTCAGAGCAATGACCTACGGATGTTTGACATGTGGCAGTAATCTAATGGCTAAACGAACACGAGATCATTTATTATTAGAATATGCGCAGTAGACAGTGGAAGTAAATAATGAAAACAAAAATACAGGACAGCTGTAATGTCATTTTAAAATCAATAAAATGTCATTGTATCATTGCTTGCTTCATAGTGGATCCTTATAGTTAGGTTGCTAGATTTATTGCTGAGTAAAAATGGATAAATAAAATTGAGCTGAAAGTAGCTTTGACTTTTAATAGAAAGCATATGAGTTGAATTAGGATTGATGAATTAATTGCTACTTCTATTGGAATCAATCCATTTGAAATCTAGTTTCGAATGTTAAACATTCATCATCAGTTATAAAACACTCATAACACTTAGATCTATGTAACAAAGTGCTGATGTTTTTTAAAGTCCTGAGGTTTAATCAAAGCCATGCTCAACCGCCAGATTTTTTTTTCTTATTTAAGGACAAGCTCTTTATTGAGGCCGGGTGTGCCACTTGAGGATCTTCCGACATCGAAGTCTATTCATGACTGAAATAGCTTAATTTTTACATTTAGCCGGACTCGAGCTCTTAACGGAAGCTTAATAGGTGTAAAATCGCTATGAAAAAAAAAAAAAAAAAAAAAAAAAAAAAAAAAAAAACACTCCTAATGAATCCTTTTCAAAGCAGGTTGTACTACGGTACACCATACCTAACAGGTCGTTCAACAACATGAAATGAGGTTAAAAAAAATTTAAATGAATAAAAAAAAATTATATATATATATATATATATATATATATATATATATATATATATATATATATTGACAGATTTATTCAATATTAGATCAATAAAAAGGAAAAAAAATATATTGAATTTAAGTGATTTTAAACATATGCCGGACCTAAAAAGGCCTAAATTTCTCCATCTTGCAATCCATTTTTAATCTTTTTTCCATTTCCAATGTTTTTCATGTATGGTATTTTTAGCATCGATACAAACCCTGCGATGCAGTTTAATCGTGTTCCGATTCAGGAGTGTGTGTATACCTTAACATTAAGGATATTGTGATTAAATAATTGAAACACATATTAGTAATAAAACTATTTATACTTTGAGAAGCTGGAACTTATTCAACTAATAGTTTCACTCCTGAAAAAAGTATTCTCGAAATTAACTCTATGGCACTTATATCACTTTCCATCTACACAATACAATTTGTTTTAGATTAGGGATTTTTTTGTTAACAATAGCATCTTTAACAATAACTTATCCCTTAGAGATTGCAATTGTAGTGCACTTCATTCGGATCATAAAATCTATTTGTGCAGACGACTATACACACATTACTCATGTGGTCTTACACAATTGATTGGGCATTCGATAAGACGTGTTATAGCTACCGAAAATAGTTACGCTTAAACTCAATACTTGTTCTTTTGTACTTATTTAACTGTTTGGTTAAGAAAATAAACCAGGCCTAAAATAAAATTTAAAATCATGCCAATTACAAATTAATATTTAAAAACATACTGCTTAGACGCACGCCCCTTTAAAGAATTTTTAAAGTTTATATATGAATATGTTTACTAGCTTACCTATACGAAATCAGTAAATTCATCTCAAATTTCTTGAAGAGTTTTGAACACTCTTTAATGAAAACAATAATCCCTAAATGTAGGCATGGAACATGGTAAAGGGGAAAATGAAGGTGGATTAGAGGATCTGTTATCGTAATCTCTTGAAGTTGGTTAATAAATAGTTACCACATTGCATTGTTTATTTTTATTTTTTTTTTTTTTTTTGTCAATTCTTATTTTGACACCTTTCGAAAGATATTAAAATAATTATTTGATTGATTTAGTGATTAGAATAAGCCATTGACGTTTGTAATATTTTTTTCTGGATTGCTCTACTTATATAACCCAGTTCGGATGACATATTCTCACGGATGAGCTGACTTGGGGTTTACAATCTGGAAGGGTAAGCATCGCCCTCTCAATAGAATGTCAGACGTGAATGACCTCTTTTTAGTATAACGTTTTGGACATCATAATACCTTAATTATAGAATGGGGGAACACTTTTTATATTGTCTTGGGGGAAAAAAATAATTTATAAGAATATAATAAATTCATAAACCGTTCGCAAAGGTACGATTGTGAAGTATACGCTTTACTGGATCAGCTTGGTAAGTGGAGGCTTTCAATAGATTAACAGCCTATCCGTTAATTGTTGATGTTTTTTATTGAGCGGAATGTCAAAAATAAACCCATATATTGTTTGTCATTAAACAGTTAAGACGTACCTTGAAAGTACATGAATTATTTATAGCCTGTTTTTAATATCTGCGTTCTGAAAAATCGGTCAAGTTGTATAAGGCGATTCATTCTAGAATTTAGGATAACGATAAAAAATGAAACCCCCGTCATGCAGCACCAAAGCGCAACTGTATAAAACCCTTAAGTTCAAGAAATGTTACTCCTGAGGTACGAGAAACGGATTCCTTAAAAAATGTTTAGGTCTGTTTTCAGAAACAACATTTGGACACAGAACTATCTCAGACTTTCCATAGCTGTATCAAATTCCAAATATTGAAAGATTTATTAAGATTGTAAGACTCCGATGAACAGGGAGTGTTGCGAGGATGAATCCAAACGAGTTCTCAAAAAACTCCTAAAGGAAAATATACATGTCAGTAAGAGACGTACCAATGGAGTGGCGTAGGATGCGTTGTCCATTTTGGGAGTGAAGAACAGTCGAAGAGCAGAAACAAACCGACTTGTCTGGCGGTTGATTCCATAGGAGTCCTTTATGACTTAATGACTAATTATGACTTGTAGCGCCGATTTATACATACAAATAAATACATATGTATGTATCAAAAATGACCTTCTGAAAAGGGTAAAATTCGATTTTTTCGCGGCAGCCGTGGATAAAAATTTAAATAAATATATGTTTTTAAAATATCAAAAGTAGTTAGGTATGTGATAACTTTCCTGTTCGAGCAGAAAAAAAACTAATCCTCATTTCACTTCATTACCAAATTTTACGGTCATCGGATTTAAAAGGGTTTTCTCCCTTCCGACAAATAAAATGAGTAGCTCATAAAATGATAAAAGAACCACAGTTGTTTTGGAATAGAACAGGCGACCTAATATTTCCTACGAAATATGTCATAGGAAAATCTACGACGTTAACTTGTCTGATCGATTCAGCTGTAGCTTTTATAGCATCCTGTGCATGGTTTTTAAATTTGTTATCTTCTCATTTTTATAGACATCAGATGGGCTACAGAAGAACATTTCATTTTTCTTCAGACGAATTCATATATAGTTCGTTTTATTTTATTTATAAATATTCTATGCCCTCAGTTGTTGATGATAACTGTTTAAATAAAAAATTATTTCTATGTGGTAATAATATACTATGTACGACTTTTTTGTAGTTTTTAATTTTTTTTTTATTTGGTTCCGACAAATTTTACAAACTTTTTTTATATATTGCTTACCACTTATCTAAACCATTACAGCTGGTGATGTTACTTTGGGTGATCCCTTTATCTTTGTAAGAAGCGAATAAATATTAATTGAAATAAATTAGCATATTAGTATAAATATTATTTTTATTTAGAGCATTTGCTGAATGGCCAAGATATATTTCACAATGTTCTGCTAAGCGATTTGGAAACATGCGATTTTTTGAATGATAGGGTACTACTGTTTTGCAATACAACTTTATTTATTTATTTTTTTTTTCGAAGTAGTTTCCACCATTCGTCTAAATCAGTCCTTGAACCAGCTCTGCCAAGTTTCATTAGAAAGTGAGACACACTCTGCACACTCTTACTAAGTACTCCGAAGATCCTCGACATTTGAGTTATCCTTTCAGCATAGTTTTCACATGCGAGAACAGTGCAAAGACAAAGGGAGCAAGGTCTGCCTGGACTGTAAAAAGGTTGCTCAAGACTACAGTCCAGTAGTGGCCATATACTCAGTGTAGGCTCTAGCCAGGTGAGCTGGAAAGTTGACATCGTGGAGGTACCAGGAGTCCATTTTTGATTTTTGTCGCGAGGTAGGATGGATGTGTAAGGTTTCCTCTATCTCTTGATATGCCAATCACCAGTCTTCGTCGAGTATTTTATTCACAGAAGTAACGTTTTCCTTTGTTACAGACTTAAGTGGCTTCTTTCTCTCAGCGTGTTTCAGAGTGATATTACCTTTTACAAATTCCATGTATCTCTTGAATATAGTAGTACGAAGTGGACTATCATTCCTGTCAAGCTTACTTTTTAATCATTGACCTATTCTTTCAATTATGCACAAAATTATACCTAAAAACTGCTCTTACCTCACTGCGCAACCACTGTGCTATAATTTAATCTCTCACTGCTAATGAACAACAGACCCCACATACGTGTTTCTGGCAGCTTGTATGCAGTTATGGATATATCTGAGCACGCAGTAACTTTCAGCCTCCTGAGTCTGCTCAGTGCAAAAGTCACTGTAGTATCGCTTATAGTGTCACTTTTCCTATTACTCCTCACTTGACAGGTCTCTAAACTGCTCTTATCTGTCTGGTATTACGTTTTAATTTTTAAGTTTCACACACTTCCAAGGATCTCATCCTTAAGCTGTACCTGTTATAGATGGTCATAATAAAGCAACCGGTAGACTTTAACTATATTAAATTGGATAAAGTACTGGTTTTTAAAAATAAAAGAACTACTGCTACAATGTTTATTAGTTGTTAAAATAATATTAAAACAATCCACACTTGTGAGCTGTGTTGAACTCCTCTAAAGCTTGTTTTGTAAACTGGTCTTAAAAGGTTGTTATACTCATCTATCAATTGACCACAAGTGTCAGGAATGCCCACTTAGAGTACATCAAAGATCCAGTCGGCTTAGTACTATTTTCTGTTTAGCTACCAATCTCTACACATCTAGAAAAAATATTAAGTCACTGTCAGTATTGTTTAAAAAAAAATTTAAATAATAATTTTAAGAAATATATTTTCATAAACACGTTGTTTTTGAAATGTGTCTTATCTTACTACATTATTTGTAAATGTTAGTGTATGAAGCTAATTCAGTATTGTTTTATTTAAGTTTTATTTTGATTTCACCTTATTACTGATTTGATTAAAAATATATCAAAAGTGTTTTTTCAATATCCACTCCTCTCTTATTTTTATTTTATTTTATTTTTTTATTTTTTTACGGAGAAATTGTTGAAAGAAGTATAAATGAAACGTCGGTAGTTTTAGTGTTAAAATACCTTTCGGGACTTCACTTTGTAAATGATTTATCCTGGTTTTTAACAAGATGTTCAATCATTTGAAGTGCGAGTTTAGAAGGAAACATTGAATACCAAAACAGTTTGTTAATCAGTAAAATAGTTACAAGTTAGTTATTAGTATACCAATTAGAACTATGTTATTTATTTCCTACGATCAACTTTTCTTCTTTTTTTTTTTTTTTTCTTTTTAATTTAATTTGATGTTTAATATGCTTAATAAGCAAACATATGCTTTCCAGAAATTCTTTTTAGGCTTTTTATGATGAGGGAATTTAGAAGAACTTATACATTGAAACAGTTCAAGTGATTTTGCTTGTTCTTGATCAATATAACGTTTAGGCTGCTGTGATACTACTTGTTAACACTTTCTATTTTGGAGTTATTCTTCACCTCAGGAAACATAATCTGCCTAATCCTGTTAAGAAGTCTTCATTTTTATTTATTTTTTTAATGGACTCTTTTTATAACTACTACATAAGGGAAACTGACTATCCTCTTTACCTTCAAAACAATGATACTTACAACCCTCCTCTAAAACTAAGAAACATGTTCAGTTTCTAAAACGATTCTCTAAAGGTGCATTCACACTACGCTGACGTGACGTGTTGACACGTGCTCTACGACTCGTGTTAACACGTCAGCGTCAGCCATTGTGTGCACACTGTTCTGACGTGTCGTGACGAATTCATGCCAGTTTTTATTTGGTTTTCACAAGGTGCACATCGTTGCGGAATGGATATGAGAATTTTAGATGCTATAGATGAAGAGGGAAGAGTATATTGCTGTGATAGCAGCTTTTATAGCCGCTCGTATCGCCGAGAATATGGGTGCACCCTATAAATAGTTTCAGACCGATTCAAATTTTAATTTCACTATATAGAAACACACTTTTGTCCCTTCCGGCAGAGTTGGGCATAATTCAAACATAACTATAGTTTAATTCAAATTTAATCATAGCTATTTGACGACTAATGTCTGGAAATCAATCACATAATTATTAATCATTAAATCTTTCTTTCGATTTTTTAGTGAACTAACGATGATTGATATTTAATTATTTTTATATTAGGTGATTAATTCCTGGAAATTAGTTGTCAAATAGTTATGATTAAATTTTGATTGAATTTTAGCTCTGATTAAGTTTCTACCGGATTTAGAACTGTCTACTGGTTCTATTTATCGCGTTCCAATCGTTTATATTAGTATTTGATTTAAATATAAGACAAAACTACAACAATATTGTAGTTTTTTCTTCTTTCAAATTTATGACAAAACAAATGAAACATTATTATTTTATTTTTATTTTTGTTTTTGACCACCCATTGAAGGTCATTATCAATGTTCTCATAGTTATAATTGATTCAATTGCAATTCCCACAATTGTATATATAATACATAAATTAATTTTAATTTGTTGGATCACTTCTTCGACGTTTTTTTTACATTTTACAAGATAAATAACTAACTGTTGCTACCATTGATTAAAGAAACCAAATTTTATGCTATGGAAATTCTAAAGAATCACTAAATTAATGAACGTGCTTTTAAAGCGTTTGAAATATTGTTAAATAAATAAAACAGTCAACTTTGCAATAAATTAGTAAATAAATGTAATTATTTCCTCCTATTTCCTCCCATGCCTCGTTTCGTGTTTATTTATTCCTCTACTCCTTCTCAAATGTGTCAAAAAGAAATGGATATTTCTTCACATGCTCGATGAGCTGCTCCTCAATGTCCATTGCTGACGGGCTGATGAACCTGATGTCATCGTCCGTCCACATTCACATCTTGAAACGTCCAATTTATTTAATTATTATTATATTTTTAAATTGTTATATTATAGCTTTCATGTTTATTTGAACAGTTTCAATGTTTTTCTATTTATTTGAAAAGGTTTGTTTCAAATTTTTGATATAAGCTTATTTGTTTGTTTATTAAATATATAACTATGTACTTTGGTTGTATTAACGAGCCTTTGTTTATACAAATGCTGAGGCGAATATTTGTTTACGAAGTCGTCTGAGGAAAAAGAATGAATTGTATATTAAGGTTTGTAGGGCCCACATTGTAGTTGGCGGTTCTCAATGTCCTTTGTACTACTGCTGATTTATTTTCAGAACAGAATGATTTATGGCTGACTCAGCAGTTTTCAAAAGTATGGCCCACAAATAAGTATTCGTGCTTTTTAAGTATTCAAGGTTTATTATTAATATCGTTTATACTATCGTTGATCCTGATTATGATTTATCTTATCTCTTTGTGCAGGTTGAAGTCTAAATAGCAATTAAGTTTCTGATTAGATATTAAAAGTACCTAAGTGTTGTATATTTCTAAGAGAAATATATGTTGTACTGTACCTAGTTATTCATTTTTTGTTTCTGAAGTTTATAAATGATATTAAAGCATACCATCTTTCCCATTAGTGGAATAATCATGATATCTACTGAAATTTATTACATCTATTTAAAATTGATGCATGATTAAACTTACAGTTGTATAACTTGCTTTACGCAATTGGTCTCATTGTTCAACGGTTAAATAGACCTCTTTTTAGACCTATTGCTAGTAATCCTCTCACAATAAGAAAAAGTGAGTTAAATACATTTTAATGTCTTCAATTTTTTTTTTTTTTTTTTTTTTTTTTTTTTTTGTGAAAACAGCTATATAACAAATAAATAGGTATACTTCTACACTCACTTGTACCTTAATAGTTGTTTGTACAAAAACAGACGTTTCGAGAGTATATTGTTCTCTACATTGAAAAACCAGGTTACAAAAAAATATTATTAGTTTTACAGGTAGGCCAAAACATAAAGTTAGCTACAATATCAATTTTTTTTTGTTATACATAGTGACCACTTAGGAATAACACAAAGATATGTATGTATAATGAGATGGTACTATTGCTTGTTTGTTCTTGGAGGCTCATGCAGTTCCCATGTTTCCCACCATTTCACCGAGTTGAGTTGGCTCTCCACCTTACGCCGAGAACACTTCCTAGGTACATTCATCATCAAAGATATCAACACACTTTATTTCTGAAGTTCAAATCCACAATCCAATCAAGTGGATCGGAGTGGATCTCTCCGATTTCTGAACGCTATCCTAACGTAACTCCTGCATCACAACGATCCTGTCTTTCTCATTCTACTCTCTGGGATTTTTTTCTTCCATAATTCTCAATGTTTCTTCCATCGGAACAATTAAAACACTCCTCTTCCACCACCTTTTCTCATTCAGACTGACGCTCTCTAATAACATGGATGCTTCATAATGAATATTATTCTAATATATCAGGAACAAAACAGTCTGAATTTACTATTTTCTGTAGGTAATGTTTTCATTGGACAGATATATTTTGATTTTTTTTTTTTTTTTTTTTTTATTGTAATTTTTTCTGTACTCACTCTGTAACTATTTATCTTTATTTTTTACTATATACGTTATATCTGACATTATTCGTTCTTTTTATTGTTTGTATATAAGTTCTATTCCTATAGTGACTACTGATTATTTTTAATACCCTGATTCGAATCTTTCCGTTACCTCATTATGCAAACTTGTATTTACTTTTTTTTATTATTATTTGCGAATGAGCCCATTGGGACTACGCATAGTACTCAAGGGGCATGCTTTTCCTTTCTTAGTGCCCACATTTCCTTCATTCTTCTGCTGTGGGCTTCTTTTCTCTCTTGAGACCATCTTGTTCCAGTCTTCTTAGGTTTCTCCTCCTGGTCAACCCTCTCAAAGTTAGGACTTGAAAACTACCCGGTTTAGAATATCTGGTGTGATTTCGGCTAGTTTAAGATCAATTTTGATTTCGCCAATCCACTTCATTGGGTCTGTTTTCGATTTACTCCTTTGTTTGTAGAATTCAACTATTTGTCTATATAGTGTTGCTGGGTTCATTCTATTGATGTGTCCATAGAAATTTAATCTGCGTTTTCTGACGTCACTGTGTGTGAGTATTTGAGTATTGTTCGATTTCTTGATTACTCCGGTATTGTTCGTCTGTATGTTTTGGGCCTAAAATTTCCCTTATAATTATCCTTATTTTTTTTTTATTCAATTCTATATTCCTATTGCCTGGCAGCATTATTATTATTTTTTTTTTTTTGGACACTATAATGTATATGTATAACATATTTATAGAATATCTTTAATAGAGTATATTGTATTAAATAGCATTGTGCCAGTCAATATCACTGTAGTATAAGTTCGTTTAACATGTTTCGTTATCTCAGGGGTTGATATTGAGCGGAATTAGCAGCCGTGCGCCCATTTCATCTCCCAGATACCGCCTCTGGTAAGTGGTGTAGGACAGCTGTTTGCTTCACTTGAGGGAGGCCAGTCCCGGAGTTGCAGTTGAAGAGCTTCTCTCCTCTTACCTACTCTCCAGATGTTTCTTCTGAAGGGTTCTTGAGGTCTCTATTATATTTCGCTTTATTCATACCTTAAAAAGGATTTCAGTTTTTTGATAAAATAAACTCCTATTTTAAGTTAATAACAGATTTTTATAGCTCGGATGCTAGGAATGATAAATTCCAATTATACTTATCGATGTCTTCTTACAATCGAAAGGCAGCAGTATTTCTTATAGTAATTTTATTTTATACTAGCTACACCCCTTCGCGGCTTAGCCCGCTCTCGTAAATAAAAACTTTACTAGATTATTTTAACTAATAATTGAATTGAATTTGTTTATCGATAAAAATCTTGTATTAAAGTATGTAATTTGGCATTAATCCATCAATGATATTTTCACGCATTGCAGTAATTTTTAACCTGGTTAAAATTAGATTGATGTGGTGTTTGAAGAGTAGGTAAATGCATAATTAGCTGTCGAATTCGGCAGAGATAATTTTATTGATCCATCTGGTTGGATTTTAATTTCTAACCATAAAATTATATGACAGTTTTGCAAACCTCATTTCTGGCACTCAAGACTATAGATTTTAATTATCATTGTAGTAAAATGTATTACTATAAACCTTCCTAGAACTATAAAGATGTTGTAGTTAAAAGTTAGTACAGTTGGGTTTAATAGTTTAATCATTGCAAACCTTGTTGCAGAATGGTCGATTTTTAAACTGCACTGGAATCCACACGTCGTTCCATATATTTATAGCTTCTTTTAATGGCAGTTAAATTGAAAATAAGTAAATTTTATCATAAATTTCCAGTTCTATATTACACCATACCTTTGTAACCTCTCTCGAATGGTGTTCGCCGCCTATCAGACGACGATTATTTAATTCCACTGCGCGCCACATATTTATCGCTTTTTTAAGGCGATATAATTGATTATTAAATTTTATTTTTGCTTAACCTGTTTAATCCTTAAACTATGAATGTGATATGGTTAAAATTTAACAATAATTGATTCATTAGTTTTCGCGATTGGTGATTAGAAACCAAAACTAGCTTGTCCTTCTATAAAATAGTGTAGATTTTCACCTATAATTTTGCCCATTTATCGCTCTTTACTTAGTCTGCTGAAGTTCCTCAATAAACTTATCCATAAAGATCTTAATGTGGTTCCATATGTTGTCGATCTAGCCCAAACCGAGATCCCTATCCTTTCATTGTAAAATTCCTCCACAATCATATCCACTAGTGTCCCGATTTGCTTCACGCTCGAGTCTAGATAACGCATATCTTGGATTGCATAAAATGCCTCCTCTTTATCGGCGATTGTTGTGAAGGAGTCCCTAAGTCTAGTTACCTTGAAACTGGTTAACAGTGTCTTCTAAGCATGATTTTTTTTTTTTAATATCAGCGTTCTAAAAAATTGCTGAAGTTGTGCTTCTTGATAAGTCCTTAAAGTATCTGTTTTGGTGCAGATGGTTTTTTTTTTCAAGAGTTATTACTGGATTTTGGGGAACGATGTGAAATTTGCGTTAAAATAAAATAACTAAAAAGTGTATACCGAATGATGATCCTGTGGAACTTGTGAATAGTCGGTCAAGTTTTAGAATCGTATTTAAAAAAACCAAAAAAAAACCATTATTTCCACAATGATTCACAAATTAGTATTCACCTCTGTAATGGACCAATAACTAAGTCCATTAGACACAAACAAAGAGAAAAAAATTAATAGATTTCTGGTGAAACCCGTAATTTAAAATTCAAAAGCGAACTTAATACACCAAAAATGCACTTAACTGATTATCCACAAGTGCCACAGAATCATCTGTTGGTTATGTTAGACCTAGTTTTGATTATTGTCGGATGGAATGAGCTAAAGAAAAAAATTAATTACAAAACAAAATTAAATATTTTATAAAAGTCTAAAATTGTAAAATATTTAATCTACTAATTTATAAATAAACCACGTTTAACTTTGTATCTCATGTTTTAGTCCGCACTTTCTGCCTGGAGCCGTAAATATTCTCGCCCGGAAGGACCATATAAGATACCTTAAGCAAATGTTGACGTTATAGGTGACGTAATCTTCAGGAAGTTAACCACCTCCGGCTCCACGTATGCCTTGATAGTTGCTAGGAGTAAAGAATACTTTTTCATATAAACAAAAAGTTATTTTTAATTGTACTTAGGCTGTATATACCTGATATTACATTACATGCTCTTTGAAAATATATTATTCCACATACTATGCAATTTCTCAAACTGGTCTTATCTAAAAGCCTTACCTACATAAAACATGATTCACGAGTAATACATCTACTAAAGCATCATTGGATATAATAAAATCGATAAAAACCATTCTAAAATTTAGTTTAAAATGACCAGATGTATATATTTCCTGATGTCATTTTATTTGTTTTCCTTTCTTCTTTTAGCAGTTATTGACTTAAAGAGACAAAAGTTTAATTTGAGAAAATGTTCAGTTTTAAGGATTTATGAATTAATTGCCACTTCTATTGTAATTATTTTATTTGAAAGCTAGTTACATTCATGTTCAATTCTAAAATATACAAATTTTTCAAACATACATTCTAATACACAGAAAATTTTGTATGTTTTAGAACTGAAGATGAATGTTTAGCATCCGAAACTAGTTTTCAAATAAAATAATTCCAATAGAAGTGGCAATTAATTTATTATTCCTAATTGTATTGATCCTTCTGTACCATCATTCGTACTTCAAGTGTTCAGGTTTTGGTATCGATAGGTTTAAACCTGATCCAAATTCAGAAAAAAAATTGCACCGGAGGTAAGAAACGGTCTGGTGTCTTTGTAAAAGCTTTAGCTATATTACATAAAAATATTATTTATTTATCTTTTAAATTATTTTTTTCTTCTTTTTATGTTACAGGTTAGTCAGAGACATTTTTTTTTGGCAATAACAATAAAAATCACAGGATATCCAATTTCTTAGATTGTAAGTACCTCTATTTTCTTTTGGTTTTCTAAAATTTAAACTGTGGTTCTTCGTTATAGCAGGGTTAGAAAAAAAAAAAAATAGTTCATATTAGAAAAAAAGTGTGTGTGTGTGTGTGTACGACTGTAAATTAACAATTATGATTAATAAATTGATTACCACTTCTATTGGGATTATTTTATTAAGAAAACTAATAAAATAATCTTAATAGAAGGGGCAATTAATTCATCAATCCTAGTTGTATTGATCCTTCTATACCATCATGCGTACCTCTAGTGATTTTAAATTAACAGTTTAACTCCTCTTATTTTTAAGAATGGTAAAGTTAAGGTGAGAAATATTAGTAAATAGGGAACAAATGAAACGATAATATTTTTAGAAATTTGTCAAACCCCATCTATGGTGAATATATTTATTAATTAATCCCGCACATTTTATGGAGTGTTAAAAATATAAACGAATTACTCAGTTTTATAAATTAAAAAAAAAAAAAAAAATTAGTAAGTGTTGTAGGAGCCTAAAAATGAAAATGATTAAGCCCTTAAGAAAAACTCTAAAATTTCTTTTCTTTATTTTTGCTCCTTTTAAAGTGTCGTTACTTAGCAGAGGATGATGAAGGACTCAGCCTTAAACAAAAATAAAAAAAATAAAATATCACCAGGATTAGAACTTTAAACATGATGAATTAATTCATGGAGGAAAATGGTTGATAAAAATATTTATTTGAATATTTAATTATATGTAATTTTGCATTGCTAATATTGTTATATTATCATTTTACGAATTTGATTTAAATAAAATATAAACAAATAGGTAATGAACTATAAATATTAAGGCAAGGCATATAATCGAGATAGATACAGACCTAGGGATAAGCCAATCACTCGGAACGAATGACTCAAGCTGCTTGAGAACAATGCCTAAGGACAACCCAGTTAATTAATAGAAGAATGGCCACAGCCAATTTTCCTCTCTTAAGAAATTATTCATATTGTTAACAATATATATTATATTTTTAAACTTATAAACTTTTATTTGGAAATAGTGGGTTCAACATTTTGATGGTGTTGAATAATATTATGTTTGGGAGGGGATAAAATTTCAATTTTCTGGATAATTTTATCTGAAATTCCCTATTTAGCAAGGAAATCCCAATTTAATTTGAGAAAATCAAAAATTTGTATCGTGTATGAGAAAAAGATCTACTTCGGATTTACGGAAGATTAAAACTATTCTCGCATTTTGTATTTCAAATTATAGTATAAAAATATTATAGAAAAGAATCTTCTTATAGTTTCCGACTACTCTAACATAACATCTACTAGACAACCGTTCAAAGCTCTCTGTAAATTAAAAGACTTATTTTCATAACAGTAATTAGACTCATTTGGTTATGCGGAATTAACCATTAAACCTTCCAATTCTCATAGAAAATGCTTACTATCCAAAATTATTATTTTTGATATCGTAATATCCCCCTGTTGTAAAAACAAAAACTTATCCATAAAGATCTTAATGTTGCATATTTGGCCCAATCTACCCGTAAATACCTTATCTTTTCATTGTGAACTCCATACTCGCTCGAATCCACTAGTTTCAAAACTTGCCTCACACTCCATTCCCGATAATCCTCCGAAGCGTCTGAAAGGAATATGGCCAAGAGACCCTCTAAGGTAGAACTATTGAAGTGCCACTAGTGAGTAGTTCTACTGGATTAGTTAGCAATTAAATTATTTAATTGTAAACTAAGTTCGTAATTGAAAACTGAGATATAGATTCTTTCATTTTTAAAATTAATATATACATATCAACATTTTTATCATAATGTTTATGTTTGTTCATCGTAATAAAAATGAAATTAAAACTTTTTGTAGTTCTATTTGAAGTCAAGTAGCTGAGAGTTGTACATTAGACAACGATAATGGGAATCATAATCTGGGTTTCCAATCGTTCCTAGATCATAGAGAGTTAAACTGAAGAGACTTTTTTAGTTCAAAACATGTTCTTAGTTCCTCTTAGATTCTGCATTTGGAAAGTATAAGTTGGAATACGTAGACTACTTGCTAGAGATTAGACAAAAGGCTCTTCCGTGAGATAACGGTACCTCCTATACCCAGAGGGCAAGTGAGGACTGCTCACTCCAAAAGCAGGTAGCCCAAGCTAGCCGTCAAAGAGCCGAAAGGAAGAGGCGTGTGATTATTCAGATGGCGTCCGCATTGCCTCATCAGTATTCATCACCAGCTAGGCCCTTATCATCATCTGACCACTGCCTCCTGGATCTGGTGTCATCCGGTCCATCGGCAGTCCTCCCCTTCATCCCTCTTCTAATTGATTCGCTAATTCTAAAGGTGTTTGTACGATGCCAATGGATAGCATAGGTTACTAGACCATTTTTATATTATTAATTTCATTAATATAGTACACATCTCTGTATTTTACGGAGCTTTAGAACCTATAATATATTCAATGTTATACATTTTCCGTTGTAACTATTTTATTAAAATTGGACTACTGACGGATCGTAAGAGGATTTTTTAAAAAAAGTTGGTATGATGGAAAATGCTTCTTTCCCACTTCTTTCCGTGTCAAAATAGTTCGTGATGACTCATCTAACTAACGTTATCGTGTCGGAAAATCCGCTACAATGCGCCTCCCTCCGCTCCAATTCGTCAGTAGTATGTGCTTGCTTTTATTGTCAGTAGTGCCTTCTAAACCCAGTGGAGGCACAACGAGAGTGCTATGGTATAGTCACTCTAAACTTTATCGGAGAGACTGACCATTGTCGAGTTGGCCAATCGAGCTGTAAGAAGAGGCTCTCGCGGTACCAGGACGTGGTAAGATGATTTTTATGAAATTTTTAATGATATAATAATCAGAGATGAACTCAATGAGAAACACCACGTCATAATAGAGTAGAAATACGTACGTTAGCATGAATTAAAGTATGACTGCTTAGACATGGTGTTTCTCTTTGAGTTCATCTCTGATTATCATCTCCTAAGATTTTGTTAGATTTCATAAATGAATATTTTAATTTTCCTCCTTTTGTTTTAACTCGGATATATTTAATTAATTTATTCTCAGATGACAAGATTCGTATTTTTTTTTATTTTATTATTATTAATATTCCTAACTTGAAAACTTAAAATCTTTTTAAATTTGTTCAGCCCAGACCAGATACCTATCTATCCTTCCATAGTAAGCTCCATAACCACCCCAATCCACTAGTCTCCCAACTTGCTTCTCACTCCATTCCCGATAATCCTCCGAGGCGTCTGAAAAGAAGATGGCCTAGAGACCTTCTAGTGTAGATTTATATTGAAGTACTACTGATAAGTAGCTCTTTTCAAATTTTGGTATGTTATTGTAATCATATTCAACCTATTTACTAGATGTATATATTGTACAGTTGTAAATTTCAATAAATGGATAAAAAAAAAAAATAAAATAATTGTTCACATATGTTCGCCAAAGGAGTATTGTATGCAACGATAATTTTTTGGGTTATTCTCAGACAGAAGTAATTTTGAATGCAAATTTTTATTATTATTATTATTTAATCTGATGGATTCTGTAACTGTCTGCAGTAGTTCTTCATTTATAATATTTGGCATTTTCTTTTCAAGTGATGTTCCCTTCATTATTTTTTCTGATAATTCCATTTTGGAATGATTCTGATCCTTTAGCGATCGACTTAGCTAGGGAAAGGAACATCCGTGGTCCATTCAGTAATATTGGCCTTACAACCCAAATGAAATGTAAATCATTAGCTTGAGATAGTAAAAGGTGATAAAACTATTATCCCGGATAATACCAATATTATGATAGATATAATAACTTGAAGTAAATTAATAAAGCAAATAAATAGGAAGCCACAAGGGAGAACTACACAGAATAGGAGTAGAGACAGCGGAGACAGTGACTGTTTAGCATAAATTATGCTAGTTTCGCTTATTACGCCCTACTTGTGCTATTAAGCTATCTATAAATATTTATCAGGTCTAACTGTTGTTCAATAACCAGATGATTTGGTCGTTTCACTCTGGCTATTCAGGTTCTTAGTGTGTTGAGGTCTTGTTAGTTTGTATCTATTCTGGTCTTGAATATGCTTTTTCTAGTGTTTATTGAGATAATTGTATTTGTATTACTAAACCTGTTGAAATTTTCAACTGCGCTGTACCCAAAGATAAAAAGCAGTTGCGATTAATGAACTATTTGGCTTTTCTATTGGGAGTTTTTATTCAAAGACTAGTTTCGAATGTTACAAACTAATCTTCAGTTTAGAAAGCTAATACATCATGTAGAAAATACCCTTAAATGAAATATTCAAGAATCATTAGAAACAAAGAAATCGTTAAAACCCATTTTTTTTCTTTTCTTTTTTTTTTAATGATCTAATAAATATTTTCAACAGCCCCATTTTAAATTAATTATAAGTATCCTCCTCATTGTACTGTACTGAAGCCTTTCTCGACGTAGAACAAGCATTGGACCAAGTCTGGCGCCCGGGAATGCTTTACAAATTCCTTCCTTTTACTTACTTCCTTGTTATCCGCTCCTACCTCAGTGATAGAACCTTCAAACTTAATCATAACTTGTCTTATTCTTCTCTCCTTTTCTAATCTGCCGTTGTTCCTCAAGGAAGTATCTAGATCCCATACTCTACACGGTGTACACAGTTGACAACCCGACTCATCCTAGCACTGTCCCCAAGGTGATCCAAGCTGATCACACATGTGTGTGAATAATGATCCATTCATTGCGTCCCAAATACTCAATCACATATAAAATACCTTCAAGAATGGTGTCAAAACTGGAGAATTAAATTAAATCTAAACAACTCACATCAAATAACCGTTCGTCGTAAATCTACTCCTACTCCTTTAATGATATTTCATTGATCCCTGTTAAAGAGTTCCGCTACCTACCACTCCATCTGGTTAAAGTATATACCTGGAACCAGCATATAAGACTAAAACGACTAGGAACGACTCGTTTTCTTTGGGGCTCTACTAAACTATCTAATTCCTCTCGTATTTAATCCTTAAAATCTAAAATAATTTAAATGCTCTTTACAAGCAATTGACATGCCATTTTTAGCATCATCATCACATTTACTTGATGTATTTTATTTTATATTTTTTACAGTTTGAAATGAAAATAATAAAATATTATTAGTCGATTTGCTTGATTAACTGACTTTCCCACCCTTCTTTCTTTTTATAATTAGTTTCGATTTGCTTGATTAACTGTTCGACTTCCCCTACGTTTTTAAAATTAATATATATTATCCCTTCTTTTTTTTTGATGAATGCTTAACATTCAAAACTTTGGAAAAATAGTCCCAATAGAAGCTTTAAAGCCAATGCGTACCCCATTGCCTAGAGAAAAAAATTGCTTTCTTAGATAAGCGTACAACTTTAAGACTAAAAAACTATTTTGACGCAAGATTTTTGAGTATTTGCTCTACTAAAAAACTAAAAATGTCCACTAAAAAATGCACAGTTTCGACTTACCGGCTTCTCTTCACGACAGCAAGGGATAAATTCTTGAACAGAAACAGCCAAAACAGGGCCTCTTGTTTTTTTTCAAATCCGTTTCTGACCCTAAAATGGTAATGTGGAAGATTGATCTAAGGCATTTTTTTTTTTAATGAACTAAAACTATTGATATAGTTCAGAAAAAGCAGAAGGCAAGTAAACCGGCCTATATGCTTGTTCGACATTAGAAGTTGCAAAAAGGAAATGTGGTATAGACGTTATGCAGTTATGGGCGCGATCTTGAAGAACTTGTTAGTATTAATTTTTAAAAGTTTTCAAACATTCAGAAAAAGAACTCTTCTGCGGCACTTTCTGTGTGGTTCTCATTAAATTTATTACCTTTTTCAGTTATATTTTATGTCTTGATTTTTTAATTGTATCGTATTGTAACTGTGTCAATATACTTTTTGTATTGTAATTTTGTTCGTTGCTCCGCTATTTGGTGTGTGTTAATATCAAATACTTTCTGGTTTATTGCCATATACTGGGTATATTTGTATTGAGCCCTTGTTGCAATCAGGTATTTTTTGCCCCAACTCTCAGTTTAATCTTCTTAGGTAAATATTTGTTGTGCTAAAAGATTGTGAATATCAGGCAACCATGTTACATAAAATCCTTTGTTTGCTCTGTGTTTATTATTTTATATTTTCTAGAAAACTGCCCAACATTCCAAGAAATCGTAGGGTTTCATTTTTTAGATATATACACAAATCTAAATGTTTTTCTTGATTGTGGTTGTGTCATTTGTTTAAGTTTTTGATATTTATTTCCGTTTCTATTATTATTTGTGTAGTCGACTGTAAAATGACGAATACAGACAATTACATTTATGTAAGTAAACTTATAATGCTGACACTACGTCCTTGACTGACGGTGTTCCTGGTGCATGCTTAGAGCTTTGAAAGCAATTTCTTGAATGCAGGCGACGACTTTGTTTTATTTCGTCACCTTGAGCACTCAGTCTGAACTGCATTCAGCAGAAGAAAAGAATACTGATAGCAGAGGTTCTGTTAATTATATTGTCAGTCCTACATACTTCTGAAGTCAAATTATTTTAAATAGGAAGATATTTTATTTAAATTTTGGCAATGAACTCTGGTAAAATTTAAAGTTTTGCTACATTTTATAAATCGTATTTTCTTTTTATACAATATTTCATTTATATACTTTTTTCTTCTTATAATATAAACCTGAAATTTTAATCTTGAAAATATAAAATAAAAAAACTTATATGGACTATATTGACTATCTTACAGACAACTCACCTGTTTTAGATATTGCAGCGGTAAAATTCGTAAACTTAAAGTAACCTAAATACACTAATTAATTGAATTATTTTATTTTCTCCAAAACAAAAAGAAGTCCTTGGTCTTAAAAAGTAAAATTTAGTTGTTCTCTAATTTTGTATAAATAAATTTGTAACTTCAAATCTGTATATGCTAATATGATTTTAGTAAATATTATTCGCTTTATTTCTGTATGGGAAATAAGGCTCAGTTAATTGAAGGACAGAACGCCTCAACATTTTTTTATACTATATATACTTAAAGCTCCAAGGAATCGAGGAGCTGAAAGATATTAAAGATACCTTACAGAAACAATCCCAGCTATCTTTTGAAAATAACGAAAAACTTTTAAAAATAGAAACTCTTCTTGAAGAACAGAAGATACAAATAGGAAAATTAACAAATGAAAACTCAGCACTAAAAGCCAAGGTCTCTGACCTTGAAAGTAGACTTATAATTGCCGAACAGAAGCAATTAGAAAATTCGATTGAAATTAGAGGTATCCCTGAGAGGCAGGGTGAGACGGTTGAAGGCACCATTCTCACCGTTGGCGCCGGCCTAGGTATCAAACTGAGTCCCGAAGATCTGGACCACGCCGTGCGACTGAAGCCTAAACAAGAAGGCACTCCAGCTCCTATTATTGTAAGATTTGTTCGCAAATCCTTAAGGGACGATATCATACAAAAAAGGCGAACAAAAAGGGACTTTTCAACACGTCACCTGGGCTGGGAAGAAAATGACATGCATCGGATATACGTCGGCGAAGCGATGTCACCGGCCATTAAGCACCTCTATTGGCTGGCCAGGCAGAAAAAAATGGCTGCAAAAATCAAATATGTCTGGTTCAGCGGAGGTAGAGTGAGATGTCGGCAGAACGATGGCTTCCCAGCAATTATAATTAGCAAGCCAAGTGATCTAGACGTTTTTGCCTGACTAAATTTTCGCCAACTCCCTCAATTACTGACTTATTTAATTATTTCCCTATTTAACTTTTTGTTTAATTTTATAATTATGTTCTACACAAGCTGGAATATTGTTCACTGTAAAACTAGCTTATTTTACTTTTCATTTTTTTTTAATAACACGAGTAGGTATTATATTATTTTCTTCTATTTCTGGTTTTTAGTCTTCTATTCTTATAATATTTTAATAATCACTCATTCTTCAACTTATCTTATGTATTTATTTTCCACGGATGATTTCATGAATGTGAGTTCAGAATCTAGAGAATCTTTATTTTTCATTTTTTATTCCAGATTCTTTATTTTTCTTTTCATTTTTTTTAATAACACGTGCAGGTATTTTTTTGTTTTGTTCCATTCCTGTTTTTTAGTCTTTTATTTTCATTTTTATTATACTTTAATAATATCCTATTTGTTAACCTATCTTAAGCATTTACTCTATATAGATGATATCATCAATGTGAATCCAGAATCTAGAGGTATTATATCTTTACATTGTTCCACTTTCCCATGCCACCAATCATGTACATTCTTGCTACCAACTCCTTATACGTCCACCCAGCCATGAGTAATATCTTGATATCCTGTCACATCAACGCTCAGTCCCTTATTGCCCACTATGACGAATTCCTAAAATATTTCCATGATAATTTTTACCACATTATAGCAATATCCGAGACCTGGCTAAAACCGTTTATCCCTTCTTCCTATGTCTCCATCCCTAACTACACATTCCTACGCCATGACAGATCTGACCGAAGGGGCGGGGGTGTAGGGGTATTTATCCACAATAGTCTCAAAGCTAAAATCCTTCTCCAATCACCATCTTCAGATTCCCCCCATGTTGAATACCTTTTCCTGGAAATATCAACCACTCCCTCCCCTTTACTATTTGCTGTGGTCTACCGACCTCCCCATGTTCCCTTTGATGACGCTTTCGAAACCTCTCTAGTCCAATTAACATCAGCCTACTCCAACGTCATAATCTCTGGTGATTTTAACACCAATATGATATCCGAATCCTATGATAAATCTTTCCTCATCAATTTGTTCCATTCCATTAATCTTTATCTGGTTCCTTTTCTTCCTACCCATCACACACAATTCTCAGATACCTGGCTTGACCTGTTTATCACTGACTCCCCCGATAAAATTCTTTCATCATCTCAGCACCCGGTTCCTTTTCTCTCCTCACATGATCTAATCCAGATTTCGTATGATCTACCAACCAAATCTTTTGTCCCAACAGTTGTATCCTTTCGAAATCTGGACCTCCTGTCTTTCGAATCCGTACAACCTGACCTCGACTCCATCCCATGGGATACTATATATTCCTTCACCTCGATTGAGCCGATGATCTCTACCCTCACCGCAAACCTTCACTCAATTTTAAATACCCATGCTCCTCTGAAAACCCTAAAGATCCACCGTCCTCCTGCTCCATGCCTGACAGCTGAGATTAGAGAGCTGATGAAAAAAAGGGAAGCAGCCAGACGCAAATTTCGTCGAACTCGATTGCCATCAGATTACACCACCTTCAAAATTTTACGTAACCAAACCCAATCCGCTATCCGATACTCTAAATCCAAATACACGCATAATGCCCTTTCTACCGCTCCCGATTCTAAATCCAAGTGGAAAATCCTTAGAAAACTAACCTTTCCTGACCCCAACTGCAACTCCTTTCCTGTTTCGCCCGATGAACTAAATCAGTATTTCATTTCATTAGCTCCAAACCCTCCGTTCGAAGCGGAAATAACGTACCCTAGCTTTGATCCAACCAATTTCTTCTTTTCCCATGTTTCCTATGACGACATACTCTCGGTCATTAAAAAATCCCGCACAAATGATTATGGACCCGATAATATTCCTTTTAAAACTCATCAAATCGTGCCTTCCCGCACTTATTCCTATCCTTCACCATATTTACAACCTTTCCCTTCAAAACTCGATATTTCCTTCCTCTTGGAAAGCAGCACTAGTCCGCCCCTTGAACAAAATTCCCAATCCCGCCTCCCCTAGAGACTTCCGTCCGATTTCCCTCCTCTCCAACCTATCCAAACCACTGGAACGGATCGTTCAGTCCCAACTTTCAGATTTCCTAGAAGAGCGCTCCCTCCTTAGCCCATATCAATCCGGTTTCCGTCCCGGATACTCCACCCAATCCGCCCTCCTGAAAATATCTCAAGATATACACTCCGCAATCGATCGCCAAAACATTACCATCCTTATCCTTTTGGATTTTTCAAAAGCTTTCGATAATGTTGACCACAACATCCTTCTATCCAAACTCCGAAACCTCTCCTTGTCCAAATCTGCCTTACTTTGGTTCAAATCCTTCCTTTCCAACCGATCACAGTATGTAGTCATTCCAAATAAACCCCCGTCCAAGACCCTGCCTCTATCCTGTGGTGTTCCTCAGGGCTCTTCACTTTCACCCACACTCTTTTCTGTTTACATTAATGACCTTCCCCTTTCCATCCATCACTGCCGATATCACCTTTACGCAGACGATCTCCAAATCTATTTATCCTTTCCCAATTCTGACCTACTGCAAGCTACTAGGAAAATTCAGGAAGACTTGGATCGAATCTATAACTGGGCAGTGACGAACAAGTTGAATTTAAATACTGAAAAGACCAAAGCGCTTGTAATAGGTTCGAGTTACCTCCTGAAAACCATGCCTCCTATTCCCACCATTTTCCTGAGCAGTGATCCTATCAAATTCTACCCCTCAGTCAAAAATCTCGGAGTCATCTTCGATCAAAACCTATCCTGGAAAAACCATGTATCCGAAATTTCCCGTCGCACCATCCCAATCCTAAAACGTCTCAATTACGTTCGCCATCTCCTTCCTTTCGAAACCCGCAAATTACTTGTTACTTCCCTTATCTTCCCCCACTTCGACTATTGCTGTGCTGTGTATGGGGGCGTTTCTGGTGATCTCGAGGCCAGACTCAAAAGACTGTTTAACTGCTGTATTCGTTTTATTTTCGGGATCCCCAGGAATGCCCATGTTTCACAATTTTACGCGGAGTTAAAGTGGCTCTTTCCTTCCTACCGTCGCCAGTATTTTTTGGCTTCCTTTCTCTACCAAACAGTGAAATCCCAACGCCCTCTTTACATTGCTCAACTCCTTCAGCTCAAATCCTCTGTTCTTACCCGCCAAACCCGTTCCCGCCCATCAGATTTGTACACTCCTGCTCATTGCTCCACTGCCTTCAACAGATCATTCCTAATCCGATCCTCATCCCTATGGAACTCCATCCCTTACACCATTCGCCACTCAAACACCCTTTCCACTTTCAAATATCATTTATTTAACCACCTACTGTCCATCCAGATCCATGAAAACTGTCATTAGCCACTTAAAAGTCTTATAAAATATAAAAGTTTATGTACAAGAAATGTTTATTGTTTCTACGCAAATGATTCACACAATGAATCAAAATATTTTCTGTTTTTGTTTTTGTCTATATTCCTAAGTTTAATCATTATTTGTTATCATTATTAATTACTATTTTATTATATTTAATAATATTTCATAACCATCTTCAGGCTCTGTAGGCCCCATGATTGTACATTATTTTTTATTCTTAAGGGACTTAAGGTCCCAGAATAAATAAAGAACTTTTTTATTTATTTATTTATATCATAAAAATTGTTTATTTCACAGTGTTTGAATTTATCGTGCAATGTCTTTTAGAACAATACATTCAAACCCATACTCCTCGGTTAACCAAACCTGACCTCATCATGAGGAAAATTTAAGATCTGTCTCATGAGCTGGGAATGCTTGATGGCGATCAAAAAAGTGTTGGCCATATCATGTTTTTTTTTATCTTAAGGAGATGGAAAACAAATTTTTTAAATGAATATGGCATGAGTAATATAGAATCTAGACATGACACATAGTGACACAGAGTGGACGTGACTTAATCTAAAAAGTTCTTTTTTTAATTTTTAAAAGATTATTCATTGATATTTACAACTGCATATAATATAGGTATCATCTAAATGAGTATGAAATAGTTGCGTGGCATGTCAATAACTACTGATTAATGCACATAGCACATTAATTGTAAGTTTTTCGTTAGGAGGTCTCTAGACCATCTTCTTTGATTCTTCTTTTGAGACGTCTAGGGGGGTTATTGGGAAATGAGTTGGAAGCTAGTTGGGAAACTAGTAGATATGAGTGGATATTTAGTTTAAGGATAGGTACCAGGTTTGGAATAAATCATCCATCAACCACTCACTAATATCACTTCAATAAAAAAAAAATCTATATAAGAAGATCTCTTGGCCATCTTCTTCTCAGACGCTTAGATGGATTTATATGCTAAATCAGCAACATATGGGACATTCAGATCTTTATTTATAAGTTAATTTCTGGCAAAATAAGAAGCATTGACGATTTTTCAAAGTGTTATGGACTGTAAGGATTGGATACGAGAGGCATTAGATGGACTAATGGAGTCCCAAAGCTCAACTCCGTATATCCGAATATGTCACTGTCGTATAAATGATTCTTTTGTTATTTATCTGAAACTTTATGTAGTAAATGTTAAAGCAGCATAAAAAGACGAGCAGGTTCTTTTCGTTTTGTGAATTTCAAATAAACCTTTGTCCTGATGGTTCATAAATAAATAAAAAGGATTAGGTAACGCGAAACTCGATGCTCACTCTAACAACCGTTGACCACACCCCTCCCTCCTACCCTCCCTATCAAATCCCATAACCCTAATTTCAGCCCTGATGCTATCTTCTCATCTACGTCTTGGTCCTTCCTCTCGGTTCAAAATTGATTACTTATTTTGGGATTCGGTCATTTTTAAAACTTTCTATGCTCATTTCAACCGTCGCGCTGCTATTGCCTTAGCCCAAACCCTGATACGTGTCCTTTGGCTAATCACTACACAGTCAAATTTTACATACAACTATTTTCTTTTTGATATATATTCTAAAGAGCTCATAAAGATATATTACTTATGTTTTTTTTTTTAATATAATTTAAACAATTATTTATCATGCATTTATTTATTACCGAACCAGTTATACAAGAGATACAAAGATTAATAATTATTAAAAAACTTACTGAACAAATTTTATCAAAGGAATTCTCTGCTGATTAAATTGTTATTATTTTATGAACCGGAAATTAACATTTGTCTATAATAAATCAAAATCTTGCGACATTAACATTTTAAATATGTTAGCGATTTCACGTTTGAGAATAATTGATTGGAAAAGCTGATGATTTGACGTCTGCCTTCGTACTAATAGTAGCGATAATTACGGGTCATTTAACGAGAATGTTCTGTTACAACACTCTTGTCACGGAATTACAAAAGCGTCAGAGCTCATCTAGGTCAAGTCACTCAATTAAAATTCTGGTTATATTGCTTTGTGATATTTTAATTAATACAAATTTCTATTGTGGTGATATGAATTGATGTATTGAGTAGTTTTATGTGATTCTGTTGATTTAGTGTTCCTAAAATTCTTTCCTAAGATCGATTATTTTTATTTGCAAACTCGATGTTTTACTTCCCTGATCAACCAGTAAGCAATATTAGAGTTATTATTTATTTATAGATTTTTTTTTTTTTTTTTTTTTATCTTGAATACTATGGTAGCATGGGTCTCCTATTAAAATTAAAAATAATAAATTATTTGCCTTTTTTATAATTGTGACTATTTTTTTATAGAATGTATTTAAATTTGATATTGATTATAGTTTCTGAGTATAGAATAACCTATGCTTAAAAGAAAAAAAAAAGTTCTTTTTCTTGTAATTTTCTTTTTGATACCTTCCATCTTGTGAGGTCTTTAAACGTTAAAGCCGTCTCGTATAGCAAATTTTATGCTTTGAAAAGATATTATTAGTAAGAGGCAATGCTAAAATTATATTATGAAACGTGTTGTTTGGACTCCGTTATTTATTCGTTGGGGTATTTTTTTAATTTAGCTCCTAATGTTGTATAAAGCAGAACGAAGGTGCTTATGATAAAAAGAATACTAATTTTGAAAATAAATAAGGTAGAGTTTATGAATGCGTGTATATTTTCTGCCCCATGATTTATACCTTGCCTTTTCTCATGCGGTATGCAGTTTTATTGTCCCAGCTTTATCTCACATTTACTTGCGTTAGCATTTTTATAGGGGCATCTCTTCTAGATATATAAACCGGTTATCACATAAATTATTATTTGGATATTCGCAATTTTAACGTAAACATATTATTATTATTTTTTTAAGTATTTTAAGTTGAAACAATCGACAAATTTTAATTTTATTTAAATGATTTTATCATGATTTGTTATAAAATTTATCAGGGAAACCTTGTAATGTATTTAAGCTGACTAGTCTGGTTTATTATGAAACTTTGTTTCCATGTTTTTTACGGCCAAGTAGATGCATTTGCACTCTCTATTTCACGGATTCGAATGCAAGCTCTTATCCCAATTCCTTGTTAGCCTGTAAATAATTTTACCACATATTGTATAAGATAATGCATTCAGTACATAAATTATTTCCCTCCTTTAAACTACTGAAATATATATTGTTGAAGAATTGATGATTATTATTTTTGAATAATCCCCCCACATTCTATATTTTTTACCACGTATTACAAGAAAGTTATTTGGATCACGTACCTATTTACATCGAGTACAATAAGCGTGTTTCAATATGGTATTATGACGCTGACATATTACAGTTATTTTTCCTATAAAGAAGTTGTGTTCAATTGTATTTCCTCTAAGCGAATCGGTTATGCTTGGTGCATAATTTCCTCTGATCTAGTCTTTATTGTCTGTTTGTTATTCTGTAAGGTGCTTTTACACAATTGATGACGTGCGAGGTCACTGCGGCGTGTTAGACTTAATGGTAGAAATATGCTAAAAGAGTAAAATATTCAGGGAACCTATAAAAATCCAAATTCCGTATCAGTATTTTTGAGCAATCAAGGAAAGAATGAAATCCTAATAATCATACAAAAAATAGATTCAAGAATTTCAGCAATTAGTTAATCTAAACCCTATCTCTTAACTTACAAGTGTTGCTTTGTGTTACATCTTATTAAATTACATCAGTCACTCCAATACTGCTGTTTTCTTCCCGATTTTAACATAATATCTGAGTCGTACCGAGAGAAAACGATTCAGAAAAAATTATAATTTGTTGACTCCAATATCTTATAAATTAAAATATAAATATCTTATAAATTTCTCTTGATGAATGTTTTTTTTTTTTTTTTTTTTTTTTTATTATCTGCATCCTAAGTTGTTCCTTGGTTTTACTAAGGATTCTTCTTTCTTCCGCCTTTCTTCGCCAACCTCACCCTGAGGCATCTTAGTTCGATATTATTCCGCAACAAAAACTTTTTTGGGTTCTGATCTATCCGTATCATATGGTATCTTTAGCCCGTAGAATCGCCGCCATCTTACCTTTTTAATTATACCCAACTAATAGCTGTTATCTATTTTTTTTTCTTATCCAATTTCTATGGCCATTTACCGTGCCATTAATGACAAAAAATTATGAAAGGACCTTTATATTCCAAGTATGATCATCTCTCACGAATCATAAGCCAGCACCCGCTCCTATATAATATATAAGTTCTGTTATTCTTGTTTTTGCAGCAAAAAATTCAAGTTTAAATTTTAATAAAATGAGTTTGATATTTATCGATTACAAATAGAAAAAACATTTTTGATAAAATGTGACGGGAACTACTGATTTTTTATTTAGCATACCATTTTTTTTTTTAATTTAAATTTTTAATTTTAAAAACGATTATTATATTTTCCCCTAACCTCCGCTTGATTATTTATTTAGGACTAGTATTCAACAAGAATCGCTTACTAGGTAGAGTAACAGGTTTGTCGTGTTCTTAAAAAATTGTTTCTATTTTTTTTTTTTTTTTTTTTTTTTTTTCAAAACATTTAACCAATAAAACTACATAAAACTAAAGTACATAAAACTACTTATGTAAATTCATTAAAATGTATGGTTATAAATAGTTCGTTTATAATTGCTGTATGTTTATTGATAAAAAAAATATTGGTTCGGAATTTTTATTTATTATTATTTACTTATGAAAAACCTATATGAAAAATACATTTAGGTTTTTTTTAAGCTTTTCTTTCTGCAAAACATAAAATGGTTGTTTGATTAGGGATTAGAAATTGATTAATTATTTGCCACTTCTGCTGGCATTTTGTTTATTTGAAGATTAGTTTCCAGTGTTAAACATCAGTTCTAAAAAAAAAAAAAAAATCAGCTTTTTGATGTATAGATAAAATATATTTTAATTTAATAATGTTTAAGACTAGAAATCAGATGCATTTTATACTAACCCAAGAAAGTTTAGCGGAAGGGCTTGTTATTATTCAAAGTAAACTGTGAAGTGATAAAGAGATAGGTTCACTTTGAACCATAGGTTACAAGAAACCCATCCGTTTTGCTGCCTAAGGGGAGTATCAACACATCAACACAACATCAAGGGGAGTATTTTATTTCTGGTCTTACACTTTTAAATTAAATACATAATTTTTATATGAAAAAGCTAATGTTTTTGTATGTTTTTAAAACTGATGATGATGAACGTTCGAAATTTGTCTTTGAATAAACAAAATACCAGAGTGGATAATAATTCTTCAATTCCTAATTGTAGTAGCCTTTATAAACCATCTTGCGCACCTCAATTGCTTATGTTACTACGCAATAGGTTTCATTTTTTTTTTTTTTTTTTTTTTTTTTTCTTTCCAAAAATTGAGCATTTCTCAATTTCTCAAGAGCCCAATCTTGCCACTCAAAATGGCACTGCTATTTTGTACTGATAATAGAGTGTATGTCTGTCTGTGTTATCTTCACTTCTACGTCTGTCATCAACTTCCGTAGGGGCCGTGCACGTTGCTCAGTCTATAGCTATTGATCGGATGTTTTTATGTTACGTAACTTTGTGATTGGAAGATAAGAGTCGTGAAATGCCATTTCAGTCACTCTAACACCATATGTTTCTGGAGAGGCAATATTTCGTCTACTTTTAACTTACGCCATACTTTTTCAGTTTTTTTTTTCATCTTATATTGGCCATTATTATCAGACTTGTCAGATTGCTGTCTTTGCACTTGAGATTTTTACCTACGATTTTCTATAGCACTCTAATGATTGAAATTTTTTTTTCTGCGAAACACTTGGCAATGGCTATTTTTCAGAGTTTATTTGAGCCATAAAACTCATTATTGTTAATTAATTAAAAACTAATAAAAATTGAAAAAACTCATGAATGTTACTGTCTGTTACTATATTTTTCATTTTATTTTTTTTAAGATATATTAAAAAATATTGTTTTTCCATTATTGGAGAAGCGTCTGGCCATGGTAATTTTCAGTAAGCTTGTCTGTAGATTTGTCTGAAACACACTGCTCATGAGTGTTACCAAGGCTACTTGTGTAGGTATTGAGGCGAGAGAGTTGGAATGGCAATCCTGTTGCCACTCGATAGTTCCTCTTTCTATTCTCTGTTTAGTTTTGATCAGGTGACCAAGGTGGAGATCTTGACACCCGCCCAATCTATAAAACATGTTGCGTATTTTTATTATCACTAAGGAATGTTACCATAGTTATTTGTCTCAAATAATACTTTCATTTTTATTTTTTATGCTTAATTTGTGTGGCTCTGGTTCCTGTTTAAAAAAATCTTTTGGTTTTTTCTCTACTGTTTTTTGTTTTAATTCAGTCAATTTTCTCAGGTATGTTACCACTCATGTTACCCCAAAAATAACATACATGAGGCAATGGTACCATACCGGATTTACTGTATTTTCCGGTGTCCACCCCCTGTTTTTTGGTTATTAAAATTTAAAACGGAAAAATCCGTTTGAATAAGCCGCGTGGTACTTTTGAAAGAAAGACATGATATCCTGAATGTTGTATTATTATACACAATGGTATAACTCTATTCAAACAAACATTGTTTTTGAAAAATAATCCTAATTCTATGTTACTTGTTTCAAGCCCCCTCATTATCTTTATTAGTTAGAAGTAATAATTGGTGAATAAGGCGCATCCAATTTCCAAAAGTCTCATTTGAAGAGATACCAACGATCATGAATTAAAAAAATTATTAAAATATTGTGCCTAAAAATTAAAATCAGTATTGTGCCTTTAGTTTTTCATACATTGGCATACATTTTTTATTTATTGTTTTTATTTATTGTATTTGGATTAGTCTTATATTCAGCTTGCTGTAATATTTTATTTGTTACTTTCATAGATTTTTAACTTCCCCTAATATGTTTTATAAAATAAATATTTTTAAAACAATAATTTTTTGAGCAATCTGTTAATCATCAGTGCACTTATTTATATAGCTGAGTTACTTAACTATACTAATCGGTATGGCGTGAATAGTAGACTATACCTATGCCATCGTATAACAAAAACTATACTCATGCACGTTACCGCTAAAACTCATGTTCGTTACTATTTCTGCAGAAAATATTTTAGTGGTCTGTATAAGAATTTTTTTTTTTTTTTTTAATATAACTAAAGCAGCAATTGATATCATTTAAAGATAGTAAGAGGTACTACTATCATTTTGCTTTTTACTGACATTAGAGATTAACGTAAGTGTAGGTAAATAAAGTTCAAAGTTAACAACAAACTTAGTAACAGGTATGAGGTTTTTATTCTGTAAAAACAGCTTATGCAATACTTATTCACCAGATAATGTTATAAACCAATAGAATATAAGCCTCGCTAAGTAGCTTGACGATTTTAGAAACTTTTGGAAATTTTTGGGGGATGTTCACCATTAATATGTTAACATACATGAGGGAGAAATGCTAACATTTTATTGAAACTGGTTCATCAATCTACCCTTGAAGGAAGAAAAAAATTAGAGCGCAATATATCAATATTTAGTTCAGGTCAAAATGTTAGATTTGAAAATCCTATTTTGACAAGTCTGATGAAAAAGACTTGTTCATACAACAGTTTCATATAAGTAGAATAAATAACGTTAGTGCTAATTATAATTTTTTGTAATGTTATTACTATATATGTTGGACATATTTTAATGATAACTGGTTATTTTGAAAAAAAAAAAAATAATAATTACAAAAAATGAAATATATTCCATAAATAAGTAATATCAATTTACGCCAAAATATTGTATTATTTATAAACAATTAATAACGAAGGAGGGAGATTATAATCTCCCGAAATATTTTCATTTCCTTTTAGGAAAGATATGAATGAGTTATAAATTTTTTTTTGCCACATCTTTGATAAAATATTTTTTTATAAACGAATGTGTTCGTGGTTTTCCGCTCTAAACTATTTTGTTTATCTTTTATTGAAATAAGATAATTTTATTTTATTTTTAATCAGTAATTTTTTATGATTATATTAAAATGAATAGTTTAAATGTATTATTAATAATATTAACATTAAAAACTACAGGAATGAAATTCAATCGATTACAACAAATGAAGTGTCCTCTTTTTTACGTCCTATTGAAAGAACACGTCACATGTATGTTTGATCAATTCTATTTATCTTTCCATTGATTTATCAGTATACCTTTTCATGTCTTCTTTGGGATATAAAAAATATTGTTAGGATTAATGGAAAAATACTATGCTATTGTTTAATATAGTATTTCTGTATCCATTTTGTGTATGAACAATGTGACAAATAGATTTATCCATTATGACTTGTGATTGGTTTAAGCATCATTCTATTTAATTTAAATTCAATTTGGAAAAAAAAAACGTCCTCTTACAAAAAAAATATAACTTCAATTTCTTGTATTTTATAAAAAAAATATAATATAAAAATCACTATAAGTGTATCGGAATTTAAGAAATAAAATAATTACGAAGTTTCTATGTAATATTAATTTACATTTAATATCTGTCTATTATATTAAATATTTCTCTATTTTCAAAGTTTAATTATAGCTAATAAAATAATGATAAGATTTTCCTGATTTTTACTTACATATTTTAATTGATATTTAAAAATTGTTTTTTTAAAATTTAAATTTTTTTTTTTTTTATATATATAAAAACATTTGGATACAAAATAGATCTTAATTTTTTGTAATATTTTGTTAACTAGACAGTTACTGCTGTTCTTTATCGCAGTGGTGCATTCTTTGATTTTTATGATTGGCAAGTTTTATCTAATTAAGGGTTAATGTTAAGCTAGTGAATCGGAAAAAAAATAAACTTTTTGGGGGCCCCGAGAAACTATTTTATTTTATTATATCTTAAAATTATTTATCAGGAGCAGGTCTTAGATCAGTGTTAAAGCACTTCGCGAGAAGTGCCGTACCGTTACAGCCTTGATAAATTTCGACTGCGAATCCGTCTGGTTTACAGAGGAATTAATTCTGAATTACCCACCCCACCCTCCAGTACAGGAAACTCCGTGTAACCAAGACGGCAAGGAAGAAGAGGTAAAAGAATAAATATATAAAAATTATAAATGAAAAAAAAAAAAATGAAAACGTATGTAAAGAACTTTGGATCGGCTATCCAATTAGGCGTTTTTAGCAACTGTTTTTTTAACGATTTCGTTCATCTGTATTTATAATGTTAATTTTAATGTATCCTAAAATAGAACCGATAACTTAGCAATTTTTATTTATTGAAAAATAGATTAAAGTGACTGCATAAAACCTTATGATTTTTTTTATCATCGTTTTTCCTGTTGTACATATGTTAAATAATTTCAAATATACATTTAACTTCATAATATCAAGGTTCATCTTTATATTAATTAATGTTATAGTTAGAATTTAATTACTTAAAATAAGCTTTAAAATATGAATCTAGATACATTTTTTTAAAGCTTGTGTCCAGAAGATGTATCCATGGGGAGTGGTATAATTATATCTTGGCATGCATGTAGTGTCTATAAAAGACTCGAACTTTCCGGCAGCCAAAGTGGTTATAAAATTATCAATATGGCATTAGAAAAAAAGTTAATTTTTTTTCATAATACAATTATTCGGATAAATGATAATAATAAGTACGGGAGTGAAACATGGACCCTGACATCATACGACAAAAAATTATTAAATGTATAGCTTCTTTTATGTATTTAATACATCTAATAATCCTAATACATTTCATGTCTTGGTTTAAGAAAGTCGCGACGTTAACACCTCAAAAGGAGTACATTTTTGGGTTGAATTTTTTGCCTGTCATTGTATATGTATATAATAACGGCGACTATTGAGAATAAGTCTAATTACCTTGAAAACAAGCTAACTGTGCCATCTAAGCTCGATTTCAGCTGATATTAGCTTTGTGAAAAATTGGTTGACTGGTGCTTCTTAATAAGGCTTTAACGCATGTATTTTTGCACAAATGGTGTTTTAAGAGAAATCACAGGATTTTGGCTAACGATCAAAAATAAACCTACTGAAAAGGTTACAATTTGGACACACATTCTTCACTACAGCCAAGGATTAAACATTATTTCTTGGGCATGCTTGATAGCTGACTTTTTCTTACAAACGTTTAACAAAATATATTTAATATTAAATATTTTATGAGAATAGCATTAATAGCTCCTTTTTTTCCGCGAAGCGCCATGCTTCAGTGCCTCCTCATAGGTATGACTAATACAGGTGAGTCTTTGCCCTGATATTAACTTCTTAGGAAGGAAATTCCCGAGTCATGTTCTAGCGTTCAGGCGGGCTTCTGGTTAGGTGGGCCTACATTCTCGGAAATGTCGAGGACGTTTCCGCCACTAACTTGATATTTGGTTCAAGCAGTTATGAATCATTTTAAAAAAATTGAAATGATCAATTTTGTGAAATAAGTGAACTCAGCATTGATTCATTCTGCTATTTATGTTGTTAAGTTAACGATTCACGAATTTCTTATTAGTATTCCTATTCTTGATAAAATCAGGTATTTCAATTATTAGATCCATTATCGACTCGTATTTGTCCCATTTGTTTTTAGAAAGTAGTTATGTGACCTTACATTACGCTGTTGAAAAACTTATCGGTTGAACAAATGCTCGCAATCGAATAGCCGTATCAGATCAATCTCTTCGTAGTTCTGAAACTGGTTTATACACACTTGGTACTCGATTAAGCGACGTACTTGGGACACACACACACACATATATATATATATATATATATATATATATATATATATATATATATATATATATATATATATATATATATATATATATATATATATATATATATATATATATATATATATATATATATAGTTATACATGTCACATCAATTGTCTAACGTTAATTTTTTTAATGTTTTCCGTGACTTCTTTGTTGTCTTGATTAACAGAGGAATTGGCTATCCGACATATCTAGGTCCCAAGCACGTCGGTCAATCGAGTTCTAAGTGTGTATAAACCAGTTTCAGAACTACGCAGGGATTGATCTGGTAGTGTTATTCGATTGCGAGCATTTGTTCAACCGATAAGTTTTTTAACAGCGTAATGTAAAGTCACGTAACTTAATTATATGATATTTGTTTTTAATTACGTGATATTTTTTCCAAAATTATGTATTATTATAAATTAAATATAAAAAAAAAAATACTCGTTTTGGTTACCATAGCGGTAGTCGCCATTCATTATTAAATGCTAAATATATTTTTTTCGTTTCTTCTTATCCCAAATATTATTTTTTATTTAAGGAAATTCGAACTAAAACTTAAATTAAAAGTTTAAATATTTAACAAATTTAAAAAAATGTTCCAGCAATTGTAAAATTTAATTATTTATGATATCTGAAACAGAATTTTATTTCTTTTTTGTCCTTGCTTCTTAATTATTAAATCAATAAGGTCATGATTTTGTTTCATCTTAATTTTTGTATCATTTTATGTTAATTTTTTTTTTCTTTAGATTTTTCTGTAAAACAGTTTGTTAAGGTAACATTTTCATAGAACATCGCACATTTTTTGCTACGAGCTTGTAAATATGGGATTTCGATACCTCATGCTGTTCAACAATAAGCTTCTAGGGTCTTCCCTGACCGCCCTAAAACCATAAATCATTTTGTCAAGTGTGAGACTGACTACCTTCTCGTAAGGGTTCAACGATCTATTTCTTGGAAACTAGACTAACAACTACCACATCACATGTAAATTCTTTTAAGCTGATGTTATTACGTTAGTGTAGTTTCAATATTTCCACAATCAATAGTTGCATGATTTAGAAACCAAAGCTAAAATCTAAAATACATATTTCATTTGATGGTTAACTATTAAATTACGTTTCTTTTTTTAATCATTTTAGGTGATAATAAAATCTCTTTCTATCCTCCTTTATCCTAAGCACACTTCAATCCGCTTGTTTTGTAAAGATGGCATTAAGAATCTGGTACTTCTACTCAATTGCCTATAACGAAAATTGGTTATTTTTTTTAAACAAAGATATTATTTACAAAAATTGGAATCTTTCAAAAAAATATTCTTTGCTGAATGAAATAAATTGAATTCGTATTTATGCTCAGAAATAAAACCACATTTAAAAAACATTTAGGATCGCACCCGTAAATGTTTATTACGTTTCTTCATATATAAATACAGAGTATAAAAAAAAAAATTAAAATTATTACCTTTCTTATAAATTACTTTCATACGAAGAAAAAAATGAAAATGATCTCGATATTATATATTATAGATACTTGCGCCATTGAAATGTAATTGTCACTGCTGGTTGGTCTTCACACTTATTTAGTTTATTGTTAGTTTTTAAGAGATATTTATTTTATTGTCTGTTTTTAAGAGCTGTTATTTAACACAAATATCACATGTTATTAAATATCCTATTTTTCCTTCTCTACTATCCACAGTATATATTTTTCGCCCTGTGTAAAGAAGGATACTGGTGTTTTTAAGTATTTCTACATCAAAGCTTTTTATTAACTAATGGACTTTTAAAGCTTTCTATAATTAAAAAAAAAAAATTTAGAAAACGTTTTGAGAAAAAGAACACTTCTAATAAACTGTATGAACTGAATTCTCATAAAGAATTAGTTAGTTCATCCCTTGTATTCCTCTTGGGTCTAAAAAGCTTAATGTAATTCTTTATTTGATGTAGCCCCTTGCTATTTCTGGATTTAGGTTTAAAAACGGGCACCCTTTTGTTTTTGATTCAAAGATACTTTTAATTTGAAAAAATCTAGATTTATATCTTTTATTAACAACTTTAAGAAGTTTCCTAAATGTGAGAAGGTAAAATAATCATAACCATCGATTATTTCATTTCAAAATGGTATAAAATAATTCAAAATGGAAGAGAATTTATTTATTAAGGGAAAAAAGTGATTTTTTGAAATCGCAAACAGAACTGGCTCTTTCAGCTTCGGCACAATCTAAGTGTATCCACATTTGGCATATAACACGTTTCACACACACCTCTTAAGAGAACTGTCCATTACAAAAGATGCAAGTTGGATCGCTTGAGTCTGTTTTATCCCCACCGTTGACATCTAGATTGATATCGCTTTCCACAAGGGGAGGGTCATAGTAGTTTGATGAGTCCGATGATGAATCCTATCGTGGTCTGGGTCGAATTTTCTTTTTTTTTTTAAGGCCTCTCATCTTCCCTCTGGCCGGTTCCTTACCCCAGAAGAACGGGTTCCTTACGTCTTTTTAAAAGCATCCGGTGATGAGGCTGGAACTTGGAGTTTTGGGTTCATGAGTAGTGGTTCTCTTTTTACTATTGAGAACAGAAGGTATGTCGTACGGAGATATTGCACTTGATATTCCCGGAGAAATGGGCGCCTATATTTACACCAACCCCACCTAAGAAAGATGGCCACTCTCACGTGTAACCTAAAAGCGTGCGTGACTAAATTATTTTTAATTAAACCTATATAAAAAAAATATATTTATATACTTCTCAAAAGTTTGCATTCCAGAATGGACACTAATTTGTGCAATAATTCATGCTGCATCCACACGTTTGTTTACGTTGTTTTAACATAATAAAAATGGAATATCTTATAAAAATAGAATAGATTTTTTCATCATTTAGGAATACATATGAATTTTCCAATTAAAAATATCTATATAAAATTTGGTTTTTGATTAAAAAGACAGACCTACAGCTTTTTAGTTTAGCATTACATCTAAAATTATGAAAGGGAAATTTTTAAATGGCCGTATGTTTTTATGAATCTTGCAGCAAATTAAGGAGTTTATTTGCAATTTTAATATTTTAAATCAATTCCATAATGTATTGAAATAAATTGAATTGAAAATCTCGATTTTGCCATTTTGGTCAATACGGTGCTTTCTTTCTGAACACAGTATTCATATTCTAATTAAAATAATTATAACTATCCTTTTCCAACTAAGAAATTAGAGTTATTAAAAATGAAAAAAAAATTTTTTGTTTTGTTCCTTTTGCCAATACAAAAAGAAAATAGCTTTTATAAAAAGGGTAATATTTTCACGAGTATAATCTATAATTTATTTTAACATTATGCTTGTTGCAGACATTAATAGTATATTTAAATTACTTATTTCCTGTACCTTAGATGTTATGAAAACAGTGTTTTAATTTAAATAATAGGTATGTATAAAAAATGTTTTTCCGTTATTAAAGCAGTAAGCATTGATTCTTGTTTCATATTCGTTGGATTATAAATTCTTAAACAATATCAAAGCACGTTTTAAAGAATATTTTGTATAGTTTCTGTTTTACTGTTGAGTGAACTTTAATTTTTTTTTATTTTATTCTTTGTCTCCAAATTTGTGGCGATTGAGATATATCTAATTTTCATTGATTTTATATTGATACCATTAGCCAGATAATTAATTAACATAAAATTACTTCAATTTACTCATCACAATTCATTTGATATTCGCCTTTTCGATCTCTGATGAGTTTGATAAAGTTTTGATTTGGAGTAGAATATTTTATAAATCATTTGAAATAAATGTGTAGGTAATGCATAAATATATGATATTTAAATTATTTGATATTAACAAATCAAATAATTTATTAGTTTTATGGTAGATTGAATCTTCTGTTCTATCATGCATGAATCAAATGGTTTGTGGTATTATTTTATTTATTTATTTTTAATTTTTACTCACGAATAATAAATGTTTTTAGTTGTATGCAGATTCCGGATTGGCACAAGTAGATGTGACATTTTTTAAAATCTGCCTTTTTTTTTTTCATTCTTATTTTCTCATTGCTGATCTGATGATTATAACTTCATTAAAAATATATTCTTAAAGACATTTAAAGTAACGTTGATGAATCCAATAATTATTTAATATATGTACTTCATTTCTTTTTATTTTCATTTGCTGTGGCAACTGTGTAGCGAAGTCAAATTAATTAATGGTTCATTATAGTTTGAAGTTTTTAAACAAACTGAGCAATCTAGCTTTATTTTGAAAATATGTTTACAATAAGACTCCATACGAATGTTGGATATTCTGTTATAAATAAAAAAAACATATATTGTAATAGAATGCGCTAATATTTAGTAGAAACTATAACAGCCATTTTACAAATTAATTAAATATTGTCACGTTTCGATTTTCATCTGTTGAGTGCTCTCGGGATCAATAGTTTCGGCAGTTCCCTGGTTTAGTACCGTGCACCCTCCAGTTTGGCCAACTGTAATCCCCCAAAGTCGTGGGATTGGCCATTCTATGAAATTTTAATAGTGGCAACACTGCTCAGCGTGCAATGTTGCTAGCAATATTTCCTACAGAATCTGACAACATGGTTCCATTTTTTCCATTAGACCTTTGGCTGAAATTTTAACAACCCTCATAGTTGGAGTAAATAAGGCACTTCATTAAATTCGACAGTAACACATTTTAAACGTTCATTGCTGCATAGCGTCCGATGACGAAACTGAAGTTGCATCATGCAAACCTTTTACAAATGGAAGTCTCTAATGAACTTGGACCTTTTCAGATAAGTTGCGAAATTTTGTTTACAACTTTTGGGCTTAAATTTGTTGACTAGACATTTCTCGTTTTGTGTAAAATATGTTTTAAAATTTTAAATTAGTTGGTGAGGGATGGATTCAAGATTCGGCAACAAACAGAGCTAAATAATCATATTATTAATAATATGATTGATAATATTAACACAAATAAATGCTGAAGTGGAAAGAAGCACAAATAATACCAAAGGCCTTAGTTTACCTTTCTATACAGCATATAAAAAAAATTGATTTGATACCCACCCTGCTACAAGAATCGTTTGATAAATAAAAAATGAATAAGCCAGTTTATTTAAATGGTAAACAAGAATTACCTGATAAAAGTAAGCATTTAATTTTAATAGAAGGCTAGATACCCATGAAATGTTTTTAAAAGTTTTTAATGGCAGCATTATATCTGAAGGGAATATAATAATAAATTTTATATGAGAAAAAAAAATTCAAGTTACAAATCAATTTCTCTGACTTGGAAAAACAATCAGTCATGAATATGTCTATTTATAATCTACTGCTTTTCCAAATTTACAGTTTGGAATTTAAAACAATCAAATTACTTAAATTGATAATCAAATTAAATTAACAATCAATACTTTTCAAAATAAACAAAGTTGAGAGAAAACATGATTTCTCATTTCATGATGAACAAGATGAACATGAAACAGGTTTCAAAAATGTTTTTTTTCATTCAAACCAATCTAGCAAATTTTCTATCCAAGAACACCAGCAGATCTAGAGGGTGTCAAAATGTTACTTTTTTGAGGGTGCAAAAAAACGTTACACCAAAAAAATTATAGATCCTCAGCCAAAAGACTTATCCATGTAAAAAAAAAAAAATGTGGATGTATAGGTATATGTATATATACCATATGTATATGTAGTATATACATGGATTAATTTTTTTACTGTTACTATTAGATCTTTGATAAGGTTCTTGAGGTTCAGTCAATAAAATTATTTAAATTTTTTTAATCAGATTTATAAATTATATTTTTGAATTATTGATTTTACTGGTTCACAATGGATTTCTGTTTGATAATTACAAATGAGATGGGTATTCATTTTTTCTACAGCTTTAAAATCTATATCTTTTAGTTTGGCGCTTAATAGAGCAATTGAGTAATCTTCCATTATTATACAAAGCTGTCCCTTGTTCCAGTACCTGGGTTAGATATTCTGTTTCAACTTTACCGGTAAAACTGTCATTCAGAAGAGGTTTCATTGCAGTTATAATTCTTGCATCAAGCGCAATATAGACTCGTGATCCGGTGCTTATCCGATGAAAGGGGTTATATAATGGCCATTCTTGTATGGATTAGTACTCGTACCATCTCTCGGCTTAGTACTGTCTTCTTCAACTCTTCCTTCGTTCGACTTCTTTTTTTCAACTTAACACATATTGTAGTCAATTTATTCATTTTTTTTGTTTTTGTATTCGTCCTTGCGGCAGTCGCTATTACTTTATATACCCTATAGTAGTACATTTTCGTTTTGCTCAGATTAGTTACTGTAATCTGATTTTTCTTAATCAATAACGGAGTATGCATTTTTTAACATTTATTTTGCTCCATTAAAAATTATCTTGTTTATCAAGGTTTCAAAAGGACTAACGGGAGAGGCACTGAAGGTACGGTGACGTCCATATTCTAACATTTAGTAAATAACATTGGTATCGGCACAAACTGTTTTATGAAAAACTACAAAGAGACGAGATTATTTAATTACCTATGATCACTATGTTCGCTTCAATGGGAGAACTAACAATAGTATCTGCTAGCAATGAGTATTGTGAATTCATAGCTGAAGTTAGCAGTATGGCTAACTGTAACTACATTGCTTAGTAGTATGGCTTGTAACATAGAGAATAGACAATGTGAAAATAATCACAGATTAAGAGGTTAATGACATATTGTATAATTGTAATACTATTGGTATAATGTTATAGATTAATGTATTTAAAAAAAAATTTAAAAGCCTAATGATGGAGCATTGTCTCCGAAACATGTCACTACAAACGTTAAATAAATAAGAATTATGCCAAATAAATACTTAAATTATTACATCTTCAGCATAAAAGGTTGTAAAATGATTTCTTCATTTTCGATTGATATTAGTTTTTTAACACAGCTTGAAGTATAAGTGAGGATATTTAAAAAAGAGACAGAATTATCAGACCTTGTTGGATATTAAAATCCAATATTAGTAAAAATCTAAATTTTATTTGCGTCAAAATGATAGGCGCACTGCTATATTTTTCTTCATCTTCTTGAGGTTGATACTATTAAATACCATTTCCACTCTAGAGCTGTGTTAAAGTTGTACGAATGTAGACATAACTAAGCACGTCAATTATGGAGGAAAAGTAATGTTTTTAAAAAAGATGAGCGTCGTTTGATTTCTTCACTAATGAGAATGGTATGAGTTCTAGGTAGATCGCAAATCTCATCAAATGTCCAATTTTTTTTTTTTTACAGTTTTTGTACTCTTTGTGGTTATATTATTATCCTAACAAGTTATAGTATAATGTACGGCGGAGCTGTAAGGTCCAAAATTTGGATTTTAGTGCACTAGCTCCAACACTAATCGTATATTAAAATTCGAATTTAGTTTGCAAAAAACTCGACTTTTTGCTTAGTAATCCTTTTTTATAATGGATCTACTAGACTGTTTTGCATTGGAAAATGTTTCTTATGTTCCCCAGCCCAACATGTTCCACTCCCTCTGCTAGGTGACCTAGAGGAGCTACAAGGACCGCGGGGGTGTGGTTGACCCTAGGGATTGATCTATCTTTGGAATCAGCGGTGCCTAGATCCAGTTCCAGGAGTGCACGGCTGGTGGGGGCGTCCAGAAAAAGCCCTTTTAAAAATGGACCAAACATATAGTTGGCCCTTATCCAGCCCTCCATTCAGGCTAACCAACCTCGGCGGATCAAATAAAATATTTCTCTCTCTTGTCTTCCTGCGCTTTTCTCAGTGAACCGAATGGATTAAGCTAACTCATTTTAAATATAACTCATTTATTGGGCTGGATTTTGGGCTAAGTTGATTCAATACCTTTATAGAGCAGATATTAATGAAATTGGGAATATTTTATTTCTTTAATTCATTTGTCCCTTCACATTTTTTTTATATTAGCATGGGAAAGTATCAACAATTTTCCGTATACGGGCCATTCTTTAATTTTGTCGGAATTTCGCGATTGTAATTCTTTTAGAAAAAGGTTATATAATTTTTTTTTTCATTATAAAATCTTTATAATAGCAATTAATTAGTACTACCGAAAAATTTCTACATAGAATGTAGTCTATATGCATATTTTTGATCATGTTTGAAATCATAAATGTAAGGGAAATTAAAAGGGTGTGAGAAAATATAAAACACTCAAAATTACATTAAAATACATATTACATATAAAATATTTATATTACCCGTTACAAATGAATCATATGATTTTTTTTTCAAGAGATTGGAATAAGTGTTACAGAACTAATTGCCTCTTCTATTGAAATTATTTTATTGGAAAATTAGTTTCGAATGCTAAACATTCATCTTCTTCAAATCAACTTCTTAGCATTCGAAACTAGTATTCCAATAAAACAATCCAATAGAAGTGGCAATTAATTTATCAATCCTAATTAAACTGATCCTTCTATACCATCATGCCTACCAAGTGAAATGTTACAGAGTTCATTGAAAATAACTTCGGCAGTGTTATTTATTCTGCATTCATAGTTCGTCTTTTAATTCAGCAAGCAATCGCTAAATACTAAAAACAGAGAAATTCGTTTTTTCACATTTTCATGCACTACTTTCTATCCATTGCTCTTTTAGCTTTTCCTTTTGTATAAATATACATTTAATGCTATTTATGAACTAATAAGGATTGCTATGTGTTATAAAAAGGAAGAATTTATTCATATATTGGAGGAAATTAGTAAACAAATCCCTGTACCACTCGAAAAGATCAAACTGTTTAAACTTTACATGTGAAATCTATGCCAAAGCATCTTATGGCATAATTAAGAACTGGAAGTATCTATCAAAATATTTGAATTTATTTTTACATATTTAAATGATGAGCTATTGAACTGTATGAAAATAGAAATTGTTTGAATAAAAATCCCTTTTTCTTTTTACTGTTTCTAATATATATTAATATAATTTATTAGAAATGGGCCGACTAATTATCTACTTTTGTGTTCGGTGATTAGTTGGCAAAAAACGCTGAATGTTTAAATACATTTGATATAATTTTATTTGACGCCCATTCTATTTTGATATCAATGAGGAAGGAAAGCTACAATTAATCGATCTTCACCTTGAACAAGGCCGAATCCATTATATTGTTGTATATTTTATATAATTTTACGTAATTCCTTTTTTTTTTCTTGTAAATATCATGTAACCTACTGCAATTCGTTCAAATGGTCAAGACAGTTTATTAACTATTCTTAGTAATTTAAAATACTTTTTTTTTTTTATTTATAAATATCTGTTTTATGTAAATGAATTTTTAAGACCGTTCTTAATATTTTTAAGAACGGTAGGGGGTACGGTTATTGTTAAAATTAATGGAAATGATATTAGAAAAGTGCCAACTTATGTTAATTCTATTTTTCTTTTTTTTTTGTTACAGGTTAGTAAGGGAATGAACGTGGACCATTTGAAATTTCAGTCACCGTAAGTTATTCATTATTTTTTTTAAATATGTAGTCCCATTTTGTCAAAAAATAATGAAAAACTCTGATATAAACTCGGGTAGCAACTAAAGGAATAATAACAGTTTTTAAAAAGGAAATGAAGGAGATTCAGAATCGAGGCAACGTACGCCATCTAGGTAACCGGGAGGAATTCCGATCGAAGCAACACATTTCGGCATTTCCAGGGACACAAGCGATGACCTTTAAGCTAATAAAAATCAAACTTCTAGTTGTCAAAAACAATGAAACTTGGTTAACAATTGATTATTTAAACGATGTTTTACTTCCTACTTACCATTTATATTTTTTTTTCCTTTCAAATTTCATAAAACATTTTCAATCACGGTCTATGAACTTTGAAACCTTTTCGTTTTTTTATCTATATATGTGGTCAATACGATGTAATCTTATTTTTTATTCGATGAATTGTGTCCGAATCCGCGGTATAACGAGCCGGTTATATCAGGGTCTACTGTAGTCCCTCAAAAAATTATCGATAGTTTGATATTATGATAACATAAAACAAATCCCTACTAAATCAACTTATATTTATAACTATCCCTACTAAATCCTGTTTTATCACAATGACCATTTGTTGCTCATTTTAATTGTCCTACGAGGGAAACATCTAAATATATTAACGTCTACTAAAAATAAAGATAATTTTCACTTCATTAAATTTAAGTATGACTCGACTAATGGGGCGCTTACGGTGGGGTGTAGGGGTTGTGTTAATGATTTTAAGTACCGCGGGGGTACTTAGCAACGGCAGCTACTTGACTCAAGCTACTTGTGAACGATGTAGTGTTACTTGACCTACTTATTGTCAACGTTTTTAACACCATGCATGCGTTTCTATATCAACCCCTTCAGAACTTTAGAGCTTCTTTTTTAAATAATATGTATTAGCTTATTGAAACTATATCTACTAATTAAACTTTTTTTTTATCAAGTAAATGTATTGACAACGATTATAATAACATGTTAAAACTTGGAAAGAACTACTCATCAGTAGCACTTTATTAAAACTTCTACACTAGAAGGTCTCTAGGCCATCTTCGTTTCAGACGCCTCGGAGGATTATCAGGAATGGAGTGGGAAGCAAGTTGAGAAACTAACGGATTTGAGTGATTATGGAGCTTACTATGAAAGGATAGGTATCTGGTGTGGGCTAAATCAGCAACGTATGGAACATTAAGATCTTTATGGATAAGTTTATTGGTGACAAAGTAAGGAGGATTGAGGATTTTACGAAGGATTTTGGATTGTAAGGATTGAATACGAGATGAATTGGATGGTTTAGTGGAGCCCCAAAGCTCAACTCCGCACGTCCAAATAGGTCTAATCACAATTATGTATATGAGTCTTTTGTAATTAATTGGAAGCTTTGAACGTTTGCCAAGTAAATGTTGAAGTAGTCTGAAACGAAGGGCAGTTTCTTGTCGTTTTAGTCTTGTATGTGGATTCCAAGTTAGTCGTTTGTCCAAGTGGAGTCCTAACTAATTAAACTTAATATGATTTAAAGTAAACATTGTTTATTTTTTTTGAGTGACTGCTCAACTTGAGTGGTGAATGATGACTGCTCAGCCATGCGGTCAAGTAGGGAACAGTGTAAAAAGAAATAATTTTTATTTTTAGAAAACGATACAAGACTTAAAACATTAGAAACTATTCGTCGTTACCGACTTCTCCAACATTTACTAGACAAGCGTTCGAAACTCCCAATATATTACAATCGATTTATTCACATGTCAGTAATAGACGCATTTGGGTATAGGAGTCAAGCTTTGGGTCTTCCAGTTCTTCTCGTATCTTGCAATCCCGATAATCCTCCGAGGCGACTAAAAAGAAGATGGCCAAGAGACCTTCTAATGTGTAACTATAAAAGTACTACTAGTGTGCAGTTCTTTACCTGTTGTTGACATGTCATTGTAATAATTTTCCTCAAATTTACTTACTGTATGTAAATAATAAAAAGACATACCCTTTTATTTTATCGTCTTTTAATTATTCACCATAAAATCAACAGTCTTTAACATTCATATTAGGCTTGAATTTATATCTAAATAATAATTAGAAGCAACTTATTTTTTTATTTATCTGAAATCATAATTTTTTTCTAGTGTGCCCCAGGGGTGGAGTACTGTATTACATGGAGGTCTCAATAACAGTAGAAAAACAGAAAACCGTTTAACTATTATTATGTTCCATAACAAATTTTCGGAAACCAAAATTAGTTTCATTCAAAAGCCCCATTTCAACTAGATCTTTTACTCTTTTCATGTCAGTAGCATTGTATAGACCAATATCTTACTCCCTTTTCCAATTTCGAACTATTTTCAAAGTAACACGCCTAGAAAAAAAACATATAATCAAAGGAGGTACAGTATAACTCTGTGTCCTACATTCGACATTATGTTATATTGTGTCTCTTGTTACACATAAAAATAATAGAGGAAATATAAAATATGTAAATGAAAACCATGAGAAACGGATAAAATAAGATATGTAAATGTACCGGTAGCGTACTGATTTTAGGATATTTATATTTACTGGTATAATCACTTAAATAAATAACGAAGTGTTTATTTATTTATTTAATTAACTTTTATGTATTTATTATTCCATTGTATATATTACAGTTTATAGCGGAACTACTATAATATCAACAAAAAGTCATGGACACTTTCTTGGCTATTACCGAATATTTTATTTGTTGGAATAATTACAATAAAAATGGTAAGGTTTTGGAAGGATCTTTTTATCTTGAAGTGAAAACCTGGCCGAGAGATCGGTACTTTGTTTTGTTGGTCTAGTTTTTGTTTTAAGCAGTGGCAGTGGTCTGTTATTAATAAATTTAATCAGAATCTAAAATAACTTACGCTTAATAAACGTTTAAACTTTTAGTATTATTTCATCTCTAGAAAAAATAGGATGCTATTAATAAAAAATACCTACGGAAGTCCTAAATAAATAAATAGATTCCGTGTTTACAAGCCTGCAATTCACTGCATACACATATAAAAGTCATAGTTATTTATAAATTCTGTTCACCGCATATAAAACTACATCCACTGTTACTAACATCCTATGATATAAATGCGTAACATCAAAACGCAAGTATTTAAGGCACTTCCTCCTTATATTATTACAAACAGTATGCTGGATTCAGAGGATACCGGCTGCATACATACATAAACGTTTTACTTTCATTTATTTCCGTTTAGTTTCTGTTAGGTAAATACTGGTAAGTCATTGAAGTGGTAATCCTTCCTTATGCTTTCCCTCCATTTTAAATAAATTCTTCGTATTTACATTTACTATTGAAATGAAATATCGAAAATTAGCGAACTGCTCACTTAATTACTTATAATATGACAGTAACTTTTGGACATATCTCGCGGAGTTGAGATTTCACTGAAACTTCTTGATTTAACCGCATTCGCATAGCTGTAATTACTGGTATGTTCTAAATACTTTGTAAAGTAATGGAACTAGTATTGAACCTTGGGGTATCCTGTCTGATATCTGAACGCTTTCAATGAAGAATCTACGATAAAGGTTAGATTGTTGTATAAGGAATTTAGCATTCGTTTGGTCAGTCTTATGTGCTGAGAGACATCTCAGGTTCCAGATGCCTCATTGAAATCTCGAAACGGTCTTCCTATATTTAGTTTTTAGTACGACGCTAGGCGAACTGATCGTCATTATGTTTTTAATAATATATTTTTACATTTATATTTGACTACCTTTTATTAGGTTGTTGAAATAGAATACACTATTTTTAGTCTGAATTTGTATAGTTTTGTGATATCAATTTCTTTCATCTCAACTGCTGAAATGTAAGGTTACCTATTTACTGGGATTTTATTCTCTCAACGTGCGTAGAAATCTTACACGATTTTTCATCTTATACGATTATTTATTCATCTTACACGAGATCTGGTTTCATAACTTTTCTGAGATTTTATTTTTTTAATTATATAAAGATATAAAAAAATAAAATTCACCCCTCAACAGCTTTTAGTAGTTTCTAAAAGTTTTCATCATGAAGTGGTTTACTTTTGTTTTTTTATTTGGCTGAATGTTTTAGGAAATTAGCTGAAATTTTCAGTAGCTCTGCTGTGGAGATGAGACCATGCCGCCGGCCCGGATATTGTCGTGCAACGTTTCCTGTTGACAACCCCTCATCACGTTTTGCCTTCCTCCCACTTCCTATCTTATTTTTCGTTTCACGCTAACTTGTTATCAAAAAAATGTTTACCCACAGAACGTGGAATGATGCCGACAAGAATAAAATATGTTTAGTGAATTTTAGAATTTAGACTGAAATCTATTTATTGTTTTACAATTTTCAAACGACTCATTTAGATTACATTAAAAATGTTTTGGTTTCCTTTCCTAATAGTAGAATTTTTTAAAAAAATTTAAATTATTTTTAGTTCATACTTCCATGTTTTGTTAATATTCTTTGAATAGTTTTTCTATATTTTATGTCTTCCACATCCTTGAAATCCTTTCAGGTTTTCTGACAAACAGATCGAAGCGTATAGTTGGTCAGGTTTAGCCTGAAGTTTGGATATTGTACTAAAAGATTGGTCATTCAAGAGTTTATTTATTTATTAGTTATTAAACTTGTTTTAAATTATAAATAATTTTTTTATTGTTTAGTTTATTCTTAATAGTTTGGTAGAATGAATGATTCAAAATTAACAAATAATAAATATAAACCGCTAGAAGTAGACAAAATACTAAATTTCTCCCTGAGTGGAAAAACATTAGGTGATGAAAAAGTCTATCATCTAGTGCTTTTCCCAATTGGCATTTTAGAATTAAAAGGATCAAATTATTTAAATTAACAATTATTCGAAGTTAAGAGAAAATAGTTTCTAACGCGACTTTTTTTCATCTAAACCAATTTAATTTCTAAACGGTACGTCCTAGCGACAAATGTTATATAACAAAAAATATTCTTCATAAAATTTCTGGTAAGAAAATTGTCAGCAATATTTTGATCCGAGCAACACTAACAGAGCTAGAGCTTGTCAAAATGTTACATTTTTAAGGGCGAAAAAAAAGAAGTTCCAAAAAAAAAAGACCCCAAGACAAAAATTTAAACTTAAATTGGTTTCCAGTAGCAACAGAAAAACATGGAACATGGAGCAAAATAAAGAATTACATGGAACATGTTTTAGGGGTTCCCTTTAGCGTCGATTCTCATATATTTACATTTTCTTTTAAATATTCGTATTTTAAAATATTTCTGATTTTCTTTAGTAGTTTAATTATAAGATATTCTCCATTGTCTGATAGGTAAACTGACGGCAAATTTTCACTCCGAGTAACACAAACAGAGCTAGAGAGTGTCAAAAAAGCCCCTGCACTTAAAAGATAAGGTTTCATGCTTGAATTTTTTCATTCAAACCAATATAGCTCTTAAAGGTAGGTCCTAGCGACAAAGGTTATATATAATAAATATTCTCCTTGTAATTTCTGATCAGAAAACTATCAGCAAATTGATCATATGCTCGATCCGAGCAACTCCAACAGAACCAGAGTTTGTCAAAATATTACATTTTTTAAGGAGAAAAAAGCGTTACAAAAACCAATCTATAGACCCCCAGCCTAAAGACATATCCATGTGTGGAAGAAGTAAAGCTTTGTCTTGATTTCGAATCGGCCACTGCCAATGCTTTCATTGCTATTCACAGACTTCATGTGGTAACATGTTCCAATATGTAGAATATATTTTACAACACTGCAGCTGGATATTATTAGGAATGCTTATGATTTTACAAAAAAGTAAATGAAATTCTTTAAAAGGATGTTACAATAAATTGGATAGGTATTACAACAGAATCTACTTCATGAATAACGTTTTTGACGCTAATGACTCTAAAGGGGTTGCGTCGGAATTAGAATAAACCAATAAAATAATGTATTTGTTACTTTTTTAACCACACTCATAATTGTTCCGACAGAATTAAATAGAAGTTGAGGGTTGGAAACTTTTTGTGTTTGGTGATAGATATGACTCCTTCATCTCTCAGACCTACCCTCACTGCTATACACTAGTACTTGGAAGGCGGCACTCCTATTAATTTCTTCATAACTGGGGGTTTTCGCTCAAATCGTTCCTTTTTTTCTAAAATAAATCTGTTTTTTTGTATATATAAATTTATTGAAATTTACAAATGTATAAAATATATACATCAAGTAAATGTGTTGATAGTGAATACAATGACATGTAAATGACTTGTGAAGAACTACTCACTAGTAACAATTCAATAAATTCTACACTATAAAGTCTAAAGTCTCTAGTTCTTTTTAGACGCCTCGAAGGATTATCAGGAATGGAGTGGGAAGCGAGTTGGGAGACTAGTGGATTGGTGCGGTTATGGAGCTTACTATGGAAGGATAGGTTTGGGCTAAATCATTAACATATGGAACATTAAGATCTTTATGGATAAGTTTGTTTGTAACAAAGTAAGGAGGATTAAGGAATTATGCGAAGGATTTTGGATTGTAAGGATTGGATACGGGAAAAATTAAAAGGTTTAGTTGAGCCCCAAATCTCAACTCCATGTGTCCAAATGGGTCTGATAATGCCATGTAAATGAGTCTTTTGTAGTAAATCGTAAGGTTCAAGCGTTTTTCTAGTAAATGTCGAAGAAGTCGAAAATGGCGTTAATATATGTAAAATGGAAAAACAAGAAATACATTTAAAAAAAATTAATTAAATATATTTTATTTTTTTTCTTCAGGAAACAGCATTTTAAGACCGCTTGAATATAATTACTTTCCCTTTCTCGTTTTCACTCTTCTTTTCTCCCACTATTTTCTCATCATTTCTGCTTGCCTTTGCTTCCTTTCCTTCGTCCACGCAGTACCCTTCCGTTTTTCTTTATTTTCCAGAATAACCTTGATTTCTTTTAATTTCTTACTGTATTGTTCTCTATATACGCAGGTTTTGTCTTTCATTTTTATTTTTTCTGTTTCTTCTCTCATTTGTTTTACGCTCTTGTATTCTCGGATTTTATCAATTAATTTCTTTTTTAGTCTCTCTTATTTTTTTTATATATTTTTTTTGTTCCTATAGATTTCCTGGTTGGGTCTCAACGGGTAGCTTTCCTTTGTTGGTCCATAGATTCTTCTCTCTTTTTTTCCGTAATTTTTCAATTTTTCTAATTTAGGGAAGAAATGTCTCCATCCCGTAAAGAATTTCTGGTTTCATCACCTTGTTGTCGTGTCTTATTTTTGCTTTAGAAGATAGGTTCTTATTGTAAATATTTTCTGTTGCGAACTTAGTATTTCCAACTTTGTGATTGTCTCTTTTATCCTCTCTTTTTTCCAATCGTTGTTGAATATTGTTTCTCCTTGATGTTTAAATTTCTTTGTTACTTTTATTTGTCCATAGTTTGTTTCTGTTATCTTTTTATGTAGTTTTTCTCCGTTGTCATATATTCCGCCTTTTTATAGGAAATTTGTTCGCCTGCTTTATATAGCCTGCTTAATATTGCATATTTTTGTTTCACTTTAATATATGTTCCAATTAATTATGATATGATACGGCAGTAAGGTTTATATTCTTTCTGTTTTTGTTATTTTATTAGTCTATAATTTATCAATTTTAATTATTAAAATTACTACGTGCATTTTGTGCTTGGAAGTTGCATTAGCGATACTACGCTATCGATTAAATTAACATTTCATGTTGACTAACACGTTTCTACGATTTAGCTTTATATTTTATTCAAAAATGATTCTTAGACTCCTTGAACGAATTCCTATTGATTTTCATTGTTCATTCAACGCTTACAAACCCTGGTTCCGCTGACTTTGCCAGACCCAATTAATAACTTGTTGGCTTTTTCTGTAGTAGAATTATTGATATTGTTATATTGGCTTGACTATTATTTCTTGCTTGATTTCTGCTCAGTAAAATGAGAGAGAAAAAATTAAGAGAAGAGAGGGGGAGGAGAATTCTAAATTTAAAAAATATGTCATGATTAAAAATAAAAATGGCTGATTCACTCGTTAGATTTTATTTCATCACAGAAAAAAGGGGGGGGGGAAAAAATCATTTTCGGGATCCCCACACTTTATTTGCCGATATATATAAGTTTGGATGAGTTTTTCCTAATTTCCGACGGCAATACTTAGTTTCCCATTTCATTCACAAAAAACCTTCCTATATTCTTGTCCTAATAACTCGTGCGTTCCTAAACACAAGTTCCCAACCTTTTAACATGTATACTCCCTCACATAGAACTGTTTCCTTTGAATAATCTTTTATCATTCGTGCTACCTCCTTCTGTTATTCCTTACCCATTTCTATTCGTCAACCTTCTTCCCTTACTTTTTTTTAATTTTAATTCTATACCTCCTAATCAATATTCCGCAAATATGTAAATAGTTAAGTAAATGTTTAGATTTGTTTTATATTATCATATTTTTTTGTATCTAATTTTTTTTTTTTAAATTGTACCGCTGAGGCCTTCTAGGGACGGACTACGTGATAATTTCAATTCTTCATTCTTTCTGTTTTCTCTTCTCAGACCACTTTGGACCAGGTTTTCTCTTCAATCTTCCTCGGAATCCTTCCATACACAATACCTTGTTCCTAAAATTATCTCTGTTTGTAGTCGGTTCTCCTTATATATTATTTCTATCTAAATCTCTTTTGACCTCTTGAATCCAACTAATTTTATTTAATTTTTTCCTGTGCATCTTAAATGCTGATGCAATGAATTGTGAATAATGCGGCCAGACAACTGTACTAATATTATTATATTGTACATTATTATTGTTTTTAGAGGACAGTAAGTCCCAGAATAAAGTTTATTTTTCATTTCATTTGTTTCATACTTACAACAAACTTTTTTTAAATTAAATTTTGGCCCATTCATTTTATGACCTGTTTGGTTAAATTTATTTATGCTTATGACATATTTAAAGATGGAGGGACATGAGCGTCAGGTTTATTGGAGTTTTACAAGGCTGTCCGTTCCATCTCTTGGCAAACTGGGTCATGAAACTTGAAAGGTTTATGATCTTCAGCTGCAATAAAACATTCAAGCAAATATCTATTCTCTAACGTCTCGTCTTATCTCTTTGAGCTATAGCTCTCAGTTTATATTCGTGTTGTTAATTAAAAAAAAATAAAAATTATACTTATCCAGTTGTTCGTGTTAAAGTTGGTTGTTGTTCGTTATATAAACATAAATTAAATACGAAACTTTTGTTTTTATGGAAAGTTAAAAGTATTCATTGTTTAAGTATAGATTTATATTTATTATTTCGTTTTTCTGTGAATGCGAATGTTTACATTTATATTGTTTACATCATACGATTGTTCAAGTTTATAACCAGGAACGAATTGAAAAATTCTTAGTAGTTCAAAAGACGCCAGTGATTATATTTTGGTAAATATATAAACATCCTTTCTTTATTTGTATTGCTCGTTTTACTGTTTATAAATGTTATTGTACCATATGTTTTTCTCCTTCAGCAGTGAAAAACTATAAACAAAGACAAAAAATTTAATTTAAAACTTTTACTCTTCTTTTCAAATAAAAATTTAGTTATAGAATTTTTTTTTTTTTCGGATAGCGCCTGCATATTCTATATATTTTGTTTTCGTTAGTGAACATCTATCAAGGATTTAATATATATATATATATATATATATATATATATATATATATATATTATTTATTATTTTTTTTTTTTTTTTTGGATTTAACAGCAGAGGGAGGACTGTAGGGTTTTTTTTTTTTTTTTTTTTTTTTTTTTTTTTTTTTTTTTTTTTTTTTTTTTTTTTTTTTTTTTTTTTTAATTTACTTTTCTGAAGTGGACATTTCCAGTTTTGAAAGATACTCCTCAATTCGATTGTGCGGTATCAACTTGAGTGCAAATCGGAGTGAACTATTCTTCCGTTTTAAAGGGTTAGTGAGCCGAAACCTTTATGATTGAAACTTTCATTTTAATACGATTTGTGCGGATTTACCGCTGAAATGCTTAGATCCGAATTTTTCGATGTTTGAAAAAAATATATATATATATTGTTTAATAAAAAATCTAAATAACTGAAAATATACACGAAACTGTTCTAATAAATAATGCTTTTATTTTTAAATCCTCTTTTTTTTTTTTTTTTTTTTTTTTTTTTTTTTTTTTTTTTTTTTCTATCCACATCCTACACACTGGATCCCAACCTTTTAACCTCTATACCCCCTCACATAAAACTATCTCCTTTGAAAAATCCTTCATCATTCGTTCTACGTCCTTCTGGAATTCCCACTTCTATTCGTAAAGCAGCTTCCCTAACTTCCTTCAAAAATAATTTATTTTTACACCCTACAGACAATCAATCTTATGCAAATCTGTAAATAATTGGATTAAAAAACTTTTGAATTACCTCTTTTTTTCATATATATGTACGATTGGATTTTATGTCATTATTATCACTTTATTTTCTTAATTTAATTTAGTTTATAATTTTTTTTTTCCTGTCGAAAATGTAATGCTGAAGCATTTAATTTGTAAATAATACGGCCACGAATATTTACCTGTAACTGTGCATCATCATTATTTTTAGGGGAAAGTAAGTCCCAGAACAAAGTTTATTTTTTCATTCATTCCAATGCAAGCTACAGAGGTTTTCGGATCGCAAATAAAATTTTTTATTTAATAACCATTAAAATCAAACTTTCTATTGATAATTTGCCACTTTTGAATTTTTTAAATCAAATACTAGTTTTGAATGTTTAAAATCCATGACCAGTTTTAAAATATATATAAACAATTTAAAACATCAGCACTTTACTATACAGATTATTTAAATTAATTTAAAAATGTAAGAAATCAAACATGGTTTTATTAACGGTAGGACTTCTTGAAGCCTCCAGTTCCTAGAGTATATTATTTTGTAATAAAAAGAAAAGGGTGAGGTAGTCAGGTATATAGGCAATCAAAATGGAACTATTATCAATATTTATCATGTGATTTAAAGAAAAATATGGATTGGTTTTAAACGATTTTATTATCTGCAAAGATTCGTAAATATTTATTTCTAGACTATTTTCTGCTTCATGTATTAGTTTTTCTCCCGTGATTTTGTATAATTATAGTTACAGTTATTTATCACATTTATAATTTTAGTTCGTTTACACCGCTTTAAAGATAAAGAAGGCTTCCCCTCATCCCTTTCTATCTATTACATTCATCAGTTAACTCTGGGTAAGGATAGCTTCAGGAAGCCCTTCCGTTCTGCCTCTTTAGGTTGGTCTCTACATGTTCGATTTCTTGTCTTACATTTTCAGAACTAATATGAATAATCTGTATCGAAGTATTGATTTTTTGAATGTGTTGTATCTTTTTTGGAAGTGGTAAATGTTTAAAATTCAAAACTAGACTTAAAATAAAAAATTCCAATGAAATTCGCAATTCATCAATCATAATTGCATTGATCCTTCTAAACCATTATACGCACCTCTATTAAAATAACTTAATAATAGAAGTAATATTTTTTATATCGAAGGAGGTTAGTCATATTTGTTCAACAATACGGCAGTATCTCCTTCATTCATCATCAGTTATTAAATTAATAGTTCTATATCTTTCGGAAACTTCGATATCGTAATGTTGAATTAGTGTACTGCCCTGCCAAGGAGAAAAGCAGTAACTCATAAATTTTGAGATAATGACTTATTGAATTTATCTGACATCGTTGTGAAATTTTCGATTCGATGCTCCGTAGAAAAGCAGTAAAAAGTCTAATTACTGCTTTTCAACGGAGCATCGAAAATTTCACAACGAATTCAACGATATCAAATAAATCCAATAAGTCATCATCTCACAATTTTTGAGTTACTGCTTTTCTCCTTGGCAGGGCAGTGTAGAAAACTTTGTATTGCTTTTTTTCATAACAAACCAATAGATTTGAAAATCCTCGGCATAAAGTTTAAAACTGCATTGGATTTTAAACATCTATTTCTTTGTCACAGCTATAAGTAACTTCCGTTTTATAAACTTGGATTCGCTAAACTTACCTACACCTTTTGACCATCGGTGCATTTATCAAAATTATTAGCAGACTTTTGAATTTTCCCTTTATTGTATTGAAATAGTTAGTTCGAATCTGTGGTGCGTGAGGTTGAAACGCCAGCTGTAGTTGCTGTCACAGTCGGATAGTAAACCACACCTGTTGTTCATCAGACACGCGTCTCTTGTACGTTTTGTGATTCGGAATATAGAGCTAGTGTAGAAATTATTGGAATACTAACAAAAATTTTGGGTTTACTCATTTTCTAACTACTGTATCGAGAATTAATTAAATTAATATCGGGGAAAAAAACGCACAAAAAGTATTGGATCACAATTATATTGGTGTTTAAAATAAGGCCAGTCATGAATAGTGTCTTAGGGACACTTATCAGATCATATACATATATGTTTACTAGCATTCATGTTTTAGCGATGAGATGGAAAGTAAGAGGAATTCCTGCCGGCATTGGATGATAATTTAAAATTTTATGTTTAGCCTGTAAGCTGTAATTTTTCAACCTAGTTTTTTTAAAGAATGCTTCTATGCTTGATATAGTCCATTATCCTTTGAATAAACTTCAACTTCCTCTACTCTGAGTCCCCCCCCCCTAAACCATCATAGAACCTACTGCATATCTAGCAGGCACTTAGTTCTTTGATTTGATTCGCTTTCCTCTACAATTACTTGAGGTACGCATGATGATATATATCAATCCTAATTTCCTCTACAAATTCTGTTACCCACTTAGGCAAAAAAGATCTATTTTGTATTCTTCAGTGAATAACACCCACTCCTAATATTGAATAGGGCGATCAACATTTTCTTTCGGTTCAGGTTACTTACAAAGTATTTCTTAGGTGCTTGATGGCAATGAAAATTGTTTCTTCTAAGTTCATTTTTTACAATACTAACACTGACTGTCCGTCTGTTCATAAAAAGTCCTTCAGCAGCTATTTTCAAAGCAATAAGACGCGGATTTTCCTTATCATTAACCATTCATCCAATGACGGAAGAACTTTTGGGCGCCCAGAACGAGGTTTTGCACCATGAAACTTTCTTAAACTCTGTTTATAATACATGTATGAGACGGTTACGTTACTTAAGTTTAACAATTTTTATATTTCACGCAAATTTTTGCCCTCATTATCGATTCTGTTTATTTGTTTTTTGTAATTCAGCAGGAGTTCGTGTTTTTTATTCATCCCATGGTTAAAAAAAAATGAATGATAGTAAACATACATTGGATCTGATAAGTGTCCTAGCACCAATGGCCATAATTCCACCACAGCACAGAGATAATCCGCAGTAATCAATCTCCCTCTGTTATATATCAATATCAGAGTGGGATACCATACCTATACTTCCTTCATTCTCTGATATTAATATAATTCATTTTAGATATAGTTGAAATGTCGTGATTTCTTCTATTTATATTTAATCTAGAGTCTATTCCCGTTGTATTGATACCAGCTGTGTACTCTCCTGAAGTTTATTCAAGTAAAAAACAACTAAATCCCAAATTTTTGTTGCTGTTCCAATACTTTCTACACTAGCTGTATGCGGACGAACAGGATCACTAGGAATTAAGAAATTAACGAAGATCTTTTTTCTGTTTATATACAGGTTGAGCTTTTATTGTTTATTATTTTAAAATCGTTGTTCTGTTTCTTCTTTTGTTTAATCTCCACTTGAAGAAAACTGTAAAGTAAAGGTAATGTGCCGCATTAATATAAATTCCATCCTTGCCTAATTAGTAGGGACACCGAAGCGTGCCGCTGATGCATTAGTGTACAACTCACCTTTCGTGGCTGGGGGTGGAATTTCATCCATTAAAAATTATATTCAAAATTTATAATCCTGATTATGAACAGAAAACTACACGGCTTCCAGTTATGGTTATAATGAAATCATCATCCAAAAAAAAAAAAAAAAAAAAAAAAAAAAAAAAAAAAGGACTAGAATAGACTTATTGGGATCCTTTAACTAAACAGTCAAGATTGAAAAGATTATTGATGATGTAGAATGGAATGAGAAATAGTGAAGAAATGCAATTCTTTTTAACTTATCAGTAATCGTCGATTGGAGAAAATGGGTGGAAAATAATTGTGAATTTCATGATCTCAGATTTTCAATCATTTGCATATATATATATATATATATATATATATATATATATATATATATATATATATATATATATATAAATTGTGTAATAGGTCTTATGTACGCAGTGCCCAGGTGTCTGAGCTGGCGAGTACTTGGTGCAAGAGTTATGGTTCACCATGATCAAAATAATTATAAACAAAATAATAAAGAAATGATAACTTTAATATAAATATAGAAAATGTTAAACTCGCGCAATAAACAAAAAATCAGTCGTCCTAAATCTCAACACATGTTATTACAATAACAGAAATATAGAAAATGTTTTTAAACTCGCGCAAAAAAAAAAAAAAAAAAAAAAATCAGACGTCTTAAATCTCAACACATTTCATTCCAATTTAATACATTGAGATTGATAATATAGAACATAAATCAATCATTTATCCATTTATTACACAGGAATACGGAAATTCTGTCTACCTGTACCTGGGAAAACCTTTGGAAATCCTCATCCCAGACCTTTTTTCAAAAATCCCCAGTTCAGTTGTATACTAAAACTATATGGGCCAGTAACATTGTAAGCAGTTTCATACTCATCCCTATTTTGTAATTATATGTGGTATATATTCTAATCCATGTTTTTATGTATTTATATTGTAGCTAACTTTATGTTTTAAAATAACCCGTGTAACTTATAAATCTTAAAACTTTTAAATCATCATCCATTTATTAGTATATTTGTACCTGCATCTTGAGAATACCATCAGTCCTTTTAAAATAATTTTTTCTAGGGAATATCCCCAAACCTTTTAACTGCTTTTCAAAAACTACCCAGGTCAGTTGTGTACTAGAATTGTTAGAATTTAGTTAGTCGATACCATATCGACCAGTAACATTGTAAGTAGTTTCATACTCCTCTATATAATGTAATTATGTATATTTTTATAATTCTAACACATGTTGTTATATACATGTATTGTAGCTAACTTTATGTTTCGAAATAACTTGTATAACTTATATAATTTTATTGTGACCTGTTTTTTCACTGTAAGGCATGATTCTGAGAACAATTTAGTCTCGAAACGTCGCCGAAATAGTTGTTTTTATTTATTGACTGAACCTCAAGAACCTTACTAAACATTTAATAGTAACAGTCAAGAAATTTATCAATATATATATATGTTGTAGCATTCCATTACTTAGAATTGATAATAAAAGAAATTATCACATCACAATGTAACCAGTGCTTTCTTATCTACTCTAAATGGCCTTGTACATTTTTTTTTTTTTTTTTTTTTTTTTTTTAATGAGAAAATATTAGGTTCATTTAAGATATTGGTTTTGGTCCAATTGTTTTTTGTATAATTATTTAAATATGTTTTTAATATTAACATTATTCAAAAGATAGTTCAGTATCGCTAAAAATCTCGTTATATAAGTACTAGTTTTTCTTTAAATTTTTCATCTACCCGTACACTATTATTTTATAATCTTTTCTTTGTAATTATATAATCATGTTATATACATAAATAACGATAATTATATAATTAGAGTGGGAGACGGTAATGTATTGACTCCCCCCGTTAGTTACTGTTCTGGGTTGTTGATAAGTAGCAGCTGCCCCCAGCTGGCCGTTTCGTGTTGAATTATAAACTCTCTGTTACTAATTAGAATAAGTTCACGTTTTTCATATTTATCGATGTCAGTAAAGTATTTTCATTAATGATTATATATTTCTAGTATTACTTTTTATTATGATATCGTCACTTATTAACATAAATGTTAATTTATTAGATGCTTATTTAAATCTCTGAAGGACGTTCTGACTACGTTACTTTTATCAAGTAATATTTAATATGATTAAGTAATTTTTATCTATACTTTTGTATAAAAAGACAAGCTATTTCATTTTTATCACAATTTACGAGGATCTTTACTAGACAAACGTTGAAGCGAATAATTACAAGAAACTCATTGTTTTTTATTTCGTTTAACGTCACTTCATGCTACTATGGCTAATCGGACGATGCTACGGTGGGAGTCCTAAATTTTGCCTATCCAGGTATAATGGGGATAGGGATCTTTAACGAGTACTCTACTCGCAAAGGCTCGGGACCCCCAACGTCCCTTCGAAGGACGGCATAGCTAAGGATTTTTTACTTTAAAAAATCCTGAGGTCATCTCCTGCGAACCCGCGATCTTGGGTCACAAATTTGATTTACACCACAGGTGACCCCAGAAACTTATTTTCACGACTGTAATTAGATTTAGACATACAAGTTGAACTCTTAACTTTTAACCAAAATTCTTCTGGATCCATCTAATCCTACAATCTTTGCCAAATTTTAGAAACATTATCTCTATAATTCAAAGAAGGTTTAGCAGTAATAAAATTTACTAATTTTTAATTAAATTATTATTAAGGAGATAAATATGTGGCGTGACGTGAAGTTTAAAAGTTGGCCGATAGGTGATGAGCGCCATTGTACAAAAAAAGATTATAAAGAAAGGTGTTGTAAAGTGCTTGAAATTGATAATAAAACTTACTCATTTTCAATGAAATTGTTATTAATAAAACGAAAAGTGGTGTGACATGTGAATCTCCGTAAAATTTAAAAATGGACCTATATGTGGTCCAGATATATTTTGCAACTGAGTTTGCAATGGTAGAACTACTGAAACAATCTGTATTTTAATTACATCATCTTCGTCGTTCTAGGAATAAAACTTTTATTAGTTAACATTATGTAGGTTTTTAATTTTTAAAAGCGAAGCCGCAACGGGGAATCCTAGTGTACCATATGTTGCTGATTTAGCCTATACCAGATACCGATCCTTTCATAGTAAACTCCGTAATCATTCAATCCACTAGTATCTCGACTTGCTTCCTTTTCTATTACTGATAACCTTCTGTGGTGTCTGAAAAGAAGATGGTCTCTGAACCTTGTAATGATATAACTTTGACTACGGATGCATAGTGTATGGAGGAGTGTCTAGTGAGCTTGAAATGAGCTTTAAAAGACTAATGAACTATTTTATTATATATATTTGTAGTATTTCTAGACGTATTACAGGATTTGAAAATTTTACCCTATTTTTCGACGTCAATACTTCCTAGGTGGAGTCATATTTCAATCCTTAAAAACCAAAAAAACCCACCTATATTCATGACCTTACTCTGCGCTCCTCCATCCACTTTTAAATACTAGAACCCAACCCATCATCCTGTACACGCCTGCGTATGGAACCGCATTCTTCGAAGAATCCTTTATTGTCCCCGTTTCCTCTTTATGGAATTCATTTCCCATCTCAATTCAAAAAAGCTCTGGTCTTACTTCCTTTAAACATCATCTATTTCTTCACTTCCTTGATTTTCGATCTTCCAAGCAAATCTAAAACATGAATATTTATGTTATGTACAATATAATAGTATACATAAGATTTCTTTTTACAAGATTTCTCATTTATTTGGTGACTCATAATTTAATTATTCATACATTTGTATTGTTATTAATATAATTAATTATCATAGCCGTTGTCCTATGTATTGTACTAGTTTGTTATTCTTAGGGGACTAGTTGTCCCAGAATGAAGTTAATTTTCTTCTTCTTCTGCTTTAGAACGTTTATTTGAAGTCGAACCTATGGGTAGTTGCTTCACAAACAATTTGCATACCATGATTAGCATTATCGGCACATTTATTAGATGTATTTCTTTTTCATTATTTACAGTTGTAAATTTTAGTATAAAAAGTCGGGGACCGTCCTGGAAGACACCCAGCCTCTATAAAGTTGGTACCCTCAATTAGGGGAAAACCTAGTTGTTGAGCTTGATTGGTGACTACATCACCTCCTTGTGCAACCGGATATGGTCACGAGACAATTTCCTTACCAAGCTACCACCCCTCCGTGGGTTGTAACAGTACAGGTTCTTATTTATATGTATATATTTTTTTTAATCTGTTTTATAATATTTTTTCTATGCATTCTTTCTTCCTTTGAATCAGTAAAAGCTTTGTTTGTTACAGTAAATGATACAATATTATATACTTTCTTACGGTAACAAAAATATTACATCAAAAATACTTTTTACTTTATTCTTATCACATTTACACACCCAGTGTCCATAGCCTTGTGGCTGATGTGACGAGCTGCTGGTATACTTACTGTTAATTAATACCACAGCAGTAATGTCAGCTGGTCGCCCACAATTTAGTTCCTTACTCCCTACCTCATATTATTATATGGTAAGCCTCATCAGTTTCCTTGCTTCACGGACAATGCAATATATGCGTAATATGTATTTTTCATGGATACAGTCGGTATTTCAGATTTTTGTAGTCTGCGATTAATCGGCAAAAAGTGCTGCGATTAATAGGCCATTTTATTAATTTATATTTCTAAGCTTGGAAAAAGGTTGATTGAAATGAACAAAATGATTTATATTAACTTATCTTCGCAGTTTGTCATTAATTATTTATTCCAGGAAAAGGAACTCTTCCAATCGATTAGCGAACTTTAAGATGGATCATCATCAGCGATTCGGTTATTGCCTATATCACCCTAATTCCAACGCAAGCATAATTGGCTTAGTTTTTCCTCTATAGGTAGTAGTCCAAGAGCCGAGGCCAAATTTCATGACTTATTTGAAGAAAACTTTTAGACATACAGCCATTAAATGTCCACCCTCAGCAATCAATTTGCACTTGTCTGCCAACTCAAAGCGGGGGCGTTTCAAAATGGCGACCTCCGAAAGGGGGTAGCAAATATAAAATATGGTATTATTTTAAGATGATTTATTTAAAGCAAACAAGAAACTGCAAACCCCCTAGGTGCCAAAAAACGTTGTCTGCCAAAATTTGGAGGGGGCGTCGCACCGGCAGACGAAATTCAAAATCAGCGTTTTTTCAGTACAAAAGTGGACCATTTGAAGACGATTTATTTCAAGCATACAAGAAACTGCATGCTCACTAGATAACAATAAACTTTGTCTGCCAAAATTTGGAGGGGGCGTCGCACCGGCAGACAAAATTCAAAATCCGCGTTTTTTCAGTCCAAAAGTTGACAATTTGAAGACGATTTATTTGAAGCACACAAGATACTGCATACTTCCTAGATGTCAAAAAACGTTGTCTGCCAAAATTTGGAGGGGGCTAAGCACCGGCAGACAAAATTCAAAATCCGCGTTTTTTCAATCCAAAAGTTGAAAATTTGAAGACGATTTATTTGAAGCACACAAGAAACTGCATACTCCCTAGATGACAGAAAACGTTGTCTGCCAAAATTTGGAGGGGGCTAAGCACCGGCAGACAAAATTCTAAATCCTTGTGAAGGCGTCACACCGACTGACATTGTTCAAAACTCACATCCTTTTCGTCCAACAGTGAACTTTTTGAACATGATTTCCTTTTTTATTTGATTTATAAGTAGTTTTTCTCTAGAATGATTTGAGGAAAATTATATTATATTGCTTTCTACGTATGTTACAATAAAATTATTTTAATATAAAATAATCTTGTTTAAAAATTTTAATGTAAAAAATACCAATTAATATATATGAACAGTAATAATATAAATACCGGCCACATAATTAAAAAAGAATAATATTTCAACTTATAAAGTTATCAAATATGTACTATCCTGGACCAAAATTCGTATAGAACTTGTATAGTAGTCTAGTTAATTGATTTGTAAAATGATAGACCAAGAGCCCGATAGAAAAAAACATACCGAATTATTTCACCCCTTTTTTGTAATGCATGGGTGTAACTGTCCACTGTTATGAATGAAAATTTATAAATTTTCCAATAAAGGTGAGTGCCGCAAAAATGACAGTGGGGGAAAGGAGTTGAAAATAGTATTTCTTAGAAGTTCGGAAATCGTTACTTTTAGTATATTTTGTCTTCTATTTATTATACGTTATTCAAGCAAATCAACTTTGCAACAAATTTTGTAATAGTTATTTTGTTCTCAGATCAATAGTTTTAGAGCGGTTTGGCCACCAAAGATTGACTAACTTCATATAAGTCGCACTTCTTCGTGAAAAGAAGCAGTTGGTACTTTTCCGTTGTCGGTTATAACTCTAATCCAAAATTAATTTTTTTCAACTGATGAAAATTTCCTTTTAGACATTATACATAAAATTTATTTGTGTAATATAATATAATTTATCTATATAATGTATATAAAGTTATTTAAAATACCCATGCCAGCACGCTAAAAATCCGTAATATTGTAAAGTTGAAGTTTTTGGCACATATTTCGTTATAACACCCAAAACTATTCGTCCGATCCAAAATTTATTTATTCTTTCTTTATTGGCTAAATTTTCTATCAGACCTCATATATGAAATTTATATAAAGCCATGTAAAGTTCCCATGCCAGCACGCTAAAACCCCGAACTGTTGTAAAATCCAAGTTTTTTGGTACATTTTTCATTATAACCCCAAAACTACTCGTCCAATCCAAAATTTATTTTTCTCAACTGATAGCTGACTAAATTTGCAATCAGACCCCATACATAAAACTTTGATCAAGCTCTGTAAAATACGCGTGCCAGCACGCTAAAAACAAGTTCTGTTGTTAAATACAAATTATTTAGATTATTTTTCGGTATTAGTCCAAAACAATTTGTCTGAACCAAAATTTACTTTTTTCAACTGAAAGTTGACTAAATTTGATATCACATTTTATACATGAATATTTAATTGAAATCCATGCCAGCAGGCTACATGTGTATGTTTTGATAAAAAAATAACAATTTTACATGTTACAGTGGGCTGGCGTGGGTATTTTGCGGGATTCATTCATCATTATATAATTTGATTTGATTGTAAATTTAGTAAACTTTCATTGAAAAAAAAATTTTTGGATCAAACAAATAGTTTGGGGGTTATAGCGAAAAACGTGCAAAAAAACTTGGATTTCACAACATTACGAGGTTTTGATGTGCTGGAATTGGTATTTTACGTGACTTTATATCAATTTAATATATGGGTCTGATTGAAAATATAGTCAGCTATCAGTTGAGAAAAAAAAATTTTGGATCGGAAGAATAGTTTTTGGGGTAATACCGAAAAATGTGCCAAAAAACTTGAATTTCACAACAGTACAAGGTTTTGGTGTGCTGGCATTGGTATTTTACGTGACTTTATATCAATTAATTATATGGGTCTGATTGGAAATTTAGTCAGCTAATAGTTGAGAAAAATAAATATTGGATCGGAAGAATACTTTTCGGGTAATAACGAAAAATGTGCCAAAAAACTTGGATTTCACAACAGCACGAGGTTTTGGTGTGCTGGTAATGGTATTTTGCGTGACTTTATATCAATTTAATATATGGGCCTGATTGCAAATTTAGTCAGCTATCAGTTGAGAAAAATAAATTTAGGATCGGAAGAATAGTTTTGGGGTTATAACGAAAAATGTGCCAAAAACTTGGATTTCACAACAGTACGAGGTTTTGGTGTCCTGGCATTAGTATTTTACGTGACTTTATATCAGTTTAATATATGGGTCTGATTGGAAATTTATTCAGCTATTAGTTGAGAAAAATAAATATTGGATCGGAAGAATAGTTTTCGGGTTATAACGAAAAATGTGCCAAAAAACTTGGATTTCACAACAGTACAAGGTTTTGGAGTGCTGGCATTGGTATTTTACGTGACTTTATATCAATTTAATGTATGGGTCTGATTGCAAATTTAGTCAGCTATTAGTTGAAAAAAATAAATATTGGATCAGAAGAATAGTTTGGGGGTAATACCGAAAAATGTGTCAAAAAACTTGAATTTCACAACAGTACAAGGTTTTGGTGTGCTGGCATTGGTATTTTACGTGACTTTATATCAATTAATTATATGGGTCTGATTGGAAATTTAGTCAGCTAATAGTTGAGAAAAATAAATATTGGATCGGAAGAATACTTTTCGGGTAATAACAAAAAATGTGCCAAAAAACTTGGATTTTACAACAGCACGAGGTTTTGGTGTGCTGGCAATGGTATTTTACGTGACTTTATATCAATTTAATATATGGGCCTGATTGCAAATTTAGTCAGCTATCAGTTGAGAAAATAAATTTAGGATCGGAAGAATAGTTTTGGGGTTATAACGAAAAATGTGCCAAAAACTTGGATTTTACAACAGTACGAGGTTTTGGTGTCCTGGCATTAGTATTTTACATGACTTTATATCAATTTAATATATGGGTCTGATTGGAAATTTATTCAGCTATTAGTTGAGAAAAATAAATATTGGATCGGAAGAATACTTTTCGGGTAATAACAAAAAATGTGCCAAAAAACTTGGATTTTACACAACAGCACGAGGTTTTGGTGTGCTGGCAATGGTATTTTACGTGACTTTATATCAATTTAATATATGGGCCTGATTGCAAATTTAGTCAGCTATCAGTTGAGAAAATAAATTTAGGATCGGAAGAATAGTTTTGGGGTTATAACGAAAAATGTGCCAAAAACTTGGATTTTACAACAGTACGAGGTTTTTTGGTGTCCTGGCATTAGTATTTTACATGACTTTATATCATTTTAATATATGGGTCTGATTGGAAATTTATTCAGCTATTAGTTGAGAAAAATAAATATTGGATCGGAAGAATAGTTTTCGGGTAATAACGAAAAATGTGCCAAAAAACTTGGATTTCACAACAGTACAAGGTTTTGGAGTGCTGGCATTGGTATTTTACGTGACTTTATATCAATTTAATGTATGGGTCTGATTGGAAATTTAGTCAGCTATTAGTTGAAAAAAATAAATATTGGATCGGAAGAATAGTTTTCGGGTAATAACGAAAAATGTGCCAAAAAACTTGGATTTCACAACAGCACGAGGTTTTGGTGTGCTGGCAATGGTATTTTACGTGACTTTATATCAATTTAATATATGGGCCTGATTGCAAATTTAGTCAGCTATCAGTTGAGAAAAATAAATTTTGGATCGGAAGAATGGTTTTGGGGTAATAACGAAAAAATCTGCCAAAAAACTTGGATTTCACAACAGTACGAGGTTTTGGTGTGCTAGCATTGGTATTTTACATGATTTTATATCAATTTAATATATAGGCCTGATTGCAAATTAAGTCAGCTATCAGTTGAAAAAATAAATTTTAGATCGGAAGAATAGTTTTTGGGTAATAACGAAAAATGTGCCAAAAAAAACTTGGATTTCACACCAGTACAATGTTTTGATGTGCTGAAATTGGTATTTTACATGACTTTATATTAATTTAATATTGCCTGATTGAAAATTTAGTCGTCTATCAGTTGAGAAAAAATAAATTTTGGATCGAACGAATAGTTTTCGGGTTTAACGAAAAATGTACTAAAAAAACTTGGATTTCACACCAGTACAAGGTTTTTTTTGATGTGCTAAAATTGGTATTTTACATGACTTTATATCAATTTAATATTGCCTGATTGAAAATTTAGTCGTCTATCAGTTGAAAAAAATAAATATTGGATCAGAAGAATAGTTTTGGGGGTAATACCGAAAAATGTGTCAAAAAACTTGAATTTCACAACAGTACAAGGTTTTGGTGTGCTGGCATTGGTATTTTACGTGACTTTATATCAATTAATTATATGGGTCTGATTGGAAATTTAGTCAGCTAATAGTTGAGAAAAATAAATATTGGATCGGAAGAATACTTTTCGGGTAATAACAAAAAATGTGCCAAAAAACTTGGATTTTACAACAGCACGAGGTTTTGGTGTGCTGGCAATGGTATTTTACGTGACTTTATATCAATTTAATATATGGGCCTGATTGCAAATTTAGTCAGCTATCAGTTGAGAAAAATAAATTTAGGATCGGAAGAATAGTTTTGGGGTTATAACGAAAAATGTGCCAAAAACTTGGATTTTACAACAGTACGAGGTTTTGGTGTCCTGGCATTAGTATTTTACATGACTTTATATCAATTTAATATATGGGTCTGATTGGAAATTTATTCAGCTATTAGTTGAGAAAAATAAATATTGGATCGGAAGAATAGTTTTCGGGTAATAACGAAAAATGTGCCAAAAAACTTGGATTTCACAACAGTACAAGGTTTTGGAGTGCTGGCATTGGTATTTTACGTGACTTTATATCAATTTAATGTATGGGTCTGATTGGAAATTTAGTCAGCTATTAGTTGAAAAAAATAAATATTGGATCGGAAGAATAGTTTTCTGGGGGGTAATAACGAAAAATGTGCCAAAAAACTTGGATTTCACAACAGCACGAGGTTTTGGTGTGCTGGCAATGGTATTTTACGTGACTTTATATCAATTTAATATATGGGCCTGATTGCAAATTTAGTCAGCTATCAGTTGAGAAAAATAAATTTTGGATCGGAAGAATGGTTTTGGGGTAATAACGAAAAATCTGCCAAAAAACTTGGATTTCACAACAGTACGAGGTTTTGGTGTGCTAGCATTGGTATTTTACATGATTTTATATCAATTTAATATATAGGCCTGATTGCAAATTAAGTCAGCTATCAGTTGAAAAAATAAATTTTAGATCGGAAGAATAGTTTTTGGGTAATAACGAAAAATGTGCCAAAAAAACTTGGATTTCACACCAGTACAATGTTTTGATGTGCTGAAATTGGTATTTTACATGACTTTATATTAATTTTTAATATTGCCTGATTGAAAATTTAGTCGTCTATCAGTTGAGAAAAATAAATTTTGGATCGAACGAATAGTTTTAAGGGTTTAACGAAAAATGTACTAAAAAAAACTTGGATTTCACACCAGTACAAGTTTTGATGTGCTAAAATTGGTATTTTACATGACTTTATATCAATTTAATATTGCCTGATTGAAAATTTAGTCGTCTATCAGTTGAGAAAAAATAAATTTTGGATCGAACGAATAGTTTTAAGGGTTTAACGAAAAATGTACCAAAAAATTCTGGCGTGGGTATTTTAGATGACATTATATAAATTTCATATATGTAGTATGGTAGGAAATTTAGCCACTTACTTACTACAAGTTAGCCAATCATTGGTGGCCGAACCGTTTGAAAACTAAAGATGAGAGAAAAAGAAATGAATAGTGCCAAATTTCTTGCAAATTTGATTTGCTTCATAATGTACATAGCTCGAAATATAATAACAGGAACGGTTTCCGAGTTATTCGATCAAACGACTAAGAACATTCGATTTTCCAAGAACATACGTTTACGAAGAACTACATGTTTTTCACGTATTTTGTTCCAGGATAGTACATATTTCATAACTTTATAAGTTGAAATATTATTCATTTTTTTAATTATATCGCCGTTATTTATATTATTACTGTTTATATGTATTAATTGGTATTTTTAACATTAAAATTTTTAAACAAGATTATTTTATATTAAAATAATTATATTGTACCATACGTAGGAAGCAACATAATATAATTTCCTTAAATTATTCTAGAGAAAAACTACTTATAAATCAAATAAAAAAGGAAATCATGTTCAAAAAGTTCACTGTTGGACGAAAAGGATGTGAGTTTTGAACAATGTCAGCCGGTGTGACGCCTTCACAAGGGTTTTGAATTTTGTCTGCCAGTGCTTAGCCCCCTCCAAATTTTGGCAGACAACGTTTTTTGTCATCTATGGAGTATGCAGTTTCTTGTGTGCTTCAAATAAATCGTCTTCAAGTTGTCCACTTTTGGACTGAAAAAACGCGGATTTTAAATTCTGTCTGCCGGTGCTTAGCCCCCTCCTAATTTTGGCAGACAACGTTTTTTGTCATCTAGGAAGTATGCAGTTTCTTGTGTGCTTCAAATAAATCGTCTTCAAATTGTCCACTTTTGGACTGAAAAAAACGCGGATTTTGAATTTTGTCTGCCGGTGCTTAGCCCACTCCAAATTTTGGCAGACAACGTTTTTTGACATCTTGGAAGTATGCAGTTTCTTGAGTGCTTCAAATAAATCGTCTTCAAATTGTCAACTTTTGGACTGAAAAAACGCGGATTTTGGATTTTGTCTGCCGGTGCGACGCCCCCTCCAAATTTTGGCAGACAACGTTTTTTGTCATCTAGTGACCATGCAGTTTCTTGTGTGCTTGAAATAAATCTTCTTCAAATGGTCCACTTTTGGACTCAAAAAACGAGGATTTTGAATTCTGTCTGCCGGTGCGACGCCCCCTCCAAATTTTGGCAGACAGCGTTTTTTGGCACCTAGGGGGTTTGCAGTTTCTTGTTTGCTTTAAATAAATCATCTTCAAATAATATTATATTTTGATATTTGCTACCCCCTTTCGGTGGTCGCCATTTTGAAACGCCCCCGCTTTGAGTTGGCAGACAAGTGCAAATTGATTGCTGGGGGTGGACATTTTATGGCTGTATGTCTAAAATTTTTCTTCAAATAAGTCGCGAAATTTGGCCTCGGCTCTTGGACTATAGTTGGAGGAAATGTTAAGCCCGGCCCCTTTATGTGATTTTTGAACTTTTTCCTCTTTTGACGTCAATATTTCGAATTTTCCGTTTCTAGTGTTTTCCCCGGTTTCTTTTTCATGTTTTCTATTATTTTTGCTTTATCATAATTTCATGAATCTGTAAATATTGATGTATATTATTGTTTATTGTATTTAGTGGGTGTAACAGTGAAACACGCTAGCCAAGGGTCTTATCAATACCGATTTTGTTAAGAATTTCATTCTACATCGAAATAAAGTGTATACATATTTTTATAAAAAAAAAATTATAAAATATTTTTAAAATCTTACCAGTTTTTGTAAATAGATGCATATTGGTACGTAGAATAGGATGCCGTAACGATGATTACCCAACGCTTCTAGATGCCTTCTACTTCTGGAAGCGGATGAGCATGTGGCTCAAGGATGTTCACAAGGATATCCAGGTGTTGTCTTCCTTTTATAGATATTAACATTTTTCTAAATACCTTTGTATTCGCAATAGTTGATTTATCTGACTGAACAGTTTTATTTATTTATTTTATGAAGAATTTAGTTGAACAATTTTATCCAAATGTTCGCTTATTTTATATACAGCAACTTGATGTTATGTTACTTGGACACAAAAAGTGAAAACTGAGAATGTTATACTAACCGGTACCTTAAAAATATATTTTTGCGGGTAAACCTTATTTGAATGGTTTGAAGATTCAATTGGATTTCAACATTTTTTGTCAAACCAATATTACTATTTTACCTATAATGGATCATTGAAATTTGGGTTCAAGTATCCTGCTGATAAGGTTAGTAAAACCCAAGCTTTTTTAAGTTGAAAAAATATTTTTTTTAAATGTATTGTATGTAGTGTGAGGTTTAAAATAAAATAAGTTAGATAGAATTGATAAAAAGACCCAGTGAACAGGTAATATAATTGCAAAAATTAAAATGAAAAATAATGGATTACAAAAAAAGAGGGAATGCAATGTGATGAAGTAAATTTTAATTGAAAAGTTAATCCATAACTTTTTATTTAAAACTTACTAAGAAAATATTTCATGAATAAAAAAACTCAGAAGTAAAGCCTTAACTAAAACATATTAGTTGGGAAATTAAAATGAACTCAAAACTGAGGCAAGCTATAAAAAAAATTGGTTATAGAGACAACAGTTATTCAAAACGTTGAAAAGTTAATTGCTCTTACAATTAAAACAATATGTGGTGTAAAAAATTGATGTTGAGGAAATAATCACTGTTTTAAATGAAATTGTCGTGAGAATAGGAATAAAAGATTTTTTATCTTTATAATTTTCAAGATTACCTATTTCCTTTTTTTTTTTTTTTTTTAACTTTTAATATTATAAAAATTAAAAGGCAATAAATAACCGTAACAGTGCAAATTAATTCCACCCTACCACTGACCGGATTCGAACCAACAAACTTTCGGTTGTCAGGCTGCCAGAGCAACGGACTTAGTTACAAGTTACCTCTGAGCTATCCCCGCTCCCTTAAACCATAACAATTAATAATTAATGGAGATTTAAAAAATAAATAAATTTTGCCTATGTAGAAAAATAGATCTAGATAGTTACGAAACTGTCTACAGTTATAATTGTTATTGATAGATACCATTATAAAAAAAAAATGATAATAATAATTAAAAAAAAAAAAATGACATTGAAAATTGAAGACGTTGTCATATAATATGACAGACCACTTATGAGGCAATAACAATCCACTTATGCAGGGGCAAGACAGGTCAAAGAGATCTCAGTACTGCTCATAGCTACGTCACACACAGTGGGGCAAACACGGAAAAAACTCTAAAACTAACTTTATTATTTTTGGAGTGTTTGATGGGCTATTGTATTCATTATTAGACGGTACCAACGTTTCCAGTTAGTTTTTCTCAATTTCATTTTTATTTGCGACTCTGTGGCCTTCTTAAGTTGGACAATATTACTCCACCCCAAAGTGGCCCATTTCTATTGAGGTACAATTTGGGTCACTTTAGATTTGTTTTTATAAATAAGCCTATGAAACTTTCAAGACTTGTAGATCAAATACTAAAGAACTTAATATCCCTATAAATTTCATTGACAACTGATGACAACCGTACATAAAAATAAGGATTGTTTTCAAAGTTGGCATTAGTACGTTCGTGGTCTCCATGATTATTTATCAGTTAGTAAATATTATTCTGTATATATTATTCTAACATGCTTTATAAGAGCAAAACAATATATCAATTGGCTGTTGAGATATTGTTAATAAGTAATAACTGGATTTAGTGAAACAAACAAAAAATTAAGTCGCTACTTTTAACTATTTTCCCCCTTTCCGTGTAAGATTACTATTTATTATACTATGGTTACCAATTTGGAAAACACATATTATCAAGTTGTTCTGTATGATTACTCACGTCATAAGAAATTCCATAATTTTCTCCTTCTTTAATGATAATTATTTTTTTTTGTTCGAAGCTCTAATCACTAGATAATATATTTTGATTATTTTTTCATGTCCGATTTTCTGAGTTTATGTCGGGACAGCGATACTTTTAAATTTTTACATGGATATGTATTTTTGCTGGGGCTCTAGTTTTTTTTTGTAACTTTATCACTCGAAAAAAATGTAACATTGTGGCTCTAGATCTGTTGGTGTTGCTCGTATCGAAAATTCGCCGACAGTTTTAGAGAAATATAATAGAGGATATATTTTTTAAATAACCTTTGTCCCTAGTACCTATCGTGTAGGTGACATATTGGTTTGAATGAAAAAAAAAGTCACGTTTGAAACCCCTCTTTTCTCTCAACTTAATCCCGAAAAATCATTAATTGTAATTTAATTTAATTAAGGGGTCACCTGTGGTGTAGTGGTTAGCATAGCAACCTACTAAACCCAAGATCGCGGGCTCGCAGCCCGGCAGATGACCTTAGGATTTTTTAAAGGGAGTAAAAAATAGGGGTCCCGAGCCTGTGCGATGTCAGGTACTCGTTAAAGATCCCTATCCTAATTATACCTGGATAGGCAAAATTTATTACTCCAACCGTAGCATCGTCCGATTAGCCATAGCAGCATAAAGTGACGTTTAACGAAATAAACAAACTGATTTAATTACTAACTTAAATAATTTGATCCTTTTAATTCTAAAATGTTAATTGGGAAAAGCAGTATACTATTTGTATAACTTAACTTTTTTTGGTCTTATAAACTTTATTATTATATTACGTCCCATATAATGCTGTCATTAATGGGTTGTACAGTTTTTTTTTATTATTATATGCTCTTTTAGATATAGCTTAAAAGTAAACTTTACCTTTGGTATCATCTATGCCTTATTTAACTTTAGCATTTATCTCTTTTTACCATCCCTCTTTCCAGAAGTGATTTTCTTCCAATTTAAAAACCAGGTCAGTTCCCCTAGATCGTCTAGAATTACTACAGGAGATATGACCTGCCCTCTACAGTCATCTATTGATCTCCGATGCGGAATGGGATCAGGCAAAACAAAAATGTAAATAATCCGATTTGTGTTCAACATATTTTGTATTCCCCGAGATCTTTTAAACTATAAATGAGGAATCAAAATTTTGAAAATCTGTTTGCATATGTTTTTTGACATGGACATATCTTTTTATCCCCTAGTCTATTACGCTTTTTCACACTCAAAATGTTACATTTCGACACTAGCTCTGTTGGTGTTTCTCGGATTTTCTAATTTCCTGATCAGAAATTTAATCGAGAATATTTTTTGTTGTATAACATTTTTCATTAGTTCTGTTTAGATCATATATTTGTTTAAATGAAAAAACTAACGTTTTGCCTACATTTTTTGTTGCAAGTTTTGGGCATTTTTTTGATACGTTATAGCACTGGTGGTGTTGCTCGGATCGAAAATTTTCCTGCTTTTTCCATGTCAGAATAGGTCTATATAAAAACTGTTGATTGTTGATAAGCATATCCATGGTTTTTCCCAGTCAGAAAGGAATTGAGTTATTTATCTACTTCTTGCGGTGTCTTTTGATTCCATGCTGATTTTGAATCATTGAGGAATGCTCCCAGCCTAATAAGAATAAATTAACTAACAAATAAATAAACTCTCAATCATTTATTACAATATCTGAACTGCAAACAAAACCCTATCTTGCTTCAAATGCTTCGATCTGTTTGTCAGAAAATCTGAAACCAGCAGTTTATGGTATGGAGAGAATTTGAAGAAGCATGTTTTTTTAATTTTATGCTTAAAATAGAAATCGTTGTTAGATTTTTTGTTTGAGTTATTATAGAACAATGAGTTATTATTTTAATATTTTTCTTCAAATTTATTTAAAAAAAAAAAAATCAATGAATCTGTATATGTATTTATATTTTTCAAATTCTACAATTTATGGTTATAAATTAGCGGATGATAAACTTAATAATTTTGTGTTTTTTGTTTCAGGTGTGTATGAAATAAGAATGCTGCCTTATTCTGAATATCTCCAATGGTAATAAAACTGTTTATAGTTATTTATTTTATTTTCCTTATTGCACTATAGTGCTTCTTAATTTATTATGAAATCTGATGGTCAAGCATGTCGCATAAAAGCATTTAAAAAAATCAAAAATATTATTAATTATTTTTTTAATTTATATTTTCAAACGCCGACACTTAAAATTGTTTTATTGATAATTTATTCACAGAATTATTCAATAACCTGTATTCAGATTACATGTCTGTCTATAGCTGTGGGGTGAATTCCAGTCAACTGTTAAAATCTAATCCTTCAGAACACCTTTCCTTTGAATCCTGCCAAGTGTACGAACGTTAAATTAGGCAGCTATCATCTTTAGGATTATCATCTCGTTTGTAGAAATATTTTAAAACTTTTATGTGATTGCAGTAGTTAAATCATAAACTACAAATTGTTACTAATTGAAGAGGTAGGTAATAGTAGATTACTCTTTTCTCACCTAATTCAACCAATTAAAGCTAAAAAAATATGACTTGTGCGGTATATAGTCAATAAGACGACATAGTAAATAACCATCTTAGCTTTGTTTTATTTTTTTTTACAAAAATACTTTGTTTTTTAAAACAAATCATAGTTACCTGCCCGCCTGTTTACATTGACAACTAACCTTTACATCAAACTGAAAAAGACATACTTAGGACTTAGCTTGATAGAAGATTGACATGGGGCCCACACGTCAACAAGACAAAAAAACAGACGTTACAGTTATGACTGCGACTTCTCTACTCAGTACTTCACAGGCGCTCAAAACTACCTTTTAAACAGAAACATAACATTTACAGTTACTTGATTAAACCCATCTGGACGTATGCATCGCAAATTTATGGACCGGCCAAAAGAACACATATTCAGAAAATACAAACATTTCAATCGAAATTCCTAAGACTGATAACAGACTCCCCTCCTTATGTGTCAAACGATATACTACATACAGACTTACGTATTCCGACAGTTAATACCCATATTCATAAACTTTATCGACAATTTCATGAGAAACTACATGGACACACTAACAAACAGATACATAATATGGCAGTACCTGACATAACTCAACGGAGGCTGAAAAGGAAGTGGATCAGGGATCTCCTAGTCTAATCCCTAATAATTTAGTTTCACGCCTGGAGAATGTACCACTGGGTGCTGACTCCCTGATGCCTGATCATGTCTGTTTTTTCAATGTAACTTCACATTCACTGGTTGTCCATTGTGTAAAATTGTGAATAAAGTTATTATGTTAAAAAAAAAAATTGTAGTTGATTATAAATTATTGATTGGATATTATTATGTACATATGTTTCTAAGTGATGACATGTGTTGTTTATAATAGGGCCGCCTCTGTCTTCCCAGTCTTATGTGTCTCACTATGTGCGGTTCGACTCGGAGGTCACAGACATCTTGATTAGTTCTTCCTTAGATATGCCAGTCCGACTCTCTTAGGTCCATAAATACTCCTGAGAATGTTTTGAAAGCCCGTAGGATTCTTTCGTCCGAACGAGAGACTACCCATGACTCCGAACCGTAGGTTAGCATTGGTCTTACCAGCGTCTTATATAATCGTAACATAGTAGTCCTTGACAGAAATTTACTTGTGAGGTATCAACCTATTTCAAACTAACATAGTTTGACCATTTCCTTATTTTTATTTTTTTTCTCCACATAGCACGCTTAAAATACGAATTTTTGAAGGGTTTTTGGTTTGGGAACGGTCTGCAATTTTATGGTTTATTTAAGTTCCAAAATAATTGGCATGCATTCAGTAGGAATGATGACTTGAGTGAATTAGCATTTTCTGTTTGCTGCAGACTGTGAATTAGTTTTTTTAAATAATACAGGGTTAGAATGATATACTGAGCTATCGTTGTTGACTCATAACATTTCAAGCATTCGAGACTAATTAATATTTTAAATTTCTTTGGCGCCTAAAGGGGTCAGTAACTTCAAAGGGCCCTGGAGTATCTTCCTGGAGCTCAAAATAGGACGCCTGAAGTGGTCGATGCCTTCCTCATTCGACGGAGGCAAATGGCCTCCTAGAGCCTGTTTAATAAGGCTTGTCAGTGTGGCGTGAAGGTTGGTAGGCCTGGCGGAGGCTGTAGTGAAGTATGAATCCGGAAAAGAGGAAGAGGAAGCAGAGACGTGGACAGAGGAAGGCGTGGCTCGACGGTCGATAGGAGACTGGGCGGAGCTCAACAAGTACCTCTCCTGCCCTCATCTATCTGCCCTATTATTCTATATCTGGATCTCTATCAATAAATGTATTTCTATTGTATCCAGGCGGTTGAATTTACTTTATGTAGGTGGTAAATATTCTTGCTTCCAAACGCTCCAAATTCGATCCCAGGCCTCTCTATTTAGCCTATTCAACCTGGTTATTTATTTATTTTTTTTATGTATCAGTGACATTAGAAAATATCAATTATGTACAAACTATAAGTAGTTGGTAAAGTTTGGATGGTAAAGTTGGACAATTAAATGAGGCTATGAGAGCAAAAGTGGCTTAACCCACAAAATATAAAAAAATCTGATTTAGTAATTTTTTGCAACTATAACGCCATCTGGTGGTGTTAATGTGTTTGAAAAATTGGTTCACATGGTGGTTCAATTTTTCAAACACATTAACACCACCAGATGGCGTTATAGTTGCAAAAAATTACTGAATCAGATTTTTTTATATTTTGTGGGTAAGGCCACTTTTGCTCTCATAGCCTCAAATATCTGAATTGTATTAATTTTAATTTGTTTGGTTTAAGAGGAAAAAACTGCTCAAGATTGCACTTATGTACTGCTGTCTTAAAGAAGTCAATTAGTCAAAATTGTCCATTTTTCAGTTCGGCGTGTTCGATAGTTTTCCACAATTCAGTCATTACTTTAAAAATACCATTTGAGCCCAAGTAGGTAATTTAAGAAACACATCATAACCAATTTTTCACAACGCAGATATTAAAAGTTCTCTTTCGAAGTTATATAGTTGGCTTATTTTCAAGGTAATTGTACTTATCCACTTATTCACGACAACCAGCAACAATAATAATAATTTGCTTCAGGAACGGAAGGTGGTTGAGTAAAACCAATACAACCAGGATTGATCTATTTTTTGCCATTTCTATTATTTTTTTTCTTCTTCGAAGACTAGTTTTGAATATTAATAAACATTCATCATCAGTTCCAAGGAGGCAAAAAGCGAAATGGCTTCTTAAAGCGAGTCCTCGAGGATTTATAAAGCTCTTTCGCTTTTTGCCTTTTCAGAACTTATGATGAAAGTTTAGAATTCCTATAAAAAAATGCAATTGAAATGGAAAATAACCCTTATATCCGTATTAAATAATTTGATTGGTGTATACGTGTGTTTGCGTGTCGTTTAAATGTATTTTGTTGATCTAGTAAATTTTCTTATTTGAAATGAAATTTTAATGCCTAATGTCTTTGTTTTCAAAAATGTCATTATGATTCAAAGTTTTTGAATTGGGTTGAGAAAATAGTTTTTGAATTGTAACTACTGAAAAGGTTTCTTTGAAAACACTCATTTATACTTTTGTACATAACTATCTATTGGTATAATAATATAGTATAATATACCGTAAATACCAACAATATACTATAATGTTATTACATTAACGATAGTATAATAAGTTTAAAAAAACAGCATATGTTATAGAGGATGTCATGCAACCAAGGGTCTTATCGGAGAGTTTTTACTTTATATGTTTGTTTATCCGTAACAGATTTCTTAAAATTATTTAAGACTGTCTACCTTAGTATTTAAAAGAAGTAACTAGATGGCAGAGTACAAGCCAGCATGGTTGAAAGTCCGCATCTAGGTCTATTTATAAACCAAAGGTGTTACTCCATAGCTGTACAGGGAGTGGTACGCTGTGATTGTTCCTGTACGAACCTCCTGGGACATTCAAACTTGATGTCCTGTCCTGTACAAGTCGTGATCATTGATCATCGGTTGAACTTTGCCTTCCAGCGTTAACGAATGTTGAAAACCCCTTTCATTGATCAGAAAGTGTAATACTATTAGTAATGTAAAATTAAAATATTCTACCTGTCCTCGTTTATATGGAATTAGTGCTACTTTTCCGAGCAGAACTTCTTTTTAGGAAATGTTCCTATGAAAACAAGTACTGAAAAAAGTAGTTATATATATATATATATATATATATATATATATATATATATATAAAATATATATATATATATATATATATATATATATATATCCAATTTCCAACACAATAATAAAACAGTTACATACAATAAATAAACTAATATACTTTCTTTGGGTACCCCAGCCATGTTGGAATACCTGGGAATTGGCTGATGCAGCTGCTAAAGAGGCGAGAAATATGTTTCCAGTACCTAAGTTACCGATTGTCCTCAGCGACCACCAAATATATATTAAACAGAAGTGCAAGGCTGCATGGATTTATTATTGGAACAGGATTCCGGATACTAACAAACTAAAAGTTATCTGTCCTAATGCTCAACCATGGCCACTGCTAAACAGTTCTAGGAGGGAACAAGCCATGATGACAAGACTCACACCAACAACTACTTCAAGGTACATCACAGCCCATGTGCTCAAGGTGCCATGTTCCTCTATCAGTAGAGCACATATTTAGAAACTGCGGTCTACACCCTACAGCTGGAACACCCATTTTCAACAAAGACCTGGGTACAATCTTCAAAAACTATCAACCAGATGTTCTGAAGTTCCTCAGGGATTGCAGAATCTTCAATACCATTTAGATAAACCAGAATCCAGAATTTGGTGCCTCTGGCCATGTTGCAGTACACGGCACCTTAAAATAAATAAATAATATATATATATATATATATATATATATATATATATATATATATATATATATATATATATATTTTTTTTTTCTCTCTTTTCCTCTTATGGTAACCCCATAAGAGGAGAATTTATTTAGCGTATTTACATGCGCCATGCCTGTTTTTAGGCATACTACATTATGCCTATGTATGGGCTAAGGTGTATATATATATATATATATATATATATATATATATATATATATATATATATATACAAGAATACCTTATCTAGCAATAATAAAAACCGTGAGTTAACGCCTTAACCCATTTTCGTCCGCTGCGTATATGCAACATTAATTTTACTTTTTTTTTTTATTTGTTTGAGTTCAAATATTTTTACATTCTACTACATCAACATATTGTTTATGTTTTATTTGTTGTTTTTTTAGTGTTTTCCTTCCAACAGTAACCCTGTTAGAAGGGATTTTTTTTTTTCTGTACGCACCATACTTGTACAAAGTATACAGTGTACATGTAATTGTTATTTTTTGATTTGATTATTATTTTACATATACATATAGATAGTACATGTGTTGAAAGGTTAATATAAAAAATAAACAAGAAAAATGAAATAAAATAAAGAACAAGAAGTTATTTAAAATAAATAATTTAAAATTCAATAAAATCAAGCAACAAAGTTATGTAGAGAAAAATTTATAAATATTTAGTGGTTTATATAAATATAATATTGTTTATGTTATGCAAATATTAAAAATAAATTCTGTTTTTTTAAATCCATTGAGTAATAATAGTACAATTGGTTATATTCAACGCTAATGAGTTGTGTAAGATTTGGATGTTGAATTTAGCCAAATAAGGCTACGATTATGAAATAATTCTTAGTTGTTGATAAATATTTTTTAAATATATTTTTTATTTTTGAAGAGAAAAGATTTGACCCGGTTGGGATTCGAACCCAAGTCTCCACTTCTCTAGCGTGGTGCCTTATCCACTAGGCCACCGAGCTCGTATCCGAACCAGGGAAATCTTTTCTCTTCACTGATCCATACCCCCGGGCACTCGCAATTGCGATGTACAAACCGGGGATGAATGTTCTTTGAACATTACTGTGTTAACTGGATCTTGTTGACATACGTCATTTATATTATAATTTATAATATATATGACGTATGTCAACATGTATATTATAATTTATATAATAAGGGACAGAAACAAGGTTTGTTGATAATGCAGTCTATTATCCGAAAGGGTTTCTTAAAAGTCTCTGTCCATCTAGATTACCAACTCTTACATTTAAATTTAAAATTTCGCTTTTACGTAATCTTCAAACACTTAATCATCCCAATTTTAACTAGGATAGAAATGACTGCTATGTTGCGAAAATATCAATGAAGAAATAATTCTCAGTTGCATACTTTTTTATCGATATCAAACAAATATAATTTCGATTATTAGTTAAAGTTCTTTATTTACGAAAGCGGGGGAAGCTGCGACCGGGGATGCTAATATATATATATATATATATATATATATATATATATATATATATATATATATGTTTAATAAGGTTCTTGAGGTTCAGTCAATAAGTAAAAACAACTATTTTGGGCGGCGCACAGTGCTTCGAACATAGAGTGAGGGGGACAAAATTCGCAAACCCTTAAAATCTGATAGAAAATTTAAATACACGCTGAACAAAACATTTCCTATGGACATGGGTCCGGAAATGCACCTATAAAAAGTTATGGCAAGATAATTGTAAAATAAAGCAATTTTTTTTTCTTATTGTAGCAAAATGAAGTTCTAGGTGCAAGTTTTCAATACTAGCGTAAATGTTGCGTTTTGAGCTACAATAGGATGTGTTTGAGTTAATGAAGAAGATAGTAGTATAAATATATATATATATATATATATATATATATATATATATATATATATATATATATATATTTTTTTTTTTTTTTTTTTTTAATTAATGTAAAATGCTTAGTTTTTCTTTTCTTTTTTTTTTTTTTTTTTTTTTTTCAAAAGTAAGCACTTGCCCAGGTGGCAAATTTTATCTTTCACTGTTTTTTCGTCGTCACGCATTAGATCTGCAGTTCCTTCTTTGAAAATTAATTTTATGGTTTGCAATATATGGTCGACGATGAACGCAGATTTACCTTCAAGCAACATTTCCATTCCTCACTTCTAGCAACTTCAGAGCTGCCATAGCTATTAAAATGGCCATTGCCCTAATTTTCGCTTTCTCAACAAAAAAAAAATAATAAAACTGTCCCGGCGCAGGCAGGCGCAGTTAAAATTCATGGCAAATCAAAGTCTATATACCAAGCAACAAGAATATGCAAAAACTACAAGAGGATATTTGAGGATTTTTTTAAAAGCCTCTTCAAAGTTTGAACAATTTTCAAACTGGTCAACGAAATTTTACAAGCAGGCAATAAATATAATAAGTGTTCAGCTTACCAATTAAAGTAGTATATTTTAAAATAGATACCTTGACTTGTTTGTATTTTGAATCGTTAACAATAGTGATTTTTTATCCAATGAGATGTATCCAATGAGATGATATAAATCGCAAAACGAAAATACTCCTGAAGTTTTTCGATTCTGTTGACTTAAACAAATATGTAAACAATGAAATAATCATACTAAACAGTTGTCTAAGGTAATATTAAAAGGTAAACAGTTCGATAAAAAATACTTTGATTTTTGATTTTTGTTCATTGACGAAGCACTGTGCGGCGTTTCGAGACTATAGTGTTCTCATAATCATGCCCTACAGTGAAAAATCAGGTTACAACAACATTATATAAGTTACACAGGTTATTACAAACCATAAAGTTAACTAAAATATAAAAATATAAAAACATGCGTGAGAATATATACTACATATAATTACAAAATATGGATGAGTACGAAACTTCTTACTATGTGTTACTGGTGGAAACGCTATTAGTATCTATATTCAACTATAGTGTCCTCCAGTAACATTGTAAGTAGTTTCATACTCATCCATATTTTGTAATTATATGTAGTATATATTCTCACGCTAGTTTTTATATATTTATATTCTAGCTAACTTTATGTTTTGAATTAACCTGTGTAACTTATATTATTTTATTGTTATCTGTTTTTTCACTGTAGAGTATTATTTTGAGAATAATATAGTCCCGAAGGGTCGCCAAAATAGTTGTTTTTATATATTGATTGAACCTCAAGATCCTTATTAAACATCTAATAGTTACCTTCAAGAAATATATATATTTATTCTATAGGTCAATTTTTTATTTTTATTTATTTGTCTTTAAATTAAACTATCCTAAAAATATTTCTTTGGAGAAAAAAAAAAACTTTCAACTAATTCTAGCCTTGGCCCTGAACGGCTTAATACTCTAAAAATAGTTGGGAGATAAAGAAAATCATTTCGTCATTTTCGACTTGAACGACTTATTCCCTTGAAATATCTGGTCGATTTTTAATATATCTACTAAATTCTATTTTTTTTTCTTTCGTAAAATTCGAGTTCGCAGATCGTGTCACTTAATTATTTGTTAGATTTCACGTTCCTCTCTTTTCTACACCGATATTTTTTTCTTAAGATCGAATTTTTAATTGTTATATAATAATTAGTTATTATTATTTTTTACATCTAATCTTAAAATTACAAAAAAATTAAATAAAGAAAAAAAAAAGTAGGTAGACGTCACTTGATGTACGCGTGGTGGAAGAATCAATACAATTAGGATTGATGAATTAATTGCCACTTCTATTGGGTTTATTTTATTAGAATACTAGTTTCGAATGTTTAGCATACGATCTTCAGTTCTAAAACATACAAAATCTTCAACACATGGAAATCCATAAAAAAAACTAACTATGAATAATATATGCGTAACACATATATTTTGATACCATATACGGCCCATATTAGCATTCGAAACTAGTATTCTAATAAAAATAATCCTAATAGAAGCAGCAATTAATTCAATGCTAAAAATGTGTTTCTTCCATGATATTTCATGCTATAATTAGATAGGTCAAATAGTCAATGATTGTATTTATGTAACTATATTATATCGGCCATCATTAACATTATGACACGACTAGGAGACCAGAGCTGAGGAGGTCAAAGGGTTAGGCAGTCACCAGCCGGTAACAGGGCAGGATCCATTCAGTTTTTCCTGGAGGTCAAGGCCGAACTATCATTGACTACGGCCTCTTGATGTATGGTTAGGGGTTCCCCCGTGAATTGTCTAGAACCGTCAGGTTTTTTAAATCCCTTTCATTCACACTCTCACTGTTATATAATGTTGTTAGATTTATTCTATAATCGGGTTGTCCGGAAAATAGTACAGGCTTTCTTGCCTCCTTTAAAATAAATCCTCTTTGTAATAAACGGTTTTTATGTAAAATTGTTTGGTACTTGTATCAACGAGGCGCTCCACCATGTCGCCCCGACCTGCAATGCACCTGCGATATCGATTCCGACACTTTACTTCTAGTTCCCCATTTATCGATAGCTTTTCCTTGTTAACCCCACATGTAAACATTCGCTTCTACAGTTTCAACTTGGATTGTGTTGCTTTGTGTGTCATATTAATATTTAGTTTCCTCAAATGCAAATAGGTGAAACAAAAGTTAACAACATGAGTTTTAACATGGATTTTGTGTTTTATGTATTATATTTTGTTATTTCCACTTCCCTTATGTGAGAAACTTTCAGTTTACATGATTCGTGAAGAGATGCTTTTTCATCTATATTACTTATTGACCTAAGGTGTAGCAGATTTTAATATGAATTCAACAATACATATCGATCTAAACCAAAATGTGAGAAAGTATATCAACATTGATTTAGTGTTTTATATTTAGATAGATATTTTCACATAATTATGTTCTTATTTCTCATTTTAATATGAGAAGTTATAACAGAAGTTTATATTAGTTTGAACATAGAATTAGAGTTTATGTGTAAATAAAATACTATAACCTCCCCCATCGAAATAAAGCGACTAAAAAGTCGAAATTTAAACTAAAGAAGGTTAGGATCGATAGAAAGGCATTCTTGGCGCGTGAAGGGGTTAGAGCGCCTTGTCGATACAAGCACTTTTTTTTTAAATATAGTTTGTTAATGTTCATTATTTTTTCTCCTCTTAAGAATTTGACTTCTTAAATAATTAAGCCTTTACCCACAAGTATACGTCCTGTTTTTGTATAATTTCGTTTCAAATTGAGCCCAAACATCGACAAAGTGCGAATATAGCTTGAGTGTGTTCACATAAAAACTTGATCACCTCAAAATCAACGAAAATTAAAAAATAAATTAATAAAAATATCGTTATATAAGGTTTTTCGTTATGAAATAGTTGCAGCTTAGTTAGAAGTGTCTGCTTCAACTGCCCGTCTCTCTAGACCGCTCACGCGTTGGAAAACCATCTGATGTTTTGTATACGCAACAGATGGAAAAACGAAAAATATTTTATATCCATCAGCACTTCAATAAAACGAATAAAAGTAAAATATTTAATGCTTCGAAAACTTTTTCAATTCAAATAAAAAAAAAAAATTAAAAAATTACACAAAATAATTCAAACAATACTACAATAATTGAATGGGTCCGCTGAAAAATGTTCTAAGCGACAAAATTTCCGAAGTGGCGATTTTAAAGGTTTTTAAATGTATGATAATTAGTGCGTTATACTATGATATAGTAATCCATTATGTTATTATGCATGTAAATATAACAAATTAATAGGTGAAAAAAAAAAATCTAACTTACAAAACTAACAAGAACTTTAGATTATGATTTTCTTTCACTGATTACTCAAAATTTTGCTTGTCGATTAGAACGTTTTTCGGCGGATCCATTCAATTGTTGTACTTATTTTTTATTTTATTTTGTAAAGCGCGTAGCAACGCACGCCGGCTACAGCTAGTATTAAATAAAAAATCAAATTCCTGCATATCTAACCCTCCAGAAGAAAGATAAATGTAAAAAATCCTTCAAATCATATTACTGAGATACTTTTTTTTTTTTTTTTTTTTTTTTTCTATTAGCTGCGGAAGATGCAAAAGAAATATAATAAAAGGAAGTTCACTCAGGAAAATACTCATCAAACAATAGCTGTGGGTAAAGAAAAACCACTTGGCTGGGACCTAACTGCCTTCTCAGATTTCAGCCTTATATTTTTTTACTCCTGGTAAATATTAAATTAGCAGGGACGTCGTACTTTTATTTATTATAATCTTATTATTGATTACATCAGTACTCGTTCTAATAGTGTTGCGAAATATTATGTTTAAGAATAAATTGAGTTAAAGCAAAAGCATTAATTCTAGGGAATCATCCAGTTCACTTTTATAGACTGAAATTGTAGCTGCATGTCTTTTTTGAAGTGGCGTTTCATCGGCACTTCTCTTTCATCTTTGGCTGTTTCAGCGTCCCTATTGTCTGAGAGATACATCAAAGCTCTTTTTAAGAGGGATTGAACGAGTCAAACCGCAATAGGCTCCGAAAAGCGATGAAAAAGACGAAGGGAGGATATTAGAAGAGAGATGATATAAATACTTAAATTCTGGAATAATAAGTAATGCGAAGAAAATAATAGATATTTTACCCTTTGGTGATGACATGATTTTTTCTTCTCTTAGTAGGAAGATCTGCCTGGGAGGCAGACATAAGTAGATATAATTTTCTCAGGCATTCTTAGTTGTAATTTTGGAATAATGCAAATAAAAATATGTTTTATCGTTTTAATGATACTTTATTTTTATAATTGTGGTCCCTCCTATTCATCCAATCGAAATTTTATCACATTATCCCGTGTTGTCTGAGGGGCGCAGTTGGTTGACTTTGAGTTCTACTGAAAACAATTCCTCTTGCCGGGGAACATTTTGTTTATATCTTCCTCATCGCTGGCCTCGGTGTCTTCACTGCTTTGGTCCGCATCTTGATGCTGCTACACAGGTTGAGATACAACCCGGAGTTATTGTCTCATCATCTTGGGCAATACAATCATCTCTGTCCATATCCGAAATGGTATCTACATCTGGTAATAACTTCGTTTTCTAGGGAAATATGAATCGTAAGAATCAAAATCATCCGAATGGTTCCTTGATTCAACAAGTACCATGATCCTCCTAGTGCAGCTTGCGGAACAAAATTGCCTGTCAGGCTGACATTGAAACATATCAAAATAGGAAACTAGTGGGCAGGTTCTCAATAATGTTTGAGGTGGAATATCTGTCTCTCAAACAGACAAGATTCTAGAAAATGACGCTTACCTGAACTGAGAAAGATTGGAAGCAAAATTCACTCTTTCACATTGCAGAGCAGATGTTGACTGAAGCAAGTATTGTCCCCCCAAAACCCAAGTTCAAGGGGTACAGGATTTAGTGGTAATCAAGTAAATTACAACTGCCTGGGAGGCAGATATTCCCATTGAAGTTTTATAGCTGTATTGGTGAATATATAAAATATGGTATCGCCATCTTGGAGAAAATAATAAATGATTTTATGCAGCTACTTGTGGGGAAAAGCAAAAGTGTTGCCAACTTTATCAGCTTTGAGTATCAAGTATCATTTTACAGGTGTGCTACAAGATAAATGGTAGCCATTTTTAAGGATCATAGAAGCCTTTCCGCTCTGTACTATCGCTCTTGCAAGTCCAAATGTTCTCTGATTTCCTTGTCCCTTATTTATAAAATGAACATAATAGTATATGAGCTATGATATGCATTGCTGCTATCATCTATGAAAAAAATTATGGGTTTCATTGATGGTTTGTTAAGCCTTATTTTAATTATTAGAACATGCAGGACTCATAGGACAAGCTAGGGGGGGGGGGTAGAAGGGGAGATCTTAAAAGAAGGGCGAGTTGGTAAGAATATAAAAAAAAACTTTTAATGAGGTTTTATTAAATGCTTCCTTTAAAAAAAAAAATTTCTATTAATTACTTCGTATTTACATTAAAATTTTTGTTTATATATGTATTTAAATCATTTATACTTTATCATACTATACCACTGGAAAAAACGACAAAATATGTTCTTAAACGAACCTAATAATGTTTTAAAACCTTATATGCAATATAAGTAACAGTATTTTATTCGTAGCATGAAGAATGTTTATAAAATCGTTGGCTGTCCTGAAGTAGTTGTAAAGTCGAAGTGTGGACTTTTCAGTAGGGAATTTTTGGTAGTTATCCAAAATCCTGTCGTTACTCTAAAAGTACCTTTTGCACCGTAAGGTACTTAAAGGCCGTAGAGATCTTTAATTTGACTAATTTTTCAAAAAGCAGATATTAAAAATGATGCTTTGAAGATACATATTTAACTCATTTTAAAGGTGATTTAACCTATCACTCATTTACAACCACCAAACTAATGTTGTAGATGATAAAATTAAAGAAATAGGCCTAAACTTTGTTAATATATATTAAAACAATTAATAAAACAAGAATGTTAGGTTGTCAATTATATTTTATTTTTATGTGTTTCTCAGGTATGGGCTCTTCTTAACTTGTTTTGTATTTATGCAAATCAATACATCCACGTATTATTATTATCATTTAAACTAAGTAACATGTAAAAGGGTTTAAAGGCGATTGTAGTTTAGTATATTAAAAAGTGTTTTTGGTTCCGAGAAATCCTCTCTTTCCACAAATTGGGGTATATCAGTTTTTGATTGCGTAAAAGCCGAGAATCCTGCTATTCAAATATTGCAATTCAATTACACTTAATAATTAATTTTATCATTTAATTAACTATATAAATAAAATAATTTAAAAAAGGTTTTTAATTAAATTTAATCTTAACTGAATTACTTATAGTGAATTAATGTAATTCACATGTGATTGTATTTCAATTACATTCATTTCAAATACAAAGTAATCCAATTATTAATCGAATTACCATGTAATTCGATTGTGCCCAACTCTGCTTTTCTCAATCCACTCTAAAAATTAACGCTTGTGCTTGTTCAAGTTTCCCTTTAGAAACTTACCAGACTTAAAATACAGGAAACTGCTCGCCGTTTCTGACTTCTCCGACATCAGACGAGCGTTCAAAGCTCTCTATAAATTACAAAAGACTTATTTTATGTCAGCAATTAGACCCGTTTGGACATACGGAGTTGATCTTTGGGGCTCTACTAAACCTTCCAATTCTTCTATTCAATCCGTTTAATCCAAAACCCTTCGTAAATTCCTCAATGCTCCTTAATATGTTACAAACAAACATATCCCTAAAGATCTGAATTTTCCATGTATTGCAGATTTTGCTCAAACCTCAATGTAGATATATTCCCTTTCATAGTAAAATGCATACCCATTCTTCTTCCAACTTGCCTCGCATCCAATTTCTGATGATCCTCCGAGGCGTTTGGAAAGAAGATGGCCAAGAGACCTTCTAATGTAAAAATTACTGGCCGAATATTAAATAATAATCCAAAGAACTCTATGTCCTTAGTACAACACCGACAGTCTCCCCTACGTGGATATTATACCATGATGAGGGGATTATTGACGATGACATTACTAATTGTATTGCTGATGATGGCAATAGGATATCCTCACGGTGGTCATTGCACTTCTCTCTAAGTTCTGTTATATTTCATAAGCAGTATATTATAATCATCTGATTGGCAAAGTACTCACGGATGATATCCAAATAGAGGGCTCTGTCCGTAGCACGATGTGGCGGCACGAAGGAGGAAGTAGGGGATGTTTTGGCTAATACCCAACTTTGTATCGAGTGCCATAATGCTTGATAGGAAATAATCATGTTTAAATTTGTTGATATTTTCTTTCTTTTATTTAGATTTTTTTCTTATTTAAGTTTGGACCAAAATAACAATAATTTTGTTTACTCTGTTAAATGACTAACCCTTTCTTCGTACTTTTTTTTTTTTTTTTTTTTTTTTGTATTGAAGTACAGTATTGAACTCCAACTGTTTTAAAGTAAATTAATATTACAATCTGTCTCATTTTATGGCAATAATATGGATGATAAAGAAGCCATTCACACAATATGTAAACTGAAAATATCTCTCATAAGGGAAGTGAAAATAACAAAATATATATATATATCTTTACCTCAGAACCAGAAGAGTGTAAGTCACACTAGGCTAACTTTTCAGGGGAATTACGTAAGTGGACATAGGTAAGAACTTACATTCTTGCAACCCTTAGAAAATAGAAATGGCGATTTTTCAAGGGACTTAAGTAGTTATGGCTTATTGTAATATAAAATTCTTCATACAATGGTGCAATAATCTGAAAAAATTTGGATCATTACGTTTAACATATTCGAAAGCTGATTTAATTTGCAAGTTTTTGTGAAATTTGACGTTTTGTGGATATTTTTTTTTTCGAAAAAGGGTAAGCGTTGAAGTGAATACGACATTGTGACTTCCCCAAATAAGGTGAAGATCAAGCTGTTCTATATATACAGGTACTCAGCTATTATATAAAATTTAATGCTAAATCCGAAAATGTGGTCAAAGTTTAAAAAAAATATTTAAACAAAATGGAGATACTACAGCTTTTATGGAAAAAGAACGTCGTTTTCCTCAAAAAAGTCTTTGATTTATCGTATATCTGCAACGGATTGGAATAGAAAGGTGAGGTCTGCGGCATTTTGCTACATTTTTGATCTAGTTTCACCCATTTTTTTTTTACACTAAGAGATACTCACCCTGTATATGTTTACTATCATTCATTTTTTTTAACCATGAGATGAATAAAAACAGGAATTCCTGATGAATTACAAAAAACAAATAAATAGAATCGATAATGAGAGCAAAAATTTTGCGTGAAATATAAAAATTATATTAATAACTTAAATTAAGAGATACTCACCCTGTACATAATTTAAAAAAAAAAAAAAAAAAAAAAAACCAAGGAAACTTTAGATTGTTAATCAGGATGAAAATAGATTCGAATTCGTCAGAAGTAGTGATGTATAGGTACCAAAATTATTAAATTCTCAACATCGGTACTGGTATTCTCATTCCGGGAAAAGTCGGTTCTCTGTACCGATACCTTGTTTTAAAAATAAATTGTTATAACAAAAATAATCCATTTTCTATCATGCAAGAAATAAATAAGTAAATAGAAAATAGCATTTACTATCTACTATATAACATGTTAATTATTCAGACAATAGTAGAATGCACTCATATTTCTCTGTATGTTTTAATATTGTAGTAGAGTTTCGAAGGAAGGTTTTAGCAGAAAACTCTTTGGAACAACCGAAGTGAATATAAATCTGTGTTTTTTTTTTGTTTTTTTTTCTTCGTTTCATTTCCATGGATAAACAAAAGGGAAAAGAATCCCTTGAAACGCCATCGATAAATATGTATAGCGGTATGAATAAATGTTTTTATTATCTGCCTCTGCCGTGTTTTGTACTAATGGAGCTCCTAAGGACTTGCTACTTGACTCCTGACCTTATCGTTGACAATTAAGGCGGTTGGCTTGTGGTGCGTCCTCCCCTCGAGATCATCTCTTACCCCTGACCTTTCTCTCTTCAGTGGAGCCAAAGTTCAGGTCTGATTAGGATCATTATAAATTGGAAAAAATAAATAAATTGAAAAGAAAGTTTTGGATGACGGTGACATCTTAGTTAAATTATTCCTAATATTTGCTCATTAACATGTAATCTTAACCCAACCTAGCATTGTACTGGGTCTATTATAAATTCCATGTATCGTTTGTATTTATAGAATTATATTGAGTATTGTGAAAAATTATTTTTTAAAAATTAATTAACACAATTAATTAAACTTCATTAACGTTGGCTAAGGAGTTAGATCCCTCATTTAATCCGTAAATAAAACATAACCTGAAAATGAGGAGGTGTAATTTTCTCCCTTATGCAATAGATCCCTTCGTCTTGTTTATTATATATTTCAACATTCACTGATTTCCCTTAGCTTGAAGACAGATGTGAGTTAAAAAATAAAGTAATATAACTAATAAATGAATCTCTTCAAGATTTCTATTCATTTATTATAGTTTTTTCGTTTTCATTTTTAATGAACTAACAATTTGTATTTGAATTTTTTTTTTTTTTATTAATATTAAGCGGTAATTTTATTACTAAAATAATGAATGATGCATATTGCTTACGCAGATTTTGGTAAAACTGAAGGAATAATAGGTATACGGATAGAGGGAGAACTAAGAATAGTGGTAATGCAGTTAGAGTTAACGTCAAATGCAATAGATCTTAAAACCTAGTATCTTAAAATCTCCTGGGGGGAAAAGGAAATAAAATGAAAAAAAAAAACACTATAACTTTATCTAGAACATAATTGTGAAGCTTCAGAAACAATATTAAAGGATTGATGAAGTCATTGGAATATTGGTTAAGCTTTATAATCAAACATTAAACAAACGACAAAAAAATAGGACAGTCAAATATTCTTTATTTTCGAAAATTAGTATATCAAAAAATAATTTGACTGCGGTAAGCGGAAAAAAATTGACTGGAAGTAAATCTTAAATGCATTGCCAACACTGAAGAGTTTGGTATTTGAAGGGGTTATACAACAAAACACAATTTTGATTAATTTATGTTTAAAGATTTTTTTTTTTTAAATTTTCCATAAGCGGCAAAATGTTACGTACACCCTTTCATCTTCTTCATATCTCTTTTTCTAGTAGTTTTGAAGTATTAAAATTTGGCTACCTAACACCTCGGCACATAAATTCTTCACCCAATGAACTAGGTTGTATTATTAAAAATGTGTGACATAATCCCTTCATCCAAAAAGCCATTCAATTATTTAGAATTTTAGTTGTTTTTCCATCATAATTAATTTCCTATTAACAATACTCACCTCTTTAATAATATAATAAGGATTTATGATTCATGGCGAGAGTCATAATTCTCTTCTTTTTTTTTTCAATTAAAAATTCTTATTCTTATTAAATATTCTTCAAGATTTCATGTAAGACAACGATGGATGCCATTCATGCTAATAATTGAAAAGAGATTTCAGGGGTTAAAAGTCATTGTTCCGACTCAGGATTTATCGTTGAAATGGGACATTCTTATTAGTATTAATTTGTATTTGAGCCATATGGTATAAAAAGCTGAATCATTAGGCACTCAGATAATTCTTGATATTTCTAAAGAGGTCATCTTAGCTTGAATAGACTGCTCTTTTCTTTTAAATTCTTTACTTTTAAATGGTTAGCAGAGATGTTGATGTAAGAGTTTTAAGGATATTTAACTAAATGTGTAGGAAAATATTCTTGATGATTTTTAAATATTCTTGAAGCCTCATGTCTGGTTAAAAATTCTCACAATGAGAGTGTAAATTTGATAATTTAATTAAAATTGTTTTCTCAATTCGTTTTTCTTTTCTTATGACGTCAGTATTAGAACTCATATAACATGCTACTTATAAAGCCTGCACCTAGAAGTTAATTGTGGAAGTTAAGGCATCTACTCTGGCAAGATCAAAGCTAGACTGGTGTCGGCAACACAGGTCTTTCACAGTCTGTCACACTAACAGGATACAGAAACTATTAAATTAAACTAGGAAGTTGGGATACAATGGCTATCGGTGTAGAGCGTTTTAATATTAACAGTTTTTATGTTAATTATATAGTTTAGAAACCGATTTACCTGCATATAAATCAAATAAAATGATAGCTCCAGTCAATCATTATTTTTTTTGTATTTTATATTGGTTTATATTATATATTGGTTATACATATTCAAGAACTCTTATCATTCAATAAAGTCTGTTGAAAAATATCAGAAGACCTCTAAATATGAAGTTCAAATTCCGGAAACAACGTAGTAACCCGCACGAATCAGGCCGTTGTTTCCCGTTCTCTTGCAAACAGTGGGGGAATAGTGAGTACTTTTTTGCAAATGAAACTTTTCAGTCTTGGTTCCTTATTAATAATAAAACAAGGATTCATGGCGAGAGTAATGATTTTCCTGAATGGGAAAGGACGAAATATGACTCTTAATGAGCTCAGTAACTTCATAGCTTACTTTGTTCGGGAAATTATTGTGAGTTCATAATCCAAAACTATTCGTATTTTACCTGTATTGTGGAGTTTTTCGTCACTGCCTCTTTTCAGCGACGGAAGTCATGGGGGTTGCTACTTTGTTGCCGAGAAATATCTTCGGCCCAATCTTCACGGTCAGAATCAAGGCTACATACTTCAGGGACGGGAAAAAAATATTACTCACGATGCATCTTGAGGGTTACGACATTTTGCATACAAATCTCCGTTTCTGGAACGTTTTGGATTACACCGTTGAAGTTATCTATTCAATTATTCTTACCTCCCCCTCCCTCCCTGGCCCTCTAGGAGGGGCAGATTTTTTTATTTTAAAGTGGAATTGCTCGTCTTGGATTGAAGTCTGGGATACGATTTTAATACGAGCTATCAGTAGTTTCTATAGAAACGAAAATTTCTATTCTCTCAACCTGTGAATAGAGGTTGTGAGATTAGTCATTTCTGGGGACGTGTGAATTAACTGTTTTCCTCATATATTTACTTTAATGTTACGAAACAAAGGTTTTAATATTATTCACCATTATTATTGCTTTATAAATTTTACTTTATTTTCCCTTTGTTTCAAATCTCATTGCTGCCATTTTCCCGCATTTTGCTGGACTTAATTATAGTAATCTGCTTTTTTGGCATTGGCGAATTTCAATACTTAGAAGTGTTTCCTCATAAGGTTTCCTTTAGAATTGGGAATTCGAAACCATCTAAGAAGAACTCTCTGAAAATTAGCTAATTGTAATGTCATCCTAAGTTTTTTTAATTGGTTTTTAAGTATCATATGTTCCTCCTGAAATACCAAATCCTGTTTAAACTTATCCCTGAAATATGATTATTGTGATTTTTTCGCTTTAAATGTTACATAATAAATACACAAAAAAAAAAAAATGTGGTCTGGATGCCTCAACCACAATTTTTAATATTGCCACGTTTTATATTATCAACTTCTAATATTTAAATTTTCGTTATGTGAAATGGATGTTATTGGATTATCTAGACTTGTAATTATTATTTATTATTAGTTTAATTATTGTTGGAGGCAAGAAGTCTGACCGCTTTATGAATTATTTTTTTATTTTATTTTTTTAGGTTTAAATTAAAAGTAGATTAGGTTATGGTTTGTGAAACACCTTTTGATACTCAAACGAGTTTTTAATGGTCGTTCTATTAGATAGGGCTTGATTTAATTTCTGTTATTTAGCTATTAATCAATTTCAGGTTCATGAGACCTTTCTGGGCCACATCCTACTTCTCTACAGTGGGTACCCTTGAATTGGGGAAAAACCACGCTGAGCGTGATTAGAGGTCACTTCACCTATTGATACAGTCTTTGTTCTCCCAACAACTATTCAACCTAAGACACTTTGTGGGTTGTTACATTTCCATTGTTCTTTATTTTATTTTTATTTATTTATTATTAATATATATTTAAATATTATTTAGATAACTTGGTGAATTTCTATTAGTATAGGTACAAATATTGATTGATAACTCTAATTGATGTATAAACCATTTATAATACGCCTATTTAGCTATGTTGGTATCAAATGTTAATCAAACATTAAAATTAAAGAACTTTTAAGAAGAGATTTGGTAAATAGAAATGTTATTTATTTATTTTTACTTTTAAATTAAATGTTTTTAAGGTAATTACTTTGTCGGGATGTTTCTAACCGCCATTTTTTATTTTAAAATAAATATTTTTTCAAATCTCCTTTATATTTGAAAATATTTATTTATTAATTTTTTTTTATTAAACAATTTATAGTATTTTTTTTTAAAAATTTCATTATAAATTTAATTTTGAGATTGCCTAAAAATATTCATTAAAAGATTGAATGGGTAGAATTTAAAATATTATTTAATGTCGATTGTTTTAGTATCGTTTTATTGCATAGTAGGAACGAATTCTACTAAATTACAGAAATATAATATTTTTTAAATAGTTACGAATTATTCTTCCACTTATTTTATATATATAGTTCTAATATTTAGCTTATCGATAGCTTAATTAATATATATTTTAGTTTAAACGAAATATTAATTAAATTTTATTTTACTTTATTATTTATTAATTTTTAACATTTTTTTTCTTTCATTAGCCTGCAAAGTGGGTAAGTACTTAAAAACACAACTACCCTATACCCATAGAGGTAGACATTATTAGTAAAATCCTTTCTGACGATATAACATAGTTAATTATAACAATTACTTTTTTAATTTATATTTGTGTGATATGTATACACAAATAGTTAAATTTTATTAGCCTTTAATTTTATATTTAGCTGTATAACGTTGTTTTAAATTTACCTTAAGTACTTCTTGAATTTGGATCCTCCAATGTCCAATGTTGAACCGTAAAACCATTTTTACCTAGTATTGTTAATTTAACCTAGTCTTTCCTAAATTCCTCAATTTTGGTGTAAATAGAAATAAGATAAATTTACTATAACTTTTTTAAATTACCAACCTTGTCCCTACCGCACCTATAATTATTTGGTTCCGGTTTAATAGTTTAGTTGTTGGTCGCTGTCTGTAGTGCCTATTTACTAGTATTTAACTATAATATTAGTTATTTTTTATTGGATTTAGATAAAATTAATTTAATATTAATCTGGACACACATATTTATATAACCTGAGAATAAAAAGATAAAATATGCAAAAAGTCTATTGCAAAAAATGAGTTATAATAATTTAGAGAGAGATCATTTATTGTTGCATTATTTGATAGCACTTTATAATTATCTCTTTATTAAACCATTGTTACTATTTCAATTAATTAAGTATGAATTATATATTAGTATTTATCATTCTTGTATTTGAATAAATATCTTTGGCTAAAAATAAAAATTATAGTTTAAAAAACTGAAAACACACACGTTAATAGCACAGCGAATTAAACCTATCTTAGAAAAAATCTAAAGATCTACAACTATTAGTATATAACATTTTTTTGATTGGATTAGCCATTTTTGTTATAGACTGTTAAACATGACCAAAACTAACTTTTTCAGAAAGTTAGCGAAATTTGTCGATTTTTGACAATCGATTGTGACCAAACGCCTAAATCAAATTCAGCTTAAGATATGTCTTGCTCAATTTAATAAACTTTTATTTCGTAACTAACACATTTTTCGATTTAAAGCATTTTTGTACATTTTTTTTTTGCAAAAACTTAAAAAAAAATTCGGATTCAAAATTGTAGAGCATTAAATTTACTTTAATTTCATATATACGTTTCTGGCATTCGAAGCGAATATTTATCAAAAAGTGAGGTAAACTTTTTTTTAATTAAAAAAATTATCGATTTTTAATAACGTATATCTCGAAAACCGTTGGAGTTTCGACAAAATATGTTTTGAGTCAATTTTATAGGAAATTTAATTTTGATTAGTTGCATATTTTTCTAGAGTCCACCATTTTCGAGATATAATCGAAAAACACGAAATTAGGACCTTCTCCTCTCTCCCCACCCTTAGCTCAACCCCCAGGGGCGGGGACTTTTAGAATGTTTACGTTTTAACTACTCTTAACGTAGCTGTGAAGTCAAAAATTATCATATATTTCATGCACTCAACACCCCTCATTTACTGCACTGTTATCCTTTGACGATCTTTTGACGAGTTATAGAGAAAATGTGCCAAACAAAACTTGGATTTTATAACAGTACGGAGCTCCTGCTGGAATGGGTATTACAAGAAATTAAAAAAAAGAAATTCGGAATCGGACAAACATTTTTGGAGTTATGACGAGAAATGTACCGAAAAAATAAGGATTTCACTGTAGTACGGGGTTCTCAGCGTGCTGGCAGGGTTGCTTTACGGGACTTAATCAAATATAGGGACTGGAAGTAAATTTATCCAACTTTCAGAAGAAAAAACAAAACAAATTTTTGATCAGACAAATAGTTTCAGAGTTATAGCCAAAAGAGTAGCGACAAACGCGTTTTAGCGGAAAAGTGCGACTTACCGCAGACTAGCTAATTTTTCGTCCTGCACAGTTCAAAACTATTTGAGCAAAAAAAGAATAGAACCAGATTTATTGTAAATTTGCTTACCTTTAATTATGTACTAAACACAAAATGTGCTGAAAGTAACTGTTACGGAGTTATTGTATCAAACTACTAAAAACACAAGTTTCAACGCTTTTCCCTGATTTTACTTTTTTTTAATTAACAAAAAAAGTATTACACCTATAAGCCTCGGTCTGTGTTAAAATTAAAGCTAATTAAATTTACTACAACATTATTTCTCATGACTTTCATCGTAGGATCACCCCTTCAGCTGGTGTATCTCACGAAAGTCGGCCAAAACTTAACATTTGGACTTTTTGGAAAAAAGTTACTAATTTTCAAAGCGACGTAACTCAGAATCTATTGGACCAACAGAGCTGCAATTCGGCCCAAATTGTAGCAAATTTAGTCTAATTTAAAAATGGTACAGCAAGTTGTTTACCAAAAACCGAAATAACTTAAAAAATGTCGATGTTTGGCCACCAGAAGTTTTCCCATCCACTTTTTCGGTTGCAAACATGGATTTACTCAACTCAGATATGCCCTTACAACATATCAAAAATGCAGTTCTCTTCAATTTTTTGTGACCTAAAGCCCTTTTTTGGTACCAGGCCGCTGGCCTATAAAGATTGTTGGGATGTGTTTGGATTTATTTTTAATTCTCCATTTTTGACACCATTCATGAGGGATTTTGATATGAAATCGGAGTGATTACAAACCATTGTTTGATAATCTGGACTCTTAAAATTCACCTCATATATTGTGTCATTATGGATATATAAATCTATGATATATTAAATATTAAATTTAAACAAAATACCATTTTTTATGTTTATCATTCTGATTTGTGACATGTCTGGACCTGAGTCCATTATGCAAGCCCCTGGGCCTACTATCCGCTCTGTCAAGGTGGACAGGCTGTTGTCCCCGAGACCTTGTAGAGTATATATCTCTACACAGCCGGTCTCTATCGTGGGCGACTTATGTCGGTCGCCCACTGCATCCAGTTTTCAAGTGAGGCGTCTGGAGGAAGTTTCCCTTTTTTTAGAAGATGGGAGAAAGAGAAAAAATTACATCGTGCAATGGTTTTAGAAATAGGTTATGATGGGCTCATAAACTAATTTGAAAAGTGAGAATATTTATTCGCGAAATATTCATTCACAGCGAAAAAAAAAAAATCGTTTTATTGTATCAGTGGACCATAAAAAACATATGGCTCACTTCTTAAAGTAGATGAACCGTTCTGATCTCATCCAGACAAAAGAACAGGTTCTTCCATCAAGGGGTGGCTATCGTAAGAGAAATAACGATATATCGTGATATATATTTTTTAAAATTAAATGCCATTTTTAATATTCCAGCCTGAAATAAAATGGAATGAATCTTGGTTATACTTCGGCGGGCTTTTTAAAAAAATGTGAGGGAAATAGATTGACCCTATGGTACACAGGCATTAGAAGTCATTCTTCTTATTGTTAAAAATTTGACACAGTTTCAGTTATAAAATTCAATACATTGCCGCTTACCTGAGGTAGAAGAAAAAAAAAGTAAGTTAATAATTGCAAAAATGGAGAACTTATTCGCATTTAACGTTACCAGCTCATGTTATAGGACACATGAAGAAAATAGATTTTTACGTTTTGAATTAAAATTTAATTATGAAAACAAATCATTATGAAAAAAATTCGTAAGTACCTTGAACATACTTGTTATGCGAGAAATTTCATGTAAAAAAAAAAATTGCTTTGGGATTTACATTCGTATGTAATGGTGGAATGACCTTACTATTGCTGTTAATTTTATCGTTTTAGCTAATTTAGGTAACGGTATCAAACCACTATTTCACCAAAGTCGTCTAAAATGGATTTTAATGTGAGAAATTATCATTGTAAATATTGTGCGAATGGATTTGTTGTCATCTATGTTACTTATTGCCTTAAGGTAAGACAGATTGTAATATTAATTCAATTAATACACTTCTGCCTAAAATCAGAAGTTAACAATTTAACTTTAAACATATATAAGGTGTTCTAATTATTGGTATTTTGTTTCCATTTCATAACTTGAGGAAGTTTGTCAGAAGTTAATAACACTATTTTCTATATTTTTTTAGTGGTTTCTATCTTTGTATATAAAGGGATTTAGGGTGGAAGCAGGGGTGAGCAGTCGTTACCTTAATTTATTTTGCAAAATAAATAGGAATACTGTATTTTAAATGATTAAAATTTATATGTAGTTCATTGCGAATTAAACAGCAGACAGCTGGCACCTACTCGTAGATATCAATATTATGAGGTCAAAAATTTAATTCCCACATACTGTCTACAGTCAATTGTGGGAAAAGATACTACCCCAGAATTTGTCTACTTAATTTATTCCTTTTTGGTGATGATTTGTCCAGCTCTAGAAATTAATTGCTTGTTGGCACTGAGGTGGAAACAGTAGCAACATATTTCCAACTTCAAATTTTTATAGACAGCTCGTACGAAATTGGAAAATGGAATTAGAAACATTAAACTTAAAAAATTCCCCCTATTTAAACCACATTTGTAAGTTTCAAATTAATATCTTTTATTTTTGGAATATTCTTTATAAAAAAAATCTTTCGAGGTCTTCAAATAAATATTAATAGTTTTAAAATAATAATAACACAATTTAATCAATAAATGTAAATTTCCATAGTTTACAGCTAAATGTTAGAATTTTACTTTTTTACATATTTGTTTAATTACCGGGATATTATTTATTATTTAACATCTATAACTGGATGTTGTACTATCGTTCAATAAAATGTTTCAAAATAATAATAAAATGAAAATATAGCTCAGTTGAAATTCTTTAATACTAAGCCTTTACTAATTACTGACAATTTACATAAAATAAGCATTTATATTTTTAAGGAATCAAAATCAAAATTCTTAAGGAAACAAATCTGAAACAAACTAGAACATTTTCCATATACTGTGGACTATTCTTGTAAATGCATTGAATTCTTTAATAACATTATGTGAATAATTCAATTTTTTTTTTTTTTTTTAATATATGAATAATCATTAATGAAATCTTAACAGCACTTGTATGAACCAACATGTTTAAATTTCTCTTTTCCAGTGCCATTATGTAATACAGTCCCCCAGAAATATCTAGATACTAACAATAAAATAATTTTAAAGAAATAAAAACATGTCCCATGAGACTTGGAAACAATGGAGGAGAAAAAACAGCTGATCTAACAGGTTGAGAGGAATGCGGGATCATCTAGCAAGTACCTGACGTCAGTCATAATGGCCACTTACTAGATAAGGAAGCCGTTTAAGAATAGCAGAGCAACTGCGTGCAGCGGATACCAACAGAACAAGATGCGGAGAACATGCAGGATTCAAAGAGCAAAGAACAGCAGGGAAAAAAATAAATCAAGGATATATCCAGAGCTAAGTGATACCAGATGATCTGTCGCACAGATGTGTAAGATTTCCGGCACGTCTCATTTAACTGATTAATTTTAGCGTGTGTCCCAACTGGATTCATCCGGTTCACTAAATTAAAACAGTAATATCTTAAGCTATAACAAACATCTCTTTCGAAGCAACTGAACTATCAAAGACCACTAAGGAATCTGGTACACCAATGGTGTTAGTACTAAAGATTATAAAAAATATCGAAACTAAGCAAGAAAATGAAACATGATTAAATCAACTTTGTTTACCCCTAGAATATTACAGAAGCATTGATACAAGGGAATTATAGGAGGACTATAAATATATAGGAATTATTGATAAATGTAAATATTCGGAAATTTTTTTAATTTAAAATTTTTTTATTGATATTTACAACTGTATACATCGTATACATCTATTAAATTTGATGAAAGTGATTGCAATGACATGCCTATAACATTTAAAAAACTACTCACTTGTAGTACTTCATTAAAAGTTTTATATAAAAAGATCTCTTTGCCATCCTCTTTTCAGAAGCCTCGGAAGATTATTGAGAATTGAGTGTGTGGCAAGTTGGGGGGGGGGGGGGGGGGGGGGGGGGGAGTTGATTGGAGTAGGTATGGAGTTTACTATAAAAGGTTAGGTATCTGGTTCGGGCCAGATCAGCAACATATGGAACATTGAGATCTTTATGGATGTTTGTGCCTTAACAAAAAGCATTGTTGATTTTAATGGTCAGTAATGGATCTAATTACTGTAATGTTAATGAGTCTTATGTAATTTTTTAATTGACATGGTGGGATAACACCAGGAGGTTTTAAGAGGAGTTTTTGCTAAAATAAAGTGTATTAGATCTTTATTGATGTTTGTGACTTAACAAAGAGCTTTGTTGATTTTACGAAGGATTTTGGATTGTAAGGATTGTGAGGCAAGTTGGGGGACTAGTTGATTCGAGTGGGTATGGAGTTTACTATGAAAGGACAGGTATCTGGTTTCGGCCATATCAGCAACATGTGGAACATTGAGCTCTTTATGGATGTTTGTTTATGACTTAACAAAGAGCATTAATGATTTTACGAAGGATTTTCATGTATCATGAAATGATCAAGATCGGATGTAAGAAGAATTGCAAGGCTTACTCCGTATAAATGGATCTAATTACAGTAATGTAAATGACTCTTTTGTAATTTATTGGGGACATGATAAATGAATTGTCTAGTAAATTTTGGAGTTGTCGGAAACGACAAACAGTTTCTTGAATTTAGGTCTGTTATGTATTTAAAAATTAAAAACACAAAACAGGGCAGAAAGATAGGATGGAAAACACTAACTTCGTTTGTGCACAACTGTAATATTTGTTTCAACTTTTCATATTACAAAATCATAGGATGTATTCTGCGATAAAAAAAAATAACATGGGAAAAAAGTGAACCCATTATTCTTTTGCTTTTCAGTGAAACTCGCTGATCCGCTTCTCTTTACTCGACTCTAAGGTAATCCGCTTCTCCCTTGAAGTTCCTTGGGGACGCACAATATTTTAGTATAATCGCTAATAGTCCAGCCATGTTGTACATTTTGTTGTTAAAAAGGTCGGGTAGTTTTGATGTATTTATATTTTGTAAGTGCTTGTGTGCTAAAATCCAAATTTTAGACATTGAAGCTAAATTGCCGCTTACTGATTGGTAGCATCGAAACATTCTACCTTTTTTTCGTTTCACCTAGATATCTGGTGCACAGGTGATTCTAAAGAAAACCTTTTTATATTTAAAATAATGCTTGGCTGCATTTAATACTATTTGAGTAGAAAATAAGTTTTCCAGCTTTAAAGGCAACTATATGTTTTGATTTTATGGAATCCTGTTAAAAAGTGGTAATATTATTATTATCTTTTTTTTTTCTTTATGTTTGTCTTTGACAACGACGTTTAGAGCATACTTCATTATAAATAATTTAAAAATGAGTTAGTTTGCTATAATCCATACACAAAAACAGTGTTATTATTATCAATACTTCTATTCATAAAAAGCTAGCCAAAACATTTCTATTGACTTAAAAATTGACTCCTTTAAAAATGGTAATATATAACTTTTAATATAGTTATAATACCCTTCTAACTATGAATGATATGTTTCATTGAAATCTTCGGTTAATCTGATTATTGGCCGTTCCGTCTAAAATTCCCCTGGTCCTTAAGGGGTCGAATTAATGAGGTTCTGCTGTACATAGGACTGACAAAATATAAATAATTTTACACGATTATAAATGAATCATTAAAAATACTGAACACAATCATTTACCTTTATTTACAGTCTGTTTTTAATATTTTTTTAAATAAGTACTCAAAGCCTTCTTATAAAGTTTAGATACTTAAATCGTATACATGTAGTCAGCAATTTACGTATTATTTATTTATACTATAATATTTACAGTATAGCGCCAATAATATTTTTATTATTGCACTAAAGAGTGTGGAATTATGCAATGGCTTGTTATAAAAGAATTTCAACTAAAGAATTTAGAACATTTTTTATTTTATTTTATTTTATTTGTTTTTTATTTTTACATTTTTTATTTTTTTTAAACACTTTTTATTGTATTATAAAACACTTATTGTTTTTAGTCAAAAGTTTAAAGACTTGTATTATACTCCACATTTTATCTATCAATCAATACGTTACATTATGACTTGAAAGTTTCACAAAAGAATATCATCGATAAGACATACAGACAAAATACATTGACGCCTAGAGCATTGTCACTGTTTTGTGTCAGGGCTGCTTTATTTATTACTTCAACTTATGTAGAAAACAGATATGTTGGAGTGCTATATATGTATATTTATTTATATCCTAAAAAGTCAACGACGTTCTATGTTTTCTGAAACTGCTTTGTCAAACTTGTAGTAACAAAAAAAAATTGCGAATTAACTGAAATATTAAAGGGGGTAGGGAAAAGGTTTTTTTTTTCGGGACTAGAAGAAAACAAAACAAAAAAATATAAGGCAAAAGTTTGTATAAGAATGTGATTAAAATTAAAAGCAAAAGGTATGAAACTCAAAAATACTTATGAGGTAGAAAAATGAATGGAATTAAAAGAGGTATTGCAACTTGATAAATCTGTTAATGTTTGTCCAGGTTAGTTTTTTTTAAATTTTGCATTGTTGAAGATCAGTGTCATGTAATCAACTTCTTTCTATTTAAGTTTATCAAAATTTAATACAATTAGGATTGGTGAATTAATTACCTCTTCTATTGGATGATATCAGTAGTGGAAGGGGAGGTAAAAATGGTCAGGTTGGTGAAATCTTTGGGGTTTTCCTATGACTAGTTGGTTTTTTTCGTTCATATTGTAACAAATTAAAAATTGAACGAATAGAAATATTTATCTGGTCATTTGAACAAAAACCTGGATTGGCTTTGAACCATTATATTATTTCTTATGATTCGGCAGCTAAGCCTTTGTTGTTGTTTATTTCGTTTAACGTCACTTTATGCTGCTATGGCTATTCTGACGAGCTAAGCCTTTTATTATTATTATTTGTTATATGCTCTTATAAGTTATTTTAATTTCTGATTTACTGATTGTCCAGTTTTTCCCGAGTATTTAGCTCTTCACAGCCATTAAATTTTATTTCATATACACAGGTTTTTTGGAAAGAGTCTATTTTGTCTATAGATTAAAGGAAATTAGAAAGAAATGGTTTATCTCCTTTAATCGCAGGATTTAAACCTAATTTTCTTAATTATTTTCCGACTTGGGTCGCAGTATGGGATCAAATCATATTTCTTCGGGGTAGATTTGTCCTCTAGGGTATTCTGTTGCCTTGGGGATCTATGTAACAATGCGCTGATGTCTCGAAAATTGTGTGTGTTTTAGAACTAATGATGAAAGTTTAACATTCTAAACTAGTTTTCAAATAAAATAATTCCGATAGAAGTGGCAATTAATTCCATCCTAATTGTATTGAACCTCCTAAATCACCCTGCGTACCCTAAATGATGCAAAATTGAATAGAGTCGAACCATAACTGTCCAATCAATTGTTTCCTACCTTAAACAAATACGAACATCTCCATTTCTTACTTTTCGATTTTCTTACCACCTCGGTCCGCTATGCAATACCTGCCCAACAAAGGCTGGAAGTTGGCTAACAAAGTTGAAAGGTAACTTGATTATTATGCTTCCAAGGTGTGCCCCCTCTTTCCTGGGACATCAAATCAGATTCTGCTTTCTATCTTGAAAGTAATTGGTCTATTACGGTTGAAGGCAATATATCAGCTTAAATAAGGTTACTCGCCTGGTAACTTACTCCTATTTACATTATTACATACTTAATACATATCCTATTTACATTAATACATTTATTATAATACTTATAAATTTATTTACTTTTTTAAGTGTTAGAGAAAAAAATCTTGCGTTCGACGAATTGTAGTTAAGTCCCCAATGACGTGAGATTCCTCCTCATTTAAAAACACTATACCGAAACGCAGGTCATACACGATAATTTATTTACTAAATTTAAATGGTCTATCATATCTCAGACAATGAGGAACCTTCACCTTAGTTCTTTAAAGGAAATCATTATTTTCACAGGGTCGCCTACAAATTCAAACTCCCAGGTTATCGGGTTCCAATTTTGTGGGACTGCTCTTAATAGTTTTAACCATTCGGTATATTATATTAATTTAAGGTATTTAAATATTCAAACAAAGGTAATCCTCATTGTTTCTAAACCCCTTCTTAATGCCTTTCCCTACTATCCTCTGCTATTCCTCAAAAACCGTACAATTTATGTCCGAAATTCCATTAAAAACCTAGAAGTAACTTTTGGTCAGCTTTGTTGGAATAATCATATTCTCCAAATCACCAGGAAATCTATTTTTATTCTTAAGCAACTTCTATATTTCCTCGTAAAGTATTCGATTACTTTTGGTATCATCTCTTCTTCTTCTTCTGCGATCTTTCCTTAGATGGCCAGATTGCGGCCATAATGGGGAGTGAGTGCGTAGAGTCCTATTTTCCATCTGCCTCTGATGAGTGATGAGACTATTTGCCCCTTGCGGTTGAACTCTTCCGACTTTAGCGGTCTTTGAAGGATGAGGTCCCATCGCAGTTCTCCAGTCGTATCGCTGGACTCCAACTCCGCCAGGAGATATCTGTTCATGGGCCCATCCAACTCTTACTGTTTTCGGCCCCATGTCAGTACTGGTGATGCTGCTGCCCATCACCAAGGATGTTTTTTATGAACTCCCGGTCGAGATCCGCCGTGTTTGATAAAAGCAGGGTCACCTCTAGCAGGATGCGACTCAGGTCGCGCACGGACGGTCTTGAGAAGAGTGGAGGTTCTCCACAGCTTTCCCCTGGGTGTGGAGAAGGACCAGTCCTCTAGGTCGACCCTAGGTAAAGGTGCTACCTCTCCCCAAACCCTTGACTCTCTCTCTCTTATTTTCTCCTACTTTCAGTACGGGTACATAGTAGTATATGGAAGATTGCCTGATGAGGTCGAAATGATGTAATAGTCTAGTTATCAGTTTTCTCAGATTTATTTTCGGAATCACCATATCTCACCGGTATTCTGGAATTGAATGGCTTTACCCTAATTCCTGGCATCAGTACGTTCTAGGTGCACTCATATTTCAACCGTGGGGGGGGGGGGATCCCTGCGCTCCTTCATCTACCTCTCAAATACTAGCACCAAGCCCATCAACCCGTTCACTCCTGCGCATCGAACTGCATCCTTCGTAAAATCCTTTATTATCTCCGCTTCCTCTTTATGGAATTCATAGCCCATCTCAATTCGGAAATGCTTCTCTCTAACTTCCTTTAAACATCATTTATTTCTTTACCTTCTGAATTTTCAATCTTCTGAGCAAATGTAGAATACGAATATTCGTGTAATAGATACGTTTTTTACTAGATTTCTCATTTTTTTTCAGCTCATAATTTAATTATTGGTCAATTATAGCCAGACGATTGCTCTATGTATTGCATTAATTCGTAGGAGGCAAGTTGTTTGTGAATAAAGTTTATTTTATTCTGCTTAAAATAATGCAACAATAATCAGTTCATTAATCGTTAATTGTTTAATCTGTAATTAATTGTAATTGATGGTGCTAATGTAATATTTGAGGCATGGAATTCCAAAACCAGCTAAGTCCCTATATAAATATATATATATATATATATATATATATATATATATATATATATATATATATATATTATTGAATAGTTTTTCAACTAGACTACCCTCAGGTGAAAAGTTTTCTCATAAAATTAGTTAAATCACATTGAAAAGAGCTGTACAAAAAATGATTTCCCTTTCTAATCCAGTCCAACCTTTATCTTTATCGACCAGCTGTAAAAATTATTAAAAAATAGCTGGTTTTGGAATTTGATGCTATATTGTTTTAGTTATTTTCTTTTTAATCAATTAATTTTTTTTTTATTTCAGGTAAGAACTTGAGTTACTCCTGTGGCATTGCTGGCATTGCAAAATATTCAAAAGTATGTAATTTTCATTACTCTTCTCGACTTTGTTTCTGACTGAAGAACAGAAAATGATCTACAAGTTATTGAAACTTTTTCAATTATAACTTCTTATCTGGAACACGTGCCAATCTACTTGATAATAGAATTTTCCGTTTTTTATCTTCTACTATTTCTTTCTTCCCATTCCATGAATGCTCATTGTTAAAACTTTTTCAATCTCAAATTATATGGTTGTAGTTATTATATAACTTTTCTTATACAAATTAAAAAACTCATTTGTTAATTAAAAAAATAATAATAAAATTATCCATACAAATACTGATGATTTTCAATAATATTATATATATGTATTCAACATTGACTCGTTTGTACATTTTTTCTTAATATTTTTTAAATTTATATACTCTTGTATATTATTACTTCTTTTTATTTCTACAAAACAAATGAAAAAAAGTATTATTTTTGTGATTGATATGATTTTTAGTAGTCACCTGATCATTTCATTTAATTAAAAGATAGTTTTTGATCTACCCTCTGCCATATTTTTTTAGTGGCGTGTCTTTATCAGGACTATTAGAAAGGATTTCTTGACTGACACGGGTTGAACTCTTGCTGACTTGTAATCTATCTGTTTTATTTTGTTGATTTTTCATGAACTACATTTACTAGACGAGCGTTCAATGCTCCCAATTAATAAAAAAAGGCTTAATTACATGACAGTAATCCGACCCATTTGGACATACGGAGTTGAACTTTGGGATCCACTAAACCTTCCATTTATTTTCCGCTTCCAATCCTTATAATTGAAAAAGCTCAATACCCCTGATTATGTCAGAAATGAACATATCGATAACGATATGAATGTCCCACATTGTAATTTGCCAAATTTGTAATGTCCCACACGTTGTAAATTTGGCTTAAACAAGATCCACTTGTCTCCTTACTTGCTTCTCACTCGATTCCCGATGACCCGGCGAGCCGTCTGAAAAGAAAATGGACCAGGGTCATTTTGATCTAGAACATTTATTGAAGTGCTACTAATAGGTAGTTCTTCCCAAGTTATATTGACATGTCATTGTAATCTAATTTCACACGCATAATTTTCCACTACAGGAATGAAATTCAACCGCACACGGTTGCCTCAAGCCCAGTGGAGACGGCTGTGATCACCGTGCTATAAGAAGGAACAAATACGGACGCCACGCTATTTTTACAAGGGAAAGTAGTGAAACCTTTATCAGAAAATAAAACACTTTCCAAACAGCGGAAATATCTATTATTCACTTCAAAAAGTACACAATTCATTATCTGCCAAAATTTACTTTCTTATAAATCCCGTTTTTCATCATATCTCTCATATGTTACAAAAATTAATAATAGAAGTTACAACATTAAATTAATTAAATAAATAATAAAAGGTCTAAACAATTGGTACAAAAAACCTTTGTCGTTCTTGAGAGTTTGTTGGAAGTTAGTGTCTTGGAATGAAAGTCGATTCTTTCGAGATCCTCATTTTATTTTATTTTATTATTTTTATTAATTTTTTTTTAAGTTAAAAAACTGTATATATTGCATACAGTTTTAAATATGAATGAAGTAGATACATATACAAGTATATATAATACATTTGTTTATTTTTGTTCATTATTGTCATATTTTTAAGTTTCGAACCATTTTTCTTTAATTTTAATCTTATCTTTTTTGTTTTCGTTTTCTTCTAACCAGGATGAATAGTTGCGCTATAAGCCGAAACGCCAGCACACCAAATTTGGATTGTTTTATTGTGATTTAAATGACCATACCCTTTAACTATCTTTTTCCTTGTTAAATGCTCATACGTCTGTTAAATTTCAAATCTTAAACTGCTTATTACCAGGCATATTATGTTTGTTTATAATCAAGTATCTGTTAATTGTTTCACTGAGAACGATATCATTCATACTATTCTGATAATTTGCTATATGCAATAGAATATGCTATATGCAAGTTGCTGATAAGAGTTAACACTATCAAGTTATTTGACACTATATTTGAAATGAAACTTTTTACAATAGTTTAATCATTTGATAAGGTATTAGTTTTAAGAGAGAAATATTTATAGATGTAGATTGTTGAGGTATGCAGTCATAGATACACAGCAATTCAAAATAATATTTTAATTGCTGTGTATCTATGACTGCATACCCCAACAATCTACATCTCTGTTTAATCATTTCTTACATGAAGATCATAAATCTCACTTGAGGTACGCATGGTGTTATACAAGGATCAATACAATTAGGATTGATGAATTTATTGCCATTTCTTTTGGAATTATTTAAACTCGATCCTATTGTTAAAATGAACAGATAAACATTTCCGATAACCCCATTTTAAATTTGTTTCCAATAGGAACGGAAAAATCCAACGAGTCATTAATGAAATCCCACAGTAAACCCCAAACATTTAACATACCTGCCCCCTTCCCCTTCCCTCGATGGATATATTTCAGATATCTCTTAGATCTCCTCAGTTGAGTACCAATGTTTGATTTCTTGTCTTACATTTTTGAAAACTTTAGTACCTATAATCCATGTAACATAGTACTGATGTGTTGAAAAATTTGGTATGTTTTAGAACTGAAGATGAATGTTTAGCATTCTAAACTAGTATTCTAATAAAATAATCCCAATAGAAGTGGTATCATGTACTGCTTCTGATAAGGAAACTGTCATCAAATTTTCGATCCAACCATCACCATTTTATTTTTGAGTTTGAAAAAAAAAGTTACACATTTTGAGGGTAAAAAAAAACGTTGAACAAGAAAACTATTGACCCCTAGACAGCAGATATATTCATGCCACAAAAAAAAAAAGAAGAATTAGTATTAAATTTGGGAGAGTTTCATTAGGATTTTAATATTATTAATCAAGGTAATTATTATAAAATTTACTTGTTTCCCTTTGAATCTGGTTAGTTTCTTAAGTTTGTTCAAGGTAATTTTTTTATTTTTTTATTTTTTAATGCTGCTTTTAATAAAATTTCGGAAGGAACTAAGGATTATTTGCTGGTTCTCTAAATTCCATGAGGATCTTGTTCCATACGTGCCATTAAGGAAATGGTTACTCTACTCTGCCTGGTGGCAAATAGACCGTACGAGGGTGGAAAACTAGATAATTTGAAAGGAATTAACTTTCGCTGGCCATTTATCGGGGCCTATCCGGAACGGAACAACGAGCTGTGAACGCTTCGCCTCTAGAACGTTCCGCTTCATTTAACAAACTCTTCTGCTCTCTTTCAGATTTGTGTTTTTGTGCTTTATCCTCTCATTGCTGGAATGATTCGATATATAATGATATTAATAATTGTTTATTCGAAATCGACGTGATAGTAACAGTTCAATTTGAATCCTAACTTTATCCATACTAGTTACGGAATCATTTGTGACAGTAATCGACTAAGCTACGTGTTTTGTACTAATACTGATTATTATTATATCTTCATTTATAATTTTATTTTATTTTTTAATTTGTAAGCAGGGCCATGCCCTATACAAAGAAGTTCGGGCTATATATTATGTACAATGAAATAAGATACAAACATTAATACAACTACAAATATTATGCACATTATCTAATAATAATTCAAACTCATCTAACTCATCTAATAATAATTCAAATAATATACCAAAGCACTTTGAATAAGCTAAGAATTAAATACAACTAATAAAAATTAAATAAATATTTTTCTATCTAAATAATAAAAAATACCTAATAAAATAATTAACACTTTTTTTTATGTCCTTTATAAACCTTTAAACTTTATCAAAGATCATATTAAACTACTACTTTCAATATATATATATATATATATATATATATATATATATATATATATATATATATATGTCATATCTCAGGCAAATAGGTATATACATGATACTGATATTTTACAGTTAAATCTACTATATCTCAGTAAAAAAATTTCTGATTTTAATTATATTTAAAATAAAATATGCCAGTTTTTTTGCTTCTATTTCATTTTGTGGATTAAGTATTTGAAAACTGTCATTTGAATCAAGGCTAGGGTAATAAGTGTATCAAGGCTAGGGTAATAAGTGTTACGCAGGCCATTATAAATTGGGCAAGTGTAAAGAATATGTCCGAGGTCTTCATTAGTTTTTATATTACAAACCATACAGATTTCTTGAGGATTAATTTGTGTGATTTTATCTGGAGTGATTATTTTTATTATATGTTTTCCTGTAGTTCTTAACTCTGCAATAATTCTAGTGAAAATTAATATTTATCCTGAATATTAATGTAAACAGGGATTGAACCGGTTGGATTAATGCTATTGTAGAATGTGCTAAAATTCGACTGCTAGCTAGAGGGTAGATCCGAATTAAATAAATAAATTTTGTATTTTTCTAATACAGTTTGACTTTTTTCTTTGAGTTTAACTATATTTGATTCGAAAACTATTTCCCCTTCTCCGATTTTATCCAGAAAATGTTTTATTTGTAAACACCAACTATACTTAAAATTAGCATTTCTACTTGAAGACACCTTGACTAAGTTATAAAAACACAACTTTGGAAGCCTATCATCACTCATTTGGACTATGGTTCTTAAATAATTTAAAACTATTTTAAGAGCCAGCCAACTAGCATGAATAGAGCCAGTCTCAAGCCTCACAAGCCAATTTGGTGTAGATCTCGATAGACAGAATAACTTTTTATAGAAATTAGTGTTTATCTTCTCTAATTCGTCTAAATACCTCAAACCCCAAATATTTACGGCGTATGTGATTGTACTGTCAATTATTGCTCCCTTAAGCTTGCCCCGGACTGACTGTGCTCGAATTCTTGCTCCCCTACATGTATCTAATACCGCTCCTATTGCTGCATTGCCACGAGAAACAGAATTTTTTGTTTGTTTTAAGAATAAACCAGATCGCGAAAACAGTACACCCAAATAATTAAATTCATTAACAAAATTTACAATGTTCCCTTTAATTATTATTGTTTTTTCCTTTTTCGGTCTTCCATTGTAAAATTTTAGGATTTTGGTTTTTTCAAAGTTCATTTCAAGGCCATTAGCCAGGCAGTAATCGTCGAAGACATTTAACTTCTCTTGTATATCAGTGTTGCAATGACCAAACAGAACTACGTCATCTGCATAAAGAAGTAAGATCAAATCTGTTTTTTCATTAATTGGGATACCAGTGATCCCTTTAGATCTGAAAAATTCCTCGTTATCACACAAAAATAAATTAAATAGGATTCCCCTTGCAATTCTGTAATTGCAATGTCATTGGTAAATGTACAATGGTCACCTTTTATTTTCATGTTAGCTCGACTATAGAGTGATATGAGTAATCGCACATATATTCATTTATTTGTTTTGTCAGAAAATATTTAATGTCTGCAAATTATGATTTTTGTTTAGTATAGGATTAGAAATGTTCATTTTGTTCTCAAAAATGCATTGAGACTGTCTATCCTACTTGCATCTGCTGTTTATCCTTCGACTTTATTATATGTTATTTAATGCAAGGAAACAAGGAATTTAGGAAATAGGTGATCTTTTCTTGCCTTTTGGCATTTTAAGACTGGTTTCCTTCTCAGCCATCTTTGGTGGGGTGTCGAGTGTGGAGGAATACTCTGCCGGCGATTATTAATATTATATTAATAGTATTAAATTTTCTTATTAATGAATAACAATGTATTAATGGTTACGAGAGTTAAAGTACGGATGGTTACACTCTTGAAACCGAGTCAGTCCCCGTATAAGCATGTACTTTGTTAAAAAAAAAAAACTTAATTTCTCCCTAACTGGGGAAAACAATAGATCAATGATATATCTATTATATTATATATCTACTACTTCTGATGAGGATACTATCGTCAAATTTTTGATCCGAGCAACACCAACTCAGCTAGAGTGTGAATTAAAAAATGAAGGCAAAACGTTACTTTTTTTCATTACAATACATATCCTGAACGGTAGGTCCTATTGACAAATGCTTTATGACAAAAAGGATTTTTCATTAAATTTCTGACAAGATAGCTGTTGTTAAAATTTCGATCGGAGCAACACCAACAGAGCTAGAGTATGTCAAAATGTTACATTTTTTAATGTGAAAAAAAAAAACGTTACAGCAAAAAAATATAGACCCCCAGCTATAAGTCATAACCTGATACAAAATGTCAAAACAACTATTGTAAACCTGATCTCTTTTTCTTTGCTTCGTCCACAGATTCGTATTTTAAATTTGTTTTTAGTTTATATCCGTCATAACGACGTCAACTTTTTTTTTTCTCCTTCAAATTGCCGAAAATTAACCTATGCCATTGATTTCAGCCCCTGGCTAAGTTGAAAACATACTTTTTTATATCTCGGGTAAAGGTCAATCAAAACTCAGTTAGCAATTAAAGCTTTATTAACAAAGGTTTTAGATTTACTTGAATAAAATTAAAAGGAAGAAATAAGATATCAATCAGTCTCCAAGGTCTGATATCATTCAGAAATCCTTTACATTTTGCTTTCTTTAATATGTTTGATGATACATATGACTGATTTCTTGTCTTTAAAAAAACAAAACAAAAAAACTTAGCCTGAACCTATGTAACAATGTCCTTATGTTTTGAAGTTGTATGTTTTTATAACTGATGACGAATTTTTAAGAAAAATTCCAATAGAAGTTTATAAATAATTCATTAATCCTAATTTTTGTTGTATCTTTTTTTTTTTACCTCAAGTGATAATAAGGAGCATGATGATTTCACGGAGGATTATGATTTTTTTGGATGGTTCAGTAAAGTCTGTTAAAACTATCTTTAAAAATAAATAGAAATCAGAGCAATAATAATCGTGATCTTAAATAATGTTTTTAAACTGTTTGACATATTTTATCTGTCTTTTCCTTGCTTTTGAAATGAAATATCTGGAACTCGATGGCTGAGCGTTCTGGGGCGAGGTACAAAAATTTATTTTGTAGTGGACCCATGAAATGAATCATGATTTTTCCACTCTGATTAGAATATTTTGATAGCCTGTAGGATAACCCGTTCTTCCTGCCCTAGTTGGAGAAAACATAAGGATGTTAAGTCCCGAAAAAAAAAATGTTTGTTGGATAACTAAAAATAAGATGTGATAACTGGTTTCAGAATATTTATTTTATTTTTATTTTTCCTATATAGTATTTCAACTCAATGATTTTAATGTCTGAATCATTCGTTGATTCATTAGTGGTAGGTCGTTTTTCACTCGCCAAGGTGAAACATAAGCCTAGAATCCGCTGGTCCACCGTAACACGAGAAGCTGTCCGAAGCATTTGTTTTCCTCCTTGGAGCAGCCGAGCAGTCAAGAGTGGCCTTCCCAATAAGGCCTGGTCCTACGAAGGAGAAAGCTCGCTGGATGACCTGCATTTGGTGGAAGTTTATGTAATATACTCTGTAGTATATGCCAACATTAATCTACACTTTGGTAACAGATGTTCGTAAAGGAACCCTAAAAAAAAATCGAATGTTTATTTGATTCATTTTTTTTTTTAGGTTTTAAAGTAATAAATAAATAATATTTTGGGTTTCAATGTAGCTTATTTTTTAAGGGTTATATGTATAGTAAATAGATATATTTTTTCTATCGGCATATTTTTATTTTTTTTTACGAGTTTCCATAATAAGAAAATATTTACGATAAGACATTAGACAATTTTAAAAAAGCCAGTACATGATTATATAAGAAATTCATAATGGAAATCTTGAAAGTTTTTATTACTGCCGATGGTTTTCTATTTATTGTGTATTGATGGTAATGTTTAATTAAAACAATAAAAAAATTATACTAATGGTACTTAGAGAAGAATGTGTATCACTGGCTAATGATTGTGACAGTAAGGATACCCGTGTTACAGAGGCTGGCTGTACCCCAGGAATTTTTTCTTTCTTTAGTAATTGCTTTAAAGTATAAACTTTATGGCAATTGAGTTAGCCAATAATATTTACATTTTATTTTTAAAAAAAGGTAAATTAATTCATAATAATAAATAAACCATAAATACAAACAGAAGAACATTTTTACATGTTATATAATTAACACTAACAAAAGAGCATCTCTACATGTTATAATACTTAATACGAACAAAAGAATTTTTTTTTCTTACAAGATATACCTAATGATATATATATATATATATATATATATATATATATATATATATATATATATATATATATATATATATATATATATATATATATATACACACACATACATGTTAAACATTCAAAACTTTTCTTCCAATAAAAAAAAAATCCAATAGAAGGAGCAAATAATTCATCTACCTTCTTGTATTGATCCGTCTACACCATCATGCGCCCCTTGATTAATTATTGTTTAAATACAATCTACCTTTAAGGCTAAACTAAAGATCTGAACTATAGATTTGCACCATCTTGCTCTGCTTATGAGAAAATTTCAGTTTTACAAACTCCCACCTAGTTACAAGAGTAACTCTTGGGAAGTTTCTACCTCGGTTGTTTTGACCCAGTTGCTGAGTTGCGATGGGATGACAACTCCGCCTTTTTGTGACGTGTGAACATTTTTATTCAGAAATTAATACTTGCAAATATACATAAATTACACACATAAAAAACATAATAATAGATTTAGGATTGATGAATTAAATGCCACTTCTATTGAGATTATTTTATTTGAAAACTAGTTTCGAATGCTAAACATTCATCTTCAGTTCTAAAACATACAATAAAATTTTCAACACATCAGTACTATGTTACATAGATTATATATACTAAAGTTTTTTAAAAAGATAAAACAAGAAATCAAGCATAGGCACTCACCTTCGAGGTAACTAAAACACTGAATTTGTGAGAAGTAAAAGGGGGGGTTAAGTTAACTTAACCTACCTGCCCCCTTTTACTTCTCACAAATTCAGTGTTTTAGTTACCTCGAAGGTGAGTGCCTATGCTTGATTTCTTGTTTTATCTTTTTAAAAAACTTTAGTATATATAATCTATGTAACATAGTACTGATGTGTTGAAATTTTTTTTGTATGCTTTAGAACTGAAGATGAATGTTTAGCATTCGAAACTAGTTTTCAAATAAAATAATCTCAATAGAAGTGGCATTTAATTCATCAATCCTAATTGTATTGATCCTTCTATATCATCATGCGTACCTCAAGTGATAACAATAGATATTTTATTTAAATAGTTATAATACAACAAGGATTCGATCACTGTATCACACATATTTAAAAGTTTCCTCCCATATATATATATATATAATTATCATGCCTTCAGGGAGAACAATATAGTTTCGTAACTTCGCCAAAATAAGTTATTTTATTGACTGAACCTCAACAGCCTGATGAAACATCTAATAGTAATAACAGTCAAGAAAATATATCCATTTATATCTTCTTTACCAGTGATAATATTCAATGCTTATAATATGGGAGCTTTTATTTGCAGGTCTTGATCCTCTTATGGCGGACTTATATTGCCTAAGTCGTTTTGAAAGTGAAATTAACGAGTCTGGTATATAAAAGAATAGGCATTAAACTTGTAATAACAAAGCGAATCCCAGGAACCTTAATGAAGCTGATTAAACTGAAACTAAACCACATTCCTCACTTGCCAAGGCTAACTACATTCTTGTTCAGGTGCCCCAGCCATTAATGGAATCAATTCGATACAATTACACCCGTCCTGCAAACAATTGTCAGAAAAAAACTTTCCATTTAATTTTATGATTTTTTTTTTTTAATTTTTGTTATTTTTATAATTAGTAATTTTTAATATGTTTAATTTCCGTTATAAAAATTACACCGAAATTATTGAAAATTGATTAATATTTTATATTAAAAAAAAACAAAAAAACAATGGACTTTATTGTTAATTATTGAATTCAATATATATTTCCTTAGAAAGATAGGTCGAGTTAGTCATTTACCACTTACCGTAATAACCAAAATATTATTATGATGTTGTTTTCTTATTAAGTTTGATTTATTTAAAATCAAGTTGTTCCACAAAATGAATCTTATATAGAACCCTCATACGAGATTAAAAAAGTGGAGAGGCCACTTGTTGATTTTGACAACTCCAACACGTACTTGACAGACGTTCTAACCTCTCAATTTAATTCTCATATATATGTCCATTATGGTGGGTGTTTGGACTTAAGCATAGAATAATGGGATTCAACCAAACCATCGAATTCTTCTTATAACCTGCCTCTTCAAGGAACTATTCTGCTGACTTGAATGTCAATCTTATATAATGCTCTTTTGACACGAACCAGATACCTGTACTTCTATAATAAATTATATATCCATCCAATTTCTCATTCTGAACTTAACATTCCAAGACTTGAGCACTTTTGACCAATCGTCATTGATATTTTCTTAAACATTTAGTATGGTTCTTGATGTTCGGTCAGTAAAGTACAGCTATATTATGGCGACGTTTCGAGACTAAATTGTTCTCATAATCATTTCCTAAAGTGAACAAAACAGGTTACCATACAAATATGGTATATAAGTTAAACAGGTAATATTTAAAAATATAAAATACATATGTTAGAATATCTAACTCCATATCTCTGAATTATATACATTTAGATATTCTAACTTGGTATATTTTATATATTTATGATGAGGATTTTATGGTTGTCTGTAGGATGTAGTAGTGGTGAAAAGGTCAAGTAAATAAAAAGGTACAAGTTATTAAATAAAAATAACTGCATATTTGGAGTGCCAACGTTTCGACCCTCCTTGCAGGTCTTCTTCATGGCCAGAATAACAAAAATTTGATATGACCAAGAGATAAAAAAAAAAAAAAAAAAAAAAAAAAAAAAAAAAAAAAAAAAAAAAAAAACTTATATGTAAATAAACATGGACGTGCTTATTTCTCCACTTTTATATATTTATATTGCCAACTTTATTGTTTAAATTACCTGTTTAACTTATATGATTGAACTTACTGTTGTAGGGAGAGTCAGTTTATCTTTCTACATCTAAATCCAGTCCTTTCAGACCATGTAGCACTCAATTGTTAATGGTGGTTCATTTAAGCCAGGCGTTTCGAAAGTTGTCAAGGTTGGTCGTTTCGGATAAGGGGACGAAAGACCCAAATTGCAGTTTAAGTGAAAACGTGCCCCGAGGGTAGCTCTATTAAAAAAAAAAAAAAAATAATCATCGGACTAAGCCCTCCTACTTCAGTGGGGGCTTCAACGCTCACTAGATGTAGGTTAGATAAAGAAAGAAAGGGACCCACGAAAACTGTTTCCTGAACGGTCGTTCAGTTTTCAATTTTCAATTTTTGATGATTTTTGGGCTATAATGCACTCATTTTTTTTTTTTTTTTACAAATGTTTTAATCACCGTAGCATTCATACAATGGATTTTATATCTTTTGGAATCGTATAAGTACAGTACGTGCCTTTTCTTATAGGACTTTTCAAGACAACGGAAAACGCTTATAAATTTAATGCTATCTTAGATTTTTTATTAGAGCATTAATGGATATGGCAATCTAAATTATTCATCCTCGACGAACCCAAAACTGAATTTAGAGTATATTATATGAGAATATTAATGGTTATACTTCAATATTAATCTAGTTCTTATGCCTACTAACTTTATATACCGGTTATTTATTTTTATTATTTATTGACACTATGTAGTCCTATTATCAATATGGTCCTTAACGGTCCAGTTACTGTTAGCATCATATGGTTTATTGTTTTATATAGTATGAATTAATTAAGAGGGAAGAAAAATCATTCTCGATGAATAAGTATTTTATATCATTTGAACGAATTCTGGTCCTACAGTATTCTTTAATTTTCATCAATCTCTGTCTACGTAGGTCCGCTACCTAGGACTCCATCTGGAGAAACGTCTTACTTGGAATCCACTAAAAGACTAAAATGACAAGATACTGCTCGTCGTTTTCTTCATCTTTAACATTTACTAGACAAACGTTCAAAACTTCCATTTAATTATAAAAGACTTATTAACATGGCAATGATTACTGTACCTCTACAACCCATGGAGGGTCTTGGGTAAGATGTACTGTTACTGGGTGTGAAAGGAGATATGGCCGAAAACACGCTCAACCGCCAGGTTCCTCCCCCCAATTTAGTGTCTGGGTGAACTCTTTTATATCTGTTATTTGTCAAATTAGTTGTTTTTATTAACTGTTTTGAATTGGTTACCTTTTTACTTACTGGTTACTTATTGGTTTCCAATATCTGATTATTACCTTCTGTTTTGTTGTATTACTTCTAATTCAATTTTTAGATTACGTGCTTGTGTGAATATATAAATGATTATTGTTTATATAACAATTTGTTTAAATGCTTGAAGAAAGAAGTAGAATAAATCCCAGGAGGGTCTTTTGACTCTGAATCCGGTCCACACTTAAAATAACTGAAAATAAATTTTCTTCCTTCTCTCACACTCAGGCCCGGAAACATGAGTCAGGTGCCTTAACAATTGAGCTCCCTATGACATTAATTAGACCTATCTACGGGATTGAACTATGGGGCTGCATTTAACCATCCTATTTATCTCATATACGATCCTTGTAATCCAAAAAATCCACAATCAATATTTGTCCCAAATCGATTTATCCATAATGATTTAAATGTCCCTTATGTTGTATCATTTTAAAGCAAACTCCTTAGCAACTCAAATTCACTAGCTTCTCAACTTGCTTTTCACTCCGTTACCGATAACACCCCGAGGCATCTGAAAAGAAGATGACCTCTAATATAGAACTTTTATTGAAGTGCAACGGGTAGCAGAGTTGGGAAAAATTTAATCATAGCTGTTTGACAACTAATTTCCTGGAATCAATCTCCTAATTTAATCATGATTGAACCCTTCAGTCATTTTTTAGTGAATTAATGATTACTGGAATAAAAAATTTAATCATTATTAAATTAGGTTATTGATTCCAGGAAATTAGTTGTCAAATAACGGAATGATTAAATTTTAGCTATGATAACATCTTGCCCATCTCTGACCTGATGGTTAAGTTTAAAATATCATACTTTACAGTGATATTTTAATATGATCATTATCTTTACTCGATGTATTATTTTTTTGTATACAGTCGTAAATTTCAATAAATAGCTTTACAAATAGAAACATTTGAAAACCTTTTTCGCTTTGAACTTCTTTCTGATTGGTACAAGTTACTGAGAACATTCTTATTTTCTAGAAAAAAAGTTATTATATAGATTGCCTTTTTGCTATTACATCGCCACAAATTGAGTTATTTATAGTTCTTCTCGAAGTATTTTCGTAAAGCGTTAAGCCGTTTAGAAGAACGAGAGCCCTTTGAAAATAGTTCACAAAGACTTCAAAACATAATCATTATTTGAGGCGTAGAATTCCAAAACCAGTCCAATTTCTTTCCAAATTTTAAAGTTTAAATTTAAAAAGTTTTCCCCTAAAAGTAGTTAAATCACTTGAATACGGCCATAAAAAAAATAAGGCCTCTTCCTAATCCAGCCAGACCTTCGCCTTTATCGACCAGATAAGAAATTTTTTCAAAATAGGACTTGACTGGATTTAGAATTATATGCATCATTTGTAACTCGTGGAGTACCGGGAAAAAAAAAATTAAGTACCATATGCTTTCTTCAGTTGCTCGGAGGTAAATCGGTTGGTATTATATCCTCGTAGAATCCGCTTTCAAAGAAGTTTAAGAGATTACCAACTGCGTCATTACTATAATGTCACTAAGACAAAAGCTTGAATAACGTCATGGAACGTTTGTCCTTTTATAAATAAGGAAGGTGGTGTGATACCTTTGACATTTCCACTTATACCTCACCAGCGAAATGAGTCGCCTTCCAAAGGTCAGTGCGTCAATACCGGCTGCAGTTATTAATTCTTTGCCTATAAAATTATTACAACAAGGAGTTACTGATTGTTGAGTGCATTGTTACAGATTTCATATATAATATATATGGATAAATTTCTTGACTGTTACTATTAAATGTTTAGTAAGGTTCTTGAGGTTCAGTTAATAAATAAAAACAACTATTTTGGAGACATTTTGAGACTATATTGTTCTCATAGTCATGCCATACAATGAAAAAACAGGTTAGAATACAATTATATAAGTTATACAAGTTATTTAAAAACATAAATTTAGCTGCAATACAAGTATATAAATACATGTGCTAGAATAATAAAAATATAGTAGCATATAGTACACAACTGACCTGGGGAAATTTTGAAAAACAGTTATAAAGGTTATGGGGAATTCCCTAGGAAAAATTAAGTTAAAAGAACTGGATGGTATTCCCAAGATGCAGGTACAAAAATATTTCGTTTTAATATTTTAATAAATGGATAAATGATTTATATGATGCATGTATGTATTAAATTGGAATATCAGTTGTTAATTATTTAATAAAGAAGAAACATTGGTATTTAGTATATATTAAAAAGATATCAATGGTATGTACATATATTTATTCTATAATTTCTAAACTTGGATTCAAGTTGCCAATAAATGTTAGTACTGACCTGTGTTGATCTACTGACTATGCATCATATTATGGGCGGAAGTAAAATATATTATGAATGTGGGACGTCTGAACGTATGCATTGAGTTGGTGTATTTGCTGTTATTCAATGACCCCATGTCATTCATGAATGAGTATCCTAGTAGCTATAATTAGAAGAGCTATAAGTTATAATTGGTGTGTTTAAGGAGCCCACGTCACTGTACATAATTACTGGGTAGATGTTTCCGTTGTTAAAAGTTAATTTGTCTTCTTCTACTGTGACCAATCCGTTCTGTTTGCGGGTTGGATTAGAACTTGGGATCTCTTTGAGCCCCCTCCTAATCCTGTTAACTCAGGCTTAGCTCGTCCTTGTAGCATTTAAATATTACATAACCCTGAAATATTATATTGCACCGAAATAGGTTCGGATTAAAGTCTAGAACGGATCTAATTTCCTATAGATTTATGACGTACTTAAAAAAATGAAATAATATAATTACATGACGCCTGATTCTGTTGACTTTCGAGATTAGGTTAATAAAACGATTCGGCTCAGCTATATCAAATGTTTAACAGATTCTGGTGTGGACGTTTCAGCTATTCTCCCCCAAAATCCTTCATTTGGTTCACATCTAACTTTAATGCATTCAGTATGTTCCAACAATTGTTCATGATCCTTCATTTAATCAACGTAGTTGGGACCACGATAGGCTCGGATAACTGAGTCCTCTGTAAACCGTGACCCCAAGAAAGAAACGGAAATACATAAGGAAAAATAACGTATAAAATTATTCATTGAGATGCATACAATGACAAAATATATATCTATTGAATTACTAAATAATACCTATTATGAATGTATTATTAATATTCATAAGTAACATTAATACATATGTAAAGCAAAAGGTTTATGGCTTGAAAAAAATTAATTATTTTCTTTTAAGTACCGACAATCTATCTGCCATCGCACGATATCTCCTATGTCTAGAAACGTTTAAATCAGATGGAGTTGCTTCAGTTTTACCTTCCAGACATTGAAGTTCCTTCTCCAACCCAGCATACCCGCCTTCATAAGAAATTATTTATAGCGATTCGTTTACAGTGCTATTATTTATAGGTGTTATTGGTATTAATCACAAGGTGTAAATTTAAATGTAATTAATTAACCGACTTCAAAAAAGAGGAGGTTCTCAACTCGTCTGTTTTTTTTTTTTTTTTTTTTTTTGTGTGTGTGTGTGTTTGTGATTACTCCGTCAATGCAGAATCAATTTTGATGATTCTTTTTTAAATCGGTAGGGTATACTTCAGAGGTGGTCCCATAAAAAAATGTTTTGAAATCAACTCAGCACTTTTTAAGAAAAATCGAAAAAACAGTTTTAATAAATCACTGTTATATAACCTCCCACTATAAACATATTTTTAATTATGGTAATCTTAAATCTCCATGGTAACTAAATCTAAATTATTAACAAAAATAATTACAATCAATTGTCGTTGTGTTTTACTTCGATAAACTGAATTAAATGAGTCGAACGAAATCTACTGTCGGAAGTACATTACACATAAATTTCACCTCAATTAATCAATTTCAGGCAAAAAACGTTAAAAATTGTGTAAACAGGTCGAACTGACAATAGGGGTCAAAAGAGAGGACTTCTAGGACCACCTCTATCAAACGAACTATTAGAAGTCATCGCCTTTTTAACTCGAACTCAAATTAAAAGAATTTTATGGGTTTTTTTGTCCTCCTTTTTTCCCGCCATTGTTAATATTTTCCGTTCATAGTTACACCAGTCACTTATTGGTTATTTAATCGAGTGATTTCACAACGGCTTCTGAAAATTCTTTTAATTAACGAAAAGTTAAAACTGATTTACTACGTGGAAGAAAGGAGTAAAACGCTGAGCGTTTGTTGCTAGATAATTCCGAATTCCGCTTAGTTCTTTTTCAACCTTCATAAAGAATAAAGAAAAGATCGCCACTTGTGGAAGACGGTAGGTCTACTGAAAATACACTCACCACTAAAAATTAAAAAATAAAAATAATTTTTAGAAAAAAACCGACTTTAAGATAAAACCTATATATACACACTTGAACTAAAAAAATAAAAAATAATATTTTAATTATTTTGAAGCAAAAAGCATTAAATGACAACCAACGAAATTTTCGATACTTATATACCTATTCACAATTTATGGTCAGTTATTTTTTGAGTCGGTGCCAGCCAAAACAAACAGAATTCGGAAGAAAGCTGGTAATTGTAGAAGATGCTCCCACTTTTCATTACCACCTTACCGCTGTCTTCCGGCAATTCACAATTTTTTTGCAAAAGCAGGATAGAACTGCAGTTCCTGGCTGGCACCGATTCCTAAAATAACTGACCATAAATTGTGAATATGTATATAAGTATCGATAATTTCGTTGGTTGTCATTTAATGCCTTTTGTTTCCAAGTAATTAAAATATTATTTTTTATATTTTAGTTCAAGTGTTTATGTATAGGTTTTATCTTGAAGTCGGTTTTTTTTTTTTCCTAAAAATTATTTTTTTTGTTAATAAATTTATCCTACGCAACATTTACAATCTTTATTATTCTTATTAATAGAATCAAGATTATGATTGCTTTAAAGATTATTTGGAATATATTCAACTTGAAACATGGTATTGAACGAGTTCAAACTATTTAAAAGCCTGTTCTGTATTCGGCAAGGAAGTATTGTTTAGAGGCCAGCGATTATACTAGTCGTCGTTTTCAGCAATCACGCTCAACTGTCAGGTTTTATCCCTAATTTGAGGGTACCCAATTTATAGAGGCTAGTTGTGCCCCAAGAATAATAATTTTAACTGCAGATCAATTTTGGGATCTGAAGACTTATACATTACAACTTTCACATGTCAAAAGTTGTTAAATATGTACAGGCTCTCTACCCAATATTTCTTGAAAAGGGATGCAATATCTCACTAAATGTGATGGTGCCAACATCCTGCTGGAGAGGAAGGATCTTCTACTGTAATTTATCAAACAATAATAAGGCCTCGGAAGAGATTCCGCTGGGGGTATTGTTCTTCTTCCTGTCCTGGGGGAGGGGGGATGATAAAGTTATACCAATACTATCTTCAGACAATACGCAAATTTTCAATACAAATTTTGATAAACAAATTTGGATCAGCGATGACTGATTCTGTCTCCAGGGTTCTTAAAATCTTTTGAACTTATTGTTAGAGTTATTCTAGAAGAAATAAGACAGAAATTATAATTAGGAATAATATATGCTTAACCCTCCCCCCCCCCCCCCCCCCCCCGAGGACAAAGCTACCTCGAAGAAATACATTTTAACCTCACGGACCAATATCCGGTAAAGTCGGAAAGGAATTAAGAATATTAGGTTTAAATTCTGCTTTTAAAATAGATAAACCATTCTCATATTGTTTCCCTTCATCTGAAGACAAAATGAACTTTTTCAAAAAAAGCGGTTTGTATGAACTAAAATGTAATGACTGTGGAACTAAATACACGGGAAAATTTGGAGGATCAGGAACATTTTACAGAATTCAATAATAAAACCCATAATTCCAACTTCGCTATACATTTCAATGAAAATAACTATAAATTCAAGAAAGACTCGGGAGTAAAAGTATCAAATAGAAAACTGGCTAAAATAAAATATTTTGGAGTCGTTAGAAATAATAAAATCGTTCAAAGCCAATCCAGATTTTTGGTTTTTTACCAGATAAATATTTCCAGTAGTCCCATTTTAAATTGGTTTCCAGTAGGAACATAATAAAAACCAAACAGTCATAGGGAAAACCGAAAGAACCCAATCTAACTGACCCTTTCCTCTTTTACGAATTTAGCTTAATGTAGTTCTTGATATCTTTCAGAAGTTTGCCTTCTGAGGCATTTCTTATCTTACATTTAAAAAAAAAAAACAAAAAAAAAAAACACATATGTATAATCTATGTAATTTAGTGCCGATTTTTTTAAAAATAGAACTGGTGGTAAATGTGTTCGAAACAAGTTTTTAAATAAAATAAATCTTATAGAAGTGGTAATTAATTCATCTATACTAATTTTATTGTTGTGGATGCTGTTGATCCGTATAAAACGACCCCACTAAACTTACTAGCCGGTGAGAGCAATTTTTTACATACGACTTTCTGTAATGGTGCTTGATCTAGCTCTCTAGTGTAATTAAATGTCTACTTAGGATCATTAATTCCTAGATTTATTCTCAACTTTATGGGAAACATTTAAAAAAACAAAAAAACATTCTGGTTAGATAATTGCCAACTTAATCATATTGATTAATCAGCGACTTGTAAAATTAGATTCGAAACCACTCCTTTGAAATGACAGTTTTATTTTTCCTTCTCTGAAAAATATTTTTAGCTTGTTTCGTACCGCATGAATATGGAGGAATTTAAAAGATATTTTTCCTCTAGTAAGAATACTATTTTCCTTAATTATTTATTTATGTTTCAAGGAAGAATGAGTATTATATCATCTCACCATGTATTAAAATTGCTATGTAGCAGTAGTTGGTTTGGTTCCTAGAAGGAAAGTTTGATTCTTTAACGTGTCTTTATTAAGTTATAACTATGGTGAGTTTAATATATTATTAATTTAATTTATTCACTAATTTAACGAAATTATAGTTTTATGATGAATTTATATTCATTACTATGGGACCGCGGGAATTGGTGCGAGGATCTCAGTGCGCCCGGCACATAAGAGTCGTGGGTAAAACAAGAGGTTCATGGTGTCTGATTCGTAAGCTAGTGGAGGCTGAAATTTCAATATATCTTAATAAGAGATATTTTCTTTGTTTTATTGAAGTATAATTCAAAATATTTCATTTCATTATGTATATTAAGTTCATACTATTTCCTGCTTTATGTATTAGTTTCATTCCCGAGTTTTTATTGAATTTTTGTTAGTTTAATTTAAATTCATTGCGAAGTTGGATATCTACATCTTCTTATTGTATATGCTTTTGCGTTCCTTTCAAATTTGATTTAGTGATCGTCCAGTTGTAGTATTTAGTTTCAGTCATTGCAGTTCAGTTTGTACACTCCCTTATTATCATTACTTTTTTTTTTTTTTTTTTTTTTTTTGAATGGATCTCTTTTGTCTTTAGTTGAAAGGAAATAGGATGATGAGGATTCTTCTGTTTCAAATGCGGGATTTAATCCTTTCTTAATTCTTATCGGTGTTTATAGTGTATTTAGCCATTTTAACTTGGTTCAGGGGTAAGAGACGTGGTTTTTACAGGTGATTCTTGCAGTCTGACATCCTATGATTCAAAGGTCTATCTTACACTGCATTCTGGTATTTAAATTGAGAGAATATAACTAAAGAGTCAATATAAGATATCGATTTAAGATATATAACCATAGTAAGGTCATAGCTGCTGATTATACTACTTAACCTTCAAAGTTGAATTTACTGTGGGGAGTAATATATATCGCCTTTAACCATAGTTGGACTTGAAAGACGATTAAACCATAATCGGACTCAAAAGATGATGTTATTTGCTTAACCTTGTTGCTATTTTTTTTTTAGTAGAGAACATTGTTGTATTTGATATTTTGCTAATTCGTTTGGTACGCCACTGAATCTCCTTGGGTTGAATGACATAGAATAATTCTTATCTGGACCTTGAAATGTCGTTTAATCTATTAGCACTAATTTTCAAAGAGACAAGAACTCATCGTATTTTCTATTTACTGCATTAATGTCGAAGAAATTTAGTTAAATTAAAAAGGAACTGAGCTTTAGTTGTATACAGGGAACTATTTTTAAATTTCTGCTGTTTAATATTATTTTTAATCTGTTTAATTTACAAATAAATTAATTATTTTTTATCGTGGTGAAGAGATGAAACTTCGCCAAATTTTAAATAAAATTTTAATAAGTTCTGTTTTCGTCTACTTTTATGGTTGCATTGATGTTTTCAGATTGTGGTGTTATGGGGATGATAAAAATTAAGTGTTTAATTTTTGTCTGATAATGTTGAAAGTAATCAATGGCCTATTCATAAATGCAATACTGGTAGTTACCAACTGTTGCCCGTTGATATATAATTATTTATAAGTGTTGAAAATGTTTTCTATTTGGTAGCTGTTAATTGTATTTAAATGATAATATCAAAAAATTGTTATTTATTAAAAGCTTTTATGTCCCATCGTTCTGCAATTTTGTTGCACAAACCTTCATAATTCTGAAGAATTAAAATAAAAATATAAAATCTGTAATAAAAATAAATTCAAAATTATCTATCTACATGCTACATTCAATGATGAAAATGTAGGAATATTCTTACCTTGGAAATATCTTTAAATGAAGTCTCCTTTAATTTAGAATATTTTGTATTGATTTATTAACAAATAAGCTATTCTCAATACCTTGGAAAAATGAGTCTGACCCCTGGATCCTTTTATTTGTACATTATCGTGTTCATGTTATACAAAAACAAGTGTCCTAAATATAAAAAGATCTTCGACTTAAGAGCAAACTCAACACTTATTACGAAATCCATAATTCGATTCTATAATATTTATTAATGTTTTCATATTAAAACACCTTTTCAGTTATAAATACTACTAAAAAATAAGTAAGTAAATAAATAAGTAAATGCTTTTGAAGGGGAGGTTATATAGAGGCTATTAATTTAAAATGAAATGCTGTTCCACTCCACGCTATTGTAACCCGAGGTAGGAACTGAAGAATAGCTGCCATGTACGTATTGATCGCAGGCATACCCTTAACTTAGCGTACTCCTACCTCCACAGCAAGATCTGACCACCACTTCCTTGTTCTCTTTTCTGTTTCCATAATCGGCTCCTTTCCAGTAAAGACTCCTTCCAGTTTGGAACTACACCCATCACCTACGGCGGCTGTCCACCAACCGGGATGCGTGTCGACGGAGCTGCCGCCTCCCTCGCCCCACTACCCCCTGGTCGGCGAGGGTGGGGGAGTGGTGGGGCACCAGAACACCCTGGCAGAGGAACAGGAGTTCAGGTTCCTACAGGAGTTACCTTCTTCACATTGATCCCCTCCCCCCCCACCAACACAACACTAAAAAAAGATAAACGTATACCTCTTAAACTGCATGCTCTCCTAACCAATTTTGTTTTATTATCGCTAGCCGTCGTCAGCGTGATAAACTCGTCTCTAATCAAGGAAAAGTAGACTGTTGGTGTTGGAAGCGAATTTTTATTTTAGTGGGACTAGATCGTGTATTAATTTTTAGTGAAGCCTTCAACAACTGTTATGCAAAATTTGTTTCTTTTTCTTGACTTATTGCGGTCTGTGGTTATAAAAAAAACAAAAACCGATACACATTGTTAAAACATTGATTATCAAGTAGCAAACCTTATTTTTCATTTCAGTGCATCAAAAATTGTAAAAATACAACCAAGAAACTGTTGAAGTATGTATGATGGTATTAAAGGATCATTGCGAATAGGAATCCATGACTTATATGCCACTTCTATTATTAATTTAATTATTTGAATATTAGTTTCGAATGTTAAACATTCATCATCATTTCTAAAAACTTTGTATGTTTGACTAAAAGATTAGGAATTTCAATGCCTCTGCCTCGATTTTAAAATAAATTGCTGTTGCAAAAAGATAAAAAAAAAAATAAAATAATTATAGCTAACAAAAAAGTGTCACAGATTTTTAAACAATATTTTTTATTGAGTAATCGGCTAAATATGTGTAATAAAATTTGTGAAATGCGTTTTGTTTCATATACGTGTTCATGCATACTTATGAAGTCATATTATTGTCATATCTATTACTCATAGGTGGATATGTCCTCTTAACATTAATACTTTTTCCTTAAAAAATTCCAAAAAAGGCAGGGTTGATACATGAGATGAATAGGCTGAATTCCCGTTGCGGAGGGATCCAGCGATGATTCATAATCATCATTCCCCTCGGAGTCAGAGTAGGGGATGTTATAGCCTCGTCTTGCGATAAACTATGTTTTAGTTCAATATATTTTATAAATTGCATTAATATATATATATATATATATATATATATATATATATATATATATATATATATATATATATATATATATATATATATATATATATATATATATATATAATTTGACTGTATCCCTCATCCGATGGAACAAAGACGTAACTGTCAAAAAATAAAAATTTTCAGAAAAGTAAAAAAACTGAATTGAAATAATTTCTACAAACATTATAGATTTAAGCAATATTCATATGCACTTGTGGATTGGCCAAATGTTATTTCTTACTAAAAATTTGGCTGAGAGTCTGAACTTTTTTGGTGTAACGTTTTGTTCACCCTCAACATCGTAACATCGTGACACGCTCTAGCTCTGTTGGTAATGCTTGAATCGAAAATTTACCAACTGTCTTAATATCAGTTTAATAGAGAATATTTTTGTTTTATAACATTTGTCGCTAGGACATACCGTTTAGGAGCTATATTGGTTTGAATGGAAAATGTCACGTTTGTCTACATTTTTTAGCGTTGAAGCTTTTTTTTTTGAAACGATTTAGCTCTGTGGGTGTTGCCCAAATCGAAAATGTTCTGTCAGTTTCCAGTTTAAAAATTTAATGGAGAATATTTTTGTTATGTAGCATTTGCCGCTAGAACCTACCTTTTAAGAGCTGTATTAGTTTGAATGAAAAGTGTCATGTGCCCGGCCACATGTCTCACGTATGACTTCACGAAAATTGTTTGAGCTTGGTTATGGGACTCAGTTTCATCCTCTCTTCCCTACAGACCTCTCGCCCAACGACTACCATTTTTTCATAGACCAGAATCACTTTTTAAGAGATAAAAATTCCATAATCAGAATTCGATAGAAAATTTTTAGAATTCGTTGATACCAAAGAGTCAAACTTTTCCATTCATAGGACATAGAAAAGTTACTAACTCGCTGTAATGAGAGTAATGTGAGTATTTTGATTGGTAAAAAATGTTTTACATCATTTATTTTATTTTTTCATGTTTTAAATCGTAAACCTGCATTGATTTACGAAAAAACAAAAAACAAATACGTATTACAGGTACTTAAGTTTGTAAATATTTTATTGAAATAAGTGTACAATCTGCCTCAGTAAAGGGCAATAGGTACAGAGATAAATGTATTCATTCATACCGTATTTACAAATGCACACACACACACACACACACACAACTAATAATAATAAAAAATAAAATAAAATAAATAAATATCTTCATAAAATTAGAGGTACTAAATCGGAAATTTATAAATAAATGAGCTACAAAATAAAATGTCAGAGAACTGAAACTACTCCCAATATTATTTCAGTCGTGGAGAATCCTCGTGCGTGCTGAAAAAATTGGATAAATAATGAACGTTAAAATCTATTCCTCTCTCTTTACAATTGATCCATCTTATCTAATCTTTCATATTCTCCATTTTCTTTGATTTTATTATACTCCAGCAGCAATTTTACATCAATTTTTTTATTGTAAAACAGTTGGAAAAAAATAAAAGCTGTTAAATTCCCCTCTTTATTACCTTCATGTAAAAATTATCAATGTTTTTTTACTTATTATTTTTAGCTTTTAAGATGTAAGAGCTTTTGTTGTTATTCTGGTAATTTTGATGCCAAATTAAAGTGTTTCCCTTCGCTGGGTCTTACTTGGCTTTAAAGTAAAGCTAAAGCCGCTTAATAGCTTTGGAAGTTTAAAGCTTTTCTTACTTTACTTCTGAGTAAGTTAGAACGGATTATTTATTATTTTTTTTAATTTTTATTTTTTAAATCCACGTCTGTAATCTCAGTAACAGAATTCTGTAGGCGCCAAATGCTGCTGTCTCAGGTCAATGGTTAAGCCTGTTAATTATACGTGTGTGTGTATATATATATATATATATATATATATATATATATATATATATATATATGCATTCATTGATTCATATTTCTCCGCTTGAAAATAGGTTGATTGAAACGAAAACGCGGCCTATATTGACTATAATTTAATAAATTCTTTAACTTCTACAATAATGAATAAAGAACATAACCTACCATACTATTTTTTTCTCTCACAGTTTTGGTTTTGTGTTATGATTAAAAAAATTTAATTCTTAATTAAAATATAGTTATAAAGTTTGGAACATGAAAAGGAAACTGATATTTTTAGCAATTTACATAATTTTTTTTTTATTTTCAATTACGTGTTAGATATATTTTTGTTTTGTAGTGAAGAGAAGTAAATTGATGATTTTTGCTTTAATTAAAAAAAAAAAAAAAAAAAAAAAAAAAAAAAAAAAAAAAAAAAAAAAAAAAAAAAAAAAAAAAAAACTCTGTTAGACACCGCCCCGTTTGTAAAAAAAAACTAAGGATAAAATATAAGATAAACAAGAACCTCTAGCTAAATTTATTGATGGCTATAAAGTTATAAACGTAGCCCATCGAATATTGTCGACGTCACCTGAATTCCAACTGAAGCAATGACGGCTTTGCCGTCTAATCGGATTTTTTGCCAGTCGACTAGTCTGCTGTAAACCAGTCAGCCCTTCTCTAGAAATAAATGAATACTCACCAACGTTAGCTTTTAAAAATGTCAATTCCTTGAAATAAAATTGAACTGATCGAAATGATGGAACTTCGGTAATAAAATAAATATTTTTGAAGTATCCTTGGCTTTTTACATCTGTATTAATTAACAACGTTTGACCCGTTTTTTGGGGGAAAAAAGAAGACAAAGAGCAATGGGTTGGTTAAAAAAGGGAGCAGTGGAGCTCACAATAAAACAATGGGAAACTGGAAGAAGGGAAGTAGAAGACAATTGGAACTGGTAGGTAAGATCTGATGGCTGGAAAGTTTGGTCTAGGTAGGCTAGGTCCTTTTTAATCATCTTACACTCTTCCAAACCTGTTTATAACTTTTCTACGTTATATATGTATTTATAAATTATTAAATTATATATAAATTTTATTTTGATCAGAAAATTTTTCTTATCAATGATCTACTCATTTATAACTTTAACTTGAATGATTGAATTTACTTACAAAAAGGTAATGCTCATGATTAAGGAAGGTACAAGAAGTTATTAAGTAAACAGAGGAAATAATGGGCTGATTAATTTGTTTGTGATAAAAAATTAAGGGGAAAAAATTGGTAAACCTGCAAACCCTCCTTTCCCCAAATTTGTGAAAGATGTTTTGAAAACCTTGCATAAATATTAACAGTATTATAATTTCTTTCCTGAAATACCTCCTTAAGGATTTGATTCCTCTATTGTTTTCTTCTACTTTGATATCTGTTTTGTGTATGGTGGAATTTCTTGGGAATTTGATGATAAAAATATTTAGTGAATTTTAATCAGATTTGTCTTCTAATAACCCAAAGACACTCTTGTAACCAATTTTCAAGCGGAATTAAAATGGCTGTCATCTCTACAGACTATATTCACCTCCTTCAGCATTACACTTTAACGGAAAATCGAATGGCTATAGAAAAAAAATTTGATAAAGGTTATAAATGTAGTAAAACTACCATATCAATTTGATTTACTACTTACTTTTTTATCTTCAATATTGGCCATAGCGCTCACACTCAGCCTCCACTGGATATTACCAGTGATGCAGCTGAGAGAGCAGCGCTGGGATCTTAAGGTGTCTGGCCTTGACTCCCAATAAGTGGGGAATAGGTTCAATTCGGGGTTCCCAGGGGTGAGTGTGGTTGTATTGTATATAAAGTATGAATGAATAATAATTTGTGTATTTTAATTTTAATTTAATTTTGTTTTATTTTAGATTATTGTAAATAATTATTAGTTTTATTTTTATGAAGATATTTATTTTATTTTATTTTTTATTATTATTAGTTGTGTGTGTGTGTGTGTGTGCATTTGTAAATATGGTATGAATGAATACATTTATCTCTGTACCAATTGCCCTTTACTGAGGCAGATTGTACACTTATTTCAATAAAATATATGATTGAGAAATCTTCAATATTAAGATAAATAGATTGAGAAACCAATACTCACATAGTTACAGTATTTGGTTTTACTATCAGATTAATACTTCTATCTCTAGATAATATATTTTTATGAAATGAATAAAAATCCTAGTAAATCAGATACACGAGTTTAGTGTTCAAATTTGATTTTTTCAAGGAACTTTTCTGTTATTGGGTATAAATAATTTTTTAACCCTTCAGTCGAAGCATATTTTTCCAGATCCAGGGGTAGAAAAAAATTAATTAATTTTTGATCAAGTAAATCAGTATTAACTTGAGTAGATGAAGCTCTTGAAGCAGTCGGTTAATAACATATCTTTTATATTAGTAACTGTTCCTACTTATCATATGCTAGTGCCTGAAATTATTTTAATTTGGTGTAAAATATCAGAAATCTAAAGTATCGGAATGTATCAATAGGATATTGATATTTTTACCAATAGGAGGTTATTAGAAGGTTAGTATTAACAATTCATTTATATTTCACAATATAATTAACTACAGAATTAAAACCATATTTCAATTAGTTGTACCATATCCTTAAACATTGACAATCAACCTCAAAAACCAGTGCCACTTTAAATCCAATGGTTATGGGTGGTGATATGGTTAGTATTTACTGGTTGAATCCATTAAAGGATCTGATACTTTACTTGGTAGAGAATTGAGAACTTATAATTTCTCACAGATTCTGAACTCCCTTTACTCTGTTAATTTTCTTCTATCTGGAATATAATAATATTTAACTTAGGGATCTTATGATTAAATTTCGAAAACTGTTGTTTATTATTTAAAAAAAAAAAATCTATGAATAATGTTCCCTTCTTTGACTTATGGGACATAATAGAGCTTTGATAACTAGTTGCAGTTCAATGTTCCATTTAAATTTTATTGAAGCTAAAGATAATGATAATTTTTAGGAGTTTTTCCCTCTTTGAAAATACAGTTGATGCGATTTTTGCTAAATTGTTGCTTTGGAACTGCCCTGTTTAATTTACTTTTACAATAGTGATTATATTACTAAAACATATAGGTAATATTTAATAATTATATTGTCTTTATATAATTAAATGTTACCATAAAACTAAGATTTAATTTTTCTGTTTCAGTGAGCAGAGCATAGCTTCTGCGAGGGCCTCAGTGATGGTGTATGATGATACAAACAAGAAGTGGATACCAAGTGGTTCATCGTCAGGCCTTTCTAAAGTCCATATTTTTCAAAACATTTCCACAAACTCTTTTAGGGTAGTGGCTAGGAAGTTGAATGACCATGAGGTAAAACAACATAATTTATATTTATTAATGTTACCGACTGTACTTTGAAATTGTGTTGGTTGAGTAAAAAGTATAGTACTGAGGTTTATAGTAATGATTTAATCTCTAAGGATCTAATGAGTATTACTTGAGTTATGTATGATGGTATAGTAGGATCAATGCAATTAGGATTGATGAATTAATTACCACTTCTAAATTATTTTATTATAAAACTAGTTTTGAATGCTAAACATTCAAAGTTCTGTGGAGATTTTATCTATAAATGTTTCTTAATTTTCCGTGTTCCTTTAGATTTCCAACTTACAGATTAAAATAAAAATTTGATGTCTAATAATGCTTTTATATAATCTTCAAACACCTAATCAGTGAAATTTTAACCAGGTTAAAAATTACTTCCACACATGAAAGTATCATTGAAGAAATAATGGCTCTATTGCATACTTCAATAAAATATTTTTATCAACAAACAAATAAAACTTTAATTATTAGTTAAAACTACAAAGGCTATGTTTAGATTAGGAATAAATAAATAGATATAATGAATATATTTAAGTTTACTGTTAAGTAAAATAAGAAGATGATCAAGGATGTTGTCAAGTGAATGAAAAAAACATGTCCAAGTAAAGAACTTCTATGGAGTGCCAACGTTTTGTCCTGCCTTGCTGATCTTTAGCACAACCAAACCAGTTGAGAGTGGACTGTTTCATCGGCAGCCATTAATTTTATCTGCTCTCAATTGTTTCAGTCACTCTGAAGAAGATCTCTTTCTCTAAGGCAGGTCTACCATAAACATCGGTGCGCCATAAAAGTTTTTATTTGGATGTGTTTTTTTCTTACTTCTGACTTGCATCCTTCATCATCTTATATCAATAGAAATAGAGAGGTTATGTAATTATAAAGAAAGTTGGTGAGCTGAATAAAAATTAAGGCTAATATCATTTTATACTTCATACCATAGTCATAATTTCTAACCAACAGTTCCCTGACAATTAGGATTGATGAATTAAGTGCCACTTCTATTGAGATTATTTTATTTGAAAAATAGTTTCGAATGCTAAACATTCATCTTCAGTTCTAAAACATACAAAAATTTTTTCTACACATCAGTACTATGTTACATAGATTATATATACTAAAGTTTTTTAAAAAGATAAGACAAGAAATGAAGCATAGGCACTCACCTTCGAGGTAACTAAAACACTGAATTTGTGAGAAGTGAAAGGGGGCAGGTAGGTTAAGTTTTAGATTTACAATGGGGTTTCCCTTATGACTCATTGGGTTTTTCCGTTCCTATGGGAAACAAATTTAAAATGGGGCTATTGGATATGTTAATATGATCATTTAAACAAAAATCTCGATCGGTTTTAAACAATTTTATTATTTCTAGTGATTCAAAAGTATTTAATTTTAGGCTATTTTCTACTTGATGTAATATTTTTACTCCCGAGTTTTTATTAAATTTGTGGTTATTTTCATTTAGATGGATAGCGAAATGGAATTTTGGGTCTTATTAGTGTATGCTCTTATATGTTCATTTACTCTTTGATTTACTGATCGTCCAGTTTTTCCCGTGTATTTTGCTTCACAGTCATTACATTTTAATTCGTATACGCCGCTTTTTTGGAAAGGGTCTATTTTGTCTTTCGGTGAAGGGAAGTATGATGACAATGGTTTATCTATTTTAAGTGCAGGGTTTAAACCTAATTTTTTTATATATTTTTTTTAATTATTATTATTTTTTAATATTTTTTAAGTATTGATCCTTCTATATCATCATGCGTACCTCAAGTAGTTCCCTGACAGTTAACTGACAGTTCCCTTCTGATTCTTCACATCTATAATTATATAAGTGATCTTGGCTGTGCATATTATCTTGAACCCATTTAGGGCCAATCCTTATTTGGATGAAATTAACATTTAAATCTTACTACTCATTAGAGTTGAAAAATAACCAATTGTACTATTATTTTTCAATAGATTAAAAAAACAAAAAAATATTTTTAATAATTACACACCTTAAATAATGAGCTGATTTAATGAAATAGAAAAATATTTGAACTTAAAAAAAAAAAAATCTGTTAATGTTGCATGTACGCAGCTGCAACAGTGAATATAAATGAGTTTAATCTGTATGATTTTTTATTAATGCTAACTGTTTTTCATGTTGTTTTTGTTTTAGCTATTGGATTTATTATCTTTACTACGGAATATTTTGTTTGTAGATCCATTATATGGTAATACAAATAGTTACCATGTTTTTAGCAAATAATAGTATTTATTAGGTCAATGTTAGAATTATGTCCTCGAGTCCTCTGTCAAATCGGTTTACCTATTTCCTGCATTAATTTGCCATCCAGTCATTTTGAAACAATTGCTAATTATAACGTTGTAATAGTCTATTTCAATGGGAATATTGTCATTTAATATGTACATAATCTGCCTTGTTAATCTGGTTATGTATTGAGGTTAGTGAGATAATCATATATGGTGTATTAGATTTCCAAAGATTCAGCAGCTTTACATAATACAGTTTGGCCATTTATATTTTTTAAAAATTGCGTTTTATTCATAATTTTGTTACTACAACCACAATAATTGTGCTAAAAATATTTCAGTAATTTTGTGGTTACAGTACTTTTACTATATCTTTTCTTATAATTAGTATACTGTAATTTTTAGGGATCATAATTTTTTTTATTTTAGTTTAGCTTAAGTAAAATGGCATCATTTTTGTTTACAGGTTGTGATAAATTGCATAATTGTTAAGGGGCTAAAGTATAACCAGGCGACCAACACGTTTCACCAATGGAGGGACCAGAAGCAAGTGTATGGATTGAACTTTAGTAGTCGTGAAGATGCTGATGGCTTTGCTAGAGCAATGACCCATGCTTTAGATGTAAGTGATCTATATAAGAAACTTATTAATTTAAACTGATTTGTTTTATTCTTGTGTAAAAAATGAATGTCTGTTTTTAAATACATGCTTGTATTTAAAAACAGACATTCATTTTTTTTTTTTTTATTAGCATTAATTTCTAAACCTATTTCTTTATCAGCTTTCATGAGAATTATTGTGTTTAATTTAATGATTTCCATATCTTCATGTAACAGTACTCACTGATCACCCAAGATGTATTTATGTATCAATTAAGATGTATTTCTTAATTGAGTGAGTGATTAAGTGAAATTGAGAAGTAATAACTGTAAATAGGAGAAATTGAACGTTCCAGGCGACAAAATCTCTGAAGTGGTAATTTTAAAATGTATAATAGTACGTCTTAGTATGATAATATCTACTGCCCTTAAAATGAAAATGGCATCCTGCAAGGTTTTATCACTGTATAAGCCGGGAGCTCTTAAATCGCTCCTTCATATTTTTTATATAGAATAGATCTGACCCTGCTGTTATTAAGGGATGTTTTTAAGAGGGTTGATTGATGGTTAGTGAGCGGATGGTTCAATATGTGAATGAATCAGTTGTAGAAAATATTTGTTTATAATAAATTAAAAAAATGAAATGTGATGTTAAGACCAATGTTTATATGATGGTTAATTTTTGTGATCTTAATGCTGTACTCTCCTATATCTACAACTTCATACCTTTTGACACCTTAATCATTAATCAGATATGTGCCCATCATTTGTTCGAAACTAAAACCAGTTGTAAACAACAGGATAATAGCATTTTGTCAGTACATGTTTCTTCAAATCTTCTCAGAATCATTCATGCATATTGAGAATTTAAAATTTTAGTTCACCAAGCCACAATAGAATGCACTGGTACATCAAAATGCAGATTTAACTATTTTGGTTTCAGTTTGCAGCAGGTTCCCCCCTTTTGCCACCCTTGCTTCCCTTCTTTCATATGAGAGGGGGGAAGAAAAATGCCATTATTGCAACTCAATTTGTTTTTCTTCAAATTTCTTCTTATTAAAATTGTATTATTGAAGATTTAGTTTCTGGAAGTAGCCATTCTTGTCAGTGCAGCATAATTTTCTTGATAAAATGAAATTTGTCCTTTAAATCACTTTTTTCGTTTTTTATAATATTTTTACGCTCAATTAGACCCATACTAGTTTTTCCCGAAAAAATTAGTTCTCACATCTTTTTTGGCATTGAAACTATTGTTTATAATACATTCTGCTATTGAAATTATATATGGTAACATAATGTTGTTGCTCGTTTTTTAAGGAACGAAAATCCGACACCTTTTTCGTTTTTTTTGATAAGTAATTACGCTCAATTAGAGACCATAATAGTTTCCTAAAAAAATTAAGTTTGCTCCACATCTTTTTTGGCATTGAACTAGTTGTTTATACATTCTGCTATTGAATTATATAGGTCACTGCATGTGTTGCTCTTTTTTACGGAAACTAAACATCGAAACACGTTTGTTCGTTTGTTGGATAAGTATTACGCGCACTTACAACCATAGTAAGTTTCCTAAAAAAGTTAGTTGTCACAATCTTTTTAGGCATTGAACTATGGTTTAACATCTGCTTATTGAATTTAATGTTAGAAACTGATCATTTTGTTGCTCGTTTTTAAGGAGCCGAAATCGACACTAGATCTGATTGTGTCTGATAAGTATTACGCTACGCTCATATAGGTAACCAAATAGTCTTTTCCTAAAAAAATAGTTGCCTCACCTCTTTTGGCATTGACTATTGTTTTAACTTCTGCTATTGATTATATGTAACTGAATTTGTTGCTCGTTTTTAAGGAACGAAATCGAACACTTTTTCCGTTTTGTGATAATTATTACGCGCAATTAGACCAAAATAGTTTCCTAAAAAATTAGTTGCTCCCATCTTTGGGGCATTGAAATATTGGTTTATACATTCTGCTATGAATATAATAAGTAACTGAATTTGTTTGCTTCCAGTTTTTAAGGAACGAAAATCGACACTTCGTTTCCGTTTTTGATAAGTAATTTTACGCCGCAATTAAGAACCATACTATGTTTGCCTAAACTTATGCGTTGCTCACATCTTTTTGGCATTGAACTCTTGTTTATTACATTCTGCTCTATTGACTTATATAGTGTAACTGAACATTTGTTGCTCGTTGTTATTTAAAATAGGAACGAAAAAATCGACATTTTTTGTCGGTTTTGGTGATAGTATTACGCTCAATTAGACCATAATAGGTTTTCCTAAACAATTAGTTGCTCACATCTTGTTTTTTTTAGCATTGACTATTGTATTTACCATCTTGTTACCTTGTGACATTAATATATGGTAACTGAATTTTTGTTGCTCGTTTTTTAAGGTAACGAACAAAAATCGACAGCTTTTTCGTTTTTGATAAGTATTAACGCCTCAATTAGACCATAATAAGTTTTTTCCTAAAAAAATTAGTTGCTCACATCTTTTTGGCATTGAACTATTGTTTATTACATTCAAATGCTATTGAAGTATATAGGTAACTGAATTTGTTGCTCGTTCTATTTAAGGAACGAAAATCGACACTTTTTCGTCTTTGTTGAATAAGTATTCCACGCTCATTAGTAACCATAATAGTTTTCCTAAAAAAATTAGTGCCTGCTCACATCTTTTTGCATTGAACTATTGTTTAATTACATTCTCGTCTATTGAATATCTAGGGTAACTGAAGTTTGTTGCCGTTCGTTTTTAAGGAAGCGACACAATCGACAACTTTTTTTCGTTTTTGATAAGTATTGTACGCCTCATTAGAACATAAATCTTTTTTACTTAAACAAATTCGTTGCTCACATCTTTTTTAGCATTGAACAATTTGTTCCATACTTCTAACTATTGAAATATTAGGTAACTGAATTTTGTTGCTACGTCTTTTTTAAAGGAAACGAAAATCGAAAACTTTTTTTCCCGTGTTTTGATAATATTACGCTCAATTATACCATAATAGTTTCCTTAAAACTAATTAGTTGCTCACATCTTTCTTTTGGCATGCAACTATTGTTATACATTTCTGCTATTGAATTATATATAGGTAACCTGAATTTGTTTGCTCTTTTTTTTAAGGAAACGAAAATTGAACAACTTTTTTCGTTTTTGATAAGGGTATATACGCTCAATTAGAAACCATACTAGTTTTTCTAAAAAAACTTCGGTGGACAATGGTACAATATATTGTTCATCCAGTTGAACAAAGACACAACTGTAGGAATTTGACATTAAATTTTACAGCTGAAGTGAGAGACTGAAATGAAATACTTTTAACCAACATTGTTGATATAAGTAATATTCATATTAGTGTTGTGTTGGTACCAAACTTTTTCGATTCTCAGCACCACCGATACCTAGGTTTAAAAATAAATTACTATTGCTAGCATAATCCAATAATAAGAGCAAATCAGTTGTATTGAAAAAACAATAATTATTCACGAATTAAATTAGTTAACAGCAAATAGTATTTATTATCTTCAATAGATAATATACTCTTATAAGTAAACTTACAGCCTAGACAATGTGCAATAAAATAACATTTTAAATTGATTCTTAATTGAGTTTTTAATCTTATTTAAGTTCATAATCTTAATTCTCGGGTATCAAAATCCCTTTGGTTTATCAAAACAGAACGATGAAAGATTAGTTTGTTGTAAAAAGAACAGCCATTGTAAAAGTTTTTTTTTTTTTTTCCATTGTGTAGAATCGATGCATAATAATTAAATACTTTGGTATAACAAAACAATCTTGAAAGTCGCTGGTACTGATTTGTTCCTAGGAATTAACTTTAGAGCATCGATTCTCGATACCGATACCCTTCTCAAGAATCGATGGAATCGATGATCGACACATTCTTATAAATTCATATAAACTTGTGGATTCACCAGACAACAATTAAGTTGTTGTTTCTACCGATGCATTAGTAGAAGTAGCTTTTGAGAGCACTTCTGATGTATTAATGTTTTCTTACCCTATTTCACAGTTACATCTATGTTTCAATGGATGAGGGATTTATCATTTGTTGTCTGTCGCAGTGGCATGAATTGTCTTATTTGTTACAATTAAAACCATTATGGTCTAAAAAGTGAAAATAGTTAAAATAATGTTTGGTCTATCAGTTTCCAGTCACGTATTGTGCCAGTTTTACCTTAGTGGGCAACTAGGAAATTGGGAGTTATTTTTGGTACCAATTTTTCTAACTTGTCAGCCTGTTCCTTTCCTCAAATACTTGGTTGATTCAACTTATCAACATGTTCCTTGATCAAAATAAATTCTACTTAAATTTTTGAGTATGAAAGTGGAATATTATAATTTAATTTTGTAAGTGTTGGTGGTGTAGTTGAAGATTTCTTATACATTCTGTCTGTACATTTATTCTACACTTATATACTATCCTCTGTTGCTTTCAAAATGGCTAATTTCTCTGACTGATTATTTGAAATTATTTTGATTATTTGAAAATTATTTATGTTCATTATTTTGTTTGACCTGTTATTCTAAGGTCAATGCTCAATATAGGGGACCCAATGGCCGAGTGAGTTGGGGTGAGGGTCTTAGCGTGCTCGTAACCAGAAAGTCGTGGGTTCAAATCCCACCGAGGCCAGTATAGGACTTCAATGGAAGTCTTGGGCTCAAAAAATGAAAAAAATAAAATAAAATAAATAAAATGCTCTATATGTGTTGTCATTTTTACTGCTGTTGTTGATATGTCTCAGTGATGGGTATCTTTTCAGGTTGCATTTCTTCCAAATGTCGTATTAATTCAGTGTGAAGTGGTAAGTGTATCTGATATTTTGATGTAAGTTTCCGTTCATCATATCAGCTTTCTAAATATCTTTAAAAGCTAGTTCTTGTTTTATTTTTACTTAATTGATTGTTGAGACCTCTGTTCTTTTGAATGGAATGTGTATCAAACTTGCAAGTACACAGGCTGCATTTATGACATAGCATTAAAAGCTTTGATGAACCTCAACAGAGCCTTTGAGTACTAAAATGTCTCTCGTTTTTTAAAATAGATATTTTGAATCATAATGTGTTTCTATTTAAACAAGTTTAAACATTTTTCAAAATCAAATTTTTTGTTGAAATTTTCAAATTTAAATACATTTCTTATTTTTATTTTTTTAAAATTATTATTTTCAAAGGACAATGTTTTATTGCCAATTGTTTTATCATGCTTAAAGCTGTGAACAGCAAACAATTTACATCAGATGTGTACACAATTTTTAATGCAATTTAACAAAACGGGAAATTTCCGAGAACCTTTCAAACAAACATAGTATATCTATCTTCTGACTTGTTTGTGCGTAATAAAATTATGTTTAACGTACTGTTGTTTATTGACTGTTAAGGAGCTGTATTGATTTTAATGAAACTGCCAGATTTAAAACTGCTATTATCTCTCAACTTGGTTTGTTTTTTGAATAATCATTGATTGCTAATGGGCTATTCTCATGGCAGTGATTTTTCACTGTCCTGCTGGACTTAAGATGGAACTAAAACTTCCAAATCAATATTTTTGGTGGATTTGAACGTACACCGACCCCTTAAAGTTGGTGCATACAGCCTAGTTTCGAAAAATATTTTTGTTATTTTTCTATAGCTACAAAAAGGCTTATAAACTCATAACTTTCACTTGTCCCTAGCTATAGTATGAGATTTCAAGGAAGTTATTTAAGTATTTATTTTTAGAAAACTTATGTTTTTATTTTCTAGAGTATGAGACTATATATTGAAGAATAAATTAACATGCTTTTAAACATTTTTAAACTATAAAGGGATACTGAAAGTTCCGTTTTCTTTTTGTCCCTCGGTTTGGCCTCACGATCGTCACACTAAATAGTTATTTAAATATTCTCTACAAGAATAAGCTAGTGCTAATTATTGCTATCTACAGAGTAATTCGTGAGGTTATCTTCATAAGTGATGTGTTTGGAAGACATTTTTTGGTGTATTTTCTAAGGTTTGCATCAATACAGGGTAAGTTTTCTTCCTCGTACTTTTTCATACTCACGACCGTCACGCGTTTTTAAAATGATTCGTATTTTTAAAAGCTCCTGGACTCCATATTTGATTATTTGTGGATGTATACAACTGATTAGTCAAACTAGCCGTTTAGGTAAGGTTTTGGTGTTGCAATTAACATTAATTTAAGGGAGGTTCCTCACGACCGTCACACTCAAGACCGTCACACCAATTTTTTTTTTAATTTTAAATTGTTACATATTAATGTAACAACACTTTTATACGTATGAAACATCACTGAATTGAGTTCCTTTTTTGCCGGGGGTTGAGGGGGAGCGGAATCGGACTTCGAAACAACTCAACCGATTTTCGTCAAATTTTATATCATAGTTATAAACCTATTTCCTAACACTTTCATAAGGGTAAAACATCATTAATTTAAGTTTCTTTTTTTTGGGGGGGGGGGATTCACACTTACAAACGACTTAATCGAATTTCGTAAAATTTTGTATTTGGGCTATATACCTATTTACCAACACTTTTATAAGGCAGCAGAAACATCACTGACTTAATTTTAATTTTTTTTTTTTGGGGGGGGGGGGGGTTTCAAAATAACAAAACCTTAATATTTCTTTTTAAGGCATAACTCCTATTTATCTTTTATTTTCTTCAACATGTTTCGGAGTACATGTTTAAACCGCTGCCGTCAAAACCCCGTATGCCTGAAAAGGCAAGGTAGGGAAAAAAAAGAAAAAAAAAAAAAAGAAAAAAACGAAAAAAAAAAAAAAAAAAAAAAAAAAAAAAAAAAAAAAAAAAAAAAAAAAAAAAAAAAAAAAAAAAAAAAAAAAAAAAAAAAAAAAAAAAAAAAAAAAAAAAAAAAAAAAAAAAAAAAAAGAAAAAAAAAAAAAAAAAAAAAAAAAAAAAAAAAAAAAAAAGAAAAAAAAAAAAAAAAAAAAAAAAAACAAAAAAAAAAACAAAAAAAAAAAAAAAAAAAAAAAAAAAAAAAAAAAAAAAAAAAAAAAAAAAAAAAAAAAAAAAAAAAAAAAAAAAAAAAAAAAAAAAAAAAAAAAAAAAAAAAAAAAAAAAAAAAAAAAAAAAAAAAAAAGAAAAAGAAAAAAAAGAAAAAAAAAAAGTTTCGGAGAACATTGCTCCATCTTCAGGATAACTGTGATTTCCCTCACATAGTAACAAGTACATGTCCATACCGGTATGGACATGCACATATAGTTATGCCTTAAAAAGAAATATTAAAAATTAAATCTCATTCAATATAATAGTTGAACAACTAAACTGTTTTTTTGTAATATTCTTCCTGAATTGATCACAATTTTTTTATTACTTTAATTTTTTATGTATCAATAATAAATTTTATTATTTTATTTATTTAGTTTTATCCAGTTGAGAACATTAATAATTTTTAATTACGAAAAAAATAATGTTTAAAGAAAGAGTAACGGTCAAGAGCGTTTCTATGAAAAGCTCTATAAAATGCTTCAAAACAGTGGTAAATAGAAAAAAGAAATCGGCCCCACCTGGGAATTCAATAAATAGAAGGTATATTATAATAGAAAACTCAAAAATAATAAAAATTTAAGCAACTTTAAAAATATAATTTTTTTTTTAATTTTAGCTGAGGCTATGAGAATGACCCTAATATAATTAAATTATTTATTTGAGTAATTTGATCCTTTTAATTCTAAAATGCAAATTGGAAAAAGCAGATTATATGTAGATAGACATATCCATGATCTATTTTTTGCCAAACAGGGAGAAATTGAGTTGTTTTTTTTAAATATTACAATTACAATAATTTATTAATGATATTTAATGATTCACTAATAAATGAAGCAAATATTTCATTGATGTATCTGTACCAACATTTTTCAATTCTTGATACTGATACCTTGGTTTAAAAATATTAGTTTCGTTGTTTATGTCATTAGTTCAGCTTCAGTAGTTTGAAATTGCAATCCTGTTTCTTCAGTTTCCTATAGCGAATACATTTCTTCAATAAAGTGATGCTTCGCTTGCAGAAGCTTTGCTTGATTTTTGAAGAGAATCGTTTTAAATTATGTACTAGACAGTGTTGATCTTTTATATGAAAAATATCTTTTATGATAGTTTATTTTTTTATCATCAGTGAAGAACCTACTAGTGGTATCAAGCAGCTCTTAGGAATTGACTTAGGATCATCGTATAAGGATTCTGATTCTTTTCTCTGGAATTGATGGAACCAAAAAACAACACATATTCTATGAAAAAATATTGGTAGTACGTTGATAGAATAATGATAGATAAATGACGAAATCATTTTCGTCACTTTTGGTTAATGCCTATGGTTGAATGGCATAAGTAATAACTGGATGGATAAATGCTATATAGATAAACTTTTAATTGTTTTTATCAGTTACATAATCCTTCTTATAAAATTAATGTGTAATTTTGTTCTTATTATTATTATTTGCAAATAAGCCCATTGAGGCTACACATAGTACTCAAGAGGCATGCTTTTCCTTTCTTCGTGCCCACACTTCCTTCATTCTTCTGCTGTGGGTTTCTTTTCTCTCTTGAGACCAAGTACTTCCAGTCTTCTTAGGTTTTTCCTCCTGATCAACTTGCCACTTGTAAATTTTGGACCTGAAAACTACCCGGTTTAGAATATCCTCTGGTGTGATTCCGGCTAGTTTAAGATCAGTTTTGATTTCACCAATCAACTTCATTGGGTCTGTTTTCGATTTACTCCTTTGTTCATAGAATTCAACTATTTGTCTTGCTGGGTTCATTCTTTTGATGTGTCCATAGAATTTTAATCTGCGTTTTCTAATGTTACTGTTAGAGTATTGTATGATTTCTTGATTACTTCTGAGCCGGTACTGTTTTTCTAAAAGTTTTGGACCTAAAATTTTCCTTACAATCTTGCGTTCCTTTTTTTGAATGTATATAATTCTTAAAAAAAAAAAAAAAAAAAAAAAAAAAAACTGATTTAAGATTTACCTACCTAAAAAAAAAAAAAAAAAAAAAAAATAAAAAAAAAAATAAATAAATAAAATAACTAAAGAGGATGATGGTTTTAAGAGTAAACCAATATGATAGTTAAATATTTTAATTACAAGGATTTTTTTAACATAATTTTTTAGTGACTGTTTATTTTTTCCTTATACTGATTATGCATGTTGTTGATAAGAAAAATGATATAATAAAACTTAAAAAATAAGTGGAATTTCCAAAATAGTGTATGAGTCATGGTTTTGCATGCTTTTGACCCCCCCCCCCTTCCCATAATTGATGATGTCATTCATTTCCAGGTGCTAAACAGCAACTCTCTGCCCAGGCCAACTCCTGCTAACATCACCCAGCAGCCTCAGTCACACTATCAACAGGCGAATGGCCAGTACGAGGAGGATATGGGCTACAGGTAATGAAATTAATTAATCATTAGATTAATTTATGTTATTGATATTGTTATTGGATTCAAGTTTGTTTACGGTGAGTTTAAAGTATTTTTAAGAATAATTTTCATATGCCTGTAGTGAAAGATTATTTGACAAGAAAGGCTTTTTTATATCCTTCATTATTTAATTTAATTTTGTTTTGTTTTTTACTTTGTTCTAAAACTTATAAGTGCAAGCTTTGAATTGTTGGTTTTGTTATCCAACTCATTGCTGTTATCAAGGTTTTCAAGGCTCAACTAATTGTTCCAATTAATGTTGACTATTTAAACCTTATACCTTTCATTTGCCTTCATGATTGGCTTTGTGTTCACTTATAGCTGTCAACAAAATATGTTAGGTAAGTTCTACCAATGTCCATTTTATCAATTATACCTTTTATTTTTGAGATGTATCTGTCAACATCAGCAGGTTCTGATTCCTCATAATTTACCTTATGGAGAAAATAGTAGAGATAAATACCATTTATTTTTGTCTATCATTATTACTTAATTTAATTGGGTAGATAATAGTTGCTTGTATCACACAATAAATAATAGTGTCTTTTGACTATCATAGTCTTCTTTGTAAATAGCCCCCTTTTAGTTTCTTCTTTAATATAAATAAATGAAATATTGAAGCATGTCTGCCTCTATTCAAAAATTAAAAATTTATTTTGTACCAACAGTTACTTAAAAAGAATAACTATTAATTTCTTACCCTTCCTTGTCTTTGTTAGTAGAGAATAGTTTCTTCCATTTATATGTTATTGTCATTGAAAGACATATTGTTAAAATTTATTTATTTTATTTATTATTTATTTAAACTAGTTTTATTTATTGAAAAATAGTTTTCATACATATTTTTTTAGTTGCTTTATTTTATACATACATAGGATTTATGAAGAAAATTCATAAAGAAAGCAATTCTTATTTTAAATAAATATTCATGTAAAATTACATTATGTAAATTTGCCATTATAACCTTCTATATAATTATCCTACACATTTCAATTACAAAAAAAAAAAATAAATAAATAATATGTGGAATTATCAAATAATATAGTATGATTAATGCATAATAATAATTAGTGCAGTGTATTTTCCATTGAAAAATAATCAGACATTTATAGAAAACTTTATTAAAATGATGTTTTTAAATAATAATAATTTTTACCTTATAAACACATATTAGTCATTAGTCAACAAACTATGTAGTAGGAAAATTACATTTAGTATACAAGATTAATTAATTTTTTTCCTTACTCAAAATTTGATGCTTACCTGAAAGAAAAACTTTCATGAAATACTCGACTGCCAACAGCAGTGTAAATGTTATTTATTTATAATTATCATTAAAATACAAAAAAAATATCTCAATGTGGAACAAAAGCAGACGCAAAATAATATTCATATAACCAAATATATTAGTTCCTATACTAATATTCTTAGCAGACTCAAGCAATAGTTGCCTAATCTGTGGCCCATAAAAAATACCGGCTTTTAATTTTTCTGTGCTTGAATTGAAAATGTTTCAATTTTTCTGTGTCAGAAAATTGAAACATCCACTACTTTTGTCAAGTGCCTTCACAAATTGTTTCATTATGCCGAGCTTAATATAAAGTTGTGGAAGTATGATGCGGTCATGGCTAACTAAAAGCACGTTTATAACATTTTTTCTACCAACTTTCAGCTCTTCCCCACTGGCCAAACCTTTTGTGAGCAATGGTGTTGCTTAGCACGACTGTTCCAGAGACTCATAAAACAAGGGGAAAATCTAAGTAAAAATACTAAATAAGGTTAATAAGCTGTATCTCGAAAACAAAAGCTGTTAGAGAAACATTGTTGTCATATTTACAACACATGTTACATATTGAGTTAGAAACAACAAAATAGTCACAGGAAACAAACAATTTATTTGTTTTTGTTGACTAGTGTTATCCATTCAAAATTTAAGTTGTTTACTTTACAAACAATAGGAGGAATCATTAAATCTAATTTAGAAAATGAAAAAATCCTTGAAATGTACTGGTACTGTTAGGCATAATGATCTTTTAATGAAGCCTTTTTTCTTTTTTTCTTTTTCTTGGCCTTGAATTTTGAAAAGAAATTGATGTTTCAACCTAAGGCATGGTTGCATTTATGTTTCTAGTTATTATTAGTGACACCTTTATTTTATTTTATTTTATTTTTGTATTTAGATTTATTTTATTTATTTTTTATTATTTTTTTTTTTTATATTGATAGTCAGATGATTCAGAGGCCACCAACAATATACCACCAAATCACGCCTGCAGAACAGCCTAGAATTGACATAAACATGCCAATTACTATTAATACTAATCAACATTCCAGGTATGTTTCTATAATTATTTAATACTTTATAATTCATTAACTCCTTGGCTAAGATCATTAACACCTTAGTCCTTTGTATTCTCAATGTAACCCGATAACGAACTCAGCGAATCTCTTGGGTTCTGATTTGTATGTATTCTTATATGTCTGTATTCTCTGTGACAGTTTCAATTTTTAGCTGTAAAAACCATAATATAAAATGAAATGATGTGTAAAATTTGAAACAAATTTTGTACAGATAAGAATTCATCAGCCATTACATTAAAAATTGTCTAAATTAATCATCAATACTAAATCAAGAGCTCTGGTTGAATGGCGGAACAACTTTACCTACAAGTAATTAAATTGTCAGTCCTAGTTGGGTTATTTACCATCCTATCCTTCCTGCCACTTTCTGAGTTATCTCATTCATTCATTCATGGAAATTGTGTTGAATAATATTTAAGTTCTTCTTGAGTAGGATGAGTGTAATGACCTATGAAAAAGAGTCTTGTTTTGTTTTTCTAAAAATGTCTATTTTTCCACCTAGTGATTGCAGTTGAGAACAGATATCTTAAAGCTGATGGATTGTTGATAGGCAAGAATGAGAATTGTTCGGAAGTTATTAAGTGCATGATTTACTATCAGGCAATTACTGGCCAAGCATCGCAATATAATATTATATATAAATTTTGAGATTTTAAGTGATTAAGATCGTTTATTTCTGTATCCCTTCAATTAGTTTTCATTTATTATTATTTTTAATTTTTCCGTTGGTCATCTATTTATTATTTCTTATTATTATCTATATATATATATATATTATATATATATATATATATATATATATATATATATATATATATATATATATATATATATATATATATATATATATATATATATATATATATATATGTATGTTGATTTCTTATAGCTAAAATTTTTCAAAATATTTTTATCATATGATTTTTTTTTTTTTTTTTTTTTTTTTTTTTTTTTTTTTTTTTTTTTTTTTTTTTTTTTTTTTTTTAAATCGCTTTTGGTGTAAAACACTCACGGACAGCAGAGTATTATAATGCTTTACATTGCCCAATAGCGTGTAAATCCATTACAGAATTGTCAATTGTTCAGTACTTCCTTTAGTTTGGCTTTGGATTTCAGTGACTAACAATGGATTTGGATGTGTAGGTGCCAATGCCTGGATTGCTGTTCTTTTATATTATATTTCAGATATTTGTATCGTAAATTATACTATTATTAAAACCATGCATTTTTGGGACTTCTTAGAAGCACATATTTGATGTACTAATCTAAGTGGATTTTCTATATTATGATCTACAATCTCAAACCAGTAATATCTTTTTTATTGCATTTAATATGCATTTTTAATGTATTATTGTGACAAGGACATCTTTAAACAACTCCTTTCCCTTTTTACTTTTAGTCTAATTTAATTTATTTTTAATTTTATGCCATATAGTCATCATGTCTCATGTTGATTGGGTCTGGAGTTATATGATAAACAAATTTAAATAATAATACTAGTGCAATATATATTACTTGTAATAATTATTAATCTGAGATCATTAATATGTGCTTGATATTACTATGTTCTGATAAAGTAAAAGTATAATAGTTTAAAGTTAAGATTTGACCAATCATAATTGTAATCTAATGAATAAATCATATGTCTAGTAATATGTTAGAAACTGTTCAATAATCTACTTTTTGCTCTGTAGTTGGGTTATTATAGGTCATTAAACCCATTAAACAACCTTGACATTATAAGTTATTCAATTAATTATTTATAAACGCAAATTTACTCAAGAGCTAAGATAATTTTTGTATTTTTTGAATAATTTATTTCTTTTCATTAGCCTATCATATTCTAAATAGATATTATTCATAGATAAATAATTTAATATAAGAATTTGGTATTTATCTCCTTATTTTTATTATTTGAATCAACAATGCTACATATTTTGGGGTCAATATGCCATCTTCAGCAATATTACATCTAAAACAATTCCCTAATTTAACAAAATTAAGCATAGATTTTTCCACAAATATTTTTATAAAATTTCAAATTACCTCATAAGTTTATTAAATGTCGCAGAGTATATACAATTTTTATTTCTTATTGAATAAACAAAAATTATTTTTGTCTTATAAATACAAATCTAATTATGTCTTTCATCTGTCATGCTCATTTCGACAATGAAATATGGGTTCAAAAGTTATTTAAATTTTGTTTATAATTAAAGACCTAATATCTTTAACAATATTGGATTAGGTATCATGTATTTTTTTTATTTTACAAATATTTATATTTTTAATTTGATTTTTATTATTGGACAGTTATTTTATCAGTACCTGTTTTATAGTTAACTGCATTTTGTATCGTTTAATAAATATAACTAACCTCCTTAAATATAAAAATAATAATAAAAAAAAAAAAATTATTTTAAGAACTATTTAAGAATTAAATCCATATGATCTGATTATTATTTGTGTTTTGTTTAAAGGTTGTTTTGATTATAATTTTTTATTTTTTTTATCTAAGTTAAAACCAATAATGGAAACAGTTATTTTGCGCTGATTTGTTTGTCGATGTAGAGATTGGCCAAGTCCGATATGATTTTGAAAATAAGGTATACATTTATTCCCTTTGTTGAGCTTGTTAAATATATGTAACGTCTCCAAGGTAAAATTGTTTTCCCATGTTGTATTGTACTATTGTGTTTTAATTTCTTTTTCCTTACTTCTACAAGGTGACTTGCATACTAAATGAAGATATAATGTTACTATCTTATAAGTATCTTGCTATGCCTTTTCCTAACTTTTATTTGTATAATTTAAACAATATTTGTTTCAATAAGATTAATTATCTTTGTTTGCTTAGGACTATGACAAGAGAGGATGTAGCCATCATTCAAGAAAGGAGAATGTCACAACAATCACAGAGTGAGTATTTTGTTATTCATCGCAATTCCTGTATAACATGTATTATATTTTAAATAAAGTATTTCAAGTAAAATTAAAATATTTTTATTTCTTTTAAAAAAAAAAAAAAAAAAGTTTACTAAGGTTAGTAATTAAATGGAATTACTCAAATAGTTTTGTAAATGATATATACTCTTTCCCCAGGTCTTTTTCTGTTTTACTCAAAAAAACTATATGAGCTATTGTTTGTGTGAAATATAGTAATGGCAAGAAGAGTCCAACCAAGAATGATTTCACAGTAAAACTTGAAAAAAAATTCATTCAAATGTATATTAGGTATCAATATATAATAAAATGAAAATTTTAATAAATATATAAATAAATATCCATAGAGTTCTTGAAATGAAATAGAAAATTGAAAATTATTATCTTTCAAGTATTTTCAAATTTTTAAAATTTTTTTATTTGAAAAAATATAAAGTTTTTAATACCCTTTGCGTGCAGTAATTTAAATTCTGTCCTCATATTCATCTGTCCAAGGAATTTAAACCAAAACTTAACTAAACAATTTTATAATGACACTTTTTTTTTGGGGTTATGTATTTTAAACATTTTTCCATGTGTTTATTTTTTATTTATTTATTTTTTTAATAGATCACATGCTTTTTATTTTACTTCACAGTACTTTATATATAATAATACAATTATAATTGTGTGGCTTGCAAAGTTACTTATTCAGTATTATTATACAAACAAATTAATTATTAGATACTACAGATTTTCTGGAAAGTTTTATTAATTTCCTCTTTTACAACTTTTAACCTGTTGAGTCATTCGTTATCAAATGAGTCACTTGTTCTTAATTGAAAATGATAAAAGGATACTTACCACTGCCATGATTGACAGCTTCAGTCGAATTCCTTCTTCTTACCAAGAATGTACTATATTTAATTCAAACTCATTGATGATACCTATGGCTTTGGCTCAAACTTCAGTGCTGAAAAGTTTTACAGGTGAATTCTAATATGATCTGTATCTAATGAGTGAGTTAAAATGATTTGTCCCTTGTTGAATTATAATTTTATTACTGTAATACCTCCATTACTGTAGCACTTTATTACCTCGCCTAAACTCTTATAACCAAAATGAAAGTTATAAATGGTTGTCAGTTTTTATTGTGAACCTATTTATTGTTACGATTTCAGTTAAAATCTAGGAAATTAATGTAATTTTAATATTTATTATTTGGTTTTATTTCATTTTAAGTCTCTTCAATGTTTAGCTAGTTATCAAATATTTTGAACATTGAAATTTTTAATATTTCTTGTATTTTTAATATAAATCTAAATGATATATTCTACAATAACTATTAAAATCTAAATATTTATTCCTATCGTTGATTACAACTAGCGTCATGAATACAGTTGTTAACTTTCTTTCACATTGCTTGGTTTCACTTTCTAAACATTGCTATGTATATAAGATAGTTGTCAAAAATTCTGTTTCAGAATTATTCATCCCTTGTCTATTAATTTTATTATTATTATAGAAATAAGTCTTTTATATAAATATAAGTATATCTTATATATTATGTCAGATGTTATGTTATTGATACACTTGTGAAACTCAAGCTTGAGATATTACAGAGGAAAGCAACTTTAATACTCACCTTTTTAATTTGATTATTCTTCTTATCTTGCCTGTTAGGATTACGAGTTATAATAATATATTTAAATATCTGTATATTTAGCAAGCAATGAATACTCCTGTTTCAAACATCTATAAAATTACAAATTGGTATGGTTTGTCTTTTAATTTGTACTAGACCAGCTGATCTAGATCACTTTCACCTACCTTGTTCCTCAGTGCCTCGGTTATTCATTAGAGATGGGCCCTGTCTAGTCGGCAGGCAAACAGGCCGATTAGTCGGCCAAGCTGTTCTCTGCTTCTGTTAGAATTCCGGTGACATTTTAACATTCACCTTGGCAATGTTCGAGGTGCTTCATAATAGTAAAATTTTATTAGTAGTCTCAGAAAAATTGATATTGACTGCTGTTATGTTATTACAGCAGCAATGATTTTTAAGATATATCAAAATATTTCATTAACACAGGTTATTTTATTTTAAATTGTGACTTGATAACTATTTGTTATGGATTATTCGAATTGTGCCATTTCTTTCTTTTCTGTTACATCACATTAGCTTCAATATATTGTTGTTTGTTTTTTAGGATTCCGTAGGCCAGAGACTGAGAATGGAATCTATTGTAATGGGTGTATGTTATACATTTCTCTTTCAGTTTGATTAACATCTTATTGACTCTACTAATGATGTGTTTGGTTGTTGAAATTTAAATTAATCGCTATTCTTGTATTACTAACTCTAGCTTATTGATAATTATTCAAATGCTCATAACATTTTTTGGCTTGAATTGAGGATACATAGTTTTAAAAAATTATCAATAAATGAACAAGTCTGCAGCCCCATTTTCATTTTGCAGTAAATTTATCTTCATGTTTGGTTTGTTTCTTCAAATGAAATTGTTAGAACTAACTTTAGAACAATATTCTAATGCATTTTTTTGGTTGTTTTAATATATTTACTGTAGTCTTTTCTTCTGCTCTACTTTTGTAGTTCCACTCTACCTTTAAATTTGAGCCTGACAATGTATTTTAAGTATTTATTGATTATAAGTGGATGGAGGTTTGAGGATGTTTTAGTTCTTACAGTCAAGTGTTATGATCGAGAAAAATGTCATTATTATTTGATCTTATACTTTGTAATAAGTGCTATAATTTTATTATTCAACTTCTAATTTATTAAAATTTAACAAAAAAAAATTATTGATCTTTGGCTGTGGTTTAATTCTCGACTGGGTTAGAAATAGGCTTTTAAAATAATTTATTAGTTATCGAATATTTGTAGGAGACTGACTATTTTATCATCAGGAACCCTTTCTCTTATTTTGCTGTTCTTGATGTGCTCCATTATGAATTATTGGTGTGAGTTAGAAGATTTGGTGCTGGTATTTTACAATGTCCATTCCATATCTTATTGTTTGAACTAACTTTAGAAAAATATTCTAATGCATTTTTTTGGTTGTTTTAATATATTTATACATTAATATAATAACATTGCTAAATGTATTTTGTTTAATTTATAATTTTATATTGAAATTTGAATGATTTATGTTTTTAGTTTCAAACAATGGAAATATATCAACACCACCAGTTCCACCTGCTCCTGCAGGTGGTCACCATCGTACCTCGTCAGCACCGCCCGCTCCACAACCTCCCGCAATGTCTGTTGCACCACCTCCACCTCCTGCACCACCAGCGATGGCGCCTCCGCCACCACCTCCACCTCCACAACCAGCCATGTCTCGCTCTTCCAGTACTGATGGTCAAGATGTTTCCAGTTTGGCTTCACAACTCCAATCTGCAAGGCTACGGAGGTCAAACAAGGTTAGTTCTCTTGCTTATTGCATACTATTTGTGTGTTTTTAACACCTAAATGATTTTTTTAATTTAAGATTAGTATTCTCAACTCCCTTCATTTGTTATAATTTTTATAGAAGAGAACATATATGATGATTATATGATGAGTAATCCAGTCAATGAGTGAATAAGGGGTGTAGAGTGCATGGAATATGCGATAATTTTTGACTTCATAGCTTCGTTAGGAATAGTTAGAAGGTAAACATTCTAAAAGTCCCCACCACTGGGGGCTGAGCTAACGGTGGGGGGAAGGGGAGAAGTTCAATTTTTTTCTTTTTTCGATAATATTCACAAATTCAGTGGGCTGGTTTGAGTGTATAATGTGACATAATCAATAACTATAGGTTCTTATAGTAAATTTAAGGAGCATTCATATAAGAAATAGAAATTTTGGATCAAAAAATTAGTTTCGGAATGAGTACTAACAAACGTTTTCTCTCAGAGAAGTGCGACCCCAGATAAAGAGTGCTGAAATGAGGGGTGTAGGATGCATGAAATATGCGATAATTTTTTACTTCACAGCTTCGTTAGGAGTAATTAGAAGGTAAACATACTGAAAGTCCCCACCACTGGGGGGTGAGCTAACGGTGGGGGGAAGGGGAGAAGTTAAATTTTTTTCTTTTTTCGATAATATCTCAAAAACGGTTGACTCTAGAAAAATACGCTGCAGATCAAAATTAAAGCTCATTAAATTTCATATAAAATAAATTATATACATATTCGTAGAAATTCCAACGGTTTTCGAGATATATGTTATTAAAAATCGACAATTTTAGAAATAAAAAAATGTTTACCTCACTTTTTGTTAAATATTTGAAGCAAATACCAGAAACGTATTTATGATATTAAAGTAAATTTAATGCTCTTCAATTTTGATGCTGATGTTTTTTCTAAGAAACGATTGTGGAACGTAATAGAAGCAAAAGTTTGACAAAAAATGAGGTGACATTTTTTTCCCCCCGAAAATAACTGATTTTCAATAATGTATATCTCGTAAACGGTTAGAATTATGACAAATTTATATATAATAAATTGTATAGTAAATTTATTTAGCCTATATGTTTATTTGAAACATATTTTTCTAGAGTCAACCTTTTTTTTTTTTTTTTTTTTTTTTTTTTTTTTTTTTTTTTTTTTTTTTTTTTTTTTTTTTTTTTTTTTTTTTTTTGAGATATTATCGAAAAAAAAGAAAAAAATTGAACTTCTCCCCTTCCCCCCACCGTTAGCTCACCCCCCAGGGGCGGGGACTTTTAGTATGTTTACCTCCCAACTACTCCTAACGAAGCTATTAAGTCAAAAATTATTGCGTATTCCATGCACTCTACAATGTGTTCATTGACTGGACTAGAGAACATATATATGATGATTATTGTTCTTCCTATTACTTATAAATATGAAACTTGGTGGCTTATGTTGAGAGATGCATTATAATGATTAACTCAGTCTAAAAATCTTTGATGATGGAAATAGTCTGGTATGCATTCAGGTTCAAAAAGAAAGTTATACAGGTTGTAAAAATAAAATTGCAAAAACTTTTAATGGACTGCTGACATTTCAACATGGATTGCAGCTATTCTGGCCCATCTTCAGGGTTCTAAATAAAAAAAAGAAAATGTGATGGAAGAAATAAATCCTATTTATTTGGTTTGTTACTCTTCTTAATTACTTTCTGTTTTTTGTTTTTTTTGTTATTTGTAGCCATGAAGGAGGGCATGTTATCCAAGCTAAAAATTTCTTCAATTTATTAGCCATTTTTAACCTTAATTTGTTTCTTTTCAATATATAAGTATCTTATAATAAATAGTCATAATATAATATAAGATGAAAATACAGTCAACTATACAATCTTTATTAAAAATCTTTGTAGATAGTATGCGATTTAATGAAATATTAGATCACAAGAATAGATAAAGTTAGGGAAAGGTAGATAACGAAATAGTTTCTTTCTAGTATGTTTATCAAATTCAGTTGGTTACAATATCCTGTTTTAATTGTAAATCATTACATATATATATTTTACTTCATGCTGCTGTTTCTATTTATTGAGAATAGAGTTTTTATAAGGTTGGATACATTTCTAATTATTTATTATTGATTATAGCAATCAGCTGAAAACAGTGGTTCAAGTACTAGCAGTAGTGGTAGCGGCAATTATGGCACTCTTGGGAGGGGCGGTGGTGGAATGGCTAGTATGATGGATGAAATGGCTAAAACTCTTGCTCGACGGAGGGCTGCTGCTGAGAGGAAAGAGACAGATCCAATACCACCTCAGGTAATTATCATTTGCTGATATATCTGTTCCAATTTACCTTTATTATTTTTTTATTTTAAATTTTCATTTTTTATATGAGACATAGAATTCCAAATCCAGCTGTCAAATATTCAGATTTTTTTTTTTTTTTAAATAGTTTTTCCACTAGATTATCTTTAAAAAAACAAGGCTGAAAAGTTTTTCCAATAGAAGTGGCAAAAGATTCATGAATCCTTATTGTATTGATCTGTACCATGATGCAGACCTCAAGTGAAACATATATTTGTTTATTATTGTCAAAACATTTTGATGGTTTACAAGCAGCATTTTTCCTTTTAAAAAAATAACACATATTTTAAACCAAAGAAAATATTGTTAGTTATAAAACATTTTAACTGTTCCCTTGTTTTTTTGTTGTTTTTTTTTCTTCCATAAAAAGTAGCTCAATATTAAGATTATTAATGTTATAGATAAACTTAATAACAATTTCAAGTTATTAGAGGTAAACTAAGATTAATGCCACTTGAATATCATAAATTATTAACAATATATATTTTTTATTTAGGAGCCTGATTATAGTACAGCTGAGAGAAAGCAATGGGGAGGAAATAAGGCTAGTGTAGGTAATGGACTGGAAGCGTCCCCCAAACCAGGCAGGAAACAACTCGCTTCAAGTGAAGAATGTCTCCCCAAAGTCAATGGTGAAATGCTTGGAGACCTTGAAGCCCTTAAACAAGACCTTCTTCGGGAAGTTCGTAGGGAAATAAATAAAGCCAAACTTGAAATTATTGAAGGTAAAGTATTTATTTTAAATTAAAAATTATTATTATATTGAATGCCACATCCCTAGTCGGGCCTTGGCTTCATAAAGTATTGACAACCGTTCCTGCCTATCTTCCGCATTCCTCTTCCAACCTCTCTCTCCCTGGTCTTCTTAGGTCTTCTTGGACTTTATTTAGACCGAGGCTGAGGCTCCCTCCCAATCTCTTTCCTTCCGATCTTCCGTACATGAACTTTTTTGGGAGTCATTCTTCCTGCATCTTTTGAACGTGTCCAAGTCACAGCAATCTTCTAACTTTGGTCAAAGAAACGATGTTTGGTTAACCAAAACATGATCAAGGGACCTTTCATTCCCAAATCCTCAGTATCCTCTCATTCTCTCGAGTCAAAACCCAACTCTCACATCCATATGTCACAACAGTTCTTATTACTGTTTTGTAAACAGTGACTTTGGCAGATCAGCTCATGCTGATCTTAGTTTTAATGAATTAAATGTTTAAATAAATAGTTTAATTAGTTTTAAATGATAAATATTAACATCTTCTAATACATATTGTTGCAAAAAAGGGCATTAATTTTTTTTTTAGTTTTGCTACTATCTAAGTCAAGTAGCAATATATGTTGAGGGCGTACCAGTTTTTGTCTCATTAATGTGTTTTCTTTAGTTTTTTGATCATTAAGCCTAATGAATTCTTCCTTTATGCATTCAAATGATCTTTCAGTGATTGCCCCCTTGATAATCTTGAGATTATGCAAATACTGAAATTAGCTTACTGAAGATGGCATAATTCAGCTCATTTTATAATGCTTGCCTCATATATTTGTTACTTTAATTGAATCCTATGATCTTTGTAGGGCTTTTCCTAAACTTTCATTTTGCAGTATGGTATATATAGTTACTCTGATGAGCTTCGCTGGTACCTTAAATCCTCCTATAGCTGCTCTGTATAACATATGCCTATTGGCTGTGTAGTGTGCTGCCTCAAATCCCATAAGCAGCATTCACCTTGGAGATTATTCTTTTCTATAGTAGATCTGTGTTCTCAAAAATAATCTTGATTGTATCTGTTGAGTCAAAGCTTGTGGGTTCACTTTTTCTAATTCAAAAGGAAACATGACTTCGTCCGAATTAATATTAGGGTCAATTAATGTCAAATCAACGAATTTTACATTAGATTTGGACCTTGACCTCTCTGATTTCTATGATTTTTGGTATAGAAGTTGTACATACCAAGACTAGTAAAAATTTAAAATATTACATTTTTCTGACTTTTGGTTTTTGAGTTGTAAGCTATTGAAAATTCAAAAAATAACGTTTTGGTCCTCACTCAGTATATTCAAAATTATGACATTAAAAACCAATTGCTCCTAGAGAGCTCAAATTTGTGGCATTCTTTTCTATTTGAAATGCCCATTTATTTGATATATCACTTGATATATTTTGATATATTTATAGTGAACATTTAAAAAAAAAAAAAAAAAAAAAATTCCACCTCACGTTTTCTGTTAAACTTCCCTCTATATCTTCTATAACGTTCATCCTACGACAAATGTCTTTATAAATAATATTGTAGAACATTAAATTTCTTTTAAAATACACGTATATATGCCAATTTATCTTCAACCTGTCAAAAGTTACACAAACTTTAACTTTTCTTGGTAAAACAAACATCCCAAGTCCTTCACATTTCCAAAGCGTGTATCTCGGATACGGTACAAGATATGAAAAATGTGTATACTGTAAAAGTTGTAGAGAATTTAAATAGCTTTAATTTATTAAATAGTCATGTTTTGTTTACGACGCACCGTTTTCAAGATATAAGTGTTAACCCAAAAAAAGGGACCTTTCGCAACCCCCCTTCCTGTTCCAGGCCCGAAAACTCCAGGAATTTTAGTATATTTACTTTCTAACTACCCTAAATAAGTTTCCGAAGCAAGACCTTGTATTACAGAAAACGAACTGTATAATACTTTATCGACTGGACTAACTCTCCATTAAAAAAAAGACGCAAATTATTTTTTTTTTATCAAGAACCCATTTCCGTCCCATTCTAAAATTTTGCCCACATGTAGTTGGTTATAGTATAAATCACATATATTTTTTTTCGAAAAAATCGAAGGGCACGTATTTTGGGAATTACGAAAACCGTTTTTGGAGGTTTTGGAAAAATTCAAAATGGACGGAAAATATATCAAGTGATATATCAAATTAAAAGGCATTTCAAATTGAAAATAATGCAGCAAATTTGAGCTCTCTAGGAGCAATAGTTTTTTAATGCCATAATTTTGAATATACTGAGTGAGGACCGAAAACAGTATTTTTTGAATTTTAAAAGCTTATAACTCAAAAACTATAAGTCAGAAAAATGTAATATTTTAAATTTTTACTAGTCTTGGTAGTTATAACTTAAATACTAAAAATCATAGAAATCGGAGAGGCCAAGGTACAAACCATTGGTTAATTTGACATGGAATGACCCATTACACTCTGGGTTTTGGACTATATATGGGATTACTTAAGAAAAGATTCACAATTTCAGAGGACAAATAATTAGAAGAGATCTAAACCAAGTAAAATGAAATTGACTTAGCAAGGTGAAGATCATAAAGTTGTACTGGTAGAATCCCTCTGGGCATCCGAATGCATTCGTCCGACCAGATAAAGGCTGGGAATCTTCTAGATGTAGAACAATCGGTTGAGAAATCTTCTGGCTGAACTTACACTCATTTGCAAGTAAAAGGTAAAAATGTCTTTGATAAAAAATAACATAAAGAGTAGAAACAAAACTATTGAATTAAAACACTAGAAGACAAATGTCGTAAACAAATCAGTGGAAGACAAATGCCTTGGACATTGAAAAAGCATCTAGTCTCAAGTACTTCTGCAGAAATGGCCGAGATGTGAGATAAAAGGTTAGAAAAAAAACTCGTAGCGCTCTCTGGCTGTTGATGGAAGATTAAGCTGCCACGCATATTCACTAGCTTGGGGGGTAATGCGTGATTTCGACCTCTTTTTCCCACTTTACTTCTTCTTTTTTTTTTTTTTTTATTAGTATTTAATTGGATTGTTTACAAGGGACGCCTAATGGCTTGAACAGTATCTCAGTTTTAATATTTTTTTTTTCACAATAACATTTTATAAGCCTGGGATACAGATTAGTTACAGAAAAAGTGCTCTACTTTCCATGTTGTATAGCTTGTTTTAGAATATCCTCGATCTTCTATAGATGTATATATTAACATTTTATTTTGATTTTGTGGACTATGATAAATTTTCTTTTCAAGAACTTCTGCTATATATAAGGCATATGCTTATATTTTAACATAAAGATATTTTAATCGCTCTAATGTTATTTATTTTTTTTTTTTTTAGCATTTAAGACTGAGCTGAACAGGAGGTAATGGAAACAAAGAACCAAGTAAGGAAGACAGACTGAATCATTCACTGAAGTGTATTTGTTGTATAATGCTCACAGTCAGCTATGCACTATTAACGTATTCCTTTTTTAGATATATTTTATTGAATAATTTTAATAAAGAAAGTCTCTGACACCTCCAGGGTACTTTTGTGCGACGTTAGTTTTCTTTTTTTTTAATTATCGTTTTTAACATTTATAATTATGAAACAAGTCTCGAGTCATTAGTATTCTTTTAATTATTTACACTGTCAGAATATATTTGATGGTTTAAGAATGGAATGAACTAACAGAATTACAAATGGCTTTTCATATCTTGATGTCACTGCCTAGTAGTCACATGGCCAATAAATGGACTTCAAATCATTTTAATAATACTTTTTATACTCTGTAAGTTAAATGTTGCTTACAACTTTTTTAAATGTTTATATTGCTGATATTTTTTATCTTTTCTTTTCTTCTTCCAGCTTTATTTATACAATTTAATGAGTATGTGACTGTCATTAAAAGGAAAAAAAAAAAAAAAAAAAAAAAAAAAAAAAAAAAGTAGGCCTAATAATTTGGTAGATCAGTATGTTAAAATCCTTGGCATCAAAGTTCATTTGTGATTAAAATCTGTCTGATATATTGTGTATGTTAGTAATTTTTATTGATGCGGAAATATCTTCCTTTTTTTTATACGTTGATTTTTATTACTTGATAATATTATAAGTAAATATTTATACATTTATAGCGTCTTGATAAGTAACTTATTATAAAATATGTAAATAATAATGTAGTATGCTATTATGATATATTTTAGCCAATACAAGTGTTTTAGATAAGAATAAAAGATATCGTGTATGATGCGAATAATCGCTGCACATTGTTTTATCTTATATATTACATTTTAATTATTTGTTAACAATAACGTATAGCTCAACCTATATATATATACATATATGTGTGTGTGTGTTTATTTACACTATATGGTATGTCTATATACTATATATATATAAACCACTATCTCGAGTGTGTCTCTTATTATGTTGGATACATTCCACAGAGTATTAATATATGTTTGTGTGGTGTATTTATGTATGTACATGTATATGTGTGTACATTTAGATACATATATACGCACACACCATATAACTATATACATATATGAATGTATATGGTATACTCAAATTATACCAGCATTTATAAAGACTTCTAAGTATAATGGTGTAAAGTGATCAAAGTTGTTTTTAATCAAAACTGTGTTTCTTAGTCATTTTTGAGAATTTCAAATATAGTTTCGTAGCCTATATTTGGCTATATGAAACTTTTAACTTTTTTTATTCCCCTCCTCCCAACCCATGTTTTACCAAAATTATTTATATATATATTTTTTGTTGATAATGAAGTGTTTTGTAATAATAGCAATTTACATTATATATTTTATTTGTACAAAATCTTGAAATGTAAACATGCCTGTAAATATGACTTCCATTATTTCTTCACTTTTTAGTGTAACTTGTATGATATTGTATAATGTGAAATATGGTCTTCTCATAAAACCTAAGTATTATATATCCATTTATATAAATATATAAGCTATTTTAGTGTTAAATTTGCCAGGAGAAAACAATAATGATTTTTAAATATTTCAAATTTTCGTTTTGAATTTTTAAAATTTTATAATGCTTAGGTTTTCTTTTTTTTTTTATATCTTGTTTTGTGTGTTTATAATTATTTGTATACATAAATTTGTATATTTATTAAATACTTGTTTTATATGTGAAATGTTCTCACTCTTATGATTTTTATCTTATATAATAATATCTGTTGATTTTTTCACATGTGGATAAAGGACATAAGATCATATATTCAATATATATTGCTGTATATAGTTCAGAAGGAACTTTTAAAAACCATGAGTAAAATTAATATTTTATAAAATTTCAGGCCCAAATATCTTTCTTTAATGATTTATCGTTGTTTCCTGATTATTCACTCTTACACATTATGTAACATTTTCATAATCATTATTTTAGCCAATTTTTAATAGCTCTGGACTTAATAACTTTAGTTATTTATAGATCATATGTTATAAAAAAAATTTAACTTTGGGGGCCAATCCAAAAGATACTAATTAAAAACAATAACAATAATAAGAAAACATAGTGAGCTGTTTGCAATTTAGAAATTTTTTGAATTGAACTTTTTTTTTCTTTCAAAATTTGAAAGATGTATAATCTAGCTTTAAAATAACCTAAATACATATATACACCACAGCCTTCTTAATATAACCTAAGATTCTTGTTGAAACCTTGATTTGTTCACTTGCTTGAAAATTCTACCTTTGCCAGGTGTGATTGTTTTGAGCTGTATTCCACTAAGATTTTTAATTTTTTATTTATAAATATGAAATCGAAAAGATTATAAAATTCATTAGATTAAATGATTGAAACAAAAAATTATGTCTGAAGAGGTTCCTATGCTTGATCTTTATGCCCTTTTTCTATTCTTTAACTCAGTCAGCATTATTTCTTCTTCTGTTTTTTTTTTTTTTTTTTTTTTTTTTTTTTTTACTTTTTTTTCTTTAAATATTTTTATTTTTGAAAATAGAAATGAAAGTTTTCTATGTTATTTCACTTCAAATTAATGTATAAATTGTACTGAAAATATTTCTATTTGTCATTATGTGATTGTTTATAAATTTATTTTTAGTGGCATTTATTATGAGTTCCTGCTAAATATAGAAGACTACCTTTTAGTCTTTATTAGATGTTGTATATGTTAATAATATCAGTGTTGCTTTTTGATTAGTCGTACGAGCAGCTGATGATGTAAATATTATTTGCTTTGGAGTTACTTCATTCTGCTTTGTCCTTTGATCTCTTGTGTTATATGTAATGTCAGAATTTTAATAAATGAAAAATATATATATTAAAAGAATGCATTTAAATAAAATTAAGTTAAACCGAAAAGAAAATTACCATATTGTCTGTTGTATTTTATAGCTATTGAATAATTACAAAAGCGGTGTTTTAATGTATATACGTTTATTTGTGATTTAATTATAACTGTATTTACCTAAGCATCAGTTTTGGAACACAGCTTGACCTGAGTCATCAAAACACTTTTTTTTTATTTGTTATTTTTTTATTAAATTGACCTTTTAATTAATGATTTTCATATGTAATTGTTTCTCTGAAAAATTGGTATAGGATTACAATTGAAAAGATTGTCCAAGCACTTATCTGTATTAAGACATTTGTTAACCATATAGTGTTATTTATTACAATCGTCTTAAGATAATAATAGGAGATTAAGAAACCAAGGGACAGGAGAACTTGATTTGTATTGTTTATCTAAATGTGTAAATTTATAAAATAAAATAGTAAAGATTATATTATAAATATTTTTTTTCTTTTCATAAATTGATTATGAATCATCTATAAACTGAGGGTACTGATGATTCATTATTGTGGACCTTGTTCTGGTCTTTTGTGAAAATTATGACCTCTTATCCTCTGCCTCCTGGTCAGCAAAGACTGCTCCTCTGCCTAATAGATGTAGTTAATTTTGAAAAATAAACACATTGTAGAGTGCATTAAATATGCGATAATTTTTGACTTGATAGCTCTGTTAAGAGTAGTTAGATGGTAAACATACTAAAAGTTCCCCGCCCTTGGGGGGTGAGTTAACGGTGAGGGGGAGGGGAGGAGTTCAATTTTTTTGGTTTTTCGATTGTATCTCGAAAATGGTTGACTCTAGAAAAATATGTTCCAAATAAAAATTATAGATAATTAAATTTCCTATAAAGTAGTTTCTATAAATATTTGTTGAACTTCAAATTGGTATATATTATTGAAAATTGCTGATTAGTCGGGAAAAAACAAATTTTACCTCACTTTTTGTCAAACATTTGCTTGTAGTGCCTTCCACGATCATTTCTCAGAAAAAATGTCAGAATCAAAATTGTAGATCAATAAATTTACTTTAATTTCATATAGAGTCGATGCCGTATAATGTGATCACGGTTAATGATATCAACCGATTTGTGTGATCATAATGGCTTGGAACAGGTCTATACATTACAATTTTTCCGTTTATTGTGATCATTCTTACAATCTCTGAATTTCGGCTTTTTTGTTTCTTCGACGAAAGTGTGTTGGCATAATTCTTTCCAATAACATCCCTTTTTCTGAGGATGTACAATATAATCACCCCCTTCTTTCTGCTTCTATGAAAATAACTTTTACTAGCTCAGCTGAGTATGATTTCATCATTTTTTGTTTTTCGAGTGATTTTTCAGTTTTTTTGTTAAAATAAGCGCGGGACCATTAAAACGACGGAACCTGAGTTTATCTGAAAAGATGGAGATCTTAAAATCGTACGATCACCTGTCTACCAGAATTAGTCAGCGTAAAGCCGCTATAACTTTAAATATTTCTCAACCATTGCTGAATAAACTATTAAAACAGCAGAAGAATATCGAGAGCTCATTTCTGCAAAATGAGAATCAAAATCGGAAAAGAAATAGAATAGGAAAAGAAAAAGATGTGGAACAAGCCTTGAAATGGTTCCTGAAAGTGAGGGAAAAAGATGGTCATGTTAATGGCCCTTTTCTTCGGCAAAAAGCAGAAAAATTAGCCAAAAAACTTGGGAAAAGTGATTTCATCGCTACAGGAGAGTGGTTTCATCGGTGGAAGAGACGAGTAAACATCATTGATGAAGGCCTTCAGTTTGCTAATGAATCTGTGCGGGCTCACCAAGTAACTAAGAAAATAAATCTTTTGGAAGCACTACATTTGGCAAATAAAGCCTGGTCTGAGGTGAGTGAACAAACAATACGAAAATGTTTCAAACCGAAGTTGAAGAAGAGGTTTTGATGGAAAACCCCTGTGACCTTGATAACGAAACATTTGAAGAGTGGATGGATATCGATAATGATGTACCAATGGATGAGAAATTCAGCGAAGAATCCGTTTGCACAGAAATAATGCAAATAAGTACACAGGATGGAGATGATGAAGAAATACACACATTTTTTATTGTGTGTATTTTCTACGTATATAATAAAAATTATTGTCCATAAAATTTTTTTCTTTTAATTCTCTGTTGGCGTCTTTTGCTCATTGTTATCATTCGGTTAGTGTGATCACCTTTTGTGAGTCCCACAGCGATCATATTAAGTCTACTGTATAAGTTTCTGGCATAGGAAGCAAATGTTTAAAAAAATTGATGTACAATTTTTTTTTTCTAAAATTATTGATTTTTAATAATGTATATCTCGAAAACCATTGGAATTTCGACATATATGTACAGAATTAATTTTTTAGAAAATTTAATTAACTTTAATTTTGAAAGGTAGCATATTTTTCTAGAGTCCATCGTTTTTGAGATATAATCGTAAAAAACAAAATTGGGATCTTCTTCTCTCCTCCCCCCTTGGCTGACCCCCCAAGGGCGGGGACTTTTAGTATGTTTACCTTCTAACTACTCTGAATGAGGCTGTGAAGTAAAAAATTATTGCATATTTCATGCACTCTACATCCCTCATTTAAGAACTCTTTGTCTGGGATCGCGTTTTTCTCCAAAACACGTTTGTCGGTACTCTTTTGGATATAGCTCCGAAACTAATTGTTTGATCCAAAATTTCTCATTTTTCATCTGAATGCTTTTAAATTTACTATAAGAACCTATGTATTAAGCTTTGATCAAGTTCTGTAAAATACCCATACCAGCAAACTAAAAATTGCTTACTGTTTTGAAATCCAAGTTTTTTTGGCATATTTTTCACTATAACTCCATAACTATTTGTTGTTTTTTCAACTAAACTCTGGTTTACTCTACTATCAATCCCTTTATATTAAATTTTGATTGAGTCTCGTAATACACCCAAGCCTGAATGTTAAATATGTATGTTTTGATAAAGTATGACAATAGTGACATTTTCAGTGGGCTGGTTTGAGTGTTAACGTGATTAATCAAAATTTCATATATAGGGCTTGATAGTAAATTTAACCAGATTTTAGTTGAAATTAAGAAATTTTAGATCAGACAAATAGTTTTGGAGTTATAGCGAAAAATGTTCCAAAAAAACTAGGATTTCAAAACAGTAAGTGGTTTTAAGCGTGCTGGCTTGCATATTTAAAGGGACTTGATCAAAACTTAATATATAGCTTCTTATAGTACATTTATCCAACTTATTGATGAAAAAAAGAAATTTTGGATTCAACAAGTAGTTTCGGAGTTATAGCCAAAAGAGTACAGGCAAACGTGTTTTCGTAGAGAAGTGCGACACCAGTTAAAGAGTGCTGAAATGAGGAGTGTTGAGTGCATGAAATAGGTGATAATTTTTGACTTAACAGCTTTGTTAGGAGCAGTTAGAAGGTGAACAAATAGAACTAGATGTCCCTGCCCCTAGGGGGTGAGCTAACGGTGGGGGGAGGTCATAAGGTCCTATTTTGGGGTTTTTGGATTATATCTCGGTAACCGTGGACACTAGAAAAATATGGTACGGATCAAAATTAAAGCCATATATATTGTTTAGGGCCCCTCCCTCCTAGTTGTGGTTAATTGATAGAGGAGTTAGTAGGACCCAGGGCCGCTGAGAGCCAAACTGCCCCTCCTAAATACAACTTCTTTTTTTACGAATAAACTAAAATGTTTGAATATTTTCCTAATACGATAAATCGCCATAGAATCATTCATATCAAATAACCCTTGTGATCATGGCTACTTTAGGAATGACAATTAAAAACTTAATTATAAATTATATAAATTAGCAACAAAGTGTTAAAATCTAAACAGCCCTGAAATTCAATTGTTTCGTAAAATTATGAATTCAGAAAATTACATTGACTAGCTAATCAATGCAGTTGCATTGGCAGGGTTAACGACTATTTTCATTTAGTTAACTAATAGTTATTATGAACTTGTGAATTAAGGGAGAGAAATATGTTTTATTAATATACATACTTCATACACCATACTTATCTATTTTATTGAAGACTACAATATTCTTATTAAAATAACAATAATTCATAATAAAATCCCTCCCAGTCTCTGCTTATATTTTTCTTGTATTTATTTATTTATTTTTTTCTCCCTTTTAAAAATCAACATTCTTAGAACCAAATACATGTATTAATAAACTACAAAAAAAATAAACAATTTAAACACTATGCACGTGGTCATGGATTATGCCGAGGGAGTCCAAGATAACATTTTTGGACATCATCCCAGTATCCCTCGCATCCACAAGACAGTTCTATATTAGAAGATAATGTAAATATGTGAACTAGTAGTGTTCTACAAAGGTTACTGTTTATCAGTCAATAGATAGCTGTTTGTTTTTCCATAGTTAAATTTGTGAGTAGAGATCTCTTAAGATATTATTGTAAATCCATGTCAGAAGTAGGTGCCGATGTGTGCTGAACTCCATTGTTCTTGACATGCCAATTATATTAATTTTATAACATATCTGCCTATTTTCACAGCTTGAGTGTAGATAGAAGAAATTAAGATAAATAAAATAAGTTGGGCATGATTAAAAATGTTAACCACTAATTGGAAACTGGACTGTAGTTACCCCAACAGGGCCAAATTAGTCATTACAATCAGATTTTTTAAAATTAATTTAATATGTATTTAAGTTTTTATAAACAATTAAAAAAGCACTGCCTTTTATTGAACAATAAACAGCTTTATTTTAGTAAAAATAAATAACCACATTCAACAAAAATAAATGACTTTAATGAACAATAAACTATTAAATTTGTTATAAATCATTTCTCTTATATTTTTTTTTTTTTCAAAACAAGTATTTAGGAACTAGTGTGCTTTGAAATTTGATTCCAGTGATAGGGGAAAATAATATATTTTTTCCTCATTTCATTATTATGGAGATGACCAATTAGAAATTCAGATTTAGTAACAAAATAAAAAATAATTCTAGGCTCCTAGCTCCTAATAAATTAATTGCTTAATCAACTCTTGACCAATCTGTTCAGTAAATACCATTTCATAGTTTCAATTTTAATTTGATAAGTGCTGAAAAAATTCAATTTTCTGAGACATTTTTAAAACTATAAAATTCAAGCCATTGGCGGAAGAACTCCCTCCGCCATCTTAAAATCGTTAAATCGTTAAATCTTTTAAAACATTCTTAAGGACAACAATGAAGGAATATCCTTCGGATAACTTAAAAACTGGAAGATTTCAAAGTAGTATCCTTAAGGACGAAAACTAATAAAATAAAATCGTTAAGTGTTGACAAAAAAAAGTATCCTTAAGCACGAAAACTAATAAAATCGTTAATTGTTGACAAAAAAACGTATCCTTAAGGACGAAAACTAATTCTAAGTGGGGAAGGAGAGTGGCCAAGTATGTCCTTTGGCAGTCAAAAATCGTCAGATCCTGGCAGATCTGAAATAAACAGTATCAACCCAGTATTTTCAAAAATAATCTTCTTGTTTATTCACGTTTTCTCATTTGCAGCTATCGTTTTAGTAAAAAACAAAACGAAAAACAGATAAGGTAAATTAGCTTAATTTGAACATTAAAATATGGGTCACCTCAAGGAATGAATTTAATTCTTTAGCAACTAGTTTTCAACAGATTTGTTTAAAACATTGGAGTATGCTTCTCCTAAATATTTAATAGAAGAAGAAGAAAATGAACTTTATTCTGGGACAACTTGTCCCCTAAGAATAACAAATGAGTACAATATATAGGACAATCTTCTGGCTATGATAATTAATTACAATAAAAATTAATAACAATTAAATTATGAGTTACAAAATAAATGGTACGCGTAGAAATATATGCACCCATTGCAGAGTTACTGAAATGTGGAAAACTAGAAAATAAAAGTTAATGAGAAATCTTGTAAAAGTATACATCTTATGGATACTATTATAATGTATATAACATAAATATTAATGTTTTACATTTGCTCAGAAGATTGAAAATCCAGGAGGTAAAGAAATAGATGATGTTTAAAGGAAGTAAGAGTGGAGCTTTTTCGAATTGAGATGGGCCAATGAATTCCATAAAGAGGAAGCGCGGATAATGAAGGATTTTTCAAAGGATGCAGTTCGAGGCGCAGGAGTGTACAGGTTGATGGGTTGGGTTTTAATTAAAGTGAGTTAATCGGTTTTAATAGAAGTGAGTTAACTCCTTCTTCCACTAATAGCTTCAATCATGAAAGAAAATATTTTCACAAATATTACACTCTGGCCCAATTAAGGTCAATAAGTGATAGTTCTTCTGCAGAGTACACGTCCATCCCTTATTTGCCAGCTAATCAAAGAAATAATAATAAGGCTATATTTCTAATATTAAAGAAAATTTTGATATAACAATTACAAAAAAAAAAAAAAAAAAAATAAAAAAAAAAAAAATAAATAAATGATAGGTACTATAAACAATGTATGAGCATATTCAAACAATATTTACAGTCAGCCTGAGGATCCTCAAACCAGCTTTCTTCACTACGTGAGGGGTAAAGCTGGTCCCCAGTAGATTCTAGCTCTTCTCTCCTTTCGCGTCATTACTGGTTCGTGAGACATTGATGGGTGATTAGAAAGTTTTTCATGAAAGTATGGTAATTTAGCGTATATTGGGATTAGGAAAAATGGATATTAAGGTCATCTTATATGGTAAAACCTTATCTTAAAAATATTAGTTTTGTTCGATACGTAGTAAGGTGCGTTAGTTACGGTACTAAAGACTTTAAATAGGAAGGATGATTTCTTCAAACCATCACATATATCAAAGAACATTTGATATTCGAAAATTTTGTTGTCCCCCGTAATTGTTGTCCGGAGGTTTAGGTAGGTCTATGGTAGGTCTTGCTGTGGATAGCTTGTTATCTATTTATAGTTAAGAGGTCCAACTTATCAAAATACTTGGCTGAATCTTTTGTTATATCCTTTCTATCTAGTAAGTGGGTCTTTTGTCTTGCATGAAACCAAGTTAACGCACTGTCTCGAATCTGGGTAATGAAATGTTGTTGAACATCGTTTCTTAAGCCTAGTCCAGACTGTAAACAAATGTTTCGGAACATTTTTAAACATGTATTATCGCGTTTTAATAACGTATATCTCGAAAAGCGTTGAATGTTCGACAAATATATATACAAACAATTTTATAAGAAATTTAATTAGCTTTAATTCTGAAATCTAGCATATTTTCCTAGAGTCCGCCGTTTTCGAGATATAATCAAAAAACACCAATGTAGGACATTCTCCCCTCCCTCCACCGTTAGCTCACCCCAAGGGGCGGGGACATTTATTATGCTTATCTTCTACTTCCAAAAAAGCCCCGAGGTAAAATATAATTGCATATTTCATGCATTCTACACCCCTCATTTCAGCACTTATTGACTGGAATGTGATGTGATGAAAGGAGATGCATTTTCATTAGATCCATATTTGTACCAATACGAGAGATTTTCCTTGTATTGCTTCTGACAATTTCCCAATTTGAATAATGAAAAAAGAAATAATATCAGGACCATGGAAAAAAAATTTACGAAAACATATTGGCATATAACCACGAATAATGTCTCAGATATAAATCTTTAGTTTAAGAAATTAACTCAGTGAATTTCGGTATATTAATCGATTTTCCAACAGAAACTACATTCAAAATGGTGCCCGAATGAATTATTAATTTTTCGAATTTTACTAAATACCTGTGACAGGGGACCAATTTTTTTTTATTATCCAGGCAAAACAATTGTACCAATTATGTTATATTCTTCTTAACTTCATCCAAACATTCAGGTAATATAAATAAATAAAGCATCGTATCTGGTGTTTAGTACATTACTGCTCCAGGCGTATTACAGTTGAGAATTAGTTCTGAATTCTAAAACAACAAAAATCATCGAAAAAGGCAGCCAAAGGCAGATAAACTACATATGTAGGTATTAACATAGTTGTGAAGAAATATACTACTCATGGCTAAAGTATGAAAAAAGTGTTTTGTTTTTTTAAAATTAATACCAAAGTTTTAAATTTTTTTTACATAATCTTAAACAATAGAACTTAGGCATTTTTGCACTGTTTGTCAATATTAGTCTAAGAACGATCCACTAGAAACTGACACTTTGATCGGTGAAAAGAGGAATGAAAAACTTTAATTAATAAGATGGTAATCGCTAAAGTAAGTATATTCTGACTGACCCAGTTTCATGGGGGCTCGATGGCTGAGTGAGTTGGGGGGAGGGTCTCAATACGCTCGGTACTGAAGGTCTTGGGTTCGAATCCCACCCGGCGGGTTAAGATTTATTTTGTGGCGAACTCACGAATAAATCTCGACCTTTCCACCCTGGCTAGAATAGGTTGGTAACCTGTAGGATAACCCGTCCTTCCTGCCAAAGTTGGAGTACATAAGGACGTTAAGACCAAATAAATACACAACAACCAGTTTTATTACAGTGGAAACTCGTTATTTCGTCGCTCGATAATTCGTCTCATTTAGTAATTCGTCAAGGTTTTTTTTTTAAATTTTTTTTTTTTTTTTTTTTTTTGGCAACTATAAATAACAAAATACCTGCACCAACAACTGAACACCTGTGGTAAATTTAACGAATTAAGAATATTTTCTAGATAACGCTGTGAGTACATCTCGTCGTTTTCGTAAACTTAAGAAGGTAATTTTATTTGATTTTCAATGTAAGGTTTAAAATCCAATGATAATGAACGTAGACCTCAATTTTGCCGTTAGCTCCTGAATGCAGATTATGTTGAAGAATTTTTTTTACACTAAGACGTATTCACACGGTATAGTGAATAACATAACTTGATATTTATAACAATTTCAACCAAATGAAAAACTAAAATTAAAGGCATGAGCAGGAGCAGGAGCAGGAGCATGAGGAGGAGCAGGAACATGAGCAGGATGAGCATGAGAAGGAGGAGGAGGAGAAGGAGGAGCATGAGGAGGAGGAGGAGGAGCATGAGAAGGAGGAGGAGCATGAGAAGGAGGAGGAGCATGAGGAGGAGGAGCATGAGAAGGAGGAGCATGGGGAGGAGGAGCATGAGCAGGAGCATGAGCATGAGGAGGAAGAGAAGCATGAGGAGGAATAATAAGTCGGACATTTGTTCTCTCTTATTTTCCGAACAGTAAGTAGACGAGCCCAGAATTATCAAGCAGTCGTTCACGGTTTTCAATTCTAACTGATTTAAACACTTTAAATTACAATCTATTCGTTGATTGAATTGAATTTACATTCAATCAATTGTAATCAAAAATTATAATTATGTAGTTTAAAATGCTTTTTAGTTATTTTACCAGCGAAATTCTGTAATTTGTCATTTCTGTTATTTCGTCACCCCCTCTCCCTCACTCATGACGAATTATCGAGTGTCTACTGTATTTGTATTTGTACCTACAATTCAAGTTAATGAACACGGCTCGTGACAGTGTGCGGCGGGTGGAAAGGTGTATTTATGTGATTTCTTTTGTAAAGTTTGATTTGTCAAAAGGGACAAATCACAGACATCTTCTATTTTAAAAAAATATCACTAACTTCTTGCTCATCTCAAGTCCTAATGGCTTTCAAATGAAAATGTTGACTAATTTCTATTTTATGTAGAAGAAGGTAACCTATTTAGCAGAAAAAAATAAAATGAAAAAACCTAAACATGTCAAAAAAAGTCGACACTGGCTATTTAACCAGGGCCGCGGACCGGAGGGGAGGGAAAAATCCCCAGAACCAAGGTGACCAATGTTGGGGGGGGGGGGGGGTTTGGATGCCTGGGCAATACATTTGCCCCAGGCTCTCGGCGGCCCTGCTTTTATCTATTTAAATTATTTTTGGTTTTCCAAACTTTTTCTTTACGAATAATTGATTACCGCAGTGTGAGGAAATTTCCTAAACTACAGAACTATAAAACAGTCTCAAATAAATACATTCGGTAGTGAAAGCTTGGACATGCTTGGTAAACAAATCAAAAGGGTTATATGCCTACACAGAATGGTGAGAAAAACAAGAAGAGCATAAGAGATAAACTCAAAGTTCCTAAGCTATAGAACATTCTTGAAGAGCGACAGCTCAAGCGGTTCTTGCATATTGGTTCAATGGATGTGAAACGAGATCATGGAGACCTTCAGAACCATAAATTCCGGAAAGCTGGAGAATAATCAACGAGGATTACATGCAAAGGTTTGTCCAAATTCGATGCACTGTACATTGTCTGAAGATATATTCTATTCAAAATAATAATATTTCATATATACTGCAGTTTTTTTAACTTTCTCCCAAATCTTGTAGCAATGAAAACTAACATTTTAAGAAATAAGCATCTAAAAAAAGGATGTCCTTTCTGATATTATCAAATTATCATGAATATTCGATTCTTCCATATTTTTAAAAGCTATTTATTGATATTTACAACTATATACGCATATATACAATAAGTAAATTACTACAGTGACTTGTCATTAGATGTAAAGAACTACTCACTAGTAGTACTTCAATAAAAACTGTACACTAGAAGGTTTCTTTCAGACGCCTCGGAGTATGAAGTAAGTTGTGAACAAGTGGATTCGAGTGAGTATGGAGTTTACTATGAATGGACAAATTTTAATTGTGACATAATAAGGAACATTGAGGATTTTGGATTGTAAAGAGTGGATATGAGAAGAGTTGGAAGGTTTAGTGGAGCCCCAAAGATCAATTCCCTATGTTTAAATGGGCCTAATTACTGACAAGTAAATATGTCTTTTGTAATTCATTGAGAGCTTTGAACGTTTGTAAATGTTGGAGTAGTCGAAAGCGCTAGCAGTTTCTTGTCTTTTTTCTTTTCTCTGATTAAACGACAACAGTTACTTTACTTTTTAATATAGAGATTGCTGGGTTCACATTTAGCAGAATAAAATAATAAAACCATTGGATTGAGCTATCCAGCAGATATAAACTGGTTCTTGGTGTATTGTTTAAGAGAGTTTTCTGGATAAGAGCCTGTTTGATGGGCCCTCGATGGTTTGGGGTGCCATCTCCATGGAGACCGGACAGATGATCGCTGAAGAGGTTCCCTGACAGCTGATCGATATTATCGAAGCAATTCTTTAACGTTATCTCGTCGAACCTTCTCTCCTAAGTAGGAAGATGTTTTACGAAAAGCAATTGTTTAGGAGGAAATATCAGAGCTGTTGATTTATGGAAAGAATAATTTTTTATTTCAATCTATAAATAGTTTTATTGTATAATCTACATAGCTTTAGGTTGGTTAAGACTAGTGAAGATAGTATTGTGGAATCAGTGCTGTAGTGATTTTTAATTGTCTTCGTAAAATAAATCCATGCCATGTAATTAATTAAATTTCACATACAGATTAGAAAACACAAAACAAGACGTTTTATAAAGCTCTAGAGCTCCGTAATTAGATAATTATTTCCTTTAAAAATCAATCTTACCCTCATAATAACCTCATAATGCACCCGTTGAATTACATGCAATGTATAGAAACCATCTCCGGCAAGGATCCATGCAGCTATTTAAGCAAAAGAGCCTTCGAAGGAATACATTTTTTCTAAATTTTTGCTATTGCTTTATCTTCCATTGTAATCATTTATACTGTATGAGTCCTAGAAGTAATCTTTTACTAGTATCGGTAAGAATGGTCTTTAAATAATATAAATGAAGGTATTTTTCAATTTGTTGATATCCTCTGATCCATTAAACACATACCACATTAATTTCTACATATAAAGCTATTCAAGAGAAACATCGATACAGGTTCAAGATTATGGCATCATTTTAATTAGCAGTATTAACAAATGGGTGTGTAAAATTATAAAAAACATATTTTTTAGGGAATAGTTTTAATTAATTAATTTTTTTTTTTTTACATTCCTAATTTTATTTTTTATGTGCTGAGGAATAATATCTAGTGATGTCTCCATAAAACTAAATTTTTTTTAACTCCGTAGTAGGTAGCGCATCCATGGGCTCACCTAGCCTCTTTAAAGTGGGTAACCTTATTGAGGGTCAACCTGGTCGTTGAACTTGAACTTTACTAAATAATAAAACCAATTAATTTCGCTGGTTATAGTATTACAGGTTTTTTGTTTATGATTACTGTATGATTTTATGTAATCAATAACAGATCAAAATCACTCGCCAAGATTTAGATGGATTCTAGTAGAGAGGGCCGGCCCTAAAGCGTGATAGAAGGAAGTGGGGTGAAGTGTATACATATATAGTGAATACATATATGTATTTTTTATGTAATATATTTTTCCTTACATCTCTTCTATCTCATTATTTTTTTCAAACCTTATCGGTTCCTCTGTACAATCACTTAAGCCATGGGGAGTAACTTTTTTTCCCTCCCTTTCTTATCGTCTTGGCACCTGGGTTTTCCTGGCCTGTAGGTTGGAGCGTGTAAGAACTAATTCCACCCTAAACGATTCGAACTCTAGATCTTAAATTTATTAGGTAGCTAGATAATTGTACTAACACTGAGTTATTTTATTACCTTGCGATTGGTTAAATTAATTTTTTTTTTGTAATAATGATTTCAATAAAATTTAATTTAATATGTACGAGTATAAATATTTATTATTCAAACAAGGAAGTGATTTATTTTATTTTTTTTTTTTTTATCCATTCATTGAAATTTATAACTGTAAAAATTATATATATCTAGTAAATAGGCTTATGATTACAATTACATGTCAAAACTTGAAAAGAACTACTCTGTAGCAGCACTTCAATAAAAATTCTACACTAGAAGGTCTCTAGGCCATCTCTTTTCAGACGCCTCGGAGGGTTATCAGGAATAGAATGGGAAGCAAGTTGAGAGACTAGTGGATTTGTGTGGTTATGGAGTTTACTATGAAAGAACAGGTATCTGGTTCGGGCTAAATCAGCAACATATGGGGAGTTAAAACCTTTATGGATAAGTTTATTTGTAACAAAGTAAGGAACATTAAGGATTTTTCGAAAGATTTTGGATTGTAAGAATTGGATACAGGAAGAACTAGAAGGTTTAGTTGAACCTCAAAGCTCAACTCCATATGACCAAATAGGTCTGATAACTGTCATATTAATGAATCTTTTGTAGTAAATCGGAAGGTTTGAACGTTTGTCTATTAAATTTTGAAGAAGTCGAAAACCACGAGCAGTTTCCGTTTTAGTCTTGTATGTGGATTCCAAGTTAGACATTTATCCAGTTGGAGTCCTAGATAGCGGATCTGTTCAACTGGCATCAGTGGGATATTATTAAAGGATACTGTAGGACAGGAAGTCGTAGGTTTACGACGAAGAGTTAAGGTTATTTTATGAGAATGGTTTGGATTTATTTTAATTCTCCAATTTAGACACCATTCTTGAAGGCTGATGAGATGAGATTAGACTGTTTGAGAGGCAATGAAGGGATCATTATTTACTGATAACACACATGTGTCATCAGCATACGTGGTGAGGACGGTGCTAGTAGGATGTGTCGGGATATAAGCTGTATACACCGTGTCGAGGATTCTACCTTGAGAAACACCGGCAGTTTGGTCAAAGAGGGAAGAATAGCAAAACTTATGATTAACTTTGAATTTTCTGTCACTGAGATAGGAGCGGATAATAAGGAGGTATGTGGAAGGAAGGAATTCACGGAATTTCTAAAGCAGCCTGTGGTGCCAAACTCTGTCAAAAGCTTGTTCTACGTCGAGAAAGGCTCCTGTGATGTACTTCCCGCGTTCTAATGATGAGGAGTTCACGTCCACAACGCGATGACATTGCTGGATAGTGAAGTATGAAATTCCACCACATAATTTACCTCTAAAAGTAAAATTACCACCTCATGGGTCAGAACACAATCAACATTATACACCTATTACTGACTTTTGACATTATATGGTTCTTACCCAAGCTGTTAAGGCACCACAAGTTCCTTCTCTAACTACTCCCTCATCGCCCACTATGGTCCGCTTCCTATGGCACCTACTTCCTCCATCACAAGGTCTACAAATGATATCTTTTTATTTTCCAGGCCCATCTTAAATAGGGTTATATCACCTCCATCTCACCTTTGCAGTTTCCTTTGAATTTTTGACTCCTTTGTTTAAAAATAATTCCCCCAGAGAGCTGGCAAAGGACCAAAGTAGGTCAGACCTGGGCATACCCATTTAGTTGACACCCAGGTACCTGAGATGTGCCACGGTTCCTCCACCACCTGGGCATCCTTTTATCTCATTGTAGGTAGTTGTCTAACTACCTATCTTCGGAACTGTTTCGTTGTGTTATTGTTGTTTATAAGAACTGTCGTTTGTTTTTCTTTTAAGCTATTCAATTATTATTATAAAAATCATATTATGTCTACGTGCATTGCATAAGACTGCAACAATTCCAATTGCAACAGACCAAATCTAGAAATCTATCATTTCACCACTAAGTTATAATTTGTTTCATTCAAGGTTATGTTATATTGTTAAGTTAAATTCTTAATAAATAAATTTTAGTGTTACACTATATTCTTGAGCATAAAAGGAGTAACTGACATTGATGGTTAAACTAATATTTTTTGTGTGGGAAGTTGAGGTTTATTATTCTAATATTATGGATATACTATATTAATAACTATTTTTCATCATCATCATACAATTATATTATAATAATGTTATGTAAAAATTATATTGACATGATTTTTTTAGGATTAAAAACCTAAACCAAACTACAAGGAGCGGGTGTATTTTTTACTAAATTTGCTCTCAAAAATAAAAAATTTGGTGTAAGAATCATGTCGATATTTATTTTTTAAACTCGAGATACAAAATAAATTAGTTTAATGCTATTTCATTTTTTTTTCTCGGCTTCTTTGGCCCATTAGTTGGAACGGCAAAATACGTGTCTAATATTTTTTGACCAGGAACCTCCGAAAAATTGCCAACAAGATCCGTGAGAGAATGAGTGTGTCCTCTCCTTGTAAGTCAAGAAGGGAACTCAGTTTTAGTTTTTAATTTTGTTTGTGTTTTCTGCCCTGATGATGGCCATCAAAGTTAGCGGTAACGTTGGCTAATAAATATGTTCGTTTTTATCAAACATTGCTTTTTTTTTATTTTTTTGTCTGTACCCAACTAAATCCTACATATATTTATTATATAGGATAGCAGTATGTTTAAATATATAATTATCAAAATTGCGTATACATTGATGTCTATCTCGACATTAGCATTTTACCCTTACCCTGTTTTGGGTGTGAAACGACGGACTAGAGGTTGCGCGGTGGAGTGCAGCCGGGTCAGTGTGTGTCTGATTCTTCGCCCCTTCGCGTCGTTTCCTCCCTCTCCACCTCGCGTAAGTCACATAATTGTCAAGAATATCATGAACTTATTTTTTTAAATTATTATGAAATAAGGCATAAAAATGTATGTCGGAAAAGAATATTGTTTATCGATATGCGTCTCCAAAACATTATAGTTCTAAGAAAAAAGTTATTTGAGAAATAAGATAAAATTTTTATTAAAGTTATTTGAGAAATAAGATAAAATCGTTATTATTCAGTTTTCTTGTCAATATTAAAAATAATGTTACAAAATTAAAAAAAAAAAAGTGAATAAAAAATAAATAAAACAAAGGAAAAATATAGTGCAATAATTTATATATCTATAGCTCTGGATCGATTATGTACAACCATTTTGGAAAAGAAGAGATATTTCCTACCGATAGTTATCTATTATTATTTTATTTTTATTTTCTAGCATCAATTAATAAATATGTATATATAGTTTTTTTTATAAAAATACTTATTAATAACAAATACATCAAAATACATATAGATCTTTAAAATACGGTTAAATTGTTTCCAACCGAAATGTCTATAACAAAGTGGGCTTTGTTTTATACGTTTTATAACCCAGCAGGGCAAAAGTAAAAACGATAGAAAATGTAAGTTAAAAAAACAATATTGAAGTAAGAATAAAGTTCAACAATAAATAAATAAGTACTTACCGATGTCCCAGTAACCAAACTAAGCACATAAGAAATTTCTGGTCTCTGTGAGACATACGTCTGTGAGAACGTATTAACGGTTTGATTGCAAGATTGAAAAACTAACAATAATTTAATAACATTAATTTGAATTTTCTTCAAAAATCTGAATCTCAAACCGAAAAGAGGACATTCTGAAAAGTGAATTTCTTTCACTTTAAATGGACTGAATCTATAAAAAAAAATCCTGTTGTTTTGTATAACTTGTCTCCAGTTGTGTAAAATTTGGAGTCAGCTGACTTAAATGCAATATAAAAAAAGTTATAACATTCTCATTACTTCTTAAATACAAAATATTAATGTTTTCCGTTTATTCTAAAGGTGTATTATAAATATTCACTGACTCGATTTGTATAATTTTATAAACTAATCATTTATGTGACAATATCTAAGGAAGTAGCAAAGAGGAATCCATGACGTATTGGCAGGAATGCTCTACAAGACTTGGAGATGAAGATATTTTTGAACGATTATTTAATGTTTAGAATTTTATTTAACTTATTTTTTTTGATAAACTAATGAAAGTTAAAATTGAAATTGAAATTAAGGACCAAAATGCGACCTTAAAAAAGCTATATAATTTTCAGTATTTCTTAGTATCATTTTGTTTATTAAAAATTTATATATTAGTATTCATGTTAATAATCACCATGTATTTAAGAAACATATTTATATACAATGAGGTCACGATGTTCAATAATTTCAATCAGCTATATCAATAATATGGTTTCGAAAGCTGTTCGGTATTTATTTATGTCTATGAACTGGGTAACACAAACTTAGGTACATTTGTAAATGTTTTTTTTTTTTCTTTGCAATATAACATATAGACGAATACCTATGTGCTAAATTATTGTGACAGTATTCCTGAGTGTTCACTGAAACTGTGAAAACCAGAATATTCAGACCGTTTTAATCCGAACTTAAAACTTGCATATTATTTGCCAGAATAGAATAAAATGAAATAAACTGAACGAGTTGCCTCCATTGGATCCTTTATTCAGCAGAACACTCTTCATCTTCTCCATTAGTTATCAGTTGTATGTTTTCATTGTTCTAGCGGGACGTTTAATCAATTATATATATATATATATATATATATATATATAACACAGGAATACGGAAATCCCCTCTACCTGTATCCGAGAAAGCTTTGGATACCAATACCAATACCAACCCTTTCAACCTTTACTTTTTCAAAAATTCCCCACTTCAGATGTATACTAGAATTGTTATGATTTAATCATAGATACCAATAACATCGTAGATACCAGTAACATTGTAAGTAGTTTCCTACTTCATGTTTTATAATTATATGTACCTAGTTAATTATTCTAAACCATGTTTTTATATACTTTTTATTGTAACTAATTTTATGTTTTGAAATAACCTATATAACTTATATAAATTTATTGTAACCTGTTTTTTCACTCTAGCGAATAATTATGAGAACAATATAGTCTGGAAACGTTGCCAAAATAGTTGTTTTTATTTATTGCCTGAACCTCAAGAACCTTATTAAACGTATATATATATTAATAGTCATATTCAGGTAATGTACAAACCAGAATATGACAGTTACATAGCTTAAATACGGTAAAAGATCCCATATCTGCTATCTACAAAAATAAAATAAAATTCATTATTAATTACTGATATAAATTATTTACTTGAAGATATCCTTTATAATTATGATTTTCATTGAACGTGCTATTGTTTTCTAATAGTCTAAGATAACCTGAAGCAAATTTCAAGTATTTTATTTTTCTAGAACGCATTGGCGGTAGGTCTGTGGGTAAGGCACTAGAAAACCAAGCTCGCGTGCCCGAGTTCGAATCTGGTTGAAGGCTGAAAATATATTGTCTGTTATTTCTGCTGTGTATCGACTTCGAGATCGAGATAATCCAAATGGTTTCTATTAATGAGAAGCAGTATTTAGCGGTGCTAGCTGTTGTTTCTAAGCGCCACTCATCCTTAAGCACTCACAAGTTACCAACCTATTCTAGCTAGGGTGGGATGTTTAAGATTCATTCCCTACCATAGAGGGCTAACTCACAGGTCTAGCTGGCCAAAAATATTTTATCACCATATTCTATTAATTTTAGTCTGCTGATTTTGAAAAATTCTAAAAAATGAATTTTGTCTGGGTTTCGAATTGGAAAGAAATTTATTAAATTACTTTATCAAACTTTAAGTTTCTAAACAGCTTTTAATCAACAATTATATTGACAGTTGTTTCCATATTTAGGGCTAAAAAAATAAATAAAGATACAATGATTCATGCTATTAATAATTTATTTACAACTAAAAAAAATAATATATATATAAAATAAAAAATATTGAGCGTGTTACAACATAGTTCTTAATTAATCATCTAATGATTCACTACTTTTATCTCTTCAAAACCCAGGAGTCTCTGGTGAACTATTTTATTGGATGGTTTAGCAGAAAGAGGTAGTGCTAACTTCTTGATCTAAAATTGCTTGCTTATTTTTTCGGTTCTGGCCTCATTTCAGATATAAGCGGATTGGGACGTAAAAGCAATATATTTATAGCAAGATATCTAGGCATGTAATTTAAGATTCTATTAAAAATTTTCGAGCAAAAGTTATTTGGTATAGCCTGAAATGCTTATTCCGAGCCTCAGCAACATTTTCAGAATAGGAAAATTTACCAGGAATTTTTTCGAAAATTCTAATTTCTTGTCTAAACTGTGCAACTGCTGGCTATCCATTAGGCCCAAAAGGCCTCGCCTTATTAAAATTCTCATTCCGGATGGCCCTAAAATAACACTCGTCCTTAAGCAATGAAAACAGCTAAATATTTATATAACCCTTTTTCAGACATCCTTTTAAAATTAATTGCTTCTCTTTGCAGGAGAAAAAAAATCAAATTTTCCATTGTAGCCGTTTTCGGCGGCTATTGTTTAAAATTTATTTACTACACAACTTGAACAACCAATCATATTTAAAATGTTTCGGGACTCGTAGGGAGGAATATTAAAATCTTAATCGAATGTTAATATTCACATTAGCAAGCAGCAAAAAATAAAGAGCATCTTTCATTTTTCTTTCTTTTTTTTTGTATTCCCTTATCCTATATTTTAATTAATAATATTATGCTATTACATAGATACATACTTGGTCTCTCATAATTCATAATGAGTTGGCTTGATAAAAATCTTTTCGGTAACAGGTAGCGCTGAACTATGCATTCACAAAGTTACTTATGACCCATAAAAAAACAAATCTTGCACAGTAGACATATTCAAACTGGTTTTTCCCCTAATTCGATCAACCAGGGAAACAATATATGCCCATAACTTGAATCACTCACTTCTAATTGACTTTTATATAAGGTTTTCCCTCCTTAGTGAAACTGATTTTTGGCCGTCTCTATTATAATTTTATCTCTCTGCGAGTAGGTCTGTAAAACATAGATTTTAATCTGCCCAGATGGGGTTCGAACCTACGACCATCAGAACGGAGAGATGAGACGTTCACCCAAACGCGGTCTGCCATCGAGCTCCTATTGTAATTCTGTAATCAAGTGAGCAGTGAGCTTGTACCATGGATAGAATTAGGCAGATAATATAGCCAATACAATTCGTACGCCGGTAAATTATCCAATAATTGTTAAAGGTCCTCTAATATTGTAGAATTAAACATGGAGCACTCATTCAGTGCAATTAAGTTAGAAATATCATTAAAATTACAATTTAGATTCGATGAAATTTTAATATAACTCACTTCGTTGGAATATTTACTAGAATTAGCGGCAACTATACATACCTAATTTAATCAGTTAGGTTTTCTTCTTGCTATCATTCAGAATTGACCAAAATTTAATCATAATTATTTGACAACTAATTTCCTGGAATCAATTACTTAATTTGGTAACGGTAGAGAAACCAGCCACCAACCTCAAACGCGTGCCCAGAATACCTTTTATCGTTTCTAACCTTCTTCCGATTTATTTCGGTGTTTTAGTAGCTACTTTTCAAGGGGAAAGGTTATACTCCTTCATTTACGGCGAAACTCTAAATCCCTGTTCAAAGTATTATTAACTTCTGTTATGTTATTTGTTTGGGATGTTAGAAAATGTTATTTCTAATGTTTGGGAAGTTTAAAAAACAAATTATAAAATACATTACACCAATAGTTTTACAATTATATATTATGTCATATACCTCTTAATCTGTAATTATTTTCACCTTGTCTATTCTCCATGTTATTCTCCATACGCGCCCGGATTACCACGAAACGGAACTCGGATATTGGAGAAGCTGTGATGAAGAAATTCAATGTTCATAAGCTAAAGGATCCAGAAGTGTGTGAAACCTATCAGCAACATCTTCATATTAAGCTGGGGAAGGAACTAAGGGATAAGAATGACACAGTGGATGACCAGTGGTCGGGTATTGCTAAAGCGCTCAAAGCTACTGCAGAGGAAATCCTTGGATTGCAGATAAGAAGCAGGAGGTCCCCTTGGTTTGATGCTGAATGCATCGAGGCAACAAATAAGAAAAATGAAGCTTATAAGAAGGCCATCCAACGCCATACACGTTCAACACAGGAGACATATCGAAATAAAAGAAGGGAGGAAAAGAGATTGCACAGGAGAAAGAAGAGAGCTTGGGAGAATTGCAGGATGAAGGACGTAGAAGACCGCAGGACATCTCGTGACACTCGCCTCTTCTATCAGAAAGTAAATGAGGGCCGTAAAGCCTTCAAACCTAAAGTAATTATGTGCAAGAATGAGGACGGAAACCTGCTGACAGAGAGAGGGGAAATCCTGAAGAGATGGGCAAGGCACTTCAGCGGAGCACTTCAAATGGAGAACCTTGAAGTAGAAATGGCCAGAGAGGAGTACGACTTCTCTAACGATGCCGAGCCACCGGATGATGAAGATATGGAGACGGCCATAGCGAAACTGAAAAACTACAAGGCTCCGGGACTGGATGGAATTCAAGCGGAGCTGATACGCTATGGAGGAATAGAAGTGAGAAAGGAGCTCCATAATCTCATTTTGAAATATGGGAAGAGGAGAAGATGCCTGATGAGTGGAAAAGGGGAATTATATACCCACTGCACAAGAAAGGGGACCAGTCGGACTGCGACAACTACAGAGTCATAGTGATCCTCTCGTGCGCATATAAAGTTCTCTCTAATATCCTATTTGAGAAACTAGTCCCTCATGCCGAGAGGGAGATAGGGAAATATCAAGCGGGATTTAGACGAGGGAGATCCACGTTAGACCAACTATTCTTACTGAGGCTGATGCTGGAGAAATGCAAAGAGTACAGAATAGTTACCCACCACCTCTTTCTTGATTTTAAAGCCGCTTACGATAGTGTAACTCGGCCAGAACTCTATCAGGCCTTGTTAGATATGAACGTCCCAGCCAAGCTGGTACGGCTTGTGAAAATGACAATGTCGGGCTCGAGGTGTGCAGTACGAGTAGGAAATGACTACTCAGATGACTTCAACACAAACTGCGGAGTGAGGCAGGGGGATGCTCTTGCCTGTATTCTCTTTAACTTTGCAGCAGAGAAAGCGGTACGTATGTCCGGAATCCAACTCCACGCAACCCTTTTTAACGGTACAGTTCAGCTTCTGGGATACGCTGACTTTGATATTGCTGCTAGATCGGAACGTGCACTGAGAGAGGCGGTCTTGGCCATAGAAGATGCAGCAAAGAAACTTGGGCTACACATTAATGAAGCTAAGACCAAGTACATGAGAGTCGGAAGAGATGGACCAGGAATTGGTCCATTTGTGGCTGGACCATATAATTTTTTGAAAATGTAAGTAGCTTTATCTACCTCGGGGCTGAGATCAATTCTGAAAACGACATCTCTCAAGAAGTCAACAGAAGGATAGCAACAGCGAGACGGTGCTACTTTGGCCTTGCGAAGCATTTTAGAAGCAGGTTCCTGTCTAACAGGACCAAGATTGCCCTCTACAAAACCTTGGTCCGTCCCGTTTTAACTTATGGATCAGAAGCATGGGCCTTTAAAAAACAGGATGAAAATAGGCTTCTGATCTTTGAAAGATCAATTTTGAGGAAGATTTTTGGTCCTGTTAAAGAGGGTGGAATTTGGAGAAGAAGAAGAAATGTCGAACTGGCTGGCCTGTATGGGGATGCAGACTTGGTAAAGTTTATCAAGATAGGACGACTTCGATGGGCCGGGCACGTCGCACGCATGGATGACTCGGCGATACCCAGGAGGATACTGTCCGGAAAGTTGCATGGGCGAAGAAAAGTCGGCAGGCCAAATGTGAGATGGGAGGATTCAGTGACACTGGACGTACGGACTCTGCTGGAAGTCCGAAACTGGTGAGCTGCTGCAGCTGACAGGATTGACTGGCGAAAGCTTTTAGAGGAGGCCCAGTCTCGGTGACGGGATGTAGAGCCACCGATGTATGTATGTATGTATTCTCCATGTTATAAGGCATTATATAAGACAGAATCCTTGTTGAAAGTTATGATGTTAATTTCTGCTATATTTTCTTAAGGGAAGTGGAAATAAGAAAATATAGCACCTATGATATACTTTCTCACATTTATTTTTAGATTGATATGTTTTATTGAATTAATTATACAATCTGTCTCACTTTAGGGCAATAAGTAATATGGATAACAAAGAATCCATTCACAAAATATGTATACTGAAATTTTATCACTTAAATTGATACAACTAATAAAAATATATACAACGCCAAATCCATGTACAAATTAATCTTCTTAAGTTTTGCAACACTTTTACACATTAGATAAGAGGAAATAAGGAAACATGAATTGATAAAACACTTAATCTTTTATGAAACTCATGTTGTTCACTTCTGTTTCACTTATTTACATTTAAGAAAACTAAATATCAATATAACACACTAAAAAACACAATCCAAGTTGAAACTGTAGAAGTGATTGTTCCAATTTGGTGGTGGCTGGTTTCTCTACCGTTACCCTTAATTTAATCATGATTAAATTAGGTGATTGATTCCTGGAAATTAGTTTTCAAATAGATATGATTAAATTTTGCCCAACCTTATGATTGTACAATGTGTATTTTTGAAATGGAGCTTAAACATAATAAATATTTTGGCACTATTAATTTTTTTTTTTTTTAATAAATTAATACAATAGAATGAATCACTAAGCATTATATCCACAACCCCAGTGAATACGGGGTTACGTCAAATACTCTTAATTGTCAGGTTCCGACTTTAAACATTAGATTAGGCATGAGAATCAGAATCATGCGAAAAATATTTGATATAAAAATAAAGCTGTAATAAAAATATTAAAAATCTTTCACATAATACTGATTCTCGAATCCTAATAAAATTTTCGGTCGGCTGTGAAATGTAAGGGAATTTAGCTTAACCACTTATCCACTTGGGTGAGGTATCAGCGTGCCCCGGTACAGAAGGTCGTGGCTCGAATCCTACCTGGTCTGATAGAAATTTATTGCGTGGTGAGCCAATGAAAACCCTGGCTAGAATAGACTGCTAACCTGTAGGATAACCTATCCTTTTTGCCTTAGTTGGAGTACATAAGGCCGTTAAGCCGCGACAAACATCCTGTAACAATGCTATTTCTGCTATTTTTTAAGACAAAAAAAAAAAAAAAAAAAAAAAAAAGAAAAGAATAAATATTGATAAATCAATATTGCCAACAGAAGGGAAGTGTTATTCCCATTCTTTCGCAAGAAGATGCATCAATAAATCAGGGGGAAAAAAACGGGTGAATTGAAAATATTTTTTTTTGTATTTCAATTGCTATCAGTACACTCTGTTTGGTATATATTTTTCAATCAGTATTAAAATTTATTCCTCGAATAACGCAACACTGAGCATTTCATGAAACAAACCGTTATTTTAGGAACGAGATGGCTGGGGTGAAACATAAAAAAGAAGATAAAAACCGCGGAAGTGGTAGGATTTCAAAAAGATTACGAGAGGTAGTGGAATGGGGAGGAGTATTAGGGGGGGGGAAGTGTGTGGGGGGGTGTTTGTTAAAGATTAGTTCTCCTCTCCATCGTCCTCCTCATTAGCTCTACGGCATTTCTCATTTATGGACTCGATAGGTGTCCCTCGGCAGAGTTATTGCTGCGGGAAATTCGGTTCCCACAACGCGATCCACCATCTGCCTCCCTCTAGGGGCTAACGATCTCATTACTGGGCAGTGTCTAAATAGGAGCGTCCTGCAAGTAGAAAAATAACAATTTATCAATAAACTTTAAAATACTACTGTTTTATTTTCTACGAACATCCCCCACCACGGCTTCGCCCTCTTTCATAAGCTTAGACAATTTTAACTAATAATTTACTTTTCATTAGTTTATCGGTAAACATCTAGTATTGAAGTATGCAAAGCAGCATTTTTTCTTCAATAATATTTTCACGCATATCAGTCATTTTTAACCTGGTTAAAATTGCACACCTTAGGTGGTTGAAGATTACGTGAAAGCATAATTGGACATCTAATCTTTAATATATGAGTTTGTAAATCAAATGGGCAGAACTATTAAAAAACTCTTGAGGACAATGGTCTGTCAACATTATCACTACTTGCAGATAAAGGCCCATGGATCATATTTTTACACACAATATCAAAAAGCAAAGGATCAGCATTTTGTTTAATTGATCATTTTTATCCGGCAGAAGTAGTTTTATTGATTTCATCCGGTTGAATTTCAATTTCTAAAGTATAGTGCAGTGTGGCAAACTTCGTATTAGCCAATCAGCAATGTACATTTAATTTTTTTTATTGTAAACTTTATTATTGCTAAATCTTTCTAGAACTATAAATATGATGTAGTTAAAATTTGGTACTGATGGTTTCAGTAGATTCACCATTCTAAACTCTATTGCAGAATGTGCTAAGAACATTATAGCATAAAATAACATATAAACTTGGCGACACTTGTGTCATCCAGTTCCATGACTTTGTCGCCCAGTGAACGTAGCCGGTGCCGGCAAATTTTTACGGAAGCAAAAATTTCAATTTAAATACAGTTTTTCAAAATAATAAAAAAAATAGTAAAAAGTTCAACTCCACAGGTACAATTAAAAAAAACCTTGAAACCGACCAATGGGAGCTCAAATGTCAAGGTTCTTTTGGAATTGTAGCTGTAGAGTTGTACTTCTGTCTTTATGAAATAGGCCCCTGGTGTCAATTTAAAAATGGGCTTATACGTCATAGAGTGGACCAAATTAATTGTCAAAGGGCCTGGGATCATTAATTGAAGTAGGGAGTTCCCGGTATTCAAAACCTCACGGACCATGTTAATTAAGAGTTAAAACGGCCTAAAAATGCGTCATTTGACACTTAATTTTGAAATTTTTTCCGGGACACCCCGCCCTACCCCCGGTCCTTTTGCCGTCCAGTTTGTCGCCCAGTCAAAATTCCTTAAAATATACACTGAAGAACATATTGGCCGATTTTCAAACTTCATTGGATTCCATATGTTGCTCCACATAATTAAATATTTTTTAATTATTTAATTGAATTTAAGTAAGTTTTATAATCAATTTCAAGCTCCGCATAACACTGTACCTTTGCAACCTCTCATGTAGAATGCCGCTCGCTAACTATCGGTCAGTTTTCATTGTTATCCACATACTATCACTTTTTAAATAACAAATTAATTAGGTTTTATTATTGCTAAACCTTCTTGGAACTATAATGATAATGTGGTCGTAATTTGGTACAGATTGGTTTTTGTGGTTAGTGATCACAAAGAAGACATGGATTGTCTTTTTATATAATAGTGTAGATTTATTTTTATTGTTTTATTATATTATTATTATTCTTTTGGACATTCTGCTGTTATTGAATAGATATTAAAATCTGCCTCACCCATGGGCAACAAGTATTATCAATGATTTATTGTTTAAGTTAAAAAAAAAACAAATATAAGATGCCATTGTGATTTAAAATAAATACCCCTCACTATATGCTGGTATAGAAGGATTAATGCAATTAAGATTGATAAATTATTTCACGTTTCTATTGGAAACGGCCGTTCCAATTTTCTATTTCATAATTAGTTTCGAATTTTAAACATTCTCCAAATTCCATCAAAACCTTTCCAACCATCCAGCTCATTCATTATCCATTTCCACGCATCTTTATGACCCAACTCGTAGATTAAAACGGCAATGGCCTCGAGACTTATAGTAAATATTTATTATTTGAGTTCTGGCAATGGCCAGCTTCTCAACTCAAGTCCTGTACGACTATGCCATAACGCTCTCTCTCAGCCTCCACAGGATTCTGCAAGTGACGCAGGTAAGATAACAACACTGGGATCTCTTTGGGCCCGGCTTTCCCTCCCAATTGGGGACCAATCTTGGATGGGGATTTCCCTAGGCGTGCTTGTAAATATTGTATATGGGGTATGGTTGTGTTTAATATTTTTTTCTTCCTCAATTTTTGTTTGTAACTTTTTACAATTATTACCCATTTTATATTATCATATATAACATTTTATTTCATATCTTGTATATTTAAGGACTATTTATATTAATTTTCTAACTTTATTTCTTTATTTTACATTGTTTTTTATATCACTTTACTTATTGCATGAATGAGTCTTTTTCATTCATATTTCTTATCACACTGGTGTGAAGCAGCTGGTAATAGCTGGTTACAATAAAAATACAAAAGTTTAAAAAAAAGTTCTGAGCAAAATACCTGCACCTGTCCTCCCTCTGCTGTTAAATCCCCCCAAAAAATATATTATTTGAATCCTTGATAGATTTATTACTAATAAAAATAAAGTATAGTAGTGTGTGAATCTCGCAAGGCTTTACTAGAAGAATAAAAAAAAGAAATTGACCGAAAGTAGACTTAAGAGACACCTCAATTGGGATGAGAATTTCATGATTGGATGACAAAATATGAACTACCTAATTTTTTTTTATAATTAGTGTGTATTATATTTTTAAAAACAAATTATATTGTATTACTTAGAAAGGGTAAACAAATAAAATTAAAAATATTTTTTAAATTTACGTTTTTTTTTTTTTTTTAAATATGAAGGCCTTATTTTAATTGACATATAAAAATTAGTGTCTGTTGAAATGTAAATAAATCATAGCATTTTGAGTGTTGCTAATAATCCAAATTGCTTACAGTACGAAGTCCCTCTTGTTATTGTATCGCTTCGATCAGATTGAATCCGTTCCAACGTTTTTTAAGGCTTCTGAAGTCATACAACAATCTTACGGTCGGGTAAAGTTTTTGGAATGCGTGATAATGTGGTTATTTTTCACTTGTGATTCAATTGATATGAATACTCAATAAATGTCATGGGTACATTCTTAGTAAGCTAATAGAATGAATGGTATCTTTACTTTACAATAATTGGCAAATATTTCTTGCATAACCTGAAGTCTATGTAATGTTAATTCAATAATAAGTATGGTAATATAAAATAAATCAATAAGGGTTTTAGGAAGGGAAACATTAACAATTAACATTGATAGTAATTATTTCGTTTGTTTTCTACAATCTGATCTGCTTAAAATTAGCAATTAAAATACACACTAGGTTCTTCTATTCCCCAAATATTAAAGAATATAAAGAGAAAATTTTAAATATTAGAACTCCAATCCCTTCCATCTACATATTTCCCCATCCTCCGTACTTACCTTTCTGATAGAGTATTTCAAGTTAATCACAATTCTAAATACTCATCCATCTTTCCCCAGACCGCTGGTATTCCTAAAGGTAGTATCCTGGGTCCCATTATTTATACAGAGTATACAGCTGATATCCCAACTTATCCTAATACTATCCTTATGCTGATGACACCAGCGTGTTATCAGTCAATGATGATCCATTTGCTGCATCCCTAACACTCCAGTCACATATTTCTTCCCTTGAAGAATGGTGTCATAACTGGAGAGTTAAGATGAATCCTAGCGAATCCCAGCAAATAACTTTTACCCTCCGTTCTCCTGTATCCTTTAATGGCGTACCGCTCAATAATGTGGAACAAATACCTTGGACTTTATCTGGACAAAAGACTTACCTGGAACTCTCATACAAGATTGAAAAGACAAGAAGCTGCACGTCGATTTCGACTGCTGCATGACTTGACAAACGTTCGAATTCCTCGATTCACTACAAAAAACTTATCTATATGAGATTATCAGATCTATTTGGACTTACGGTATAGAGTAATGGGGATCCACCAAACCATTAAATTCTTCCCGCATCCAATCACTCCAATCCAAAATCCTTAATGCTCCTTATTTTGTCACAAATGAACTGATCCACAATGACCTTAATATTCCATATGTTGCTGATTTAGCACGGACCAGATACCTTTCCTTTCATAATAAACTTACCCCTTATCCAAATCAACTTGTTGCACTACCGAGGCGGCTAAAAAGAAGATCTTTTGTAATTATTTCATTAGAGTACCAATGGGTAGTTCCTCTACAACTTTTAATAATGTCATTATATCGCAAGTATACCGCATATTTACTAGATGTTGTTTTTTAATATAGTTGTAAATTTTTATTAAAAAAAGAATAAAAAAAAAAAAAAAAAATTGTATATAGAATTATTCATATGATGTAGCTGTGATAGATACCAGACCAGTGGCATTATCATACTAAAAGGCCACAAATCCCGTTTATTTTTAGATTCTACTCAGAATTAGCGAAAATATATTAAGCAAGATTAGTAACTACTGGGTTTTTTGGATATGAAATTGATAACAAAAGGTGAGTAATCTCAATTACCCTCAATTTAAAGGAAAGGGTCTCTTATGATTTGTCGAGCTTGCGGATCAGATGCAATATAAGAAAATGTGGTACAAAAATGGTTAAGTAAGCAGAACAGAGGTTTGGCCACACACTTCTTTGAGCACCCGTGAAAAATTGTTGGAGTTTGCCTAGGATGTATTGCCAAACCCTCCTTATAGTCCTGACCATGCTCAATCCGACTATCACCTTTTCCGGTCTCTAAAAAATTCTCTGGCATGGAAACCTTTTTAGATAGGTTGTCATAAAACAACACCTTGAAGGTTTTTTTTTTATATAACAAACCCAAATCGTTCACTGAGAAGGCAGGCTTTGACATTCCTACTCGTTGGCAAATTCATCATTTAAAATTAATATGTATGTACGAAAAAATATGGATTTTTATTTAGGTCAAAAAATCGCTTGAACCTTTTGACCGACCCAATAAAAAAAGTAGTTAAATGTTACTAATTTTGCTATTTTGAAAACAGTTGAAATAGCATGGTCCACATGAGACCGAAACGAATTTAAAAAAAAAATTGCTGTTTTGCGTTTGTAAAACATAATATTCAGGTTATAAGGAATATTTAAGTTTGATAATAATTTAATTTAATGGGTAAACTTAAACAATATTATAATTGGGAATCGGTTTGATAATATTTTAGCGGAACGATTATTAGACTTCCTCTTCTAATGGGAAAGTAGGACAGCTTTGGATTAGATTTAAGTTTGGAGTATTCTCCTTAATGGTGGGATCTTGTTTGAAATATACTCTAAGTGACTTGAAGATCCAAGATATTTAGTGTGCTGTGTACTTTCCGTTTACCAATCGTCGCTAGTATATAGATATTACATAATAATATAAATATATATATTAGTGATATTTGGGTGCCAAATGTTTTCGATTCTCGATACAAATACCGATACTTAGGTTTAAACATAAATTGCTATCGCAAAAAGTAATCTGTACCAGAGCTAATAAAAAATAAACCGAATCTATTTTCAAAAAAATAACAACAATAATTATTAAAGGAATCAATTAGTAAATAGCTAATAGCATTTATTAATAACAAATATCAATAACATATATTACGTAGGTAATAAAATATACACAAAAATAATCCATTTTACGAATTCTTATTAAAGATCAACATTCGAAAGGTTCTGGAATTAAATTATTACTAAAGTTATTATCACCTTTCTTTTCTTTTTCAAATATTACTGTTGATTAAATGCTCGTCATATATCTCTAGATTGAATAGTATATTTAAAAAATAGTGACTCGAATTGAATTGTGAACTCAAATAAATACATGAAAAGCCGATATCAAAGTTGAAAAAAATAAAATCGTTTTTTGGAGAAGAAACGATGTACAATAATTACATAATTAAGTACCACAAATCTATTACCAACGTCAGCAGTATTAATTAGTCCCTAGAAATCGACTTCGGGACATCGATGCTTGGTACCGATTCCTTTCTTAGGAATGATTGGAATCCAGAATCGACATTTGGAATTGATGCATACCTGATATATGTAGAGAGGAAAATGTGTAAAAATGGGCTCAAGTGTAAAATATGGGCACCCCTCGCTAGTGGCTATGGGAGGACTGTCGATGAAGCCATTTGCTAATATAACATATCAGTGAGCAGTTGGAACCATTATTTCAAGTAGTGTGTTATTGATGCAGCGTGAGTTATTGTGAAAATTGGTGTTCATTCTGGACTGCATACTTTTGAGAAGTATGTGAAATCGTTTATTTATCTCCTGTCCTTGTGTTTAGTTAATAATAATTTCATAGTGCTATCCGAAAAGCAGAGTTGTTAAGCTACTTTTTGAAGCACACCTTTAGTCACGCACGCTTTTAGGTTACATGTGAGAGTGAACGTCTTCCTTCAAAAAAAAAAAAAAAATTCTACCCACGCAACGATACGATCCATTATCCGACTCATCACACTACAATGACCCTCCTCTAGTGGACAGCGATGATGAAACCATAATGTCTAGATATCAACAGATAAACCAGACTCAAGTTATGCAAATTGAATCTTTCCTGATGAAAGGCTCTCTGAAGACACTCGGGTAGAGGTGTAGGTAAAATGTAATATGTAAATGTAAATGTGGGAAATTACATTGTGCTGGGGCTGAAAGAGACAATTATGATATAGATTTATGTAAAAAAAAAAATTCTAGTAATAAATATACTCTCTACCGTTATGTATTTTTTATTCCCCTTTTAAACTAATATATTTAATCCCTATTTGTTTTGCGCTATTTTGAAATCTTGTTGTAAAAACAAAAGTGTGCTCATATATGCACCTTTTCCTCTCTCTCTCTCACTCTCTCTCTCTCTCTCTCTCTCTCTCTCTCTCTCTCTCTCTCTCTCTCTCTCTCTCTCTCTCTCTCTCTCTCTCTCTCTCTCTCTCTCTCTCTCTCTCTCTCTCTCTCTCTCTCTCTCTCTCTCTCTCTCTCTCTCACACTCTCTCTCTCTCTCTCTCGCTCATCTATCTGTCTATCTATCTATCTATTTATATATCACTCTAATATATAATATTATATATATATATATATATATATATATATATATATATATATATATATATATATATATATATATTTTTTATTTTTAAAGAGAAAAGATTTGACCCCAGTTGGGATTCGAATCCCAACTGGGGTCAAATCTTTTCTCTTCAAAAATAAAAAATATATTTAAAAAAATATTTATTAAACAAGAACCACTTCATAATTTAAATATATATATATATATATATATATATATATATATATATAAACAGAGAGGAAGAAAGAGAGAAAGGTTAGAGAACAGTATATTTTAAGAAAGCTCAGTTTTTTGTAATACTTTAAAAGGACCCAAGCTCACATTTCTAAGAACTAGGTTTCTCTAATAGTTTCTTATTTCTCAAATCGTGACTTATCCCCATATATATCTTTGTTGAAATTGAGTTGGCCTACAGTTGGATTAATATTAATAGATTAATTAATTAATTGCTTGATAATCAATACTTGACCTCAGAGCTGAGACCTGGAGCTAGTCGCACTGTGGTGGCTTAACTTCATGTATGGATTTAAATTCATGAGAACGTCACGTTTGACAGTAAAACAGTTATATATAGCAGCAAAATAATTGTAGCAGAATAATAATTCTGCTGCTTTTTATGGCAGCATTTCAAGTTCAGGGTCCGTCGCATTTATCTATAACAGAAGGGAATCTTCTGAGAAAGTATAGAAGTGCTTTTCAAAAACTGTATTATGAAAGGAAAGGTATCTGGTTCGAGAAAGTTCATTGCGGATCAGTTAATTTGTGATAAAGTAAGAAGCATTAAAGATTTTTCGAAGGATTTCGGATTGGAGTGATTGGATACGGGAAGAATTCGTTTGGTGGAACCATATTTTTCAAAAATAAATTACTCTAAGTAGAAGGATAAAAAATAATAGCTTCCATTATAACTGTCATTGTACATATTCGGGAATTTTAATTTAATTTAATCGGGAAATTTAATTTTGAGATCATCTATTAGTGTTAGAGAAATTAATCTAGGCCAACGAAAATTATTAATTTATATTAAAAGTTAAATTACAAAATCATGAAATTTATTTTACTTTTAATATAATATTCCACTGATCCCTGTTAAACAGTTCCGCCATCTATGACTTCAAATGGGCAAACGTTCAACTTGGAATCCACATACAACACTATAACGAGAAAAAACAGCTCTTCATTTTCCGAGTTCTTTAACGTTTTTAATGACATATAAAATTCTTCTATTATCCAATCCTTGTAATCAAAAATCCTTTGAAAAATCAATAATGCTCTTTGTTAAGTAATAAACAAATAAACTTATCCATACAAACAAAAAGAAGATGGCCTCGGGATTTGCTTATATAAAAGTTTTATTCAAGTGCTACCAGTTGGGAGTTGCTTCCTAAGCATTGTCATGTTATTTTGGACGTTATTATGGCATTTATTAGATGCATGATTTTTTTAAATAGTTGTAAATTTCAATAAATAGATAAATAAAAAATTAATATTGTTTAATTAAAATAACTAGTCCGTTTGTAGAGTATTACTAAAGGGTCTCAATTACTGACAAGAAGTCGGAAAATTTAAAATTCATAGGAGCGTTCGTTAGGGAAAGGTGCCTACTAGAAGAATTATTGTTTTAAATAAAACTTGGCATCGTTGTAGGTTTTGTATGATTTTATTGGGATGGGCTTGAATTTGCTTATGTGATGGTAAGCATGCGTAAAGTCCATAGAGGTTGAAAAGGAGTTGGATGAGAGATATTTTCAAATAATAGAAAAACAAATAGAATGATTCATGTATTGTTTTACCTTTTTAACAGAAGAGATTATTGAAAATATATAATTAAAAAAAAAAAAAATGAAATAGTCTACCTAAAAGATTCAATAGGTATTCATTAAACAAAATATAAAAGAAAATTAGCATTGTTCTTAATTACTTAACGAAATAAATATCCTTTTACTTTCGTTGAAATAAGGAAAAATGTTGCTCCCTCATCTCGCTCCAATTTTAAATTTTAAGCAGCTGAATTACCTCTTTACTTAATGTCGAGATAAAAAAATTAAATAAATGTTGTTGTTTATTTTTTTAATTCTTTAATGCCGAAAAAAATCATAACGAATAAAAGTGCTGTAAAACATTAATATTTCCAAATAAATAATAAAATAAAAGCGAATCTATCAGTCTAAGAGAAAATAGAGATAAAATGGGAAAAGAAAAAAAAAATGAAGGCGTTACATGAATAATAAATAAATATAAGAAGGAAAAATATAACTATTTCAAACACATTAATACTTATTTTCAATATTAAGGGTTAGGATTTCCTAACCAGCTTTCTCCCCACAATGTTAGGGGTCAGCTGAGGGGGAGAATACGGAGGAGAAGTTTGGAGGAAACCTGGAAGAAGACCACCAAGGTAGTGTCAAGAAGTTTTGACAAAAAGTAAAGACAAAAAGTAAAGGGGGTATGATTATTAAAGATGAAACTAGAGAGATAAAAGCGAATTTGTGAAGTGCAGTTTTCATGGGACGGCGATGATATAGAAAAACATTTGCCTCATGATAATAATAACCAAGAAAATCAAGAGTTCATTGATGAAGAGGAAGTGGTAGACAGACGCCATTAAAAAAAATAAAATCGAATGAAGCGGCTAGGACATCGGGTAGAAACGACATTTCTACGGAGTTAATAAAATATGAAGATCGCGAGCTTGCCATATTGCTCCTGCAAGATTTCCTACAAATTTGGGATAGGAGAAAAATCCCAAGATATTGAGAATATTGTGAAAGCATTCCTCTTCATAAAATATGCAGCACCACCGATCGTGAAAATTATCGGCCCATAATCTTATTCTCAGTCGCTTACAAACTTTAGAATGATAAAGAGGCTAAAATAAAATATATGATCATCAAGCAGGTTTTCGTCCTGGAAAACAGACAAAACGAGTGATAAACATGGGAAAGAGATAAGCACATACATAAAGGCAGCATTTGACTCTGTGCCAAGAAAAGAAGTATAGCAAGCATTGGCGACCAAAGGTATTCCAGGTGATCTAATCTCAGCCATTAGTTTTCAGCATCATGATGCTAAGAGAGTGGGACGGATCAATGGAAGAGAATCTGAGGCACTTAACACAGAAAAAGGTGTGATGCAGGGCAATCATTGTTTACATAAACGAGATCAAAATATACAAACGCCAAACAGGATAGACTATCATCGGAAAATGGAACTCAAGAACAACCCTTGTACTGTGATTTTTGTATGCCTACGACATAGCATTAATTCTCAAGAAGAAATGCAGTACTCCTTAAGAGGATGTCATGAAGAAATATACAACGTAAAGGAATTGTCACTAAGCCCTCTAAGAACACGGCCATAGTTTTGTCCTGGAAAGATCAGGGAGACGTTCATCTAATCTACCATGAGAAGGTATTAAAGGGTGTACCAGAATTCACCTACTAAGGGACCGTAATAAGTTCCTTTCGTAATATCGGCCCAGAGATATCTCATAGAATTTCTAACGCCAATCAAGTTTATTACTTGATTTTTCATCAGTATAATAGGTAAACGAGAAGTAGGTTTAGAGACAGAAAGGCACATATAAATTATACTTTTATGAATAAAAAACGACAACAATAAAATAATAAAATAAAATTAAACCTACAAATTTCATTTTATATATGTTCTAATAAACAAAATTTCAAATGAGAAGTCATTTATTTATTTAATGGTATACTTCTCACCGGGATACAAATAGAGTCCTGTAACATTGTTGAAAATTCCAATTTCTAAAGGATTCAGTCCTTTTAGCCCTAAGTGGTGTGATAAATGATACTACTACCTTTCTACATCACTTACAATGTAGAATGTACTACCCATCGCTCTGGACATCCCATACATAACCGAAAATGTCCACCACCATCCCACCATCCCTACCTCCATTGAGGTGGTTAGAGCTTCTCTCAGCTTAATGTTAAACTTGACAGTAAATCTTTTTGTTGTTCAGCAAGGTATCGAGCAAGTTTCTAATAATTTGAAATTTTTACACAATCCATATTTATTGTTCTTATTTATAATAAATTATATGTTTTCATGGAAAAAAAGAAAGAAAAAAAAATTAACATATTTACAAATAACTACTTCTTCACTTTTTGTAGCAATAGGTTGTCCAAACAGTCACCTCCCTATACAACCTTTATCAGTTATCAGGACTTTCGTTAGGGTCCAAGTGTGGCTACCAAAGGAGATGGCAGGAAGTATACAAGTATCAAATACTTTCTTTTTTATCTCTTTCGGAAAATTATTTCTTATTATTACTATCAATGACCTGTACTTTACCTATAATATGGATGTCGCGCAATTACAAATAATTATCAATTCTTATGCATCACTTGAGCTACGCATGATGGTAAAGAAGGATCAGTACAATTAGCATTCATGAATTAATTGCCACTTCTATTGTTATCTTTTTAGTATAGAATGTTAAACATTCAACATCGGTTCTGAAAACATAAAAAAAATTCGAAACATCTGCACTTTGTTACATAGATTATATAAATTAATTTTTATTTATTTTTTTAAATATCTGAGAGGTGAGAGTTCATGCTTACCAAAGTAGGCAAAATGAAAACGGCTTTTGAAAGAAGTCTGAACCTAGAAAGACTAAGCCTAAAGAGAAAAGAGGTTCAGGTAGAAACGGGCTTGACTTTAGGTTTTTCTTATAACTGGTTGATTTTTTCCCGTTCCAATTGGAACCAAAATTGGAAACTATTGGAAATGTTTATCTGGCCATTCAAACAAAAATCTGGATTTTTTAAAAACTATTTTATTATTTCTAATGATGCATAAATATTTAGTTTTAGCCCATTTTCTACGTAATGTACACATAAAGTAATACCCTCGTTCAAAATCAACCCAGATTTTTGTTTAAATTACCAGATTAATATTTCCAATAATCTCATTTTAAATTTTTTTGCCATTAGGAAGGGAAAAAGCCAACCAGTCATATGGAAAACCTTAAAGATAACCCATCTCTACTTGACACTTCCGTCTCTTAAAACTAAGTCTGGTCTTGGTCTTGATTTCTTGCTGAAGCAGTTTTCATTTTGTCTCCTTAGGCGAGTATTAAAATATTTGATTTATTTTATTACACTCTAAATTTGTATATGTATGAATACTGTAAAGTGGTGAATCAAAAGTTGTTATCACTTCTAAGAAAAATTTCTCATGGACCTATAAATACAACTCACATTATATTATAAAAAATATATTATTATTTTCTATCATGACTTTTCAGTGCTTTTACAGTGTCAAGAGCTTTTTATTCACAATAGTTTGCAATTACAAGTGAAGGGGATCATGTCCAATTAACGATTTAGATGCTACAATATCTCACGCGATCAGGAGGTTTTCCACGATTTTCCACTAGGACATTTCCCAGAAATCTCTCTCCCTTTTTCCTACGTTATACATAGACAAGAAAAAATCATGCATCAAAAATATAGCTCAATCCTATTGAGCTAATAGAAATAGTCCTGAAATCTGGTAGTTAATAGAATTACACGTTAACGGAATTTAATAGAAAAAATCTAGGTAAGATTAATATTTAAATTAAAATTAGTTTTAATTATTTTTTTATTTTCCAATTATTTACAATGTTGTCATTTATTTTGTTGTTATTTATTTAGATAACCAACCCATTTATCATTATTTTTCGATACTGTTCAATCATCCTTTTTAAAGATCTACATGAATACGTCTTATCTGAATTTAAAAATATCATTTTACGTTTAGTTCTATGTTCTCCAGATGGAAGGAAGGATGAATGATAAGGCGATACACCGTTCGTGAATAGAAGACGTCCCCCATTCTCTACCGACCAAGTTAAATGCTTCTGGGTATATTCCTGCCTGGCAACTCAATGGAACCTCCTGAGGTGAGGGCCAGTGTAGCGGCTTTTCGAGGATTTAAATTTACTTCATTTGATCCCCAACAAATCGCTCTTTTTAAAAGAAAGATATTAGTTATCGAGTATCATCGTAGCGGGTATGGGTTCAAAGTGTACTCTAGCGAAACCAACCACCTCCTATAAAGTAAAAATCAAATTAAATAAACTTTATTTTAGATTTTATTTTTTTTTTGACATGGTAAGGTGTTTTGGCTGGGGATCTATACTTTTTGGGTGTGCTCTTTTTGTCACTCTCAAAGATTTAACATTTTAAAATGCTCTACCTCTGTCGGTGTTGCTGGAATTTGCGAAAATTTGCAGAGAGTTTCCTGATCGGGAATTTAATGGAAAATATTATTTGTATAGCCATATTGGTTTGGATGCAAAAAGTCACGCTGTAACGTCTTTTTCTAACTTAATTGGTTTGTAATTTTTTTTACCCTCAATAAAAATGTAACATTTTGACACGCAAGATGGAGGCGAAAACATTTGATGATAAAACAAGTGGGAAAGTTATTCTTAAGAATAGAATCTTTATCTTTAGATTTTTATCTATTTGAGGGGAAACGTCACTCCTAGAAAATAGGAAAGAAGTGCTAGTTTGTTTATGCATGTACAATATTTAAGGATAGAGGAGAGCAAGCAGAACAGTATGTAGAAGACCATGGCTAAGCCGGTCTTTTCGTTACCATTTTCGATTTTCGATACGACATAATGAATGATAAGGAATTTATGACCTTGGGCCTGGCGACACTTGGATTGATGAGAAGATACTGACTGGAATTTCTGAGAGGGGACCGACATGGCATGTTTCAACAAGCCACTACAGTTTGGAACTTTACTCTCTTGAGTCGAGTGAAAGAACTTATTACAACCGCGTGGTGAGGACACGGTTGTGTAGGTATGCTTTGTATTGCCAAATGTGTCAAATAATTTCGAGCAAAAATCCAAGTTTTTCTATTGACCGAATAATGTACTGATAGCTTACTATGAAAACTACGGAACCGATCTGTACCAAATTTTAACCACATCATCTTTATTGCTAGAAGATTTAGCAATAGTAAAATAAATTGATTTTAAATTAATTTGTTAAAAAAAAACCGAACAATAATATGTGGATAACAGTGAAGTTTGGAAATTGATCGATAAGTGGTGAGCGCAATTCTACACGAGATGTTACAATTTTAGGGTGTTATATAGAGCTTGAAATTGATATTAAAATTGCACACTGGTCTAGAACGTCCTAAGAACTTTTTTTTTTAAATTATCATATCGACTTGCGGATGGTCTCATTCGATTCAGAAAGAAAAAAATATGTTTATAATATTAACTTTTTATTAATGTCTTATGTCGGAAAAAAAATCTAATTTTTGTTATATTTACAAAATAATAAAGATGTAAAAATTAAAGTAAATAATTATAAAAATTATATACAGTAACTGATAACTTGTTAGGATAATAATATAACTACAATTCTATTATTATTATTGGATGCGGTTTGCGATCTCCCTAGAACTCATCCCATCCTCATTAGTGAAGAAATCAAACGAGTCTCTTCCTTTTAAAAACATTAATTTTCCCCTATAATTAACGTGCATAGTCGTGTCTACAATGGTAAAATTTCAACACAGCTCTAAAATAGAAATGGTATTTATTGGTCTCAACCTCAAGAAGATCAAGAAAATCGTAATGACAATGTGTATATCATTTTGACGCACATAAAATTTAAATTTTTATTAATATTCGATTTAAATATTCAACAAGGTCTGATGATAATATCTCCTTTTCAAATATCTTAACTTATACTTCAAGCTGTATTAATAAAGTAATATCAATCGAAAATAAAGATGTCATTAAAAGATTTTTTATTTACTACGGCGTGTCTAACATTTTGACACTGAATGTAAGAACAATTGGTTACAAAACGACCGGTCTTGCTAGTTTTTATTTTATTTATTTTTTTTGTAGCTTGCTCATGTACGTACATCTGACAATACAAAAATCGAATAACAAAAATAAGTTGATTAGAAATAAGTGAATTAGATATAATCTCATCAAATCAAATTAAAAAAAAAAAAAAAATGTTGCAAAAACTCTTGCAGATGGTGATAGACAATGAAAATTTTAAATGTAAATTGTAGATCTAGGAGGTAGATAGAGTTAATTGACAAAAAAAAACTGTGATTTTTAAAACCACTCGCTATTCTTTAAAATTGCGTTAAAATTTGACACGTTTCAATTCGCCTCATATTGCTCAATTCTTTGTCAAAATGGGTAATAAAACTCTTAGATTTAGAAAAACTAAGTCCTTATTCGACATGTAAAAATTTTTGTGTTTCTAAATTATTACGAATTTTCGGGCTTTTACTTTCGGTTTCAAAAGAGATGCAATAGGGAATGAACAGTCTTTATCAGATATACATCACATTACAAAAATCAGTACAAAATGTAGACATGATTTTTTAATTTTTTTTTTTCGCTCTTGAACCACTGTATGATGTTCTGTTGTTAGCCTACAAGAGAAAATTTAATGTGCAAGGATCAGATAGACGAATATTACTTCTTTACTTGTTACTCTGACTTGAAATCCATTTCTAATCAGATCCTACAGATGTTCCCAAATCCGGGATATACTTTCATTGCTATCTTTCTGGCTGGTATTTTGAGTAGTTGAGGAAAAATAATACTTTTATTAATATTAACCTTATATATGCCGGTACAATTTTTTTGTAATGGTTTTAATTTGAAATTCTGCCCTACTACGACAAGAAATAACTCCTTATATTTATTATGTTTCTTCAACCTTCCTAGTAGATTCTTTTTGTTATCAATTGAATTCTTCTTTATCTTACAAACTCGTAAAACACTTAAATGTCTCCTGTCCTTCCAGCTTGTGGAAATGTCTTTTGCTGTATCGCGAAAACGAACCTAGATACCCTGGACACGTATTAGTAAGTGCTGGAGACTACGTTGTTCCGTACGTGCTTGGAACAGCTGGTCGTAATGGTCACATTCCTTTCCTGGTTCATTTTCATCTACTTGTTGATAAATTTTCATGTTTTTTTTGTTTTTTTAATGGATTCTCAGCCTTGGATTGAAATAATCATGCTTAAACTATCAAGAGGCTTGTTCAAATATCCCCATGTTGCAATTGGATCTTCAGATAATTATGATAATAAAATTAAAGCAGTCTATATAACTTTGAAGATATTATTAATTATGAACAACACAGAGTGGTTTAAGCCATCTCAAGTTACGATCTTATTAGCCTTGGGGTTTATTGTTATATTTCGACATAAACACTTTGCGAGCTCGAAGTAATAATATTTAGTTACCTAACGTTTATGTTACAAATTTATTATGAGAATTAATATCCTTCATTATGCTTTCTCTAATGAATTGCATACTGCATATTAGTGGAAATAATCCATGCTATTAAAATTTATTTATGGAAAAGATACTTAATTAGATATACACGACAAAAGGTTTTTTGACAGTATTAATAATTATAGAGGTACGAATAAGAATCCAAAATAAACAATTCTCAAAATAAGCCACTATACTCGTATCGGACAAAACCCAAAGAGCGTTGAAAAGCAGCTGATAAATTTCTTGACTGTTACTATTAAATGTTTAGTAAGATTCTTGAGGTTTAGTCAATAAAAAAAACAACTATTTTGGCGACGTTTCGAGACTATATTGTTCTCATATTCATGCCCTACAGTGAAAAAAACAGGTTACAATAAAATTATATAAGTTATTTCAAAACATAAAGTTAGTTACAATACAAGTATATAACAACATGTGTTAGAATAATAAAAATATGTATAATTACATACAATATTACTGGTGGGTATGGTATCGACTAACTAAATTCTAACATTTCTAGTACACAACTGACCTAGGAATTTTTTTCGAAAAACAATTACAAGTTTAGGGGGGATTTCCCAAAACTGCTGGGTGGTATTCCCACAGATGCACGAGGATTTCTGTATTTAGGTGTAATATACTTATAGATGGATAAATGATTTGTATGATGTATATTAATGTAGATCTATTATACAAATCATTTATCCATTTATAAGTATATTACACCTAAATACAGGAAGCCTTTTATACCTGCATCTATAGGAATCCCACCAGTTTTGGGAAATCCCCCCCTAACCATGTAACTGTTTTTCAAAAAAATTCCCTTGGTCAGTTGTGTACTAGAATTGTTAGAATTTAGTTAGTCGATACCATATCCACCAGTAACATTGTAAATAGTTTCATACTCCTCTATATTCTGTAATTATATATATATTTATTATTCTAACACATGTTGTTATATACTTATATTGTAGCTAACGTTATGTTTTGAAATAATTAGTATAACTAAAAAGTAATTTGTATTTGGCTGTTGTGCTTACTTTTTTTTTATTGAACCTAAACTTTTTTTTTTTTGCCTTAACAAGATTTAACGATCTCCCGTTTTTTTTTGTATCTATTTTTTGCATATCTTTTTTATTTTACATGGACAATGTATTAGTAATTACAGCAAAAAAAAAAAAAAAAAAAAAAAAAAAAAAACGTCGTTGATATATCAGTAAACAACGGAGTTATAAGCTACAAATGTTTGAATTTGGCCATTTTTACAAAAAAATTCATAAAATAAAAATCGTAAGACTTTGTATATAGCTAAGTGACCTTAAATAGGTTCAAAATGAACCTCCCTACCTGAGATACCTTTTTGGGCAACGATCTTCCGAACACCCTGTATACACATTGTTTAAAGGCATATAATGTTTAAAAATGAATTATTTAATAATAATAGCATAAGCATTAGGATTAATGAACTATTAGCCACTCCTATTGTTTTGAATATTAAACATTCATCATAAGTTTTAAAACCACAAAACAAACAACGAAAAATCAGCACTTTGCTACATAGATTATATATGTTTCATTTTTTTAAAAAGAGTAATAACAGAAATCAAACCTGTTGATACTCACCTATGGAGGCAAAATGGTCAATAAGAGAATGTTTAACATTCGAAACTAAAAAGATGACAATAGAAGTAGCAAATAATTCATCAATGCTAAACGTATTGTTCCTTCTATACCATCATGTGTACCTCAAGTGATGCATAAGAATTGATAATTATTTGTAATTTCGCAACATCCATATTATAGACAAAGTACTGGTCATTGGAAGCATTGATGAAAAATGATTTCCCGAAAGATGTAAAAAAGAAAGTTTTTCATATCTCTTTACTTTCTGTTGTTTACTCTGGTAGCCGAACTTGGCTCCTAACGAAAACCCAAACAAGAAAATAAAAATGGGAATGGGCAGGGCACGTCTTGAGGAGAACTGATAAAAGGTGCTCATTGAAGGTGACTGGACATTCTATAAAGGCGAAGAGGAAGACAGATGAAAAGATGGAGTGACTTCTTTAAGAAGAAGGCCGGACCACTGTGGTGGAGACAGGCAAGAGACACATGGAAAGAGAATTGGATCCAGATCGCGAACTCGGTTTCTCAGTAGGCTGGTCACCTGGGAAAGTCTAGACTTATACTCGCCGATGGAAGGCCCATGTTTAAGCTCACGTAAGAATTTTATTTGTAAATAGGTTTCATTTATTCTTATTGTATTCATTTTATGAGTTATGAACATAATCAAAGGCTTATTGTTATGATTATTATTGTATTTGGGCAGAGGGCTAACGCAGATGACATGTGGTTCATAAAACATAAAACGTTAAATCAACATCACTTTATTAGTACTGACTTTATTAAGATTGTAAATTTTATTTTTTTAATAAAAAATGAACAAAATATATGGCCAGTTTACGGAAAAATATGGCAAAGGACGAAGTAGCAATAAACACACCCTATGACTTAAAAAAAAATGAGATAAGTCTGGAAATAAAAGAATAACGGCAGCCGATAGGAGTTTTTGGGCACTAAAAAGTGTCCCTATTATCACATACGCGAGTGAGACAAGGGTAGTCACCAAGGCTTATTAAAAGATGCTGAACTGTTGGGAAAGGAAGATATTGCGTAAAGTACAAGATGGTGATAGGTACAGAATTAGGAAAAATAAGGAGCTAAGAATACTATACCAAGAGCAAGATTTAGTTGGTTGGATAAACAGACGAAGTCTGAGATGGTTCTGGAAAGAAACCCTGGCGGCTCAAGGAGGAGGGGAAAAACTAGAAAATTATGGTTAGAAGACGCAGAGGAGGACATCAGGAGCCGAGGTGTTGGAAGATGGAGACAGATTGCTCAGAAGAGAGAGGAATGGGAGAAAGGGATGGAGGAGGGCGAGGTCCTTTGAGGACCGTAGTGCCAATAAAGTAAATAAATAAAATAAAAACTCAATTGCTAGACTAATTACTTCAGCCTACAGTTATGGAATTGTCAAAAAGACTCATATTGAAAACGCCAGCATTTCAGACAACAAATATCCTTTTTTTGGGCCAAACATTCTACGCAGGACTTCAGTTTCGAAAACTTTTAAGAGTTGTTCTACTCTTAACGTAAGCAGCCATGCTTCGCGTCCATAGAGAACTATTGGTAGTATAATTATCTTATATTTTTAAATTTCTGGAGAACAAGCGACTAAGAAATAACAAGCATTTCCAGTTTTTATTTCCTCTTTCTTTGATATGGTACCTAAGATATTAAAATGATACTGTAGAATAAACGTTCTTAGTTTACAACGATGAAATAACTGAAAAAAAAAATGTTGACATCACATTGATATGAACAAATTTAAGGAATAACTAATGAGGGGAGGACATATTCAGTCTCTCACGGATCTTGGCAGATTTTTGGTAAAAAAAAATTAAACACGTATTTTTCCGTTCCGAATAACGGGATCTACACACAGAGAAAAAGCATTAAACTATTTTATTTCATATCTCGATTTTAAAAAAATCGATATGATTCTTGCACCAAATATTTATTTTCTGAGAGCAAATTCAACGAAAAATACAGCCGTTTCATAGATTTTGAAATAGGTTAATTAAATTTAAAAAAAAATGATTTGATCTTCAACCTTTATAGATTTTTTACACAAAAAATTACGTCATATTCCAATACGGCACTCTCAAAAACATTGAAAAACTTTTATTCAATAAAAAAAAGGGGGTGTGTCATGGGCACGACCGTGTGTTGTACGTGAATACGTTTATGTAACGAGTTATATTTTTTAAATAAAATATTTTTATTTATGTATTTAGGATAAAAGCAAGGAAACAAATAATTATTGTGTTACAATATAACTTTAATTATTATTGGTCTGTGATACGAAAAGTACGACATAAATGGCATACAAGATACAACGAGATTTCTGGTAAACGTTAAATCAATACAGATATTACCTAACGTCGTTGGAGAAGTTTCAATATAAGACAAATTGAACTCGCTGAGCATGAAGTCGGGCAATGAGCGGTTTTGTGAGATATCAACATTAAAGTATCCAAGTGTCATAAGTGGTGTAGTAAGATGAGGCTCGTAATTGGGTATAATTTTAACGATGTTTTTGGAATGTTTTAACAACGATCGTAACATAAAGAGTTTAATTTCTGCTAACGCTTTGCCCGGGTGGATATACACACACCGGTGTACGAATTTGAAGATGTCTTTGGCTAGACAGACATCACCAGGTTTTGCATCTTTCATTTCCAAATAAATTTCCGAAATGTCAATGTTAACTCTATAACAATCAGTAAAGCTATTGTTTTTGCGGTATGTGGCGACTCCACCGGCTTTGTGACTTGATGATGACGATACCACTCCCTATGATGTAGTTGCAATTTGTCTGTTCTTAGCGGTATTACAATATCATCTCAAATCAAAGCTAGGCACAAAATAACCTCAAAATTGTAGTTATTTACAGCGCGTGATGCGTCACTGTTCTCGCTTATCGCAATGACGCCAAATATATAATTTTATATAAAAAAATATAATTTTTCACCTTCTTAAAGTGGTTGAAATGTTTAAACCGATTAATAGTTTTTCAAATCACCATCCATTTGTTACGTAATTCGACTTGATTGGTATCGCTGGAACGAGGAGAGCGAATTTTGTATTTAGGCGTTCTTTTAAATGCTAAATTGGAATGTGATGTAATTTGTTTATTAAAAAAAATCTGTTAAGATAGTTTACTAGAAGATCTAATCATCTTTTTAGAATTTCATTAACCTAAACCAAAGTTTATAAAGCGGCTGCATTTGTCGTTAAATGCGCATTAAAAGAATAAACGAAATTGGTGCAAGAATCATGTCCATATGATTTTTAACTCGAGATATAAAATAAATTAGTTTAATACTGCTTAATTTTTTTCTCTGCTTCTAGAGCCCATTTAGTTGGAACGGCAAAATACCTGTCTAATATTTTTCGACCACGAAACTCCAAAATAATTGCCAACAAAATCTGCGAGGGACTGAGTTTGTCGTCTTCTTATAAGTATTGTAAAATTGCTAGTATATTTTGGTAAAATAATAAAAAAATAGAATGGTGAAGATCATGGACATAGTCATGTATACTAAAGATAAGAAAAAAAAAAACTATGTCTCTGAACTAAATACATAATCCAAATCAATCCATAAAGATTCCAATCATTTCGTCCGATTTTCTTATTAGTAGATTGTAGAATTTGGGTCTGATAAAAATATTCCTTGATACCGGCAGAACAATGATACTTCAAAACTAATAAGACCACAAAATGTCATATACGCTCACTTTATTTCACTTTTGTTAAAATAAATATAAAATTCTGTACAAGGCAAATAAAAAAAAAAATAAATGAATCACAATATTAGTTCAGATCACAAGACCAACAAGTAGGAAGAGAATGCTAAAAGACAATAGGATGAGATCACATTCCGTGACTACCTGAAACCTTATTCAGGTCACGGAAGAGGTGTTGTCGAGTACTGTCAACAATCCTGACAGGCCACTGTATGATATGTTATTATTTTATATCGTCTCTTGTAGGAACTTATTTCTAAAAAATGAAATAATTTCCGAAACGTATGTTTTATTTATGTTTTGTTATTCATTAAATATTTACTAAATCTGCCAATTAACACACTGAACTTCTTTCTATATTGCTTTTTTATATCTATGATAAATAATAAAAAATAGATTGAAACAGACACATGTTTTAGCCAAAACATTAAATATAATGTTAAGTTGGTGAATTAAACTTTTAAGTTTCCCAGATTTAGTGATCAATTTATAATTTATTTAAATATTTTTTAATTAATTATTTTTTAAAAAAAATTTTATAAAAAAAAATGAAAAAAAAGGTGTAACACTTCAACCCATGAAGAGTAGTGTGTTCAGTAATTTCGTAAGTATTGTGGTTTCTACGGTTGTGAAAGGATTTGGCCGATATCGCCAATTTCCCCCCCAGAAAGGTTACCCCTTTATAAAGGATGAATGTGCCCCAGGAGGGTCTCCTCGCAGTCGATCCATTGCTACAATAATAGGATATAGATCTTCTGCCATCGGCCGGACTCGAACTCGGGTTCGGCAAACTGGAAAAAGTGGTGCCTCGCTAAGATTACATTCCTCAAAACTAATGTTAAAGTAATGAATAACATTATTTTTATTATAAAAGTGATATTGTTTATAAAAAATTATTATTAATTATCGATCTTAATTTTAAAATACGAATATTAAAGTTGAGGACATGTTTGATAAGGTTAGATCTTTACTCGAACGGTCCCGTTGGGGATTAGTTTATCTATTCGGCTAAAGTTAACAGCTGTCAATAAATTCATTGCATTAATAGATAAATAAATAAACATATGAGGAACGGTGTCGTAAACTAGTCAAATTAACCAAATTTGGAGTATGTCTAAATTTAAATTTAATGAAATAGATTATAGATTAATAATTCAAATCGTAAGTATTATTTAACATTTCACGAATTAAAATATTTTTCTGAGCTGATTCTTATCCAAATAGGAACGGAAAATTATAATAATAATTAATGATTGATAAATTGCTATAATCAACGTCCATTTATTGAGGTTTTCACATAAACACTTTCACATAAAAAAAAAAAGCCATTAAAAATGAAATAATATTTAAGGACGGATTTTTAAAATTTTTTTTTTGATTTTTATTTATTGATATCTACAACTGTTTAAATTATATCCAACAAGTAAATTTTAGGAAGATGATTACAAGACATGTAAAGAACTACTCACTAGTATCGCTTCATTAAAAGTTCTATATTAGAAGATCTCTTGGACATCTTCTTTTCAGAAACCTTGGAGGATTACCGGGAATTTAGTGTGAGAAAAGATGGGAGACTAATGGATTCGAGGGGGTGTTTACTATGAAATGATAGGCACCTGGTTTGAGCCAAATCTGCAACATATAAAATATTAAGATCTTTATGTATAAGCTTGTTTGTGAGGATTTCCCGAAGGTTTTTGGAAGGCTTAGTGAAGCCACAAAGCTCAACTCCGTATGTCAAAATCGGTCTAATTATTGTCATTAAAACATTTTTGTGGTAATTTATTGTGAGGTTTGAACGCTTTTCATGTAAATGTTGGAGCATGACCAGTAATTCTAAAAAAAACACGATGCCATATTTAAGGACCATCGAATCAAACTACTTAACCACCAAAACAGGTCTCTTGGTATCTTAACTTTGGTTAATTTTAGACACAGATATCTGCTAGAAACCAGTGGGGTCGAATAAGACACAGAAGTTCTTTATCGACAAGCTAGGTCAGTGTGTGGGAATTAAAAAATATTATATTATGAAAAAAAAAAAGGTTTATTCATCATCAGGATAAAGAAAGAAACGTTTGTTATTGTCGGTTAATCATGGTTAAAGATATTTTTGTAGATTTTCGAAAATTCGAAAAGATATGTAAGGTCGAAAAGGAAAACTGTAGCAAGTTGATTCTATAACTATCTGTAGTTATACGAAAATTGATCACAACTATTATAAAAAAATATTCCTTAATATAATAAAACAATTCTACTTAATTAAAAAAAAAAGTTTACATTTTCGTAGGAAATATGACTTATATAACTTCCTAGGAAATATGATTTATATAACTTCCTTATATAAATATAAAAATAAGATAAACAATATAATTACTGTTTTACACCCAGTGAGTTGAAGCTAGACTTACAAGAGACGAGTGTACCATTTATTATAAAAATCTGCTTAGTCGTTTGTAAGTACTGATGACCTCTTTCCCTCCCTCTTCACTAATTACTAAAACAAGGGTTTGAATGCTGATTAACTTTAATAGTACTTCTAGATGGTCGATAAGAAACATTGCTGCCAAGTTTTTCCAACTAAAGACTACAAAAGTTACACTTTCAAGTTATTGGAGGAATACCTTCATTCTTTTTTTCTTCCTCCATGTGGGGTGGTCAAGAGAAAGAAAAGGAATTGAAAAAAAAAAAAATAAAACAATATAAATAAAATAAAAAAAAAAGCAGTCTTGAATGTGGCTGAGAAATGGCAGAACCATTCCGCTACAGAGAATAGGTACGTATGTGCATGAACGGCCCTGTTATCTCTTATCTTGGGGCTTGTAAGATACCGAGGCATATCTTAGGTACCACTTATTAAGTTTAATGATTTGGTCTATGTTTAGCCCCATTTAATATTCTCTTTTTTTGAAAGGATTGTCTGTCGTTCCTAAAGCTGACTTGTATAGTTCCCACCAAACCCAATAAGGTATTCTAGGCAATTAAAAATGTTTAATTTTTTTTTTAGAATGCAATTAGAAATATCTGATAATTTGAAATCTATCACTTGTAACGGCGATAGGAAAATTTATTAAAAACTTACAAAGAAGCTGAAAATTCCTGTAAATAGTTTTTAAACAATTTATTTTTTGACAGAATAAAAATACCTGCAGTTGAAGATCTCAAATAATAAATATTCTTCCTAATGTAGAGAAGGTTTCCTTACATTAAGTATTTCAGTTATCTTTGAAAAAGTCAGCATTCTTCTTCAGTTTTGATCTAGTTTCGCCTAATTTTTATTTTTACTCAAAGAGGTACTCACCCTGTACACACACACGCACACACACACACACACACACACACACACACACACACACACACACACACACACACACACACACACACACACACACACACACACACACACACACACACACATATGCCCTATATATACTCACCCTGTAATATGTCTCTTTATCGAATTCTATCTTTGACCTCTTTCTCTCTCTTTCGGAACTCTAGAGCAATAGAGCAGCTGCACAAATAGATTTTTTTCAAAACTCCTGAACTACAAAAATGGTAATACTTTTACTATCTTCTGACTGATCTTCTGATGTGACGAAAAAAAAACAACCTAAATTCTGGCATCCTTTCTCTAGCAAACAGTGAAATCCCAACGCCCACTTTACATTTCTCAACTCCTTCAGCTCAAATCCTCTGTTCTTACCCGCCAAACCCGTTCCCGCCCATCAGATTTGTACACTCCTGTTCATTGCTCCGCTGCCTTCAACAGATCATTCCTAATCCGATCCTCGTCCCTATGGAACTCCATCCCTTACACCATTCGCCACTCAAACACCCTTTCAACTTTCAAATATCACTTATTTAACCACCTACTGTCCATCCAGATCCATGAAAACTGTCATTAGCCACTTAATAGTTATATAAAATTTAAAAGTTTATGTACACGAAATTTTATTGTTTTTACACAATTGATTCACAAAATGAATCAAAATATTTCTGTTTCTTTTTGTCAATATTTTTAAGTTTAATCTTTATATGTTATCATTATTAATTACTATTTTATTATATTTAATAATATTTCATAACCATGTTGAGGCTCTGTAGGCCCCTGATTGTACATTATTTTTTATTCTTAAGGGACTTAAGGTCCGAGAATAAAACAGACCTTTATTATTATTATTATTATTAAATTAATTAAATGTTTGACCATCATCTCTATAGGACGTATTTTTTTAAATTTTTGTTCTGGCATCCATAGCCTATTATCTTGAATGCATGTCAGCTGCATTAAATTCTCCACTATTTAAAGTCCACAATCATTCCATCTTTTAGAAATAAAAAGCTCCTGGAATTGAACTAATTTTATATCATTAAACTCCTTTCTCGGAAGAAGGTCCTTTTCCTTGCTCCAAATCTATATCCACTCAAACAAAATTATTTCTCGACTTGCAATGCATTCGATTCTTCATAACCCAAATAGGTGTTTCATTCACCTTGCAAATCAAAGATGGATTCTATCAATATTATTATTTCTTAATCACATAATGGAGAATGTTCATACACACGTATTTTAGTATTTTAAAATAAGAATTTTATTCTTGGATAAATATAAATATATAAAAAATGTATAAGTTTGCATTTATTTATCAAGCAATAGACAAGCGGCAAGGACAAGCCCCAAATTTAAGGAGCTGCATCCGGTGAACTACTGAGAATGCCAAACTCTAAGAGAATTCAGAGTATTGCGGAACTCAAGAAGTCATCCCCTGCAAAGGACATGAAACCACATTCACTTCAGCATCAGTAGATACCTTTACCGCAATTACCGTGTCCGCATCTGTCATATCCAGGCCTAGGCCGGGGGCAGGAGAAGAAGCGATTTCCACTAGTGCCTCCTCCAACAACTCACCAACAAGCAAGTCAGTTATGAGAAAGGCAGTTTACTCAATTGGTACAACAATACTCCAACTTAACTGTTCCTACAAATTAATCGGTTAAAGCTCCCCAATCTGCCCCTTTTTGGTCTGATATATTACCTAAGAAAGGTCGTCTACGGTTAGGTTTTGTTTCTTATGAACACTCAACGTCAAGGGTCTTAAGTGCCCGTCCTTTGATCTACTTTCTACTCTTCCGGTTCGTACTTCAATTATTTTCTCTATACTTTTTGATCGTTTTTTATATTGTATTGAAAAGGTTATATTTTTTTGAGAAATTTGAGAATTGTATCTATATTATTATTATTATAACCATGAATAGTTGGGATATAATCATTGTAATCGTGCTTCCTGAAATAATCCGATCGAGGTTAAGATAATCGAAATCTGCTCCTGGCTCTTGATTCAGTCCACCTCGATGGGATCCGACTTGCAACAAGAGCCTTCAGAACCAGTTCAATAAATAGTTGATGTGTTGAAGCGGGCATAGCTTCTCTCGCTTAAAAAAGTCATAAATTCGCCTTCCAGCATAGCATAAAATGACATATAAACTGGGCGACGCTTGTGCCGCCCACTTCCATGACTTTGTCGCCTAGTGAACGTAGCCGGCGCAGGCAAATTTTTACGGGAGTATGTAGTAAAATTGAATAACTGTATCAATTTAAATACAGTTTTTCAAAATAATAAAAAAAATAGTAAAAAGTTCAACTCCACGGCTACAATTAAAAAAAACCTTGAAATGGGAGCTCAAATGTCAAGTTTTTTTTTGGAATTGTAGCCGTAGAGTTGTACTTCTATCTTTATGAAATAGGCCCCTGGAGTCAATTTAAAAATGTGTTCATACGTCATAGAGTGGACCAAATTAATTGTCAAAGGGCCTGGGATCTAGTAGGGAGTTCCCAGTTTTCAAAACCTCACGAACCATCTTAATTAAGAGTTAAAACGGCCTAAAAATGCGTCATTTGACACTTAATTTTGAAAATTTTTCAGGGACACCTACCCCCGGTACTTTTGCCGTACCGTATGTCGCCCAGTCAAAATTCCTTAAAATATACACTGCCTTCGAGAACATTGGAAAGCTAACGAATAATCAATATTAGCAACCCAGCATGAAAACCTATGGAAACCAAACAATGGACGATTTCAGGAAAACCAAAGACTGTAATTTAGTATTGGAGCTGTTCCGTTAGGCATTAGAGCTAATAGATAAATAGAAGAGATCAGATGCTTGCAATACACAACTAATCAATTCAATTACCCAAACCTGGATTTTAAAGCTACCTGCTATAGATCTGCAACTTCAAAACTTCACGAAAAATATTACAAACTAACCAACTTTGTAAATCACCTTGTAAATTAATTAATTTAGCTGTTACAGGGGCTCACACATACAAACAAATTTAATGAATAACGTTAATATCCTATTTTTAAAGGCTTTTTCCTAACATTAACTTTTTTACGTGTTTTTCTTAATCATCATTAAGTGTGAACATATTTCTAACATTATTGTTACCAGCAATTAAAAATAAATAAAATAATTAATTAATAATAATTTTTTGTTAATGAAGCATTATTGATAGGATCTAGACACTCTTAACATATGTAATAACTTTTGTATATAATAATATATAATAATAAAATCTATGAACTTTTTAAGAAAGTAAAAAAAAAATTGGTGACGTTCGTTAAAGTTAAATTCTGAAATACAATTTATTACTATTACTCTTCCATGGAAATTACTTTAAATGAGCTACTTGAAGAATCCTTTACTAAATCCTGAATAAAAACCATCATTCTGACAAGGTAGAAACCCGATAATGTACGTCAAATTATTAGGGCTTTTTTTTTTCTCGTAAACTTCAGTTAAAAATCAAGGAAGCAGAAATTTGACGAACTAACTCAGGTGCATATTCTCAATTAGTGTGGTAACATCCTAGTATACCACAGAATATGAATAAGAAACTTTTTTTTTTTTTAAGGATGCCTGGATTTTTAGGAAAGCTAAATTGCAATTTAATTTCAAAATGACCCTTTTCTCTCCCTCATGCCTTTCAAAACGAGTAATTCTGTATTCCATCATGTTCTCTGCTTGTTACCCACTTTGATTGACAGGTGTGAATAAAGATAAAGATTATTTCTTTTTTGAGTAATTTGTCTATTAAATATTTCATTTTGTTTGTAAATTAATTATTTTTAATGTTGCAGTACATATTATATAAATAGATTTATGACCAATAATATTGCATTCTGTACTTGAATGAGGCTGATTGTAATATTTATTAAGTAGTGGTATTTTTAAAAATTTATTTTGTTTCTTATATTCCACATCAGCTCACAGATTGACTCAGTTTAGTGGAATATTCTGAATAAATCATTAAAAGGGAATAAAATAAAATAAAATATTTTTAAAGGATTTATAACTACCCTAAAGCTCGTATCTGTGTACATAATAATAATAAAAGGAAAACAAAATCCAACTGTAGTTGTGGATAAAATAAAGAGGTCGAGAGAAGTCAATAAATGCTATCAGAGCATGCATATTCCGGAGCATTGAGAGGTCATTTTTATTGTGTTGCCTGGCTTTGGTTCAATTGATCCGGGGAATAATTGAATTTTTAGGCGACGTAGCTTTGTGAAAAACCTTTTTCAGATCCAGACCAATTTCCTATTTTTATTGAAGAACATGACGAGTGTTGATGGAAGCTAGAGCTGTATCGAAATTGACACTCACGAAGCGGATACCTGATATTATTTACCTTCAAAACATACTGCATGACGTAATCTCCCTACCCCCTCCTGAATACAAATAGTACAACAGCATGATTCGCTGATTACGGTTAAATAATTTCAATGTGATGATTTACTTACTTTTTTTTTATATACATAAAAGAAACATATTCAAAATGTAATAGGCTTTTTAATAAAAAACATGAAGGCTCATTAAAAAATTGTCCAAGTATGTGACAAAAAAATACACACATTAAGGACGTTTGATTCGAAAGTAACCGAAATAAAAAAAAAAAAGTAAAATTTTGAGTAGTTGCCTAAACCTGTAAGAATTGACCGTGACGTAGATGGGAGTGTAGAGTCAGGGCTGATATGAGAGATTGGGTTTTGGTGGGGTGGGTTGGCGGGAGGTGTGTTGTTGGAGGTTGGTGGTGTCGGCATCGAACATTCGGGTTCGCTAAGCCTTTCATTTATTTATTTAGAAGGATTAAAGTCTGATTCACGGCAAAATACTTACATTCTATGAATCTAATACTACCTGGTCTAGAATTATTACTCTTTACTAACAGAGTTGTTGTTTTTTTCCTAGTAGGCATACAGATTTTATTTTTTCTTCAAACGTGAACATAGGAATATGCGATTTCCGAGAAATTTTATTTTATGAATTTAAACTTGGTAATTTCCTCTTCCAAGGCTAGAAAGAATCAAGCTTTCGGAGAAGCTGTTTTTCAAGTTTCCTTTAGAAGATTAATTAATTGTTACTAATTGTTGGTCTATGGCGTTATCCACTTCTTTTTTTTTTTTTTTTTTTTTTTAAGGGGACAACTATCAATTCAATACCTTACTACCAAGAAAATGACTGAATCCATTAAAATTAGATCAAACAAAAGCTAGCCACTCGTAAACAGGAAAGGACCTATACTGTTGCACGAAAACGCCCGACCTCGTATTATGATAGAAGCAGTAGATAAATTACACTGGTCAACAAAAACAAAGAAATTGTTTGTTTCCTGTGAATATTTTGTTGTTTCTAACTCAATTTGATACATATTTTGTAAATATGACAACAATGTTTCTCTAACAGCTTTTGTTTTTGTGCTATAGCTTACTAACCTTATTTAGTATTTTTACTTAGATTTTAAATTTTTGTTGGACAGCAAAATATATTCTGTTGTTGTTTTCGATATGCATTTGTCCAGGCGGTGGTGTATGCTTAATCCAGATTATTTTCGCTATATTTGTGGCGAATATATGAGGCTATGAGAGCAAAAGTGGCCTAACCCACAAAATATAAAAAAATTTAATTTAGTACTTTTTTGCAACTATAACGCCATCTGGTGGTGTTAATGTGTTTGAAAAATTGGTTCACATTGCACCACCATGTGAACCAATTTTCCAAACACATTAACACCACCAGATGGCGTTATAGTTGCCAAAAATTACTAAATCAGATTTTTTTATATTTTGTGGGTTAGGCCACTTTTGCTCTCATAGCCTCATATATTTGAAAAATATCGAAAACCTATATCAGACTTCGTAAAAACTGCATATCATCAATACTTCAAAGTATATTTGTACAATCAGGACAAGCCATGGGTTCCTCATATTGTTTGCCAAAATGTGTTCTGTGTCTACGGTTATGGTCCAGCTGGAAAAGAGATGCAGTGAAGTTGGTAACTCCCATGATTTGGCGAAATCCTCAAAACCATTGTGACGCCTGCTACTTCTACGTTGTGAAAATAAACGGAATTTGCCGTGGAAGTCGAATTAAGTGGTCATATCCTAACTTATCTTCTGCTCAACGATCTCAATTAAAATCACGACAGGTACAACCCAGCACATCTAAATCTTCTGATGATCCAAATCTCTGTTAACGCGAACAGAATATATCAAGTGATGACTCTGATCCAGATTAAAAATGTAGCCTTTCAGAACCTCAACCATTTAATCAGAAATAACTTAGTGAGGGATCTGAACTTACCGAAAGAATCTTCAGATTTTTTTGCACCTCGTTTAAAAGAAAAACATTTGCTTAATCCCGAAACAAATATTACTTTTTATCGTACCCGAAAAAAGAATGTGTTACTATATTTTTCTCAAGAGAAGGATTTAGTCTTTTGTAACGATGTGGGTGGTATTTTGCATCAGATGGGTTCAATAAACTACAAGCATAAGGATTGCTGTATTTTTATGGACAGTAGCGAAAGAAGTTTAAAGTGTGTTTTGCTCCACAGCAGTAACAAGTACGGATACATACCTATTGTACATTCGACGACTTTGAAAGAAGAATACAAACATCTTTTATGCAAAGAGATCTAACTAAAGTCGTTTATTCAAGGAAATCCTATAACAGATCATTGGATAATAACGTTCAATAAAATTTTGTTAACATTATGTATTAATTTCCTTTCATTTTTTAATCAAAACAGTAAAACTTAATATTTCACAAAATAAAGCTATTATTAAATTAAAACTAGCAATCTCCCAGTATTTTTTTCATAGTCAAGGCCTTTGAAATATCCAATAACAATTTAAAAAATGAAGGAAACAAAAATTGTGTTGACCAGTGTTAAAGAAGTTGGTTTTTGAAGACCTAACTCATTCATCTGATCTATAGGCTACAGACTACTACTATTTTAGGAACTATGATTGATTTATGTGAGGAAAATAGTTTACAAATGATACAGAAATTAAAGATTCCTTTGTTTTATTACATAATTCAAACTATTTCAAATCTGACATTGAGATCTTGGTCGGTCATTTCAGGAAGTGTGTTGAAAAACATGGTAAATATTCTTAATGAAACATAGTTGATCAACATCAAACATGTTTGACAAACATAAACTTGTTCAGTACAACCTAATTGTTTTCGACGTAATAATACGATTTATCTGAAATTTAATGTTACTTAATTGATCTAAAGTCAAGGATTATATATTTTATGAAAACTAAACATAAAGAATTAATTATAAATTATTAATTATAGGCATTTGAATGTAGCGTTTAAAAAAAAACAAACACTATTATATGTATAATTCATATACAAACTTGGTGCCTCGTCAAGATGACTTTATTACTTCATGTATTTTTAGATTAAGGCATCATAGATCCTTATAACCATATCAAGAAGATAGTTTCATAAGAAAAGTTTTGTTTAGGTTTAAAGAATTAGTTATAATTTTTTTTTTTTATTAAAATCATTATTTTTTGTAATTAATTTAGGATCAAAACCAGTTTTGTCCATTTTCAAAATTTTACAGGAAAACAAAAAAATATTACTCATATTATGACATAAAAAAACATTTAATCACACTTTAAACCCATCTTCAACATCCTGTTCTTGGAATGGTTTTAAAATTGTGAATTTTCAATTTGAAAGCAGGCTTGTAAAAATAAAAAATTACTATTTTGTGTTTGACATGTTCTGTTTTAAAATTCAGTTCAAAAATTAATTATTTCGTAATGCTTTGCTCTTTATCGAGTTTTTATAACTCTTTTATTTTTAGATTATATAGGCATGAAATATTTTACATTCCATATCTGTACCTCGGAGGTACAGAACACTATGTCACATGTAACTTTACAGGAGAGCAATTTGAATCTGTTTTATTTTTATAAGATTTCATTTCATGAACTGTTTACTATATTTATGTGTACGAAATAAATCACTGAGGCTGGAATAAGTTGGTGACCCGTCCTTCCGGCCCTAATTGGAGTACATAAGGATGTTATGACCTCCCCCCCTCCCCCTCAAAAAAAGAAATAAATAAAAAACATTTTTATGTAACTTACAATTAATTGGTCTAGGAAATAGGATTCTATACCTCGGTATAAAGTAAAAAATGGTGAATAAGAATACATAATAATGTATTTATAGTAGAAAATGGACATTGTGTACTATATCTCCGAGGTTCAGATATATCAAATCTATGTAAACAAGTGCTGATGTTTTGAAATTTTTGTGTTTTTAGAACAAATGATGAATTTTTAACATTCGAAACTAGTTTTGAAATAAACATAATACACACAATTTACAATAAGACTTATAATGTGCATGAAAGTATTTTTTATATGATCATTTTGAATAGTATTTGTATTATAATGTAAAAAAAAATTATAGATTAGAACAAGATATGTAAGTTGTCTATGTAACTCATATCATAAAAATAAAACAGGAAAATGAGGATAAAGATGATATAAATAGCTAATTGGTAGAATTTAGATAAGAAAAATGTATTCAGAATATAAAGAATAAAATCTGTGGCTGTCATAAAACGAATGGATCGTCAGAGTAAAGCATCTCTTACTATTTATTATCTACAACTCTGAAAAGTTCCCTTTTCATGTAGATTATTTATTGGAGCATTATTTTATTCTCAATTTTCAAATATGTTTCTCAAGATATTCCTCTTACAATGTTCCGCATATAGACAGGAGATAATATATAGTTGCACAACTCTGATATATATAATTGGGTAATAGGTCTTATGTATACCCAATTATATATACGAGAGTTGCAAATATTTTCGAAAGGTCAACAAAGTAGAATTTGATATATATATATATATATATATATATATATATAATATACCTGTTACTATTGGATGTTTAATAAGGTTCCTGAGTTTCAGTCAATAAAATAACAACTTATTTTGGCGATGTTTCCGTATATTGTACGATTATGCATAATTATGAGAACAACATAGTCTCGAAACGTCGCCAAAATAGTTGTTTTTATTTATTGAATGAACCTTAAGAACCTTATTAAACATCTAATAGTAACAGTCAAGAAAATATATCCAGTGATTTTTCACTGTCCTGCTGGACTTAAGATGGAACTAAAACTTCCAAATCAATATTTTTAGTGAATTTGAACGTACACCGATCCCTTAAAGTTGGTGCATACCGCCTAGTTTCGAAAAATATTTTTCTTATTTTTTTATAGCTACAAAAAGGCTTGTAAACGCATAACTTTCACTTTTCCCTACCTATAAAGTGAGATTTCAAGGAAGTTATTTAAGTATTTATTTTTAGAAAACTTATGTTTTTATTTTCTAGAGTATGAGACCATATATTGAAGAATAAATTAACATGCTTTTAAACATTTTTAAACTATAAAGGGAAACTGAAAATCCCGTTTTCTTATTGTCCCTCGGTTTGGCCTCACGACCGTCCCACTAAATAGTTATTGAAATATTCTCTACAAGAATAAGCTAGTGCTAATTATTGCTATCTACAGAGTAATTCGTGAGGTTCTCTTCATAAATGATGTGTTTGGTAGACATTTTTTGGTGTATTTTCTAAGATTTTCATCAATCCAGGGTAAGTTTTATTCCTCGTACTTTCTCTTACTCACAACCGTCAAGCGTTTTTAAAATGTTTCGTATTTTTTAAAAGCTCCTGGACTCCATATTTGATTATTTTTAGATGTACACAACTGATTAGTAAAAATAGCCGTTTAGGTAAGGCTCTGGTGTTGCAATAAACATTAAATTATGGGGAGATTCCTCACGACCGTCACACCTATTTTTTTTTTTTTAAATTTTTAAGAGTTACATATTAATGTACTAACACTTTTATACGGGTGAAAAATCACTGAATTGATGTCCTTTTTGGCTGGGTGTTAGGGGGGGGGCGAGGGGAATCGGACTTAAAAACAAATTCAACCTATTTTCGTCAAATTTTATATCGGAGTTACATACCTATATACCAACACTTTTATAAGGCTGAAACATCACTGATTTAATTATCATTTTTTTTTGGGGGGGGGGGGGGGTCAGATTTAAAACCAACCAAACCTTAATATTTTGTTTTAAGGCATAACTCCTATTCATCTTTTATTTTCTTCAACATGCTTCGGAGTACATTGCTCTATCTTCAGGATAACTGTGATTTCCCTCACATAGTAACAAGTACACTTGAATATTTATGGAATTTCAATAGAAATATAATTTAATATCACCAAATTTTATTGGAAGGTTTACCTAAAATTATGAACACGATGTAGTAAAAACTTTTTACAGATCGGTTTTGTAGTTTATGTGGTTAATGATGAAAAACGAAAAATGGCTTGTCATTTTTATTGTAGTATGGATTAAATGGACTCTGCTACAAAATGGTCTATATTTTATATCCTATTTCACATGAAATAATCTCAAATTGTTTATGAGCTAAATTATTACAAATGGTTTCAGAAAAAATTAAATGAATATTGCTGATTTCTTTATAGACTGTGAATGATATTTTCATAACAGAAAATATTTTCACATAATGCAAATGTTTCCTTAGAATACATTATGGAGATGAATACTTCTTGAAAAGGGAAACTTTTCTCACTGAAAGTGATTCGTCGAAATGTTTGAAACTTTGTACGGGAGGAACTAACATTGATTCTCTTCGTTGACTGCTAATGTCTTTTTATAATCATTATGAATACAGCTAAGTACTCATTAAGTATGATTAAGAACTCTGCCAACATCACACATGAGCCAGAAGTAATAGGACGGCGTATGCAGAAGTTCTACATACAAGGCCTTGTCAGGGCTGAACACGTTTCACCCAAAGGGAGTTAGGAACTTGAATTTTCATTATGATAATGGAAATGTTAAAGTAATTTCCCTTATTGTAAGTAGCGAGCTCTTGGATTCAAAGGGGACTGTTTTGACGTTCGCGCACTTGATGACAGAAGATTGTGAAGTCGGAAAATTAGTTGCTTCTGGTCTCTTGTAGGAAAGTTAATTATTATTTATAGGCACATAATTTACTTTAATCTTAATTGTATTGACTTTAGTGAAAGGCAACTTCCTCTGTAGTGATGCCAAGTTTATAGAATGTTTGACAAAATACATTAAAGTTCTATTTCTAATCGAACGAAAATATAAAATAGTCTTGGTGGAAAAATGCTGTACAAATCAGCGTGAACTGTGTGGTTTCAGGTGTGTTTTAATTAATAGTATTTTTAATTGAAATATTTGTATTTTTTAAGACCCCTATTTTTCACAGTGCCGTATATTTGTTCAGCGTTTCCTAAGTAAATATGTATGAGTGTTTAGTCGCTGTCGAAGCCGATCCTAACAAATTGCATTGTACGGTTTCACAAACATACGTTTGTATTACATCAGATGTCGGCTCTTGGGATGATATTAAATAATAGAGAATAATGTAACATTTTTCGGTTTGGAATTCACCATCTGCCGCCAATTGACCTTCAACAACTTGGTGGAGTACTGCAACATCTCTGCAGTGATATTCCTCAAGAAACCTGCGCCAAGATTATTAACAGTATTATTAACAGTATGTAAAAGTGACAAGACTATTCGGTCGATAATATTGTATTCTGTAGACCTCATCTAAATGTTTGTATGAGGACACAGAATAGTATTTCATTCATTGTATATAATGTATATTGGATTAATAGTAGTTTAATGTTTAATAATACAAAAATGCTAGGCAAAGTAAATAACACGGAGTTAGCATTATTCCTATTCATTTTTGCGCATTTTATATTCACTTGTATAATATAATATTGGACTTCCTGGGAATTATTCCACCAGATACGTGGTGCATAGGATAGCCCATTGAAATTTATAGTTATTGAATATGTAGCAATTTATCTGGATATTCTATGTGCATATATGTATATGAATGTGTGGTAGATATGTGTATATTAGGGGGGAAATAACATAAAATGAAAGAATGAAGTGAAATAGGAAAAGAAGGGGGGGGGAAAGAGAGGAAAAGATAATAGAAAAATAAATTTAAAAAAAAATGAAGAGGAAGGAAAAAAAAGGAAAATGAAAAAAAAAAAAATTATTAGTTTGTCTAGTATTAGCTAGTATTAGGTATTATATTATAGAACTATAATTAAATTTTAAATTATATTGTTGTCTTTCATTGGATAGATGAGTATGCTGTGTTTATAGCAACCCAATAAAGTTGGGCAGCACTATGTTTATTGTTCATTGTCTCAATAAAGCATATATCTCTCTAGTATGTATCGCTTCCTAGGAACCGATTGATACCGTCAGATTTGAAATTATTTTTTTGTATAATTAAGCTAGATGTTTAAGTGTCTAGGAACAAATCTGCAACATATGTTGCAATAAATTTTAATTGGAAATTTTAATAATTTCAATAGAAATAGTAGTTAAGTTGGAGTCATTATGATTCTAGCAATAAAAGCGAGTTCTTCAGTCTCTTTTCTAGTGAGAATTACAGCTTCGGTGATATTTAAACGTCCAGCTGGAATTTTTAACCTTGCACCATTGAATTGATTAGGGGGTTAAAGCATAATTGTAAATCCAGTTTTTAATGAATAAGTTGGTAATCCAGATGGACAGAAAATATTTACTATTATTAGCAATATATCGGATAATATTTATTAGCTTCGCTGGGATCCAAATGTCGCAAATTTATCGTGGGATCTACCGCCAAACAAATTTTAACCCTATTTTTAAGGCTCAACCCCACTTTCTGTAATGAGCTCGCTGAGATACTTGATATATTGAAGTATGGCGGTATTTAGGAAGTAGCGCAGGAAGTAGAAAATACTGATGAGGTTAGTAATAATGCGTACGTATCAGCATCGGCTTTTGACCCAGAAAATAGTTATTAGACATGGAGAAAGCGAACGATAGATACGCATAAGTCTTCCTTACTGAGCCTGATACAAACCTTATCATCCTAAGTTATTTAGCCTCTCACAACTTTGGAATTCTATGAAATCCCCAAGAAACTTATTTTCTTTTTTTAAATATTTTTATTTTGAAGAATTACAAGTTGCCTAACACCAGGGCAATAAGTAATATGGATGAAAAAGACTCCTTCATAGAATCTGGACAATAATACAAAATAATGTAAAATAAAAAAATATATTAGGAGAATTAAGATAAACTGTTTCTAAATATACAAGAAATGAAATAAAATGTTATAAATGATAATATAGAATAGGTAATAATTGTAGAAACTATTAAACGAAAATTGTGGAAGAAAAAGAAAAAAGAATTTTAAATACAACCATACTCTATATACGATATTTACAAAACCCCGATCAAAGCTTGTCCCCAAATTTGGAGGGCAAGTCGAGCTCAAAGAGTTCACAGTGCTGCTCTCTTAGCTGCGTCACTAGCAGAATCCACTGGAGGTTGAGAGAGAGCGCTATAGCACAGACCCACAGGACTTAAGTGTAGAAGTTGGTCATTGCCAGAACGCTAATAATATATATTTCCAGTAAATCTCAGGGCCACTGCCGTTTTAGTAAGAAACTTCTAGATTAAGATATAAATAAATAAATGACATCAGATCCAGGCACTAACCAATGTGTGGATGAGTGGTTGGAGGTTCCCTCCAGCTGAAGAAGATGCGAGGAGGTTCAGAATCGGGGTCAGGGAATAAACTAGCAGAAGCTGTTTGAGACCGGGATCCAGTAATTGGTTCCTGCGCAAATTAGTTCCCGATAAATAAATGAAATCCAGGTAGTAAGCATTCACTAACTTATGCATTCTAAATTAAGATAAGAACAACGTACCGAAGTTCTAATTTAATCCACAAATAACGATTGTTTGGAATATTTAACTTGAAGAAGATTAAAAAATTTATTTAATTTTGAACGCTAAATATCGCTCTGATCTGAAATCAATATGATCGAACAATCCAGGTCATTCAAACAGACCTTTATTTGTTATAATTCCTTTTGTTCATTTTTATTCCAGCGCTTTTATAGTTAAAAAAAAAATATATTACCTGCTTTGTACACGTGTACACAAATATTAACACGTTATGAAAAGAGTGATTAAATAACTTTATATGTTTGGAAGCTCTTATTTGAAATGATTTCATTGGTAAACTCATCTCAGTACGTGTAGCTATAGGCTTTAATTATCTTATATTTTTATTAAGGTTTTTTTAAAAAGGGCTGTGTGTAACGGGATGCATTTTTTAGAAAAATAAAGAAAAAGTCAGCAATTTATTTAGCTTAAATAATTAATTGTGAAATTTGAAATTTAATCATGTCTAAAAAGATATCGTGTTTATGGACTTAGGGGTTCATATGTGACAGAAATATTTGACAAGTGATTTTATTGGTTTCTTTATCGTGTTCCAAACTTTTTATTACATTTCAATTTAGAATTATTATTTTTTTAATTATAATGCAAAACCAAATTAAATAAAAAGTATTAAACTACTACTTTAATTATTCAGTATTGTAGAAAGTATTGAATTTATTTTTTTTTAATTCCTATTCCTGGAATAAATAAAAAACTTTAAATTAGGATTGATGAATTAATTGCCACTTCTATTGGGATTATTTTATTAGAATAATAGTTTCAAATGCTAAACATTCATCTTCAGTTCTAAAACATATACAATTTCTAACACATCAGTACTATGTTACGAGGGTGGTCTGAAAAGTTTCCGACCTAACAAAGATACAAGACATTTCTTCTGAATTTTTTTCTTTTTAATTTTCAACATAGTCTCCTTGTAACTCTACACAATTCTTCAAACGATGCTACCATCTCTGTAACCAGTCCAAATAGTACTCTGCGTTTTTCCCTGCAAAATAATTCTTTACGAAGGAGATCGCCTCTAGATTTGACAAACAAAAATTAGTCGCTTGGGGCTAGATCTGGTGAGTAAGGCGGATGGTCAAGCAGTTCAAACCGTAATTCGTGGATTTTCGCCATGGTAACCGCTGAGGTGTGAGACCGTGCGTTGTCTTGGTGAAACAGGATTTTCCTTTTCTGCAAATGTGGCGTTTTCCCGCATGTTCTGCCTTCTGCTTGTTAAGTAATGATGCGTGGTAAGCACCTGTAATGGTTTTTCTTTTTTGAAGATAATCGATCAAAATAACTCCATGACTATCCCAAAAAAACAGTCACCATCACTTTCCCACTCGAAAAAACAGTTTTTGCTTTTTTTTGGAACCAGTTTCCTCTTTGCAGTTCGGTCGTATAATGGTGTATCTAAGTTTCATCTACAATCATTAGTCGGCCCCAAAACTCGGATTTATTGCGCCTAAGCTGCGCCAACAGGGTGTTGGAAATGTTCATTCGTTCACGTTTTTGGTCTAACGTGAGCAAACACGACACCCAACGCGCGGACAGCTTTCTCAAGGCCTTAATGTTGATTTAATATGTGACAAGCACGTTCTTTTGACATGTTCACAACCTCTGCTATGTCTCTCTCACTTTAATTCGGCGGTCGTCTAGCACCATTTGGTTAATTTTGGCGATGTTTTCGTCGGTAGTTGCAGTTTTTAGACGTCCCGAACGTTCATCGTCTCCCAAGCTCTTACGGCCACGTTTAGATTCAGCTGCCCAAAATTTCACTGTGGTAAATGATGGTGCAGAGTCCCCATACACAAAATCCAACTCATCTTTGATTTGTGTAGGCGTATAGCCTTTCAAAAACAAAATATTTAATGACAGTTCGGCATTAGATTTTGTCCATTTTCACAAAAACACACATCAACTAACTCAAACGGCTGTTACATAACAACTGCGCGTCCAAAATGGCTGAAACTTTGGTGAGTAACTATCAACAGATGAACAACGAATCCACTAGACTTTTATTTACGAGTGCTGCCATCTTCACGTTGAGGTCGGAAACTATTTAGACCGCCCGCGTACATATATATACTATATATTATCTTTATATATTATATATACTATATGTTATATATACTAAAGTTTTCAAAAATGTAAGACAAGAAATCAAACATTCGGTATAAATTTAGGCAATTTTATGTTAAATAATTGTAGAAAATTTGTTTCCGATACGAACGGAAAAACCCAACGAGTCATAAGGGAAATCCCATAGTAAACCCCAAGAATTTAACCTACCTGCCCATTCCTCTTTCCACTATGGATATATTTCAGATATCTCTTAGATCCCCTCAGGTGAGTACCAATGTTTGATTTCTTCTCTTTTTTTGAAAACTTTAGTATATTTAATCCATGTATCATAGCACTGATGTGTTGAAAATTTTGTATGTTTTAGAACTTAAGATGAGCGTTTAGCATTCGAAACTAGTATTCTAATAATATAATAGTTCTAATAAAATACAATCCTAATTGTATTGATTCTTCTAAACCATCATGCGTTTCTCAAGTGACAAGCATCTCAAGTGTAAAGATGGGTCTAAAAATAAAATTATTAGCATAAAGGCTATGTTTTTATTTCAATCAACCTATTGTTAAGCCTAGAAATATAAATTAATGAAATGACTCTTTTTGCTAATCGATCACCGACTAGTTGCCGACCAGTCGGCCCATCTATAAAAAAGTCATCATTACTAAAGTGAAAAGAATTATTAATTAGGACATTCAGTTTTGGAAAGGATTTAGTGATAAGAAGTATGTTGGCTAAGCCCGTGGTACCTAAATCATACATCCTATTTTCTCAAGCGTTATTATTATAATCATTACAAATATTTTATTCTCACTTCAATAATAGCTTAACGAAATTTCGGCACTACTAAATAATAACATGGTAAGATAGGGACACCAATAAGAGGCGGTAGAGGAGATAATGTTCGGGGAGGAGTGCGCCATAAGTCTCCTCGAGGGCGGCCCTTTCAGCCAATTAGACAAATTTATGTTTGCCTTCCACTTCAACCTCAGGACCTTTTAAGCTTCCGACCTTTTTTGTGGAACGGCTTTAACAAACACTTCCCCTTTAAATGGCGTTGCAAACAGCTAGGAAAACTTCCTATATCGATCTAGCTCCCTCCCATAAGTGTAAAGCTGTTAGTCTTTAAGTGGCCTATTAATAGACTGTAAAGATGACTACTCCAAATAAATATAGTTTATTTCAAAGACTGCGTTCTTAAGGATTCTTTAGGTTCTATATAAACTGCGCAAAAATGGATAGGGATATTTCTCAATTCATTCCGTATCTGTTAATTTAAATAAAATTATCCAATATAACTGATATTGGTAGGATACAACAAAATAGAAAGTACAGACCAAAACCAAAACAATTGTTAATCCTTTTATTTATAATAAATATTAAGAATAGTGAACATGGTGATTTATTATTTTGTAAACAAACAATTTTTCTCGTCTTTTCACTATTTAAATTCAGTTGTATTTGCACTAGCCATGGAAAGGCATTATTTTGAAGTTCGCGAATTAATCGTAGATTGCCGACAAGTTGATATTGCAGAGGCTGTTGGTTTTCGCAAGAGAGTCGTCTACCGGGCTTTAGCTCGATTCATAGAGACTGGGAGTGCAGATAATGGACCATAACGCATTACAACTCAATGAGAGGATTGGAATCCTGTTATCGCTGCCAGGAGAAACCCCTTTTTATAGTGTCCGCCAGATCCGCAATGAAGTTAAAAGTGTTTTACCTAGGTTTTTATCAACAAGAGAAGTTGGTCTTACATCTTATGCCCCTTTAAGATAACCTGCAGCAATAGCCCGCCACCAGAAGCTCGGAAGAATGTGGTGCAGCGAGCTTATAGTAGAGGACACAAACTGGAATGCTGTCATGTTTACCGATGAGACGCGTTCCTGTCTGTATAGTGACGCCGAAGAGTATACAGAGAAGATAGAGTGCGTACAATGCCCCAGTTTATTGTGCCTTCATTGCAGTTTGGAGGAGGTGGTGTGATGGTCTGGGTTGGCATTTCCACGAGAGGACGAACCAACCTCCATATTGCTGAAGATAACCTGACAGCAGTTCATTATGCACAAGAAATCATTGAGGGATAAATCGCTTAAACAAGAGACCTTGGGGAAGATTTCTGATTTTTTTATGACAACGCTCGACCTCATAGAGGATGAATTGTTCATCAAGTTTTAGAAAACCCCTCTACCTCTTCCCCCACTGTCAGACCTCAATCCTATTGAGTATGTGGGACATGTGGGACGCACTGCAGAGAAGGACTTTTAATCACTATCTGTTGCCAATTGACCTTCAACAACTTAGTACAGTATTGCAACATCTCTGGTGTGAAATTCCCCAAGAAACCAGTGCAAGCATTAATAGCATGGCTTGAACAAAAATCACTAATTTTCTTTTGTTTAAGTACCGAAATTTTATCTGTTGTCGCAAGATCTCTCCATGTTCTAAAAACTATTAAATCGACCGATTTTGCATCATTCCTGCTTTCAAAGTATTGAAGTGCCTTCTCCAACCCAGCAAAGCATTCTTCATGAGAAATTGTTAATTATGATTTGTTTCTTAGTAGATCGTCACCCATCCTCCAGCCTTTTCGTATTAATACTCTTACTTGATCTCTGATTCAGCAATCGAATATTTTGTGGAAAAAATAAAAATACATAATAAAATGAAATAAAAAATGGAAGGCTCGTTTGATTTATACTCGGTTAATTGAGTACCGTGTGTATCTGTGGTTAGTTTAAAAGTTAAATGATTTATTTATCAATAATAATTATTACAAATTACAGTATACCTTATGAAGAGTGCGTTGGGGCGATGGTTTCTGAATGCTCGTTTCGAAAGTTCGTGGGTTCGATTCTCACTTTGGTTAGTTGATTTTATTTTGTGGTGGTCCCTCGAAGTATGTCTTTGCCTTCTCCAATCTGGCTAGAATAGGTTTGTAATCTTTAGGGTAACCTTTCCTTTCGGGCAAAGACCTAATAAACTACAATATGTCATGGCTAGAGACCGGATTTTTGTGCAGTAAAAAATCAAAAAACCTTGCAGTAAAAAACTCAAAACATGCAAAATCGTGCAGTAAAAAACTCAAAACGTGAATTTAAAAACTTAATACATGCAGCAATCCATTTATTTACACAAATATGCAAAACTTAACCAGCCTTGAATAAACTTAAGGACATTTCGACAAACGTTTCGTTTTAGAGTTAATTCAATCTAAAATACTTTAAAATTTGGAAAAAAAAGGAGATAAAAAAAATTATTAATTAAAATAAATATAAAATATCTTTATTAAAATTTCCTTTTACGTGGAACCAAAATATAATTAAATATTTTTGACAAATAAATTAGTTTTTAAAAGTTTCGTGAAAATATATATTATAAATTTCAAAATATTTTTCAGTAAAATTATGCCGCCTGTTACTTAGTAAAATGTTCTTTAGCAAAGAAAAGGAATGTTCTACATCTATGGACGTAATAGGACAATTTTTGTAGCATGCGATTGTGGATGGATCCAGATTATCAGCTTCAATTTCCTTTCCGTCAATACAATATTTAATTTTTTATTAACGAAAGTAGCCGTTGTTTTTCTCAAAGATTTACTCGAATTTTGAAAACAAACATCTTCCCTTTTCATTTTCAATTCGTTTTAAGCTTTCTTCGAGAGTTTCAAGCAAATATCAGCTCTGGATATTCATTTGTCCATTGTTTCAATTTTGTAGAAACATTCGCGGACGTTTTTGGCATTTTTAAAGTTGATGGTTTAAAATCTTGTCAACAACTACAACTTTTGTGCTATATCAGAAGCGGAAAATGAAATGGAAAGCGGGGAGTAAAATTTTCTGAGGAAACGTCTTAGTTTTAGGAAGTACGTCGATCCTCAATGTTTGCCTAAATCCAAGCTCCTAATTCAATACGATCATTTAAAAGTAGTAGGTCGCAAATACATTTAATTTAAGCGACTTTTCACTTTCAATTTAAAACTAATTAACCTATTTAATACAAATAATTGTTATAAATGTTGCCTAATAATCGTAAGTAAAATTTTCAAAAAATAAATGGTTAAATGAATAAAATTAGATGAATTTGGTTCAATTGTGCAATTTCATGCAGTATAAACCCAATTCGTGTAATTAAGCTCAACAAGTCAAATTGGTGCAATTTTGTGCAAAATAAAATTTAAGAATACAAATCCTTATTATATGAATGAGATAACTACTTGGGTTAGAGAGCGCTAAATCAAAGCGAACTAAATGTGCAATAACACAGAAATCTGGTCTCTACCATAGTCATGGCCTTCCATTGTTTATTTTTTAAAGATAAAAGACTCACGTTAGTTATTTCAGTTTTTAAATATGGTGTCTAAAAACGTTTAACAATGATTAACTAGTAAAAAAGTAAGTCAGTATCGCTTGAGGTAGGTATGATGGTATTGAAGTATCAATACAATTAGAATTGATGAATTAATTGCCGGATCTATTGGAATTTTATCATTGCTTTGAAATTCTGTTTAGATGATGAAGGATGAACATCTATTCTCTGGAATTTTATCATATATGTGTTTTTTAATCAGTTAAGTTGATAAACATTGGATATTTTCAAAAATTTAAATAAACTTTACGTTTCACTGTCACCAAGAGCGATGTCCATCCGGTTGGCCATTCCGCAATCTTTCCTTTCTTGTATTCCTCGCAGTCCATTAAGATGTGCTCCAAGACAGCTTCTTCGCGGCGATTTCTCCTTTCTGATGTTCTCCATACGTCAGGACTACTTTTAATTTTGCCTATTTTTCAGCTGTTTTGTTCACTCTGTAATCCATGATTCATATATTCTTTTTTTTATATGAATACGCCAATATGCAGTCGTTTTATTGATGTATATGACGTCTCAAGAAGTTGGATTTTCATCACCAAAACGTCTTTTGAGTTTCTGTTTTCCAGTGATTTCAGTGAGCTTAATGAATCGGATACAATCAGATGATATTTGCATTGACTATTCATTATGAATGTCAACGATTTCCAGATCGAATAGATCACCGGTGTATGCACTATTCGACTTTCTTGTTCACATTTATGCTGCAGAAAATCGATGTTATAATTATCAGTTTTCGACATAGTAGAAAAGTGATTTCCAAAATGCTCAACTATTTTACCAGGGTCAGTTATGATTTGATTATCTACTGAAACCGAAGAAACAAAGTCAAGTTTTTTGGATCCTTGGATGGCATTAACTTTTTTCCATACTTCTGTTATGGTAGTATTATTGTTGATAGAATTGACGTAAGTCATCCATGAATTTTTTTTGCTGGCCCTCAATATCTTGTTAGCAATTGATCTCATTTTTTTAAATTCAATTAAATCTTCCAGCGATCTTGTTTTTTTTGTATCGGTTCAGTGTTTTTTTTTTATTCATAATTGCGATCCGGCAGTCTTCATTCCACCAAGGAACTAGACGTCTGTCATTATAAATTACTTTGTGTGGAATATTCATTTTTGCTGACTCTATGACACTTTGGTTAAAGAAAGTAATTTTGTTCTCCAGATTGACATATGATCCTTTTTTTCATTACCATTTCTGATTCTATCAACAATGAAAACTTTTCCCAATTCGCTCTTTTAATTGACCATCTCGGAACTCTATGTAATGTAGCATTTGAAATATCATAAAATTTAACAGTCACAGGGAAAATGATCACTTCCATACAAGGTGTCCTTTACGCTCCACTGAACTTTATGTAAAAGTTTAACGTCTATGAATGATAAGTCGATTGCGGAAAAGGATCCATTGGCACAAAAATGAGTAGGGGAACCGTCATGAAGTAGAATTAAAAAAACTATTGAGATCTAAAAATTTCTCTATTTCTCTTCCTCTATTCTTGTAGTCTGATAAAGTTGAACCCCACAATTTATTGTGACCATTCATATCTCCGACCATGATTAGAGGTCTTGGGAGTTGGTCAACTAAAGTTTGGAGATCATTGGCAGTGAAGTCTCGGTTTGGAGGTATATAGATATTGCAGACTGTGATAGGTTCAGGTTTGTATAATTTTATAGCAACAACTTCTAAGGATGAGTCAATATTAATCCGTTCAGAATATACTTCTTTTTTTACCATAATCGCTACTCCTCCCCAGGCAGATCTGCAATCATTTCTGTCTTTTCGGTAGATGTTAAATTTTTTTAAATTAACAGCTTGTGATTTTAAAAAATGTGTCTCTTGTAAACAGCAGCATATGGGATTTTCTTCAGCTAAAAGTAATTTGAAGTGCTCGTAATGTTTGTAAAATCCGTTACAATTCCACTGTAATATGATTGGGTTTTTTGTTGTAGTCATTTTATTAAAGTAATGAAAAGTTGTTAGTCAGTTCCTAGTTGTCGGTGCTGTCGTCTGTATTTAATGTATTTTCTGTAGAGTCCCACTTTCTTTTTAATATCTTGGATATCCTTAATTTGGATCGTCTGTCAGTTGTGTGTTTCTTTGCTTCGGCAAGCATGTCTTTTAAGCCCTCTTTGTTGTTCGTGAACTCGTGAACTAGTTCGCTGAAGTTTTTAGTTTCAGACGACATTTGAATGAATTTCACCATTTCATCAAAAGAAATGGGATATTTATGTAAATTATCTTCTATTAACTGTCTAGCATTTTCGAAGTTGGTTTCAGTATTGATATTGGTCTTTTTCAGTTTTTTTGACTTATTCCGAGAAGGTTGAGGTGCTGGTATTGGTGGGAAATCTTGTAAATTAATGGTATTTTCAAACTCATCCGGAGAATCTAGAGATAAACTTAATTCTATATTGGATAAAGTAGAAGCAGGAGGACTTGAGTAACATCGTTTAGTGCCAGAAACCGCCACGGGTAACGCTGCTAAATTATTGCTCGAATTAACAGCTGATTCGGCACCGGAACTATCTACAGTGATATTGTTTGACTCATCACCATGGCTACGTGATATTTGGTTTAAAGGCTCTATTCCGTTACTGTCTTCTAGTGACTCTATTTTCAAAGGGTCTCCATGACAACCTCCTATGGTCGTTGGAGCCTTATTAACCATATGATTTGGTGTGTCTAATATTGAAGAATTTGTTATTGTTTCACAATTATTTTTAACATCTTGATCAAAATGTATTAATAGGTTTTCTTTCCCGTTAGATGCCTCCTGAATATTGTTATCATTATCGCACTCAGGGCAATCTGTAGATATATGACCCGGTTGTTTACAAATAAAACAAGTGACAATGTCTTCACTGAAAAAAATTCGATATGATACATTGTCATGTTTTATAAGTAAAGACGTTGGAAGTTTATTCAAATCTTCGGGTGGAATATACACTTGCCGTCTAAAACTTAGAACGTGCGCCAGCCTTGGGTCTTGGTAACCAGCTCTTAGAAAATGCATGGGAGAGACTAATTTAATACCTAGGCTTCTGAGTTCATTTTCTATTGCTTCGTGTGGAATTGAAGGGCAAGCATTAGAAATTATTATACGTTTGGCTGGGTTAATTAGACGTTTTATAATTATTTGTTTGTTGTCGATGGTTATCGATTGATGTTTTTTTAGGAGGTTATCGATTGCTTCCTTATTGCTAAAATGGATACAAAATCTTGAATTGGATATTCTAGAGGTGTATCTTATGAATTTTGGGTCTATTAATTCTGCGATTTTGAGAACATATTCTTTTTGTTTTATGCCTGGTAATGTATGTAAAATGATAGCATTTTCTCGTTTTGAAAAACGGTCTGAAGCGGTGGCTTTAGCATATGTGGTTTCAGTTGCGTTGAGGTTAGACTGGGTTTTCGAGTAATTACTGCTTTGGATTAGTTCCATTTCTTTCTGTTTTTGATTTGTTGGTTTCAAAACATTCTGAGACATTTTTGAGGTATTAAGAACTGTTGCCATATTGTTCCAGAGCCAAAGCTCTGTACGCCTGTAAAAGGCGTTAAATAAATTGACTGACTATATATATCACTTTTTTTTTTAATAATGGTACACGCGCACTAATATTGTTCAATGTGCACAAAATAAAGTCAATAAATGCATAAATAGCACTCGAAATATATAAATCTTTGGGACTGACCTGAAGCGTGTCTTCTTCACATGGAGCCCAAACAGCTGATCTCTCTGTAAATTAATAATCAAAAGTAAAAATTTGTTTATGATTTCGTCCTTCGATGAAACAATTGTTCCACTACTTTATTCCCTTCTAGATGAAAAAAAGTCATAGCCTTTGGCAGACTCGATCAAATATTCCCTCTCGACATTAGAATACGAAATGAGTAAAGGCTTTGTTTTCCAGTTTCACATTGAAATAAAAAGGGAATTCGAATCTATTGATCACCAAAGCTTGTATGGTTTTCTCTTGTACTAGCGGTTCTAAAGAAATCAGTTATTCCAGTATAAATATATCAGTATATATTATATCAGAATGGAAAAGTTCGAGGACCAAAGCAAGTTTAATGTTATATTCCTTCAATCAATTAAGCATTAAAATACTGCTTTACATATTTATATTCTCTTTATGAACTATATACTGAACCTTGTTATCTTTGTTAAAAATTACTTTTAAATATTTTTAATTTTATATATTTATTCCTACCTGTCAATTAAAATTTGGCAACCAGAGAATGGCATGAAGGGCATGAGGGGAGCAGAACCTAGCGACACCTTATTTTCATTTTATTTTAGTCAAGGAGGTCTCTCATTCAGCTCCTTTTTTGACTTCTCAGTGTGTTGTCGGCATACGTGTTATGGCAATGCCGTTTATTAGTGTATTAGGATGTCCATGTAATTTGGAATAGTTTGTAGTAGGTTCTTATTTGTTCATTAACTGTTGATATGCGTATGTCAGTATGCAAAATGTTGCTTACGTACCAGGGTGCTTGTGTGTTTGTCATGAATGTTTTTGCCTGGAAGATTTGGAGTTTTTTAATATTTTAACTGCCCAGTATATCTGAGAAGCGTATGTCCAAATAGGTTTCAGTAAGTAATATAAGTGTTAATTTTTTGTTTAAGTTGTAGAGTTAAGAGTAGAGGAGTGAATGTAAAGGTTTTAGTCTTTGGTTGAGCGTTTTACTTTATTTTTTTATATGTGGACCCCATGTCATTCTTGGGTCAAACATTCGACCAAGGTAGTGAAAAGTGTTTGTTTTAGGGATCGGTCTGTTGTCAAGAAAACCTGGTGGGCATGTTTCACGTCGAAGTGTAAACGAAATGTGTTGCGATTTGTCGTAATTTATATGAAATCTCCAGTTATTAAGCCGTCATGTAATTTTGACAAGCAATGCTGTAGAGTTTGTGAAGCATGAGCTGGATTTTTATCTCTTGTTAAAATTGCTGTGTCGCTGCATATGTCGCTGTAAGAATGTCAAAGCTAATAGGAATGCCATGTGAGTATATGATGTAGAGTAGTGGAGCAAGCACTGAGCCTTGTGGTACTCCTGCTGACGCCAACTTAATAGAAGAAACCTCTGAGCCTTGACGGACAAAGAATGATTTATTAGAAAGAAAGGATTGTAAGATAAGATACTACGTCGGTGGGAGTCTTTAGTTTGAAGAAATGTCCTTGGTGCTAGACTCTGTCAAAAGCTTGAGCAACATCCAGAAAAACTCTAGTTGCATACAATTTTTGCTCTAGTATCGTGCATATGTAGTCAGTAACTGTGTGTAATTGCTGTATAGTCGAATGCTGTGTTCTAAAACTAAATTGATGATCTGTACAATAAATGCTCCAAAATTTTGGCATGGACAGGAAGTAGGTGAATAGATTGGTATGATGAGAGGATAATTTTATCTTTGTTTGGTTTGTGAATCATTGTAATATGTGGGTATTTCCACTGTAGAGGGAATTTAGTAGTCCTTAGTATTGCGTTGCAAATATTAGTTAAGAACACTAGAGATCAAACATTAAAAGCTAGAGGTGTTTTTTATTAATACTGTAACCTATTTTTTTTTAAATAATCAATCAATTTTATCAATAAAATAAATGTGCCAACTTTCATGATAGCCAACGTTTTGGCCATAATTTATTTTTACTCCATTTTATTTTCTCTTTCTCTTACTGTATTTATTTCTATCTGGATTTTTAAAGAGCTCTCTTTCGAAAATAAAAAGGTGTAACACGACATTAGGTGTGTAATGTGTTAGTTTTGTGTCAGTAAAAGTGTATAGGGGGAGGGTGGTCACTAGTTTATAAGGCATCGCTCTTCTGGAAAAAGTAAACAAGACAGTTTCAATAATGTCAGTTTTTATTAGCCAGAGGGTTTCAAGAAATACTTTCCACCACTTTAGTGAAATCGCGGATACAAGTTGGCTTGATAGTGAACTGAATTCAGATAATCAAAATAGAAAAATTTTAACATTTACATGTTTTTTCTAATTAATTTCTTGAATAGTACAGGAAAAAAAGGACATTAAAAAAAAAAAAAATTGGTCCGTTAAGAAAACTTAAAAAACGTTTCAATTATCATAAGAATGAAGAATCAAAAGAGTCCTTAATATTTTCAATGGTGAAATGGTGTTTGTTTTTTTGAGAGCTGGAGGGGGCTGATGTTGGTTCTGAAATTTAAAAATTATTTTCAATGCAATCTAAACATGTGGCGTATATTTTTACGCTAGATCTAATAAAAACAAAAGCAAGAGGATATAACCATCCTAAAAAAAGTTAATCTCGGTATTATAGATGAAAAACAAACATTCTTTATATTAATTAGAACGTTTAAAAATTTAAAAGAATAAACAAATGATTGAAACAAGTCAATTAACAACTTTAATTCATTAGAAGATAGTAAGTAATGAAATAGTAATAAAGATGTAAGTAATACAAAACAAGTAATTAAAACAGGTTCTCTTATCTATGATAAAGCACTAGAAATTACAGAAGAAAATAAGATTCGAAGTCTGCTCTAGGACCATATCAGTCCACATGCTTGAACAAAATGTGTTTATACGCCTCAAACAAAACGTTTTTAAAAATTGCTCTCACTATAATTGGTCCATTGTAACATGGAGTTCAGACATCAACTGCAATTAGATGTAGCATGATTTCCAATAATGTAAATGACCCCTGGAAATTAAGTGAGACACCATCATTTTAACAGTGTTAAAAATTTTCTCAGCTTCAATACATTTCTTTATTAAAGTTATCTTGAAATATTGCACCTACAGTTTCGTCGTTGGTCCTTTCTGTCCAGCGATTCACAGAAGGGTAAATGACAGGTCTAGCTGGCCAAAAATATTTTATCCCCTTTTTTATTAATTTTAGGCTGCTGATTTAAAAAAAAAATATTCTAAAAAATCAAATAATAATAAGCAAATAATAACCAATTTCATCAATTCTACTGGCCTCAGACAGATAGAAGCGGATCGGAAATTAGAAGCAATCTGTTGAAGATAACTATGTTGCAAATTTTTCGAGCGAAATTTGTTCGGTATAGCTTGAAATGCTATTCCGAACCTCTGCAGCTTCTTCAGAAACCTGTCCAATGGTATTATGAATAATTGTTTTGATTTACCAGTTAATTTTCCAAAAATAACTTCCAGTCGAAACTGGGCAACTGCTGGTTATCCATAATATTATAAAGGTCTAATATTATAAGAATTTTCAATCCAGATATCCCTAAAATAACATTTGCCCCTATGTAATAGCTAAATATTCATACAATCCTTTTTTAGAACTTCTTTTAAAGTTTATTACTTCTTTATTTATTTATTTAGCTTTGCAGGAGAAAACAGTTATCAAAGTATAACGGGAAGAATAACAAAACCCTTTTCAAATGTTGAAATTTAAAAATAACAAGAAGCGAAAAACAAAGTCTTAATTTAATTTTTTTTTTTTTTTTTATTTCCTTGTACTATATTTTAATCAATAATGTTATGCTATAACATAGATACAAAAATTTGATTAACATGTAGCATTGAACTATCCCTTCACAAAGTTAATTTTGAGGCGAAACAAAATAAACGTAGAGCAAAAGACAAGTTTTAACTGGATTTCCTCAAAATCTAAATAGCAAGGAAACGACTTATGCCATAACATGGGTTAGCACCATTCCGCAATAGAGTTCACAATAGTATAACTGCTGAATACATCTGTACTAAATACATCTCCTTCATAGCTCTAGAAAGGTTTAATAATTAAAAAAAAAACAGAAAAAAAAATTTAAATATACGATACTGAGAGGCAGTAACTGGAAAAAAAAATTGCCACACTTTCATACATTTCATAACCAGAAGGAATCAATGAAATTATTTTTGCTGAAAAAATACAAATCAGCATATTTTTCTAGAGTCCACCGTTTTCGAGATATAAAGGAAAAACAAAATTGGGACTTTCTCCCTCTCCCCCCACCTCCACGGCGATAGTCATCTATTGATGACTTTTAGTATGTTTACCTTCTAACTACTCCTAACGAAGCTGTGAAGTCAAAAATTGTCGCATTTTCCATGCACTCTACAATGTGTTCATTGACTGGACGAATTGGTGTTTGTAGGATTGGGCCAAATCAGCAACATAGGGAACATTAAGATCTTCATGGATAAGTTTGCTTGTTAGATAATAAGGAGTATTGACGATATTACGAAGAATTTTGGATTGAAAAGATTGGAGACGAGAATAGTTGGAAGGTTAAGTGGAACCCCAAAGCTCAACTCCATTTATACAATTGGGTCTAATTACTGTCAAGTAATCATTAATATTCATTAATAAATATTCATTCAAATGTCGTCTGAAACTAAAAACTTCAGCGAACTAGTTCACGAGTTCACGAACAACAAAGAGGGCTTAAAAGACATGCTTGCCGAAGCAAAGAAACACACAACTGACAGACGATCCAAATTAAGGATATCCAAGATATTTAAAAAGAAAGTGGGACTCTACAGAAAATACATTAAATACAGACGACAGCACCGACAACTAGGAACTGACTAACAACTTTTCATTACTTTAATAAAATGACTACAACAAAAAACCCAATCATATTACAGTGGAATTGTAACGGATTTTACAAACATTACGAGCACTTCAAATTACTTTTAGCTGAAGAAAATCCCATATGCTGCTGTTTACAAGAGACACATTTTTTTAAAATCACAAGCTGTTAATTTAAAAAAAATTTAACATCTACCGAAAAGACAGAAATGATTGCAGATCTGCCTGGGAGGAGTAGCGATTATGGTAAAAAAGAAGTATATTCTGAACGGATTAATATTGACTCATCCTTAGAAGTTGTTGCTATAAAATTATACAAACCTGAACCTATCACAGTCTGCAATATCTATATACCTCCAAACCGAGACTTCACTGCCAATGATCTCCAAACTTTAGTTGACCAACTCCCAAGACCTCTAATCATGGTCGGAGATATGAATGGTCACAATAAATTGTGGGGTTCAACTTTATCAGACTACAAGAATAGAGGAAGAGAAATAGAGAAATTTTTAGATCTCAATAGTTTTTTAATTCTACTTAATGACGGTTTTCCCCTACTCATTTTTTTGTGCCAATGGATCCTTTTTCCGCAATCGACTTATCATTCATAGACGTTAAACTTTTACATAAAGTTCAGTGGAGCGTAAAGGACACCTTGTATGGAAGTGATTATTTTCCTGTGACTGTTAAATTTTATGATATTTCAAATGCTACATTACATAGAGTTCCGAGATGGTCAATTAAAAGAGCGAATTGGGAAAAGTTTTCATTGTTGATAGAATCAGAAATGGTAATGAAAAAAGAATCATATGTCAATCTGGAGAACAAAATTACTTTCTTTAACCAAAGTGTCATAGAGTCAGCAAAAATGAATATTCCACACAAAGTAATTTATAATGACAGACGTCTAGTTCCTTGGTGGAATGAAGACTGCCGGATCGCAATTATGAATAAATAAAAAAAAAAAACACTGAACCGATACAAAAAAACAAGATCGCTGGAAGATTTAATTGAATTTAAAAAAATGAGATCAATTGCTAACAAGATATTGAGGGCCAGCAAAAAAAAATTCATGGATGACTTACGTCAATTCTATCAACAATAATACTACCATAACAGAAGTATGGAAAAAAGTTAATGCCATCCAAGGATCCAAAAACTTGACTTTGTTTCTTCGGTTTCAGTAGATAATCAAATCATAACGGACCCTGGTAAAATAGTTGAGCATTTTGGAAATCACTTTTCTACTATGTCGAAAACTGATAATTATAACATCGATTTTCTGCAGCATAAATGTGAACAAGAAAAAAGCTCGATTGAATTTCATACACATGGCTCAGAAATTTTTAATCAGCCATTTACTCTAGCTGAAATGAATTTTATCTTAAACACATGCAAAGATAAATCTACTGCAGGCCCCGATCAGATCCCATATATTTTTTTGAAGAAACTACCGTCAATTGCACATTCATTTCTCCTTTCAATTTATAATGAAATCTGGACGACAGGGATGTTTCCCGAAGCCTGGAGGAAGGCCATCGTTATTCCAATCAGGAAAACTACAAAAGATATAAACATCGATAACTATAGGCCTATTTCACTACTTTCTTGTGTTTCTAAACTTCTCGAAAAGATGGTTAATAATAGACTAATTTATTTCTTGGACTCAAAAAAAAATTCATTTCAACTTCCCAGTGTGGATTCAGAAAAACACCGCTCTGCTATCGACCAAATCACGAAGCTTGAAAACGAAATTCAAAGGGCTTTTTCAAACAAAGAACACCTGGTAGCTGTCTTCATAGATATCACAAAAGCATATGACATGATGTGGCGCTATAATGTTGTCAGTACACTATCCAAACTCGGTCTCTCAGGGCAGCTATTGACATTTATTAACAATTTTCTTAAAGATAGGTCGTTTCAAGTTAAGGTTGGATCTAACCTTTCTCAATCATTCCATCAGGAAAATGGAACGCCCCAAGGATCTCCGCTAAGCGTAACATTATTTTTAATAGCCATAAATAGCATTGTAAATACAACGCCTGCAGAAGTAAATTGTTCTTTGTTTGCTGACGACTTTGCTATTTATATAAGAAGCAAGTCAATAGAATATATCGAGTGGAAATTAAGAACAACTCTAGGGAATCTCGAATCATGGTCTAAAAATACTGGTTTCAACTTTTCAAGTTCCAAAACGGTGGCCATCCATTTTTGTAAAAGGAGAAAATGCCAAACGCACCCGTCATTAAGTTTGTTTCAACAACCTATTATGTTTGAAGAAGTTTTCAAATTCCTAGGAATCTACTTCGATAAAAAGCTAACATGGTCTGAACATATTCGTCAAATAAAAGCAAAATGCCAGAAAGGGCTAAATTTATTAAAAGTTCTGTCCAGCACTCAGTGGGGATCAGATCGACGAACTTTATTAATGATGTACCGTACTCTGATCAGGCCTACCATTGATTATGGAGCTGTTGCCTACAGTTCTGCTAGTGTTTCAACACTGAAATCACTAGATACTATTCATAATCAGGGACTTCGTCTTTGTATTGGTGCATTCAGAACCCCACCTGCCCAAAGTTTGTACATAGAGAGTGGTGAGCCATCTTTAGAATTAAGGAGAAAATATTTGAGTTTAGCATACTTCGGCCAAATTATGTCAAAAAAAAACCCTCCTCGCTTACGATCCTACAACACATACGATTTTGAATGAAGAGCATAGACGATCCTGCAAATGTTTCCATTGTAGATGCAAAAAATATGGGCAAATGATTTACAATTATCTTTCCCTAAATATTTTAAATTCCCAGGCAATCCAATACCTAACTGGATACAAACAGAAAGTACGATTGATTACAGTCTATCATTTTTTTCAAAACCCACGACTCCTCATCACATTTACCAAAAAATGTTTAATGAACGAAAAGAAGTGTACTTCAACTACTGTTTTTGGTTTACCGATGCTTCAAAATCCAGCTCTGAAGTTGGATGTGCCATTATTATGGGCTCTGTTTGTTACAAATTTCTTCTACCAGAATCGAATAGTGCATACACCGGTGAGCTCTATTCAATCTGGAAATCGTTGACATTCATAATGAATAGTCAATGCAAATATCATCTGATTGTATCCGATTCATTAAGCTCACTGAAATCACTGGAAAACAGAAACTCAAAAGACGTTTTGGTGATGAAAATCCAACTTCTTGAGAAGGAATGTCTACGTTCAGGCAAAGTGGTAAGATTTCTTTGGGTTCCTTCTCATCTGGGCATCGGAAGAAACGAAATTAAAATCATTGGGAGTTTTGAAAGCTTGTCTAGTAAATGCTTGAGTTGTCTCAAACGACCAACAGTTTCTAGTCTTTTAAGTCTGGTATGTTCTTATAATGTTAACGTTTGATATTAAAAATACAGCTTGTTAATATCCTCAACATCCTACTTCATATGAATAAGATTAGGTGGTCTACTTTAGTTATTTACAGTACAGGGATGTTGGAAAACAGGTGCAAATAAGCGTTCTTAATAAAGAGGCCTAAATACAATCGCTGGGAAAACCATTGCTTGCAATATATTCCACACGACTTCATCTTTTCAAAAGGAGCTCATTACTGCCACTTGATTAAGGACCCAGTCGCATAAAGTTTAGCGCTATAATATTAAGAGAATATTTCAATCGACTTCTGTTTCCAAAGGCATTTAATTAAATTATCATTCCTGAATGGGTACTAAAAACTAAGGGGGCGGCTGCATTTAATGGGTATTCTCATCTCCATCAGGCTGACGTTTATTATTTATAACTTCAATCTTTTATGGATAAGACGTTAATGCATAGACCTTATAATTTTTGTTTAAGAAACTTCTTTTATTGAATAAACATTATAATTTGCTGCTATGTTGTCCCACAGCTTGGGGCGGGGTTTATACAATAATTTACTAATATCAGGTATAGCCTCTGATGAGACAATAGCCCCATCTATTGATGCCCAATTCTTTGGATTCTTACAATCCTATCATGCAAACCAATTTTATTTTAATTACACAGGTCTGCGACTAAAAAACTGCATAGGATTTTTTAACATTTTCTTATAGATTTTCACCTCCCAAAAACAGGAAAAATATTAGAAAAATTCTATCACATAGGTTTTTATGTGTTTTGCAGTATTATGTTTATTATTATATGTATGTTACTCACGACGATTTTGGGTCAGCAGGCAGGCTATACTAAATATCCATGCTTCTTATGCTTGTAGGATATTAGAGCCAGTTGAACTGGACTAAAAAAGTGATTGGCCACCCCGAGAAACTATAAATCTTGGAGAGAAAAATGTTATCAATACTACTTTGGTACCACCAGAAAAGGTTTTGTTGCCCGCTCTCGATATCAAATTGGTGTTGATGAAACGATTTGTAAAATCGTTAAAAAAGGGTGGGTACTGTTTTAAATATCTATGTACGAAATTCCCGAAGGTATTAGAAGCAATGTTAAAAGATGGATTTTTCACTGGCCCCGACATAAGAAAACTTTTAACTGACACCCACTTTGTGGAAAGTATGAAAGAGAAGGAAAAAGAAGCTTGTTTATCGTTCAAGGATGTAGTGCTAACGTTTTTGGGAAATACTAAGGATCCTGACTACAAACCCATTCATCAACGGATGCTAGCAGCATACGAAGCTCAAGGCTGCAAGATAAGGTTGAAGGTCCATTTTTTACACTCCCACATAGACTATTTTACATAGACTGAAAACCAGGGAGCTTACAGTGAAGAACAGGAATGGGAAAAGCGTTTTCACCAGGATGTCCGTGATATCGAGAGACGGTACCAAGGAAGATGGGATGTCACTTTGCTTGCAGACTACTACGCTTAAGCGGGGAACTAAAGATGGAAATCAGAAAAGGACTTGGCGAAGTATCAAGGAAAAGAAGAAAAGGTTTCATAAAATACATGAATAAGTGTAATATTGTTACTTTATGTCTCAAAATAATGTTTTTATTGGTTGTAAAAAAATATCATGTTTTATAATCATTTTGAATGAACGAGTGCTTTTACCAATTTTTTGTGTTTGATTCTTTCATTTTACAAAATAAATGGTGAACTTTTCTTGAGTAAGCTAATAATCAGTTCATTATAGTATTGATCCTGACAGAAGAAGTGTACACATGTTGTATATAGCTCAATAGTGTCGTCAGCATACATTGATTGTTCTACAGAATGGATGTGAGAGAAGATCCGAGATATACAGGTTAAATAGGCTAATGGAAGTGTTAAGGGTCTGTAACAAGTTAACGATAAAACCTGGTTATTTAATTAATATATATTTTTCATATCAAGGCTGATTCATGTTAAAGTCATGCAAATACCTTGTTAGGTAGAAAATCAATTCATGCCAGATAAAATGATATATACTGAATACATAAACGTTGAGGAGCTTAGGATAGGCGAAAACCCCTCATATTATAGGTTAGATGTAGCAGAGCCGGCCGCTGCATTAGCATCTCTTCCAGACCCGGAATATTTCTTTAACAAACGACAGCACATATAGCGTGCTCCTTCCTCTCAGCATTTTCCTATACTGCCAGCATATATTATTAACTCCTGTATTCTATATGCTTACATAACCACTTTATCCAACTCCTCAACAAATTGTAACAAATTTATTGTAACGTTATGCAGTCAGTTGTTGTTGACTGTTAAAATAAGGTATATAAGTTATTAAATATATTATTTATTTAATAACTTTTGTATGTAGTTCTAAAACAATATTTGTATTTTTGTTATTATTTTTTTTTTTTTATCACTGGCCTCACTACTTTCGCTGATGACACTTGTGTGTTATCAGTAAATAATGATCCTTTTATTTCATTTCTACCACTCCCATCTCATATCACTAACCTTTAGGAATAGTGTCCAAAGTGGAGCATGAAGTTATTAATATCCAACTGATCCCCTATGAACAGACCCGCTTCCTAGGACTCCATCTGGACAAACAACTTACTTGGAATTCACATCTATTAATCTAATTGCCTCTACAACGCTTTATGGGCCCTGGTCTCCTCGAAAAGCTTCCGCCAGTCATCTCTGTTGTGCGGCCGCTTTCCAATTCCTGACTCCTAGCAGGTCTCTCGACTCAGCTGCCATACCGTCTACTCATCTCAGTTTTGGTCTGCCAACTCTTCTAGTATGATGTGTCTTCAAGAATTCTAATTGGGATCTCAGATCTCTTAATTCGGGTGACGTGTCCTGCACAGCTAAGTCTTCCCAATTTTATTATCCTAACAACATAAGGTTCTAATGTTGAATCCAGATACCAGACTTAAAAGACAAGACACTGCTCTTCGTTTCCGAACACTCAACATTTACTAGACAAGCTTTCAAAGCTTTCAATAAATCACAAAAGACTTATTTACATGACAGTAATTAGTCCCATTTGGATATTCGTAGTTGAGCTTTGGCGATCAACTAAACCTTCTCATCTCCAATCCTTTCAATACGAAATTCTTCATAAAATCATCAATATTCCTTATTATGTCTCAAACAACCTTATCTATAACGATTTCAATGTCCTAATATGTTTCAGATTTAGCCCAAACAAGATAGCTATTCTTACATGATAGCTACATACCCACTCGAACCCACTAGTCTCCCAGCATGCTTCTAACTTGATTCCCGATAACCCTCCGAGTTGTATGACGAGAAGCCTAGGGACTTTTTAAAGTAGAAGATTTATTGAAGTGCTACTAATAGGTAGTTCTTCAAGAGTTATCGACATGTCATTGTAATGATGCCACCTCATATTTACTTATTGTGTTCAGTTGTAAATATCAATTAAGTATAAAATAAAAAAAATATTCATTCGAGTACAAAAATCACCAACAGTTCTAACTGTAACTACAATAAAATTATTCCTTTACATTAATGTATACTTCACTTGAATTATTTTTTTGTTGAGGACTTCATTCCATGATGACATCCCTATCATTTGCAGCCAATAGCATCGATACAACAAAGATGTCTGCTTAGCCAGAAAACGGGTCTGAAGCGTTTATTGTTTGATTACCCCATTGTGCAATTCAAAGCTAATTGAATTTAACTTAGTTTATTATTATCTTACCCCTTCTACCGCATTGCGGTGTTCGACTCCTTTTGATAGAGTCAAATCCAAAGGTCCTGACCCTGTGCCATTCGGGGTCAAAGGCTTAAACACAATTATAATTATAATATCTATTTATGATATAATTGATAATAATAATTCAAATTCGAAGGTACTCAAATAAGGTATTTAAATTCAATTCAATAATTGAAGTTTGAATTGGAATTTAGAATAGTTTTATTTCTCATTTATTTGTTTAATCCCTTTTTAAAAGTATAACACCAACATTACCAGGTATTGGGCTCTGTATAAAATGAAATAATGAATAATAAATCAATATTTGTGTTTTAGTTTGTTTTTTTCCAACTTTCCATGAGTTTTTAAGTAACTTGTTTTTTTGTTTTTTCGTGTAAAATGGGTTTTAAATTTATTGGCCACTGGATATTTCATTTGTGTTATTTAGGTTTTCTAATGATCCTCATTTATAAAATTTCTTTTAGATATCCTTTTTATCTTTACTGTACTAGTAGAGGCGGTAGTACAGGTACTGCACTTTACTTTAAACTCCGTAACCGAGGTTTTCAACTTACGAGGTTTTAACCCCGTAGCACCGGCTGAAATGGGAATTATTTATTTTTTCACATATATGGATAATAGATACACCCAAGGATGTTGGGAAACGCATCTTTAAAAAGAATAGCCTTGAATAGGAAATGTTGAGGGGTATCCTGACCAAAACAACTTGTAAAACCAATGTACAACCTCACAAAGTGCTGAACCCAAGACTCAATTTTTTTAATCTCTGAAATGGAATGAACTGTGGTTCAGGGCGTATGGTATAAACTGGCGTTAGGAGGATAGCACCGAACAGTGCTAATAGAACCTTCACCGTGTAAGGTTAGCGTGTTGGTTCTAGCAATATAGTACAACAGTTTGCTTTTAAATCTATTTTGACTTAAAATTGTATATGATTAACCAGAAAGTGATTTGTAGTAGTAGGAATATGTAAGAGTGTAAGATTTATATTTCTTATAAATCTGACTTATAACATAATATTACACATATTATTAACGAAGAATGTACAATTGGAAATAAATGAAAAATAAAAATATAAAAAAAAAAGAACTGTACTATACATAAAAAAATATACAATATATAGGGTGAAATACATAAATTTAAAACAAAAATTAAAAATTATAATATTGATAATAAAATAAATTTAAATAAAAACTTAAAAATACAATCAAATTTTATTTACAATGTACACTCATCCTAGAGATCCCCCAACCAAACTCTTCTCACCACTTTTGGAGAGACAAGCCATATCCAGAGAGATCTCAGACCATCTCTCTCAGGTAGGTCACTTACAATCACTCACTCACTGATGGGCTCTACAGCTCTTGAAGAGCTCCATCACAATTCGTAGTCACTCCTACCGATCTTTTGGTTTGATAATGATATTTTGTTTTGAGGTAGAACTGTCAATCAACGCTCAATCCCCAGATTTGAAGGATCAGGGAAATTTTCGTTCAGGGCTTCCAACCCTTAGATGGTTGCTAACCAAAGTTGCAGGACGTTAGGTGTATTGATTTCATTATGTAGGATTTTGTTGGAGACATAGTAAGGAATATACACTAAAGTTCGGAGGATTTTGGATTGGAAGGATTGAATGCGTTTGATATTCGACTTTTTTGATGTCCTCCACAGATTAAGTCCTTAGGTCGAAATAAGTTTAGTGAAGATATTTATATGACAAGTTTGTTTTCAACGGGATGATGTCCTATTTAGTATTCTAAAGAGCTGGTTGAAGTGCCTGTTTAAGTTTTGAGTCGAGTATGAAGTTTTTCATGTATGTCTCTTGTCTATGTAGAAACCAAGATACTGAGCTGTGTCAGCCTTAGGTTTTGGAATATCATTGAAATATGGACATGACATTTAAATCAATAATGACGTTTTCATTTTCTATAATAACGGAAAATTCTATTAGCTATTCTAAACCAGCTATTTTTCAATATGTTCTCAAATCAAAATGTATTCGATGATACTTTTTAGCTGTCCTATTCATATTTAGAGCTAAAATACCAAAAACGTTGTAGTTTTAACAAGCACGTACAGAGGGGACGCTATCACACAAGGGATAAGACGGTATTAATGCGTGTAAGTAATTTGGTTAACGGGCGGCTCTACGTAGGCTGTTTGCAGATTGATAGACCACTGGATCTACATCATCAATCTCCTTGCCCTAATTGCTTCTTTAATTACATTATTTGTTTTGTAATTAGCCTTCAAACAATGTTCTTGCTAGGTTGTTACAAAAGTCCTTGTGCAAATATAGCTTTATTTCATATTACATATTTTAAACAATATTGAATACAACTCTTCAATGTAAAGTTCATTGCTTTCAACAAATTGCACCCATATTTTTTATTGCAATTGGATTTGATTCCGGTAACTTATGGTTTTAAGGCAAAGAACTTTTCGTATGAAATTTTTACGTTATAGTAATTATGAAAGTTCCGTCTTTTTAAAAAAACGAAGCATTAACCTCATATAAATCATAATTCGATGGAGCAGTATCCGTGATATTTGCAAGATGATTCAGAAATGTGCTCTTTATAGTGTTCCAAAATGGCTTGGTTCCTATTGACCAAGACGTGGTAATTTGTCCTTAAAACTGCATGAAATTTGTCTAGCTGTAGTAAATGTTCAGTCCAATACGAACCTAAGTGCGGCGGATCTTTGAAGGATTACTGACTTGGCATAGATTATTTCAGTGACTGCCTTTATATTTAGGTCTTCTTCTTGCATCTGACATTAAAAACTTAGTTACCTCATAAGGTCAACTTAAGTCGAAAAGAAATGAACTCTCAAATACCTTTATTGCATCCACGGCTGAAAATATGTTTTCACCTAGATTTTCCGTATGCTAACCATCTGAATTCAAACTTATATCTAATTTTAGCTAAGTTACAGTCCAGTGGGATGTATTAGGCAATGAAATACAGTAGGTATGCTTTCAGAATATTTTTTTTTATTTAATCAGAATAAAAATTGAGCGTACCGCTAAAAAAAAAAAGAAAAAAAGAGACCGGTAAAAAACCAACAATAACGGCCATTTTGCGATTTTGGGAATGAACCCAGCGGCTGCTGTGGTAGCAAACTTTAGATTCGGATTAAGCACCCTAAAAACATTAAAAGTTCAGCACTGTTTTTCCTGAAAACGGGCTTCTGGAACCTTATTTTACTTGTTACTTGTTACTTGTTGGAGGTTTTTCTTACAAGAAAATTGGTGATCTTTCAGATAATATATGTTTTTTTTTTTTTGGGTGACCTGACATGTTCAGTGTTGTCGGGTCCTAGACTATATGGCAAATCATATTGTATAATCAATTATTATTCAAGGTATTAATCAAAGATTTATTTTCCTGAGAAAAGATAAAAATACATTAAAAAAAATTAAAATGCATTAATATTACACATACATCAAGCCAAAGGATACTTATGGAGGGATAAGCCAGTTTGAATTCAGCTTTCACTCGATGAATATCATAATGGAGTATATTTTTCCAATTTTATAAAAATGACGAATTTTAATAAAGAAATGATTTTACCTATTGTATAAATTATTGCTAATTTTACTGCAATGACAATGCGAAGATATATTTACAAATATAATATTTTATAGCAGTTGAGCTGGAGTACCAGTATCCACGAAGAGTGCCATAATGTCCACTGCTTAGCTCGTGTAAGTTTTTGCAACTGACTGAATATAAAATAAAACATGAATTTTCAGTTTTGTTTTCAGGTTTTAATATCCTAACATTCTGCTCTACTGAAGGCTATATTCAAAGGTATATTTTAATGCAATATTGAAGCTGCTGGGAATATTATTTGTCGATAACCATCATTCCATATTGATAAGCCTACACTTCGTAGATTTAGAAGTAATTCATCTCATATCATATATATATATATATATATATATATATATATATATATATATATATTTTTTTTTTTTTTTTAATAGATTTATCTATTGTCAAATGAAGTTTCCGACTGGTTATAGATATCCAATCTATTTATAGCTACCAGCTTTTATCGACGTTAGGAAAGGGGAGTGTTTCCAATTTTAGAACGAAACCTTGACTTGTGTTGAAGTTCCAGAGTATCAGAAATATTGGCGCTTGTGTTTTGATTTTAGGCTGATTAAAGGTAAGGGTGGAAGTCAGTTATATTTCATCATATGAATGTTAGTCTCCCACATTTATATTTTGTAACGAATATATCATATAAAACATGAAGCACGTTATAAGAACTTAGTTTTAACAATTTCTAGTCATTCAGAATGATTCTCAACGAGTTGGTCGGGTTCGAGAGGGAGTTGTGTGAAGAAAAAAAGGGTTATATAAAAAGTAAGAAAAAAAATGGATTTATACAACCAAACCTTTTGGAAAAAAAAAAAAACAATTTATAAATTAATAAATTATAATTTTTAACAGGCTTTATATGAAAGAAAACGTTTCTAATGTGTTAAATTGCACAATGCATGTGTGTGCACAAAACGTTGTGTATATAAAAAACTTATTTACGATAAAAAAAAATAAGGCTTTTTTATACATCCCCTTTTAAACATAGATTTGGTGGGGTGATTTGGATTAATGGTCTCTGCGTGCTCGGTACAGAAGGACGTGAGTTCGTATCCCACCTGGGCGGGTTAAAATTTATTTTAAATCTTGACCTTCTCCCCCTAGAATAGGTTGGTAACCTGTAGGATAACCGGTCCTTCCTGCCCTAGTTGGAGTACATAAGGACGTTAAGCCCCAAATAACAAATAGTGAACATAGATTTTTAAGCATTAATTAATTAATAAATTACTTGAAATGAGGTATACTAGTTCTTAGATTAGTGCCGCACAAGATAAAATTAAAAAAATTGTAAACCATGAAATTAATATGGAGCGAAATGGAGACACATCAGACATATTTATTACATTAGACACTTTAATACATTTTTCCATAATATTCAAAACTGGCTAAATGTAAAAATTTTCAAAATGTTTATAATATTGTAAATTTGATTTACTGCCTTAAAAAAAACTCTTCGATATTAGCAGATTTTATAATTGAATTTATGCATTAACTCAGATTATATAAATAAAGAAAAAACAAAGTATTTACAACCTCTACATCGAACTGCACGGCGGTAAACTAGGATTATGATTATGATGGTCATGTTGTTTAACATTTATGAAGCATCAAAAGTATAAAAAATAAACATTTATAGAGCACTAAGAAGAAGAGGAGACTCATTTGGAAAGAATAATAAAAATGCCAGAGAAGAGTTATCGTCTCAACCACTAGAAATAAGGGCGATCTCAATAGAAGAGAAAATTTCGAAAAGAAAATCAAGAGAAAGGAAAATTTCGAGAAAGATATCAGAATCTGCTAAAGATAGAAACGAATGGCGAATTAGAAGTAACTGAGAGTCAAGTGGCATGCAGAGAGATCTGGTCTTTTCTAAGATTTTAAAGTAAGATGGTTGGATCAGGTTTTGAAGATGGATTGGACCAGGTTTTAAGTTGGAGGGTTGACTGAGGGGACAAGCAAAATCACTGTAGTTCTTCTGTTGTTGATCATAACCATTGATGAAAGCTTTGGTTGAAGAAAACCCTCGCAATACTACTGACGAAATTGCGAGAGAAGTTAATATTAAAAAATATTTTGAATAAATAATCTTAGTTATATAATAATTTTTTTGTCATATATTAAAACCTCCATTATTTTTGTACCAACCCAATACATCAAAGGTAATAAGGCATACTACTGGGTACTATCTCTCATCATTATTTTTATATTAGTGTTTCGGCACATCTGCTGATCGTCACTTTTGTATTTGACAGTTGCGGGTTCAAGATGGGGGGAAAATGAATAAACGTAATATTATCCAATTACATTTATTAATAATAAAGCATATTTTAGTTCAGAGATGATGTCAGTGAATGATTAATTGCATAACACACTAAATATCTCTCTTTATAGCAATCGCCGAGTGCTGCAATTGGCATTGCAACATTGATCCAAAGCTCTCAGTCCAATTTGTTCGGACTTTGCCGGTATCTCCTTAACTATTCCTGTGTTTTTTGCAATTTGAGTAGAAAATATGCTCTGTACTTTAAACGGGGACTACCTTTCAAATTTTCGTAATTCTAAAATGGGATTTTTTTTTTTTTATAGTTTTGCTCTATACGTCTCTAAAAACGAAGTTATAGCATACTTCAATATGAACGATTTCAAAGGTAAGTTAGTTAGCTACAACACTAAGACTTAAAAGATCATCTCTATCATATTAAGGATCCACCCCAGCAATTAGAGGATAAGAAAGCAAACATGTCTAGGGATAAGCATGGAGATAGTAATGGGAGATAGGACCCTACAGAAAGAATGTAAGACAAATAAGAAGATTAATGTTATGAGTAGATAAGTGGAAGTTATTCTCTCAGGCCAAGCTAAGAGAGGGTTGGATAAAACAGCCACTGTTCAAGGTTGCTATATATCATTATAGAAGGGGTAACTTTACTTTTCAGGCAACAGAAAATCTCTTATCTATACATATGTTTACAGAAAATAACAAAATATAAAATAAAATTTATAGATAATAATAAAAATTATTTTGGTTGAAGAATATGGTCAGGGTTGCAACCTGACTGAACCTGATTATAAACTATACATCTAGGTTTAAAAAAACTTTATATAAGGAGTGTGTGTTCTACCTTATTAAATGATACAATTCAATATTAAGTAATAGTATCATTCAATTAGTCCAATCAGTCAAAAATAATATGATTCAACCAACAAATCAACTAAAAATTGTATCATTGAACCAGATCTTGATACCATTTCATATTGTTTATCTAATTTTATTTTGTTCAGTTAATTGAAAGGTTTGGTGATGGAAGGGATTATGTCTCATATTTTAAAAATACAATCTAGTTCAGTGGCAGAAGGATTTGTGTGCAGAAGTGTTACGTAGTAAAATCTTAATATTTCACCCAGAAACAGAAATATGCAGAAGATGAAGGGGCTATGTAACATTTTCCTGTGAAAGAAAAATTATATAAAAAACTTTAAACTTAAATTACTCACAACTGTTACATAACTCTTTCACCCACCAAACCCTTCAATTATGTAAATAATGCTTTCGATATTTTTTTGAAAATTAATTAAACATATGAATTTTTTTGATTAAATTAATTAATCATCTAGGTCGTATCCAGTATTTTTTTATTTTTAGCTCTGAAGAGAGCCTGCAAGGCAGGTCGGAACGTCGGCTCTCCTGATATAAAGTTTTCTTAAACTTGGATATGTAATTTATAAACCTGACTGCATCCCTGACCATATTAATAATAATAATAATAATAATAAGCTTTATTTGCATCTGTAAAGACAAAAGCCTCTCCCATAGGAGGAACTTAGAAGTCGGCTACAGCCAACGGAACAGAAAATTATATATACAAATAAAAACAAAAACAAATAAAAAACCACAATCAAACAAACAGAAACCCTACAAATCAGAACAAGAAACTAAATATTGTTGATAACCTTCTTCCACCTGATTCTGTCCCTCGCCACACGCCACCAGTTGTCTCCTACATACTGTGTAATTTCGTCCCTCCACCTAAGATGCGGGCGACTCCTTTTCCTGCTGTTTTCTCTCGGGATCCACTCGGTACATGCCTTGGACCATCTTTCGTCCTTCTTCCTTGCCAAATGCCCTGCCCAATTCCATTTCAGTCGGTGAGCTTCGACCGTTAAGCTTTTAACATTAGCATTGCGAAGAATACATGCATTTTTAACTTTATCTTTCTTCGTAATTGCCATTAGACTCCTTAGAAGCTTCATTTGCATGGAATTTAATCTACGTTCATGTTTTTTGGTTAATGTCCAAGTTTGGGCCCCGTAGAGAACCGTAGTTAGAGGGTACACACATGTAGTAAGGACCTTGGTTTTAAGTGCTATTGCTAGGTTGCTTTTAAAAATGTTTTTGAGTGACCAATATTTACACCAACCGAGCTTGATTCTTCTATCTATTTCTTTATTCATTTTTTCCTGGAATTTAATAATTTGTCCTAAATAAATGTACTCTTTTACATACTCTATCTGGTTATTATCATTTGAATAAATTGGAATATCAATGGAATTGGTCATTATTTTTGTTTTTGCTGTGTTTATGACCAGTCCATACTTTTTGCTGGTTTCTACTATGTCTCCTATCATTCTCTTTAGACCATTGATGTTCGGTGATAGTAGGCATATATCATCAGCAAATCTTAAGTTATTTAACATTTTCCCATTGATTGATATTCCCAGATTCTCCCAATTTAGTTCTTTAAACAATTTATTTAGGACACAATTGAACAGAATTGGTGATAGGGGGCACCCTTGCTTCACTCCTCGTTCAATCTCAAAATAATCGCCTTCCTTGTCTAAAGCTATAAATGTTTTTCCTTTCCTATATAATTCGATTATTGTATCAATGTAAGGTTTGTCTACACCGCAATCATGTAGTGCTTCCCAGATGTATTTATGCCTAATAGAGTCAAATGCCTTGGCATAATCGATAAAACATAGGTAGATTTGCCTGTCATACTCTATACTTTTCTCGATGACCTGATTAATACATTGGAGTTGATCTATTGTACTAAATGAGGGACGAAAGCCAGCTTGTTCTATATCATGATCCTGGTAAATAATGTTTATTATTCTGTTTTTTATTATGTTGCAAAATAGTTTGTAAAAGCTTTGTGTTAGTGAAATAGGGCGAAAGTTTTCCAAATTATTTTTTTTCCTTTTTTATGAAGAACGATTATTTTGCTAACCTTCCACTCACGTGGAACTATCTTTTCATTGATTATTTTGTTAAAGATTATACTTAGAGGTTGGATCAATTCTTCTTTTCCTTCGATAATAGTCTCATTTGGTATACCATCACTACCTGCGGCCTTTTTCTTTTTCAAGGATTTAATAGCCTTTTCTATCTCTTCTTCAAGAATGCTTAGGTCCTTGTTTTCCTGCACTATTTTTGGGCGATTTTCGGCTTTTGTTCTAGTATCATCTCTATACAAGTTCTTGTAGTATTCCGTTATTTCACGAACTATTTCTTGTCTGTTTGTTATAGAGATTCCTTTTGTTGTGTCTATCCTGTTAATAAGTGTTTTATTAAAAAAAGCAGTTTGAAGTTTAATTTCTTTTATGGATCCTGTGCTCGATAAACAATCATTGATTATTCTTTCATTATATTGCTGAAGATCAAGAGAGATCTTTTTTCTAACTATTTTGCGAATCTCGGCATGTTCAACCTTTTGTTGAAGTGATTTGTTAATAATTCTAGTTAGTCGTTCTCTTTCCTCTATTAGTTTCCGGGTTTCTTCAGAAAGTTTCTTGCTTCGTTTGTCCCTTGTTTCTTGAGTGTCAGTTTTCTGTTCATATGAGTCCCTAATAAGTTTCAATAGATTGGAGTATAAATTTTCCATATGGTCTTCTTTGTCAAAATATATTTTCTTCTTTCTTCTGTTTAAATTTTCAAGATAGTTTTCAGGAATTGTTGTCTTGAAAGGTGCTCTAGAACCTGCAAAAAATTTTCTACTATATATTTTCATTTGTCCCATAACAAGTCGGTGATCGGAATCAAATTTGACTTCCGTCTTAGGATACACAAAATTCATGCCTGTATTCTGTTTTGCCAGAATATAGTCAATTTCATGTTGTTCTAGATTTGGGGCTTTCCATGTCCATTTTTTCTCTAATTTTGCTTTATAAAAAGTGTTCAGAATCTTAAATTGATGTTTAACCGCAAATTCTACAAGGTTTACGCCTCTATCGTTTCTTTTCCCTATTCCGTACTCTCCTATCGCTGAGTAGTGTCCTAATTCCTTTACCCCAACTTTAGAATTGAAATCACCAAGCAAGACTAAGTTATTATGATTTTCTTCAAGGAAACGTTCCAAAGTTTCATAAAATTCCTCAATTTCTTCATTTGTAGATCCTGTGGTTGGTGCATGGACTTGAAGGAAAGTAATATTTCTACAACCTAACTTAAGTATAAGTTTAGCAATTCTAGGGGACATAGGTTTAAAGTCAATAATATTTTGTTTCCATTTTTTGTTTAAGATGAAACCCGTCCCGTAATTGCTTTTAACCGCTTCTGAATGCATTAATATATTTCTTTCCTTAGTTTCTGCTAGTGTCTCGTAGTTTCTTCTGATTTCCGAGAGGCCTATGAGATCCCACTTTATTTCTTTTAAAGATTCTTCAAGTTCCAACAGTCTTTCTTCCGTTTTAAGAGTTCTGGCGTTAAGGGTTTCCAGGTAGAATATTCTGTTTATCTGATGTTTTTGCTATTGTGATTTATTATGCTTATGCACCTTTTTATTATCTGTATTTTTTTTACTTTCTGTCATTGCTTTTTCATGGTTTATATCTTTATTTGTGTCTTTATTGCTATTATTTGGACTATCCGAATCGTATTCTAGGTTTAGATTTTGTTGTAGTAATATATCATTTTGTTGATTTTTTTTTTTTCCTGAAGACTTTTGACTGACCATATTATTCAACCATTAATTCAAACACAAATTGTATCATTGAACTATATCTTGATATAATTTCATATCCTTTATGTAATTTAATTTTTTTTTAATGAACGATTTGGAGAATGAAGGAGTAAATCACATTTTTTAAAAACACAATCTAGTACAGTGGATTATGGAGTTATGAACCGAAGTGTTGGATAGCAAAATCAGAATGTTTTAAAACAACTAGAAACAGACATATGAAGAAGAAAAAGGGGCTATGTAACATGTTCTTACTAAAGGAAAAGAATATAGAAAAACTTTAAACATCAATTAATCAAAATCGTGTTTTGTTATTTACCACTTCAATTATGTAATTGATTTTCTACCCTTCAATCGATATTCGTTTGTAAATTAATTTACTTTAATTTAAGTTAATTATTGTATCTTTTTGGTCACATCGTTTAAATAAACTTTATGTAAGATGTGCACACGTTTCGACCTGCCTTGCAGGTTCTCTTGAGAGCTAAAAATAAAAAAAAATACTGGATGCGACCTAGATTAATTAATGGCTAAAGTTTATGAATAAAAAAAATATATCGAAAATGTTATTTACGTTATTGCAGGGTTCGGTGTATGAAAGAGTTATGTACCAACTGATATGTATCTTCGTATCTTTATACCTTCATCTCCTTCATATCTCTATTTATAGGTGTTTTAAAATATTCAGATTTTGCTATCCAACACTTTTGCACATAAATTCACTGAACTAAATTGTATTTTATAATGTGACAATCCCTTCTACCACCAAAAACCTTCGATGATACAAATAGTAATTGAATTATTGGTTAAATGATACAATTTTTGACAGAGTGGACTAATTGAATGGTACAATTATGTAGTATTGAATTACATCATACAGTTAATTTCAGAAAATATGTAATAGATGTCGGAAGGATGATTGCTTCTATTCCAGGAATCGAATGCTATAATGAATTTGATTGCTATATACTATCACAAGTGAGGTAATTGGATTTTCCTGTTATTTCATCGTTGTTTCTTCACTACTTTTTATTTAAGAACCTGATAATATTTTTTTATTGGTTTCCCTTCTATAGTATGGAAGAGCCGTCTATTTGATAATGATACATCACGTTCTTTGCAATTTGCATACTACGTGATTTGCTAGATTAAATGAAAATATTATAATTTACATATAGTAATGATTATAGTTGACGTAATATATTAAAAAAAAAAAAAAAAAAACAATGAAAAATAAATACGGTACACAATACAACATGAATTCGACACAAAAACATACTTAAAGAAACAATTTAAATAATAAAACAGCATGGAATATAACACAAATCATTATCCTTGTTATTCGATTTAATTTTTCTTCAGTTCAGCAACTGAAAGTCGATGTTTCTGACATTTAAAAAAAATTCCGTTGGGTAATTTTTGTATATTTCATTCTCTTGGAGTGGCCATTTGTAACCTCTCAGGGTTATGCTCCTGATCAAAATGTTTCGTTCCTTTTCAAATTGAGAGCTATGGTATAGCATATGATTAAAAGTTTGTGTCGTTTGAAATAATGTTTACTCTGTCCACGTTCAGTAAGGAATTGTGTTGTTTGTAATTTGTACTTTTGAGTTTATCATTGTTTGTTAATGCAATATCTGTGATAAATTTATTTAAAAGTCGACCCTTTTTTGATTGATGCCAAGATTTTTCTATCTGATTATGTCGGTTTTAATACCTTTTTGGATTTCAGTTAATGGTGTGAAAAATTATTCAAATGGTAAAAAATCATTTTTTTTTTATGCTGATTTTTCTAAGGCATCGCCCGATAATATTTAATAATCAAATTTATTGGAATTAATGTCGTTTTTGAAAATTCACTCCTTGGGTGTATTAGTTTCAAGTATCGCCTTGATTTTCCAGAGAATATCCGACAGGGTTCTTGTGGGGAAAGCACTAGAAGAAAGGTGGTTGAAAGCCTCAGATCGATAAGTTGATTTAGGGGCTGATTATCCGTGGTAATTGTGGTGTATCCTATTGGGTTAGGGGCTCCCACAATACCCGTTCGCAGAAAAACCAGCTATCGAGGGTAACCAATTCTCTGTTCCAATGTTCAAAACCCGAATAAATCCAATTAACTCATGCCTCGTAACAAAAGAATTTAACTACAGACCATTCATTCAGTTCAGCAGAATGTATGGAAATACTGAATTAAATTTGCATATGATGCATGCTCTAATTGTTTGGAATAGCCGAACAGTGAAGTTCGTTATTAGACCTGTTCTCTATTGCTTTTTGTATTTAAAATAAACAACGCCATATTTTATTTTATTTATAAATACTTATATTACATATTATATGGTTAGGATATAGTAGAGATAAAAAGAAAAGAAAATTACAATAGTATCTCCTGATATAAACTTTTATTCTTATATATATTATGATAAATTTATTACAAGAGATCATTGTAGATATTTTTTGAAATGAAAAAATAATCTTTGTTCTGGGACACCTTGTCCCCTAAGAATAATATAAAAGTCTGGCTGCGTACATATCAGGCAGCGACTTATATAGAATGTAAATTATATACATATAAATATATAAGGTGAAACTTTAGATTTAAAAACAAGTCTTCGGGTTCATATGAGAAAAACAAAATAAATAAATAAAAAAATATAATAAAATAAAAAGAAATATTCTAATACTAATATATTATTACATAATTTCGGAAGATTGATAATTGAGGAGGTAGATGAATAAATTATGTTTAAAGGAAGTGAGAGAAGGAGCATTGCTGATCGAAATGGGCATAGAATTCCAAAATAAAGCTGCACGATTAATAAAGGATTTTTCAGAGGAAGCAGTTCGATGAGAAGGGATATACAAATATATAGGCTGAGATCTGGTGTTCAAAAGATGAATGGAAGAACGAAGGGCAAGGATGTCGTAAATGTACGAAGGTTTTTTGGACTTTAAGGATTGGAATAGAAAGGAACCAAGGTATTAGCGCCAAAAACTTGGATAAAGCCACCTTAACTCAAAATACCAGCAAGTGATGTGAGAACGCCTGGGGATCCCAAAAATTTATCTTATAAAGGAGTTCATTAATCTTTTCAGCTTCATTTCATGCTCGCCAGACAGTCCTCCGTATACTAAGCATCCATAATCGAGGTGGGGAAGGATGAGGGAGGATACTAACTATTGAGGGGTATTGCGAGGGAAAGATTCACGGAATCTTAGGAGCTGTTTGAGGATGGAGATGTTTTTTTTCGGGTAATGTGGGAAATATGGTTATTCCAATACAGATGTTGATCGAGTACTACTCCGAGGTTTTTGACAGAGTTTGTGAACTGAATAGGAACGTTATTGAGATAAAGAAGTGGATAACAGGAAAGGAAATTAAGGGAGGGTTTCGATCCAATTAGCATCGCATATTAGATAGTATCTATATTCATTATATGGGGGAGGCAAAATGGGATCTTAAATTGGTCGATCGCGTATAAAACTCCAAAAGACGGTTTTTTTGTCTAATAAATTTATTTGAAATATTAAACTAAAAGATACAGTTATAATTTTATTTTTTAAAAACATAATTTTCATATAGCAATAAGTTTTATTTGAATAAAACCTATTATTTTTAATCATGTACTTAAATTATACATATATAAAATTTTCTTTGATAGAATTATCCCAATAATTAATCCCCAACTGATTAAATACATAAAAGTAAAAGTTTACTTAGCTTAGATGGCTAATTGTAAAATTTGGAATTCCATTGTGCCGAAAAAGATACCGTGTTTATGGACTTATAGGACCCATCTTTAATTATTATATTTATTTTTATTTAAGTTCATATAATGGTATTTTTTAATGATGTGTCTAGGTACGAAATTATCTTATAATATTTTATTTGTATTTCTTCTATATTTTCTTTATCAGCGATAGTTATGGTGCAATAGCGATATATTCTATTTATAATACTTATAAATTCCACAATATACCTGATGTTAGTCCTGAGTTTTAGATATCAACTCTGAATAGTGTTTAAAGTGGTTGATAGAAAGAACTAACTATATCATTCCATTCAATTCGAATAGAGGTGTATAACTCTTCCATTAACAATATCTTTTGTTACATTTGCAAAGTGGTTTTGGTTACATCAATCCTTACAAAGTTTGATAAATTTTTAGTTAGCATCGTTTATTCATAAAAATTCACGAACATGGAATTACTTAAATTTCAGAGTTTGATTTATATGGATTCTCTTGTCAGTCGTTGGTGAGACGAAATTCCAAGGAAGCAAAAAATATACTGAGAATAATAAAATACTCTAAAACAGAGGTACTAAAACACATTTCTTTATATCAGAAAAAAAAATTGTTATCATTGAGGACCTCAGAAACATGACCTGAAACCATGTTTCGATACACGCCTGAAGCCTATGGAAGAATGTTTTTTTCTTCTTTTCTTTGTTTTCTTTCCCCTTCCTTGCTTGTCACAGTCCTTGGAAGACGGGGTTTTCCAGGCAGTGAGGGTGGGGGTGGTGTGAATAAATTCCATTCTGCCATTTTTTAATAAGAGGCTCATTAATGTTATCCTACTCCTACTTGACGATCGAATAATGTCCATCTGACGAAGTCGGGCACAACTAGACATATAATTACAGCTTAGTCGGACAAACAAAAGGAATTTTTCTCTGATTATCATAGTGAGTTTTATTGGAAAAGCAAGGTAGAAAGAGACAGTGTTTCTCGTTTTTTCGACAATAAAATATTATCTTACATTAAAAATTAAGTGACAAAAATAAGTTTTACATTCAAACGGTGGGATAAATATAAATAAACTATATATGTTAAAAACATAAAAGGAAACCAAAAACAAAGTAATTCCAAAGTGTATAGTTGGAAACAATCTTGGATTCTAATTATGAAATAATTAAACATAGGGACGATGGTAAACCACTTAGTATGATATATGATCACAACATAGGAATGGATTCAGAGGCACCCTGGCACAAATCTCCCATTCATCTTCTTGTCACCTGGATAAGTGTTTCTAATCTGGATTTCTCGTTCCTTCGTGTTTAACTTATCTCATTTGCTTCTTTTAGGCCCAAAGGTCAAATTTCCTCATATCAATAACGCTGATGGTTTTTAAAAATGATAAAATTATGAAAAACGTTTGATTTTAACTAAGGTTAAACAAACAATTTACAAAAAAATGCAAATTGTGTCCCAAAATTGCATTTAACAGAAAACACTGTTTTTAGCTTTTTGTTGTAATTTTTTTTTATTAAATCATAAAGTACATAGGATAGGATTATTTACCCTCTTATTGGGAGTCAAGGCCAAACCCGAAGGGATATCAGTGATGCTCTCTTAAAATTGCATTTAACAGAAAACACTGTTTTTAGCTTTTTGTTGTAATTTTTTTTTAATAAATCATAAAGTACATAGGATAGGATTATTTACCCTCTTATTGGGAGTCAAGGCCAAATCCGAAGGGAACCCAGCGCTGCTCTCTTAGCTGCATCACTGGTAATATCCAGAGGAAGCTGAGTGGGAGGCTATAGCCACAGATGCACAGGACCTGAGTGGAGAAGCTGATCATTACCATTTATTTTTCTACAGTCGGATGCGGGTATTCTAAGCCCCAAAAGCTGCAAATTTAGCGACCGTCAAGGTTCATCGTTTAATTTTAGAACTGTGGCTGCCAAACTTTCATTATTTTTGGGATATTGTTTAATAATAAAAACATGTCATTTTATCGCGTGACACTCCATTTTCACTGATCCCATAATGTTAGCAGTCAAGTGTTTTAGGGTTGCCTACACTTTACAGCTCAAATGACAACAAATTTTAATCTTGCGTTAATTTCGGAACACCCTTTATATGGGTATAAACGTAACTAATATAGCTATCTGAATCATAAAAGGATACAGAACAATAGCTTATAGAACATAATGTATATTTGCAAACACAATTATACCTGTCTTCAAACAAAATAAAGAAATGATAAAAGTATAGTTGACTGGTATGATGAATGGAGAAGAAGATGATCAGGGATGCAGTCAAAGTGGAACACCACGTCTAAGAAGAAATTCTTTAATACGTGCCAACGTTTCGACCGAACCCTGCATCCCTGATCATCTTCTTCTCCAAAATGAAGAAATATTTAACAAATATAGATATACAGCATAGTGAATAATATGCTATACAAACAAAAATATTGTTGGTTTAGAAAATATTGGAATAAATTAAGCGCTTAATCAGGAGTCATGGCCACACCCGAAACACCTAATAATCCCCGATGTAACGGATTATTAGATTATGGATATGGATTTCCAATTATGTTCTTTCATAATCTTAAACCACCTAATCAGCGCAATAATTCCTTGTTAAAATTTTTATCAAGGTTATAATTCTCGCTGGAACAGCAATTGAAGAACATGCGTTTATTCCTAGAATCTTAATAATTTACCATTTCAATTAAAATTAAAATTTCCAATTAAAGTTTCTTTTGCTATTACAATCAACAGGCTAGACTTACAAAAACATTGTAGCAGATCTTCGGACTCACTGTTTCCGTCTCAGTCAATAACATGGAGGGCTTTTCAGAACTGGAAACTCAATCATGTCATTCTCATAATATCAGAATATACAGCTCGAAATGTAGTTTATTGGGAAGTCTTATGAATTTTTTTTTTCTTGCTTTCTAAAATACAAGTTTTTTTCTAATAAATAAATAAAACCGTAATTATTAGTTAAAGTTATCTATGATCTTTACTTATGAGGGCGGGCGAAGCAGCGATGGGGAATGTTAGTTTTAACTAACTGAAAGCATTTGTATTTGTGACGGTATGAGTAAATAAACCTACGAATATACTATTTGTAACTGATTTCCTGATTTACATAACTGAAAAAAAAATGTTTATTTAAAATGACCACTTTATACCTTTCTTTCTTCCTTCTAAAACTTTCTGATGGACTATATGGAATATCATTCCTCTTTCATTTAAAGGAAATTTAAAGAAAATCAGTTCCCAATACAACATTTAATGCTAATGAGAAAAAGTTTCCAAGAAAGAATTAATAATTAGAAATGAGAAACCTTGAATAATAAAAAACAAACAGAGCAACGTCCTTTAATTAAATACAAACAGTAGAGTTAATTACTTGAAATACTACTCACAAAGATAAGATCATTTGTTGTTGATTTCAAAGTCATTATGGCTCACAATTAAATTAAAGAATAGGAAAAATATTTTTAAATATAAGAAAGATATTAGCATCCTTAATTTCCTGTTATTTAAGACATAAAACCTCCCGTTACGTAAAAATAAGATATTTCTTTATCGGGTAACATAAATTGCATAAATCAAATTTTGTATTTACATACGTAAAATTTTATTTTATTTTTTTTTTTTTTTTTTTTTTTTTTGTAGAGATTTCTTCATGTTCGAAGTTTTTCTCAACCAAACTCCTCCTCAAGTCTTCTTCTCCACTCGTCCCTGTCGTCCGCATCATCCTCTATCAGTCCGCGTCCCACCATGCTTTCCTTCACCTTGTCTCCCCATTGGGTACGAGGTCTTCCTCTCCCTTTTCTCCCCTCCACCTCCCACTCCATCATCAGTTTGGGGATCCGTCCGGCATTCATTCGTTTTACATGGCCGTACCATCTCAATCTTCTCTCCTCAATCACCTCCAAAATGTTCTTCATCGCTTCCATCCTCTCTCTTATTTCACTATTCCTGACATGTGCCACTCTTGAAATTCTTGTAGATCTCCTCCAGAAATCCATCTCCACTGCCAATAGTTTTCTCTCCTGCGCCTTGTTAAGAGTCCATGTCTCAGAACCGTATAACATTACACTCTGTACTAGCGCGCTATATATTAGCTTCTTCGTCTTTCCAAGGATATTACTGCTCCAAAGGAGAGAGTTTAGCATGCCTACCGCCTTTCTGCCGTCCACTATTCTCTTGGACAAATCCGCTTTTGTGGTTCCATTGCTTTCCAGGATCGATCCAAGATAGCAAAAGTGCTCCACTCGATCCAGGCTCGCAACATCTGGGTCACTTATTATATCCCTGTCTGTGCACATATACTTTGTTTTTTTATAATTGATGTCCAGGCCCCACTGTTTATATTTTTCTACAACTTTTCTGAACAGGTAGCTTGCGTCTTCTTCGTCTCGTGCAATGATTACCTGGTCGTCGGCAAATAATAGATGGTATAAGTGCGTGTCCTTTATTGGTATGCCCATTCCATCACAGCTTTTTGTCCAACCTTCCAAGCATTTATCAATATATATTTTAAATAGGGTTGGTGACATGCAGCATCCTTGCAGGAGACCCTTGCTATTCTGAAAGACTTTAGATACCGAACTCCTTACTTTTATTTGGCACCTGTTATTTTTGTAGATTTCCTTTATATTTGCCGTGATCCTCCAATTTATTTCTTATTATTCTCCCCAGTAGCTTCATAAGTGGGTTGGTTACACAGATACCTCTGTAATTATCACATATTCTTCTATCACCCTTCTTAAATATAGGTGTGATATAGCCTAATTTCATTTCTTGTGGCATAGCCCCACCTTCCAATATGCAATTAATAAGGTCAGTGAGTACTCTTGTCACTTCATTACCACCATATTTAATCAGCTCTGCGCAGATTAAGCCCGGGGCTTTCCCATTTTTTAGTTCCTTTTGCTCTTTTTGCAGTTCTTCTTGGGTAACCTTTGATGATGTGCTGGTAAAGGGACCTATTTCCTCTTCTACAAATTCTGCCCTGCTCTCGCGTAATAATGTGCTGTAGTGTGTAGTCCAGTCAGCCATTTGTATCATATTCAGCCTGGCATCCTGTTTCTCGCCTTTCTTCAAACCTTTAAGTACAGACCATGCTTCGGTAGCTTGACCAAAACCTAACTTACTGTTTATTCTGGCGCACGTTATTTCCCATGTTCTATTTTTTTCAGCTCTTACTGTTTTCTGTAATTTCCTCCTTTCCTTTACATAGATTTTCCTGTCTTCTTCTTTTTTTGTGCTAAGCCATTTGAGATAGGTTTGTTTTTTTTTTGTTCTGCTCTTCTTACAATATCTTCTGTCATCCATTCTTTCCTTCTTATATTCCTTGCTTTTTCCCCAAGGACATCTGATGCAGTTTTCTTTAACGAGGACGTCAGGACATCGTAAATTTCCGCAGCACTGTTTCCTTTGTAATCCCGGAGTAATTCTCCAGTTCTTTGCTGGAATAGTATCCTAATGCTGTCTTCTTGCAGTAGCTCCACCTTAAAGTGTTCATCTTTTAAAGTGTTGTAGCTATCACTGGAAGTTCTGTCCCTTTTATTTGTTTCAACCCATGGGAATACGCAAATGGCTTTCAGCAGGTAATGATCTGATCCGCATTCGGCTCCTCTATAGACTCTTACATTTTGCACCTTAATTAAACTGTTTTGCCTTGTTACAACATAGTCTATTATAGATTTAAGTTTTCTGCTTTCATTATGCCACGTGTACCTGTGGATATTTCTGTGGTCAAAGAATGTGTTTATAATTCTTAAGTCTAGCTGTTCACAGACCTGGAGAAACCTATCCCCGTTGTCATTTCGTTCTGCCTCTCCATACTTGCCAACTACCTTAATGCTGTCATCTCTTCCTACTCTCGCATTCATGTCCCCTAGCAGGAAAATCTCTTTACGCCGTGGTATCCTTTCTGTCACTTTCCTTAGGTCGTCCCAGAACTCATCCTTTATCTTGTCCGTCTGGTCATCAGTCGGGCCATAGATTCCCACAATTACTATCTCTTGCAAATAGAGTGATGTCCATCGTTAGAATGCGGTCATTTATCATTTCCCAACCTGTGATGTTCTTTTTAATTTTTTTCTTTAGTAGAATAGACACACCCGATCGCGCTCTTTTATCTTTCGCAACTCCTGACCACAAGTGTATGAAGTCATCGAGTTCTTCATTGCCTTTTCCTTTCCTCTTTGTTTCTGATAGTACTATAATGTCCATATTAAATTTTTTAATTTCTGTGGGGAGGCTGGGTAGCTTGGTTGCCAAGCCTTGTACGTTCCAGCATCCTATGTTGATTAACCGTTTTCGTGCATTATGTCGTTTCCGTTGTTGACTGTCCGATATCCGAGGCTTTGGTTCTGGTTTTTTAGCATTTTGCAATTTTTGCTGATGGGTGAGGAGCTGGCCCACTGCATCACCCCCAACCTGGAGGACCGGGGAGCTTGATTTCGGGGACTCCTACCCCTAGATGGGTTGCCTTCACCACGGCTAAGAGTCCCATCTACTCCCAGAGTGCCATTTCCGGCGCTCCGTAGGGTTATACCGCCCTGACTCGGTACCGCTTCCGTTGGCCTACTTGCTAACTGCAAGCGTTTCCCAGGGGGTCCTTACCCCCCCCGCTTTTATACCTATTCTATTAAATACAAGAAATTAATTGTCAAATAGCTAAGATTAAAGTTTGCCCAACTCCTATGGCGAGCGCCAGTCTGTATGAGAGGTTACAAAGGTACGCTGTATATAGAGCTTGAAATTAATAATGACAAATGTCATTAAAAATATAAATATTAGTAAATACTAATATTCAATTAAATTATTAAATAAGATTTAAACATGTGATGCGACAAGTGGATGTCATTGTAGTTATAAAAACTGCAATATAGTTTGCAATGCAAACTACCGAACCCATCTGAACTACTGCTGAACTCATCTGAACTGCTGAACTCATCTGAAATACTGCTGAACCAAATTTTAATTTTATCATCTTCCTAGTTCTGGGAAGGTCTAGCAATAATAAAATTAACAGTTACAATAATTTTAATGGACTATGTTTAGTGGCAAAAACGAGGTTGGTTACACTATCATATACTTTTATGGTTTAAAATTGAAATCCGACCAGGCTAAATCAATAAAATTACTTCTATTGAATTAAAATTATTACCAAATCAAAATGTCGATCCTTTGCTTTTTGATATTGTGTGTAAAAATATGATTCAAGGCCCTTGACTTATTAGCTTTTATAATGTAGTCCAGTATTCGCAAGAGTTTCTTAATAGTCTCTGTCCATCTGGGTTACCAAATCATATATTTGTGTTAAAAATGTCAAATTTTCGCTTCTATGTAATATTCTGTAAAATCTGCTTTTAACAACCATTTAAGTTATCTTCTTTTAACCACCTAATCTGTTAAATTTTAACCAGGTCAAAAATTACTATTTGTGAAAATATCATTGAAAAAATAATGCTCAATTACATACTTCAATACACGATTTTTATTGATAAATGAATAAAACGGATACAGAATTTATCCCGCCATTTAAGCCAAACAATATTTTCTTTTCATAGAAGTCATCGAAATATTCAGAAATTAAGCTAAATAAAAATATTTTAAAACAGCAGCTCTCTAGATTTTTGGTTTCTGAATTCACTCCCATTTTCAAATTCGAAAAATATTATTGTAGTGAGAAGTGATGATGGTCCGAAGATTATGTGTTTTATTGCTGCGATCTATTGCCTCCGAAACACCTGAAAACCTACTTATCTTAAGCCGCACACTTTGACTAATAAATTAAGTTTCTTATTGCAGTAAAAAAAAAATACGATAGTGACATGTCGAAACTTTACTTCTATGGTACTTTCTGTGAACTCATGGTGGCTGCAGAGAGGTTACCTTACAAGTTTGAGCTGTTTCGTGACGGAGAACTATTAGCCTGCTATGGGAAGGAAGTTGAGAGGGGTTAAAAGGCTTAAGTTCTCTGGCGATGACATGAAAGGCCACTTCGATGTACTTATTCCTTACGAGCAATCCACAAACCTTGCTTCACGACTAGCTTCGTCCCCAACTACTCTTCCTTCAGCTTTCCGGAACTATCACTAGATAGTTTTCTCTAACAGGTCCATCCCAAGCTGTTCTTCCCGAATCTGAACTAGTTGAACTTAGCATTTCAGAATTTAATCCCTTAAACCTCGAATCTACCTTTGTTCTCAGTTCAGATAAGTCTACTTCAACTTGAATTCAACTCATCAATCTAAAAGTAAAAAACGCAGGAAACGATTCACAGATTCAGTTCCCCAACACAACAAGAAAATCGGCTGCAAAATATAGTCAAGCAAACCATCCTGAAATTAACAGAAAACTGAATATAGACCATTCTTTCATTTTGTCGGAATTTCGACATTGTGATTCCATTAGAAAAAAGTTTTGAAAAAAAAAATGTTTTTCTTCATAAACATCTTTATAAAAGTCTACTAACGGTACTAGCGTAAACTCCATTCACAGATTGAAGTCTATATGCACATTTATGAAGTGAGGGAAACTGAAAGGGTGTGAGTGAAATAGAAAACATTCACAATTCAAATAATAAAATGTTTATAGTACAAAAGAATTGTTAATGAGTATGAGATCAACTAGTCGATTAATATATATTAGTTAACACTAATTAAACATAAAACTTGAGAGAGAAAAAACTAAAATGGTGAGACATTATAATAAACATTTAAACTTTGAAATCGAACATTAGATTAATAAAATGCATGTTATTTTAGATTAGCATAAATTGTAAAAATATATATAAAAGATCTTTTTTTTATCTTGCTTCACTTACAGTTTTTCTATTGTAATCTATTTCTCACACTTTTGGTGTGAGGGAAACAGATTTTTGAGTTTGATTTAAGATTAACAACGCCACATGCATTTAAAAAAAAACAACAAAAACCAATGGAACTCTAAACTATATGGAAAACATAATTCAATGCAAAGAAAACAAGAATCAAACTTACCTTCTTTAAAAATCACTATGTGAGGGAAATAGAATTATGAATGATGTGATTCGACATAAACTTGAAACAACTAACAAAGATAATTTGTTGTTTAAATTTGCATTGCTGTATAATGGAAAGCCTGGCATGTGTTGCAGTAACGGGAAAGTCCAATTTTCTCCCTTTCAAGAATATTCTGAACACTTGCACAGCCTCTTTACTCACGAACATCCTGAAGCTGAGTATTTTCTAAACAATATTCGAAAATACTACTGTTGTTTCCAAATGAAGTTGTTAGAAGCAAAAGAGATAAAAAAAAAGGACATTTCATGCCAACATTTAAGGTGCGTGGACAGGTCTATCACAGAATAAGGAGTTTGATGCCTGGAATACAACAGCAGTTGTCTTTCCTTCAGATATATTTTTTTGGTGATGTCAGCCATGAAAGAGCTATTCGCTGTGGTTACTTTCAAAATGCCAAGACAGCATTGGTAGGCCAGCTCCACAAAATTCTTCATGACCATAACAAGTATACCAAGGACTTCAAAGCTGCTGGTGAGTCTGTTCCCAAGGATCTACAAGATTTCCAGCTTGTTATCAGTGCTGAAAAAAAGCCTTCGAATACTCACAGGAGACCTTACAATACTCCTACCACTAACAAAGTTGCTGTCTTGATTGTTGGCCAGGTGTTTGTAAACCGAGACATCGTTCTTCGCATTAGAGACAAAAAATTGATAAGAATCAGGGAGCTTCATCGAGCTTATGATTTTCCTCAATATTGTCACGTTTTCTGCCGTGAAGAAGATGGGTACTGTATTAACATCCTTCAGCGTGACCCATACACCTCAGTTGATGTAGCGAGAAGGCGAAGAACCTTATTTACTTTAGTTACGCAATCCCATCAATCAATTTTTGGTTGATATGTACGCGAAAAAAGAAACAGAAAGACTAAGCTTTATTCGAAACAACCAAAAAAAGTTGAGAAGTGATGACTATATTCACTTGAAAGATGCTGTGAGAAAAGCTAATGGTCAGGTATCGGAGCTGGGTAAGATGGTAGTGCTGCCAACAACTGGAGTACTTAAAATTAAATTTAAAAAAATTAACTTTTGCAAGTAGACCAATTTACGTTTTGAAATTATTCTAAGAATGAAATTCTTTAGGTTTATTTAAGTAATAATAATTATCAACGTTAGACGAAACTTTCACTAATTTAAGTAGTCGTTAATCCTGATGATATTGAACCGTAGCGGAGCACGTAGTACTTTCAGCTAGTAATTTATAATTGTTTGTCATTACTGTCTTATTGTTAATAATATGTAATTTTTACTAATAACAATTAATGTATATCCAATGTCATTTAAATACAAAGTGTATGAAATATAATAAATTTTGTTTTTCCACTGTCACATATTTATTTAGTAGGATTTTGATCCTGAACTAGGATTTGAAATGTATATACCCACCATATCATCAGAATACTATCACATATTTCACATTTGACATTAATCCAATTCTCGAGCAAAACTCCTCCTTTTAAAAGATTGGATGGTTCGAAGAACGCCCTGGTTGCCAGCCAAGGTTTGGATGTTTTCCGATCAGTTGATAAAACTGTCAACATTTACCCTGGCCTCGTATTGAGTCTATACTCAAGGCACTCACTAAATGAAAACAAGTTTATTAGGATCGCATATATTGTCGTGTAACTTTCACGTGTCTAAATCAAGTCCTTTGAAAAGATAAAAATATATTTTAATTATTTACAGACTTTAAACATTAATTATGAAGTGAAATGTGTGCACTAGGAAAAAAACAAACAAATGTTTAAAAGTATTAATTTATTTTGATTCGATACAAATTAACGACCGAGATCGTAACTGTCAAAATATTATATTAAGAAGTTTACAAATATTATTTTTATGTAAATACACAGCGAATTTGGAATTTTACATATTTTATAATGTTCTTGAAACTCCAGATCCATTGATCGCCCATTTTTCCATAGTATCTATTCTTTTTTTGTTTTATTTTAATTATTACAAGACTAAAGTGACAAGAAACAGCTCGTCTTTACAGACTACTTCAACATTTACTAGACAAACGATCATGTCTCTTAATTCATTACAAAAGACTTATTTACATGACTGTAATTGGACCTGTTTGAACGTACGGAGTTGAGCTTTGGGGCTCTACTAAACCATCCAATTCATCTCGAATCCAATCCTTACAATCCAAAATCCTTCGAAAAATACTAAATACCTCTTACTTTGCCACCAATAAACTTGTTCATAAAGACCTCAATGTTCCATATGTTGCTGACTCATCCTAAACCAGATACCTATCCTTTCATAGTAAGCTTCATAAGCACACAAATCCATTAGTTTCTCAACTTGCTTCCCACTCCATTCCCGATAATCCTCCGAGGCGTCTGAAAAGAAGTGCTACTGATGAGTAGTTTTTTTCAAGTTTTGACATGTTATTGTAATCTATGTCAAAATCTATGTGTAATGTATATATTTGTACAGCTGTTAATTTTAATAAATTGATTTAAGAAAAAAATATTTATTTTTTTTTCATTTGGCTAGCACCGTGATAAGCCGATTAATTGAAAAAGACTCATTTACATGTCAGCAATAGTAGATGTCTTGGATATACGCATTTAAAATCTAGGGCTTCATTAAACCATCTAATTCATCTAGTCCAATCATTGTAATCCAAAATCCTTCAAAAAAATCCTTAATTTCCCAACTAAATATTAATCTTTTCATATTAAACTCCATAAACATTCAAATTAGCAAGTCTCTCAATTTGCTTCCTTGTCTATTCCTGACAACCCTTCGAGGAGTATGAAAAGAAGATAGCTTTGGGACCTTCTCATATATAACTTTTATTTAAAAGCTATCAGTGGGTAGTTGCTTAACAAGCAATTGCCATGTTATTGTGAACGTTATTAATACATTTACTAGATGCATGTTTTTTACAGTTGCAAATTTCAACAAATAGATGGATCTATGTATATATTTTTTTCATTTTAATATGTAGTAAAATATCTAGGCTGATGCAGTTATTTCTATACTTCTTTGTTATTCTTAAGGGACTTTGTGAAATAATAAAATAATTTTATATTCCATTCCGTTTCATTTTATCTAGCTTCGAAGTCATTACAGTTTAATTTGAAGACTCTTATTTTTTACTTCTGCAAATTGATTACATATATACTCGTATACAGATCGAGTTGACCTTAGAGAATGTATTATTACTTAAGATTGTAAAACAACGAAAGGATGTTTATTTTTTTGCAATTCACTCGTTTAATACATTTAATAACACTGGTCTACAAAATATAAATTTTTGTGCGCCTTTTTTAATATTTTTTATACTACTTTGGGGTCACTGAATACAAATATTTATTTAAAATTAGCTCTTATCAAAAACTTGACTTAAGGAAAAATGTCAAAGAATAAAAACAATTAATTAAAAAAAATTCCTTTATTTAATCTTAAATTTAATTTTTTACATGAAGTTAATAATTTTAAAATATTTACACAATATTTTATTAATATTACGCAAGTATATTTTATTAAGGTATATATATTACACAATATATAATCAGTTTTAGGGTTGATGTGTCTTGTTGGAATCGTTCTCCATGGTAGTCATTTACACTACCGCAAGTAGAAGGGAAAAATTCAAGATGGTAGTGAAGCAACTGAATTTTGAGGGACATTTTGCAAGCTGCTGATAATTTTGTAGGAGATTATTCACAAGTTCAACACAATTTTCATTTCTCCTATTGCTTAAGAACCATAAAAGACTGCCCTGAAAGACTCCAACACCTCTTTTTCAAAACCGAACCAAAGTTTTGGTCCTTAGAATCTCTCTGATTTGGGGGCCAATAAAGATTCCTTGTTTTATTATGGCTTCGTTTGGACGAGAAAATTTTGCCTCGCAAGTATATGAATACCGGTCCGTCGTTGTTGAGTCTTGGCAAAGTTCTATGAGCGTTTCTTTTTGTTAAGCCACTTAATAAATTAGTTGACCAAGTACTACAGAAACCACAAGATCCCAACAAAAATTTATTTATCGCAGTTTATAAACTGTTTAGTTTATGTACACACCGATAGTTTTCAGTGAATTCTATATGAGGGTTATTTATATTTGTAAACTAACTGTATATAGTATAGAAACAAATATTATGTTGGCAGAAAAAACCCCTCAAAGATAGTGCCTTAGCCTCAATCGTAGATAAAAAACCAGCGCTACATGAACTTTTTAATCTTGCCAGGTTTTATCCTCCCCAACCTTCGTTTATCCTTTTTATTAGAAAACTCAGTATATCCTTTAAAATAAATAAATAATCACTAATAAAGTTATAACTCGATAAAGAGCAAAAAACGGCCGAATCATTAATTTTTGAGCATACTTTCAAAAGAAAACCCGTTATGTCCAACACAAACTAGAAACTTTCTGCTTATAAAATCATGCATTGAAATTGAGAATTCACAAATGTAAGAACCCATTATTGATGATGGGTTTGAAGTGTGACCAAATTTTTAGTCCAAAAATTAGTATTTTGTATTTTGTCTTCCAGTCAAATTTTGACAATGGACGAATTTTGACTCTAAACGACTCATACATTAATCTTTAAATATAAACATTAATATAAATATAGATCAATGTAAAATATAATGCACACGTAACTACAATGTCAATCGAATAATTTTTGATAGTGTAAACATATAATTATAATTATAAGGCATAATGACAATGCAAATATGTATATCGGCCGTCTAGAGCTTTTTATTTCAGTGTTACTAGGCATTGATTAGATGCTTATCAAGAAACCTAAATACGGTTCAAACACAATTAATGAACAAAACCATATTATTGGCCTCAACATTTTTTTTTCTTCAATGTATTGATATTTATTACTGTATACAATAAATTTAGAAACAGTGAACAGTTTAGTAATGTAGATATTTCTGGGATAAAGTATGAACTCGTTGAGCAATTCAAATATCTATTATATCGAGGAAAATTCAAATCTATTATATCAGGAAATTCAAGAAAAAAAAGGCTAGCTTAAAAGCCGGTAATGCTTGTTATTTCTTGGTCGCAAAATTACTCAGTTCGCGCTTACTCTCAAAAAATTTAAAAACTAGGACATGCGAAACTATTATACTACCAACAGTTTTCTACGGAGGCGAAACATGGCCGCTGACGTTAAGGGAGAAACGCCTTAAAGTTTTCGAAAATGAAGTACTGCGAAAAATATTTGGCCCCAAAAAAGGATGAAGAAACAGGAGAATTTGAAAGGCTTCACAATGCGGAACTGCGCGTGTTATATCCGGTAAATATAGTTCAAGTAATAGCAGCGCGACGCTTAAAATGGGCATGTAATGTCGTTGGGTTTAATAATAAGCGAATTACGAAAAAAGTAATCAGTTTTGAGCCGTCAGGGCCGACCTGGGGGATTAGGGTTTTGGAGGGAAGCGTGCGGTCGACGGTTGGTGGTGTCGGCATCGAACCTTCGGGTTCACTAAGCTTTTATTTATTTATTTATACAATACATTTGAGAAAAATAATAACAATACAGTGTCAATGACATGAAAAGAACTACTTACTAGTATCACTTCAATAGTTCACATTGGAAATCACATTTTTACTTAGCACTAAGACCACCACTTTATCATGCGTATATCAAACATTATGTAATTCTACGAGTTATATTTAAATATATCTGTTATCGAATTTTCTGATTTAGATGTTGAAGACCTTAACAGCCTGAAGATGATCATCCATTCCCTCAAATCGATAAACGCTCCTGTGGGCCTAGGGAACTTTAGCCTTAAGATGAATCATCATTATGTTTGTGATTAATGATATTCCGCTTCTCTGCCCTTCCATACATCATTGTTTGCTCATTGTGTTACTTAATCGTATACCCTTCCTCCCAGTTTCTTTGATAGTGTGTTCAATGGCATTGTTCTTCACAAAGCTATCACAAAATATCAAAAACAAGGTGGATTATCATCCCGAAAGGGTAGAATTTCAGTCCCGAACGATTTTATCCGAAACGGTCGATCCTTTTTAGATAAGAAAATTCCTGGGCTAGTAAAATAAGGGATAATTATTTAACTGTTAAATGATATCAAACCTATGTAGATCATATACTCATATAAATTCAATTCCTTGTCCACTTAATTTATTTCTTGTAGGAGATAATTCGACCTGATATTGAAAATAATCGCTCTATTCGCAGTGAAGTGGAAACAGTAGCAACATATTGGCATGTAATTGATTGATCATGTCAACCTAAAATTGGTAAAGTTGATTTAAAAACATTTAAACCAATTTTATTACCTAGTTGTTTTTTTTTTTTAGTTTTAGTATATATTTAGTTTTATGTTGTATTTTTATAATATTGAGAAAAAGATATATCGTAAGGGGTTTCGATATATCGATATAACAAAATAAAAAATATCGGAATATCTAAAAAAAATATCAATATTTCGATAGAGATGAATGAGGGATGAACATCAGCCGCGGAAGATGGATAAGACTATTGACGAAGTAAAGGTTGGAGATAGACCCGAAACAACCTAGCTTTGCCCTAACACATAACCCCTAAGATAAGTAATTATATATTATAAATATGATACCTGTAATAAGTGAGTAATATACATTGTATGTTAACCCACTAATAGATACTAATAGATATTAGTTTAATATTTTAAAAATCATAATAAATAATAAAATATATTCACCATATTAACGATTATCCTTCACCAAACTGCCACTACATAAGTTGACATCAGTTGATAAAGCTATTGTGTCATCAAAGACTGTATCATAAGAATATATTATGATAAGGGCTGTAAAATATTTTATGTTTCTCCTTGCTAACTAAAACATCTAGTGTCATCAATTTATATGTTTTAAGACATTTGGAATCAATTTGAGTTTTTTTTATTTTGCATATTTTGACGTAAATACATGTTTTTAGCTGCAGTTGCATGTTTATCTACATATCCGGCATATCCGGCATATCAGCATTTGACTATTTAATTTTTTTATGTTTCTCAGCAGACAAAAAAATAAAACAAATTATCAACTTCTGCATAGTTTTTAGTAACTCAGCACATAAATATAGCATAGTACAAACAAAACAAAGTTAAGATATCGAAATTTGAAAAAAAAAAAAAAACTTTTGTTATACAAACTGCCACTGTATCAAAAAATTCATGTTTCGATACTGATTTTCGTCCAGCTGACACCCTTTCACAAGTGTTTTCTTTTTTAATATTCGCCTTTTTTTTTTTTTTTTTTTTTTTTTTTTTTTTTTTAATTCTTCCGATTGATTCCCTTTTCAACAGAATTCGTCGCTTAAACTTGACTTAGTACTTATGTTTAAGTATACATTTCAATTTGGATGGTTGAGATTGGAGGATAAATAGTATAAAAAAGTACATAATTAGTGAAATAGGAAAAGAGGAAAAGAAAAAGGGAGCGGATCTTATAAATTGTGAGTAAAATGAAAGTTATCTAGCTGATTAGGCGTAAATTTTTGCCGAAACGTCGGCATAATAATTTAAAATATATCTTTCTAATTGTGTTTCCATGAGTCCACATCTTCATTGAATAAAATACTGGTATATCTCTGAAAAATTTAAATTTGATTTTTTTACACCAAATCATCCAAACTTACTTTATCTTTACGTGGTATAAACTGTAATATGTATAGTTGTTCAGTTGGCTGATTAGAGGCGGAAGTTAAATTTCGTAAGTGGGGAATTAACGGAAGCCGTTCTGGAGAGACTATAACAAATCACACGCTGTCTGTCAGTAAATTGTAAAAATGCTTCGGGTGTATCTGGTTCAGAAAAAACTACCTACGGCGATAAAAAAATTAATTAGAAAAGGGAAACTGAAAAAAAGTATAAACTTTATACGCCATTTCCCATGTGTTGAGATTTTCGAGGTGTTACATTATTCCACGGAAATTATTTAATAAACTCCCAAGCTGTGGTACTCATACATATAGCCGCATATATATATATATATATATATATATATATATATATATATATATATATATATATATATATATATATATATATATATATATATATATATATGTTTATAATGTATAGTTCACTACATATAAATATACATCAGTACAATAAAATCTGTACAAATTACATCCTGTATCAAACATTGTTTTTTATTTTGTGTAATTAATAATTGTCTAAGAGCACAGGAAAATCTTAATAAAGTTGGGGTATATTATGGTTAAATCGGTAGATTGAAGGGTTGAGATGAGTTTCAGTAATGGAGTTTTGCAATAAAGAGAGAAAATTAAACTTCCAAGCTTCCGACCATTTTGTAATTTAGTTTTATGAACTGTTTAACTGTCATTCTGGTTCCCATCATTTTAATTTTGTATTCCCTTTGTGGTCTTTACCGCTTTAGCCTCCATTATCGCGGGGAACCGCCGGTGGTAGGGAATAATCATCCACCAAATGCCGGGATATTATACGGCCATTGTGGATCAATCAGAAGCGGTTAGTTGATTGGGCCAATTTGTTCCCTCACCATTCCGACCCGATCCAACTTTATCGGACGATAACCGAGCAAAAATATCCTAATATTAAATAAATCCTTGGTGTTAAAAAAATTATTAATAAAAAAATAAATTTTAAATGGATAGAGTACGTCGCACAGTGAACGAAAATGGCGCAAAAACCTCGGTAAACCTCTACTTTTTGCAAGGTAACTAAAAAAAAACTATGTTTTTATATTATTATTGGGCCGTCCGAGTCAATCTAGACTTTAACCAATTAGTAACGTACGTAAAGTAAATTACGAATAAGTGTTATAAAGTTATAGCATTTATTTCAGCATAATTTCCTCTTCCCCAACTCGGTTCTATCCAATTTCTCCCATGTTACCTCCGATAGGTGCCAATCAATCGTCTTCAAATTTTTACACACATCTTGGGGTACTTTTGAAGAGAAACCGATCAATATCAAGGCTCTACTGCTGTCCATGAAGCAGAGGTATAAAAGATTGAAGATAAACATTTTTATAAATTTTTGTTGTTGCTGTTGTAGTCGGACAGCAGTAGTGTGCCACAGACATTACCAAATGAGTTGAAATTTAGCAAAGTGTTCCACTATTCTTCGGCGGAGTGCCTTCTGTTTGTTTTGTCCGGATCCACCTGGTAGAAAAAAAAGTATATATATGGTGAATTTTGACAGACTTACTCCATGTAATGAGCTAAAACTTGGCTTATTCAGACTGGCCGATTCACTAGTGATTAATATAATTCATAATCTTCAATATTAATAAACTGATTATTTGTAAAACATGTTAGCAAAAGTGGTCTAAACATGTTGGAGGGGTGGGGGAATTGTGCCTAAGAGAAAAGGAAAAATAATACATTCAAGTAACTAAAACTATCTTTCTTTGTTTCTTATTTTTCATTGTAGGAAGAAAAGTAAGAAACAAAGAAAATAATACATTACGTACATATAAAAAAATACTTTAGCAATCGAATATAAAAATAAATCGTTTTAGAAAACTGGTGATGCTAGTATTATTTTGACACAAACGATTTTTATAGCGATCAAGAAGTTTCAATTTATTTGTAGTTATTATTTGACCTTTGATCGACGATGTTTGAACAGTTTGCTTGACAGAATTCAACTAGTTTAATTAGTACCAAACCCGCTGCATTCTCTGCCCAACTCGGAACTCGGGGGTTTTGCTGTTCGTCCCCACTAACACAAACTATTTATACCCTTTTGACTATGTAAAAATGTTATACCTCAGAAACTACCGAGAAACAATTGTTTAACAACTTTTTTGAAAATTTATTTCTACTTCCAGCATATCCAGAACAATGGAGTAGAAGCCGATGAAGTACATAAAACGAATCTCCTGACTTCTAAGAAATCAGATTATTGCCGCGATGATAGGCTGTTTATTGTATGACTCACGCCATGGTTATAAAACGAATTAATATTACTCTTTTCAAAATTTATATTCTTTAAACAAGTTAGTTAATTATCCTTCTCATAAAAAAAAAGATTGTGTCAATCTTAATATTCTGAACACTTCATGTGTCACTCATTCAACCTTAATGTGTAAGTGAACCTAGAAGATCCTAATGCTTCTCTCTTTCCTTGGTACTTTTTGTGGAGCTTGGGAATGGAGACTGCGAGTTTTTTTAATAAATTCTCAAAAACTTATTAACTAATTATAATTTATACTAAATTCTCAGTATATTCATTTTAAAAAAGAAAGAATAAACTTTCGGCCAGATTTAAATTTGGGTGGGTGAAAGAGCTATTATATCTTAGTATTCTATTAACTGAAAATAAAAAGTCAAAGTTTCTAAATGAACAGCTTCTTATCCAGACAATAGCAGAACTTAAAAAATTAAAGCTCAGTTTTTTCTTGGTGGGGATAAACGATAGATCATTGACATGTCTATATATAATCTACTGCTTCTGATAACAAAACTGTCATATTTTTGTTCAAAGCAACACCACGAGATCGTGCCAAAAAAGCGCTAACATATAAAAAATGTAGGCAAAACGTGATATTTTTCATTTAAATCAATATAGCTCTTAAACGGTAGGCCCTAGCGACAAATGTTATATAAGAAAAAATATTTTTCATAATATCTCTGATAAGGAAACTATTGTCATATTTTCGATCCTTGCAACACCAACAGAGCTAGCTAGAGCGTGTCAAATGTTTACATTACATTTACATGTCAAAAAAACATTTCACTGTCGTATTAGGACAGTGAGAAAGGTTAAAATTCAATGACAAACGTATTACCGCTGCCACCTGAGTGAAGAGTTAAGGCCCTTCCCAATCCTATAAATAATTTTAAGGATAATTCAAAAGAATGCACTTTTACTAAAATAAAATTGCGTGAGTTCAACATGTCTAGTTAAATCTTCGTTAAATTTCCTCTAGCTTGATATAACAACAGGACACGCCCAAAGAGCTGAATCTCACAGGAGACCCCTAGTCTAATGTTGTATCGAAGTTACAAGTTAAAAGATTTACCGATTGAAATGAGAATACAAATGTATTAGAATATGAGTTACAATGATTTAGTGATGTTTGTCTTCGAGAGCTGCCGAAGCAAGTGAATCTAGTATTCGTCTGCTTAGTTATTTTTCGGATCGTCTTTTTAAAGAGAATTATTTATTTTCACATATTTGATTCGATTACAAATACAATAAATTTTTAATACAAGTTACATAATTTTGTATGATAAATGTTCATAATTATATGAAGGATATGTATACACAATTTATTACATTTGGTAATAAACCAGTTTATAGATAACATCGAAATATTTTAACTATGTTACTGCCTTTGTAAATAATGTTCGAAAGACAAAATTATTACTTTCAAAATTAAATTTAAATTTTTATTTCTTTAATAAAAAAAATGAAAGAATAAAATATTGAACACAGGTATTAGGAATATTGAAATTTTATAATTTTTATTTAATTTAACTTTAGTTTTTTTTTTTATTTGAACAAATAAAATAAACGAGTAACGGCTTTGATCAGTTACATATCCCTTCCAGTTAAATATATATTATATATATATATATATATATATATATATATATATATATATATATATATATATGTGTGTGTATTTAATGGAACATTATCCGGTTCTGAATTCAACACAAAATAAACGTAGTAAATTATTTTGGTTGGTTACAGTACAATGTAATAACTTTTTGAATGTATTGAATTGTTTTTAAAATGTTGCCCAAATGTTTTAATAAGATGAAGTTAGTTGCCTTGGAATAAATCTTAGTAACTTTTGATATTAATGACCATGAAATCCCTTATATGAAAATTTGTTGTTTAAGAGAACTCAGAAAATGAAATTAGGACGCTCTGAGAGGTTACGGTGACGCTAAGAACACGCTAAGTGAAGGATATTGTATAAGATCTCACCTACAAGAAGGCTCCCTTTAGAGGGCTCAGGGAATGGAATTAATATGTTCTAGAAGGGTAGAGTATTTAGTACAAGTTGCAGCGTATCACAATACCCAGGTCCCTTGAATTGGTAATCTTCATCGGAAGCACTGCGCAATAGCGGTAGTTCTAGTAAAGTTGTGGAGAACCGAGTTTTATGAGAGTAGTTGAGATGGTTCTCATCAGTGTTGGGCATATTTATATTCGTAAATACAAATACGAATTTATTCACACAGAGTATACCTATGAATATGAATACAAATATATTCGTATTCACATGTATGAATATAAATATATTCGTATTCGCATCTGTGAATATAAATAATTGTATTTATACGTATAAACTGTGAATACGGTTGTATTTACACGTTATGAGTATAAATACAATTGTATTTACACGTCTTGAGTGTGAATACAGATGTATTTACACGTCTCTAGTGTGAATACAGATGTATTTACACATCTCGAGTGTGAATACAGTTTTATTTACACGCCTCGAGTGTGAATACAGTAGTATTTAAACATAATAATGCTGATAATAGTTTATTTTAAAGTATAAATTGCGAAGTTGTATTCACTTGTATAAAGTGTGAATACAGTAGTATTTATAGGTGCAAATTCTGATAACAGTTGTATTTTCATGTATAAATTGTGAATTCATTTGTATTCACTCGTAAAAAGTGTAAATACAGTAGTATTTATATGTATTAATGCTGATAACAGTTGTATTTTCAGGTATAAATTGTGAATTCAGTTGTATTCATTCGTAAAAACTGTGAATAGAGTAGTATCAATATGTATTAATGCTGATACCAGTTGTATTTTCATGTATAAATTGTGAATTCAGTTGTATTCATTCGTAAAAACTGTGAATAGAGTAGTATCAATATGTATTAATGCTGATACCAGTTGTATTTTCATGTATAAATTGTGAATTCAGTTGTATTCATTCGTAAAAACTGTGAATAGAGTAGTATTTATATGTATTAATGCTAATACCAGTTGAATTTTCATGTATAAATCGCGAATTCAGTTGTATTCATTCGTAAAAAACTGTATTATAATAGTTGTATTTTCATGTATAAAGTCAGTATCATTCGTAAAAAATGAATAGAGTAGTATTTGTATGTATTAATGTGATACCAGTTGTATTTTCATGTATTCATTCGTAAAAACTGTGAATACAATAGTATTTGTAATATTGTGAATTCAGTTGTATTCATTCGTAAAAACTGTGAATAGAGTAGTATTAAAATGTAATAATTTTGATAACAATTGTATTTTCATGTAGGAATTGCGAATTCAGTTGTATTCACTCGTAAAAAGTGTGAATACAGTAGTATTTATATGTAATAATGCTTATAACAGTTAAATTTCATATAGAAATTGCGAATTCAGTTGTATTCACTCGTAAAAAGTGTGAATACAGTAATATGTAGAAATTGCGAATTCAGTTGTATTCACTCGTAAAAACTGTGAATAGAGTAGTATTAAAATGTAATAATTTTGATAACAACTGTATTTACAACTAATACAAATACATGAATGAATGTGAATAGTGAATAGTGAATACATGTATTACATACAAATACAACTGTATTTATATGTAATAATGCTGATAACAGTTTATTTTCATGTATAAATTGTGAATTCAGTTGTATTTATTTATAAAAACTGTGAATACAGTAGTATTTATATGTAATAATTTTAATAACAGTTTATTTTCATGTATAAATTGCGAATTCAGTTGTATTCATTCGTAAAAACTGTGGATACAGTAATATTTACATGTAATAATGCTGATAACAGTTTAATTTCATATAGAAATTGAGAATTCAGTTGTATTCACTCGTAAAAAGTGTGAATACAGTAGTATATATGTATATAATAACAGTTGTATTTTCATGTAGAATTCACAATTTTTACGAGTGAAACCAACTGAATTCGCAATTTCTACATGAAAATACAACTGTTATTAAAACTATTACATATAAATACTACTGTATTCACACTTTTTACGAGTGAATACAACTGAATTCGCAATTTCTACATGAAAATACAACTGTTATCAGAATTTGCTCCTATAAATACTACTGTATTCACACTTTATACAAGTGAATACAACTGAATTTGCAATTTATACTTTAAAATAAACTGTTATCAGAATTTGCTCCTATAAATACTACTGTATTCACAGTTTTTACGAGTGAATACAACTGAATTCGCAATTTCTACATATTACTGTATTCGCTACGATATGAATACTGTGAAAATACGAGTGAATACAACTGAATTCGCAGTTTCTACATGAAAAAACAACTGTTATTAGAATTTGCTCCTATAAATACTATTGTATTCACACTTTATACTAGTGAATACAACTGAATTCGCAATTTATACTTTAAAATAAACTGTTATCAGAATTTTCTCCTATAAATACTACTTTATTCACACTTTATACAAGTGAATACAACTGAATTCGCAATTTATACTTTAAAATCAACTGTTATCAGCGTTATTATGAATAAATGCTACTGTATTCACACTTGAGGCTTGTAAATAAAACTGTATTCACACTCGAGATGTGTAAATACATTTGTATTTTTACTCGAGACGTGTAAATACATCTGTATTCACACTCAAGACGTGTAAATACAATTTTATTCATACTCATAACGTGTAAATACAACCGTATTCACAGTTTATACGTATGAATACAATTATTTATATTCACAGATGTGAATACGAATATATTTATATTCATACATGTGAATACGAATATATTTGTATTCATATTCATAGGTATACTCTGTGTGAATAAATTCGTATTCGTATTTACGAATATAAACATGCCCAACACTGGTTCTCATTCCCTCTTGATTCATGAGAATTTATAATTTAAAGAATAAATTGGGTTTTTACAAATATCAGTTTTCTATTATTGTCATAGTTTATATCAGTACATTTTTAAGAGAGATGGGCCGACTAGCCTTTAAAGGCTGTTTTTGTAGTCGGCAAAAAGCTCCAAGTCGGCCATTTGTATTTATTTATATTACTACGCTTAATAATAGGTTGATTGAAATGAAAACATGGCCTTTATTGATTATATATTTTTTTTCAGAAGAGTTAATTTATCATACATTAATAATCAAAATTTAAGAAAGGTTATGATATTAACAAAATAATAATTCGATAACTTCTATAATACTGAATAAAGAACTTACGTAACATACTACTTTTTTAATTCAAATTTTGTATTCGTACCATAATTAAAAAAAAAAAATAATTCTTCTTGAAATGTGATATAAACGCAGCAACACGAAAAGGAAACTGCTATTTTAGTAATTTTCATACTTTTTTATTTACAATGACATGTAAGCTTTTTTTGTGTTGTAGACAGGGTTTGATATCAATAATTATTTTTTTCCAATAAATCATATAATAATTATTAAATTATTTCCGATTTATAAATAAAATTTTCAATTGATTTTTGATGTTTATTGATTAGATTAAAAATTATGATCACTCACTGAATGATACGGTATTGCATAAATAATAATGATTAAATTGAGATCAAAAAAATGTTGATCAGAAAATAAAAATCACCTTTTACACGCAAATTGATTAATATTTTTTGTATAGATCGTTAAGTTTGTACGATCGTTGTTAAGGATTTGATTACAACTGTGTTCTCAATATCCCAATATTTTTTTTATATTTTTAATTTTATGTATAAATAATATTTTTTTTTGTAAGCCAAAATTTGTAATGGATTTTAAAAGTAAAGATGTTCTGTTGCTGATAGTTGACTATATTATTCTAAACCTACTACTCCAGACTCAAAATATATCATGGAGATGATTCAAAAAATTTAAATTTCTGATTTAGAAAGGAATTACTCAAAAATTATTATTATTGTTAATTGTGAAAATTTCGTCCAAAAATAATGATCAGCATTTGATTTTTATCACTTATGATTAAAAATCAAAATCGATCTTGATAAAAATCATCAAATGATTTTAAAAATTCCAAATAAAAATTTTGATTGGATTCGATTTTTGTTTTTATGTTTTTTAATTATCGATTTCAAACTCTGGTTTTAGATATTAACAATTTGTCAATTAGTTTTTGAACTCTATATCTTTTTCTACATGATTCAATCCCACATTTTACAATTAACTTTCTAAGCTATGTAAAGTAAAGTTCTTACTTTTGCATGTCAAGTTTCTGACGAACCCCCTGTTCAGAACCTTGACACTCTGTGTTGGATAAAGATAGTGCAGGAGTGGTGCACCATGTAATAGTGAGGGTCTGAGTATGGCTTTGTAAAGTAAGAGTTTGAGCCTGAGTGAAAGAGTAGGTGCGTAGAGTAGGTGTTTGAGTTGATATGTGGTGCTTTTGACTACATGTATTCTGTGATTGACGTGTGCTGTGAATGACAGGTGTGATTCAAGTTTCATGCCTAGGTATGTTAGGTGTTGTGATGTTTTTGATTGGCTGACCGTTGAGAGTGAGCTGTTTCTGTGGTGTTTTCTTGTAAGAGAATGTGATAGCGTCTGTTTTTTGTGTGTTGATGTGAATGTTGATGTCGTGTAGCTGTTCTGTGATCAGTTGGGCTGCCTGTTGGGCCTTGCGCATTGCGTGTTTCGCATTCATGCTCGCTGAGTATACAGCAATGTCATCAGCATATGCGGCTATCTGGACTTTGTCCAGCTTCTGTCCGACTATATGAGCCGTGTAGATGTTGAATAGTATGGGCGCAAGGACCGAGCCCTGAGGTACACCGCAGGTGACTGGTCTAGGGGCGGATATGTCATTTCTAACCCGAACTGAGAAGGTTCGGTTAGTCAGGTAGCTACCAATAATGTCGACCAGTTGGTCTGGAAAGTTCAGGAGCCTAAGTCGATTAATGAGGATTGGGTGTGACACAGAGTCAAACGCTTGGGTGCAGTCGAGAGATATCATTGCTGTGGCAAGGTTCCTATTGAGGTTAGAAGCAGCATCAAACTGCAGTTTTGCTACATGGTGATAGCAGCTAACTCCACGCGAAAAACCTGTCTGTTCAGGCGGGATAACGTCGTGTGTGTCGCAGTGTTTTCGAAGGTGTATGAGAATAAGTTTCTCATATATTTTTGAAATGTGACTGAGGAGACTGATGGGCCGGTATTCTTCGGGTACAGTGCCTCTTTTGCGGGGTTTTAGGAGTGGAACGACAATAGCATGTTTCCATTCCGTGGGGAAATACCTGAGGCGGGTGCACGAGTTATAAATGTTGAGGAGAAACATGTGGGCTTTCCTAGGTAAAAATCTGAGAAGGACATATGATATGTTATCTTGTCCTGTGGCTTTGTTTGCCCTCGTGTTTCTAATGGATGCAGTCAGGTCATTATACGACGAGAAAAGAGGGTTCTGAAGAGGGTCTGTCTGGGGGATGTGGCTGTAGATTGAGTCTGTGCGTGAAGCGTCTCGTTCTGTGTAGTAGTCTGATATTACTGTGGCCTGATCTGCTGGAGTAAGGAGTTCGTCGCCCCGGGTGATCTTCACCGATTTTGACTTGGTGTTGTGACTTCGGACTAATTTCCAGAAGTTTTTTTTGTGGTCGTAATGAGTGCGGCGAAGTTGTTCGTGCCATAAGGACGTCTTCCACTGCGACATGAGGGTGCTAATCTGTCGTGTGAGACTGTTTATGATAGGTCTGTATGTTGGGTCTTGTGTTCTGTACCATATGTTTTTTTAATGTTGTTTCTTTGTTTTATGAGTGTGAGTATGTGCTGTGGTGGTTTGCGTAGGTGAATGGGTGTAGGGTTGAATGTTGGTATAGATGCTGATGCTGCGTCGTGTATTATGTTTTCGAGTGTGTGTATGGCTGTGTCAATATCTGTTGTTTTGTGGAGTGGGGTGATGGTGGGTGTGTTTTTGTATATGTGTGATTTGTAGAGTTTCCAATCTGCATGTTTAAAGTCGTATCTAGGGTGAGTGGGTGGTGTTACTCCAGTGTGACGTCCTAGTTCGTATAGTGCTGGTATGTGATCGTTGTTACTGAACTCTATGGTGCTGCAGTTGGTGAATCGGTGTGGCTGTTGTGTGAGGAGTAGGTCTAGTGTAGAGGTGTATGATGGATTTGAGTGCTGTCTGTATGTGTAAGCGTCTGGGTGAATAACAGTGTATTTTGTTTTAGTGAGGTGGTTTCCTAGTGCGTTGGGTCTAGAACAGTTCCATGCATGGTGTCTGGCGTTCAGGTCACCTACTATTATGTGTTGTCTGTCTGTTTCTGTGTTCTTCAGAAAAGTCTTAAGTGTGTCTAACTGTCCTTTTGGGCTTCTGTAGATGCATGTAATTTTGTATGTGTGTTTTAGTTTAACTTGTATGGTGATGGCTGTGTGTTTGTCATCGTGTAATGTTTTCCTGTCCATTAGCCGTGACGGTATGTCATGTCGTACTAATAGTGCGACGCCTCCTTGAATAGGCGAGTCGAGTCTGTATTTGACACCAGCGCCACCACCGGTCCGCTGGCAACTAACAACCGGACCGTAACCAAGACATACCAACGGACAAATCAGAACCCACTGGCCACTGGTCAGAAATGTGACCACAATGATATTTTCTCTTTTAAGTCGTAAGTGTAAATAGTTAGAAGTTTTCCTTACTACATGATTTAGGTGAGTCCCATCACTCTTTCTGAAACCTATAGCTCAAGATATCATCACAAACTTCCTGTTGGCCTTACAGTGTACCATGTACAGAAGAAGGCCAAACATCCCTAGAAATTCCTAAATTCCATCCAACTCAAGAAAGCATCCAATAGGAGCTAGGGAATTTTACTTAGAAAAGATTCCGTTACACACCGCACAGTAGGACGAAACCGGTGATTATTCGGACATGTCATTATAATAAAGTTTAATTTTTCAAAAAATTGGAATATCGATCATTTTATGTGTAGAATTTAATGATGAAGTCTTTTTCTTGATATGCATTAAGCAAAAATAACTTATAAACTATAACTAATAATATAAATTACATTTTATTATGAAATTATAATTGTAATTGTTTTCCCCTTTCCATTTTTCTAACGTCGTTTACATAGAGCGGAACGAATAAACAGTCTATATAATTTTACCTACTTCGAACTTTATACATTTTTTTCTGCTCATTTTTCTTCATTTACTTTTTTCTTCAATCTTTATTCAATTTATCAATTAGCTTATAACTTAACTCTATGATTACTGTTTAAATTTCATCTTAACTCAATTATTTTAAATTGTATTATTCTAAAAATAATTGACTATTAACAAAACAGTGTTAATAAAAAATCCAGCTCAATTAGAAAACAACTTGAAAATTAATTCAGTAGATCCTAGGGATCATTGTGATATTACTGACAAAAAAATAATCAAACTAGGTCTCATCCACGACACACCAAACAATAATCGCGAGTTGGGTTCCGAGAAAGACAACAACCAACAGCCTACTGGTGATTTACAGAATCAGGAGTCTAATACGGGTAATACAATGGGGTCCTAACCGTAAAACTGATGCAAGAGGAAAAATTTTAGAATCAATAATGGATGAATTTTCCCTCTGTTGTGCAGTCCCTGTGAGCCATCCTTCTATAGCAGAGCTCACAAAACTTGGACTTCAATTGACCTTTGTCTAGCCTCTCATTCTTTCCCCATCATCCCACAGTCCTATTTCCACTGTGATCTCGCTGATAGTGATCACGTACCTCTCATATTATCGCTGCAAATTGATCCATTTCTTCCAACTTCTTTTGGGAAATGGAGGATAGATAAAGCTAACTGGGAGGGTTACTTCCAAGCTTGTTCGGATTTTTTTCAAAAAACTATGTGATTTCCCCTTATCACGGTGAAAATATTGAAGCGTTTACATCGAAGATTGTGGAATTTGCTGAACAGTTTGTTCCTAAAACGAAGCCATCCAACCATCTGAGGAAAGTTCCTTGGTGGTCCCATGAGTGTCGCTCCGCCCTGACAAAAAGACACAAAGCCCTAAAACTCTTAAAATCTCACCCTTCGTTAGCTAACCATATTAATTACCATAAAGCCAAAGCAGAAGCACGATGGGTTATCAACCAGGCAAAAAAAAAATCTTGGACTAAATTTATTTCCTCTATTTCATCACCCGTATCAGCAAAAATATTTTGGAATAAAATAGGAGCTATCAAGGGCAGACGCGGAGGGGAGGCGTCAAGTAAGGCACTTGACTACCATGCTCCCGGGCCCGAGTTCGAGTCCGACTGAAGGCAGAAAATTTATTTTCTGTTATTTCGGCCGTGGATCGAATTCGAGGTCGGGAGACCCTCCTGGGGCACACCCAGCCTCCTAAAAAGTGGGTACCCTTAATTGGGGAAAAACCTGGCGGTTGAGCGTGGTTCTGGCCAAACCACCTCCTTTCACAACCGTTGGCTTAGAAACAGTACAGCCTACCTAAGTACTGAACCCGAGACCCTTCATGGGTTGTAAGTGGTACAGGGTTTTTTTTTTTTATCATGGGCAGACAAGTCAACAAAATTCCGAGGTCAATCACCTACAACGATATAACTTTTACTGAACCCAAGGACATTGTCAATGCTTTTGGACAACATCTTTCTAGTATCACGAAAAATATTGTGGCACATAAACTTATTCAGAGTTCTCCTAACTCAAACCATGATAATGAGTCATACAATCTTCCCTTCACGATGGAAGAACTAAAATATAGTATAAAATATTCTCATTCCAAATCTCCAGGTCCAGATCAGGTTCACATGGAATTTATAAAAAAATTGCCCCCGATAGTGATTAACTTGTTACTAAAACTCCTGAATAATATGTGGATGAACAGGGATTTCCCTAAAATATGGTCAACGGCAACGATAGTACCATTACTCAAACCCAATAAAGACCCTAGATTGGTCCAGAGTTACAGACTTATCTCTCTCACTTCGGTTCTGAGTAAGATAACCGAAAAAATAATTAATCGCCGCCTTTCATGGGAATTAGAAACTCGTAAATTACTAGACAACGAACAATTTGGATTTCGCAAACATAAATCAACAACTCATCTCCTTTTCAAATTTAACTCATATTTAAAATCGTCATTCAATAAAAATCAACACGTCTTTGCTGTTTTTCTGGACTTAAAAAATGCCTTTGATTCATGTTGGAGAGGCAAAATTATAGAGACCTTAAAGTCATGGGGTTTCTCTGGGAACATTTTGTACTTCATTCAAAATTTTCTTTCAAATCGTAAATTCATGGTACGAACAGGTTCAGTTGTTTTTTTTTTTTTTTTTCCGACAAATTTGACTTATATAATGGAGTACCTCAAGGATCTGTCTTAGGTCCCACACTATTTAACATCGCTATTAATGACATAAGAAGATTTGTTCAAGTTCCCGTTAGAATCTCATTATACGCTGATGACGTTTTAATTTATTATAGCTCCTCCGATATTAACCTTGGCCAATTAGTAATACAGGAATCCCTTAACAACCTAGAAAAGTGGGCCACCTGCCATGGGTTTAACTTCAGCCCTTCCAAATCTTCCGCAGTTCATTTTTGCAGAATTCGAAAATGCACGCAACCATTCACCGCACATCTTGGGAATCAAATTCTAAGTAAACCTAATTTTATCAAATATTTAGGGGTCATCTTTGATTCAAGGCTGTCATGGAAACCTCATACCGATGAACTAATTTCAAAGTTATCCAAAATATCTAATGTAATGAAAGTACTCTCTTCCTCAACCTATGGCTGTGACAGAACCTCCTTATTGAGAGTATATAGGTGCTTGATTAGACCTGTCATCGATTACGGTTGCGAAATTTACGGAGATTCTTCTAAAAGAATTTTACAAAGATTAGACTCAGTACACCATTCAATGATCCGCAGGGCGACTGGAGCGTTTATTACCAGTCCTATTAATAGTTTACTCTGGGAGGCAGATGAGTGGCCCCTTGAACTACGCAGACACTATCTTTTATTAAAATTATTAGGCCGTATTAAAGCAAGTTCACAGTACTTTGAATTTTCGTGTTACAAATTACCATCCTGTATCTCTAGCTATCCTCCATTATCCGACTCATATTCTTTTCCACCGTTATATCCATTATCTCCAAACACTTTACCACCATGGACAGCTCATACAATATCTTTTGATTTTTCTTTGAACCGGATTAAGAAAATAAACAGTCCTCCCGAGGCCCATAGACAAAGTTTCTTAAATCTGCTCGTTAACCGTTATATTGATTATGTCTGCCTTTACACGGATGGCTCAAAAGACAAGGCGAGTGTTGGATGTTCAGTCATTCTTCCTTCTAAAACCATCCGGTACTGTCTTCCAAACATTTACTCTATCTTTTCCGCCGAACTATTTTCAATCTATCTCTGTATGAATATTATTGAAAATTTGGACAGTAGACAATTTCTAATCTGCAGCGACTCTTACTCCGCCCTTCAGGCAATCCAAAACTTTCATTCAACAGAAAACCCTATCGTAATGAAAATAATGAAATTAGCCCTCAACATGAATAAAAATATTAAATTTCTTTGGGTCCCTAGCCACACCAATATAGAAGGAAATGAATTGGCCGACATAAGCGCAAAAGAAGGAAGAACTATGTTCCCTTTTCCCAATAGCCAAGTCACTCTTTACGACTTTAATAAATCTATATTTAACTTGTGCAGAGAGGCATGGATCAACGTCTGGGCAAAAGTGCCTAATACTAATAAAATGAAAAGGTTATACGAAAACTTTCTTCCAGTAACACCTTTCCCAATAAACAGGAGAGAACAAACAGTAATTACGCGACTTAGAATTGGACACACCAAGTTGACCCACCGGCATTTACTTGAGGGCAATCTTCCACCAAAATGCACTACCTGCAACTGCCTGCTAACAATGGATCATCTTATCAATGATTGTACCCGAATTTTACCATCCAGGACATCGTTGAATCTTCAAGGATACCGAGAAGCTTTGGAACCCGATAACTGGAATAAACTTTTTACCCTACTCAGAGATAACCACTTGTTTCAGCTAATATAATTTTGAATTCAAACAACTGATAAAATTTAATGTTAAATTGTATTGTTTAATGTTGTAATGTGTAATTGTTTAAAATGTTTAATTGTAAATTAAATTGTGTAATGATTAATTGTAATAGCTAACATAATGAAATATAGAATTGTAGAAATAATCTAGTGTAATGTTGTAGTAATAATGAGATAGTGATAATGTATTGTAATGTAATGTAATGTTGAATTGTAGCAACCAGCATAATTGTAATTTTGAATGTTAATAAGTAACATAATGTAATGGTGCCTCTAGCCTAAGTTGCTGTACACGGCACCTAAAATTGTAATTAAATAAAATAAATAAAAATAATTGATGTATTATTATAAAAATAGTATGTATGAGTATTTATTTACATATGAGTATATGCCTTATGTCGAGAAATATATGCATGAGAACGCGTAGAAATCTATGCACCCACTGCAGAGTGCCTATTACCCATTACTGCAATGTGGAGAAACTTAAATAAATAAATAAAAATAACTAAGACTAAATATGCCTAGACAAGGGCAAAGTCAGACATATTCGGACAATAATGGAACGTATTTCTCTTATTAAATACCTAAGGTAAAAACCTGTAAAGTTCATATTTTAGAAGAATTTGGAGGTTTTCTTTAACACGCTAAACCTAATTCCAGGAGATCAAACCAGGAAAGACAGTTTGTACAACATATATTTGTTTTAAACTCAGTCTAAATATACTTAGTAGCAGTCGTATTCCATACACCATGGTATACTTTTTTTATTTTTCTCACCTCCAAAATTTACTTTTTAATTTTAAGGAAAAAACGTTCTACAACTTTTTTGGTTGTATTTGGAATTTTGGAGTTTGGAGAAAACAATTCGCTGTTTTCTTGTGGTATAATGTACTCGAAATAACCTGAAAGTTACTGAGACAAACAAATATCATTGTTTTATAAGATCTTATTTTTTTCTAATAATAAAACCAACACTAGCAATTTTTTCTTAGTTTGAATAGACTTGTACGAACTAGAAAGAAATCGGTTATTTGATATTATGAGATTTAATTATCAGTAAAATTAAAAAAGTTACAGGAACAATCAAAATTACTAGATACGATTTCGTGCATTTTTATGTCAGTAATCATATTTTTTTTTTTTTTTTTTCATCTCAAAGACAGCATTTTCGCAACGTATTTCTGGAACATCCCCACATTTTCTAATTCATAAGAGGTTAGAAAATGGTGCAAAGTCGGGGTTTGAAATAAAAAAACAATTAATTTTACATACTTGTCAGGGAATTCGGGCCATTAAAAAAAAATGAAATATAAGATAAACATAAACTTGTACTTACATGTCCATACGGCTATAAAGCTATAAACTAAAACCATAAAGTCAACCGAATCCAAAAGGATCGGCTTGGCTGACTAGTAGGCCAACTAATAGGCCTTTCAGCTAACCGAATTGTCTGCGTGTGACTAGTCGGCCCATTTTCGCCTGGCTTTAAATTTGGAGTTGAATTCGTTTGGTCATCTCCTAGATTCTTTCATTTCAAATTCCGCCACGAAATAAGCTTCAACCCACATAAGCTCGATTTGAAGCACCGACCTTCTGTACCACGCGATATGGTCATCGAGGTCCGAACATAAATATTATTTTATCTCTATAAACAAGTATCTGGCGTATAAACACCATAGTAAGGGCCATGATTTGGAGGTATATAAATATACTTCCCCAATAATGGCATCCCTTGTGGGGAATTAATGCTGAATATACGGCATATATTCGTTTTCCCATGGGAGTGGAGAAGGGGGTTGCTATATTTTATATTCGAAAATATCAATTAGAGGATTCCTGATAAATACTCAGCGATACTTTTAGGGTACTGTATTTTTTACAATGATTGAGTATTGCAAACACCATTATAGTGACTAAAAGTCATAAAAAATACTTCTTTTCTTCATTCATGAAAATTCACAAAATTTTAATTTTTCGTAATATGAGAAATTTCGTTTGTATCATTGCACTGTTGAAAAAAATGTAAACGTGACTTGCTATTTATGATGTCAATCTTACTATAGTGTGCGTCAAACAATGCCTTCTTGGAATAGTTCTATAGATTGCGTTCGATGAAAGGACAAACAACATCGAGGGTCTTTAGAATCCTTCTATCTACGTTTCTTTCTTTTTAGTTTTGGTAATTTAAAATATATATATATATATATATATATATATATATATATATATATATATATATACATATATATATATATTAAATAAGTTATATTTTTTAAGGAATTTTATTATTATTTCGATATATTTACTATTATCACCTAGAATGCTAGGGATTCTATGTAATCCTACTTCCTAAAAATAACTATCCCATACAGGGCACTCCTCTAGAATGTGTTTAATTGTTAGTTGTATACTGCATGAAAACTAGTTTGGTGGATTGTCCTTTGTTATAAGACACCATGAGTGAGAGGTGTATGGCCGATTCTAAGTCTAGTTATAACTTAACAGCTTCTTATTTTCTATTGTTACGGTTAGAGCTTTTCCATATATTTTTAATAGATTTCAGTTTGTTTTGTTCTTTTATGTTTACCCAAAGCTAGGCCCAGGCAATTTTGGCTCTTTAAACTATTGCAAATGTCAGATATGAAATATTTGTGATTTCTATTGAGGATAATGCTGATCCCTTCGCTGCTCGATCTATGCTTTATTTCCTTTAATTCACAAGAGTGGCGTAAATTTTTCAGATTAATTTTCAAGCCAATAAACTTGGGCTTTCTTTACTATATAGTCTTTTGTATAAATATTTTTTAATGCCATTAGAGCAGATAGAGAATCTGTGCTTATTAAAAAGTTTTCTTTTTCACATGGCATAATATAATATAGCACTGCACAAATCGCATACCATTCGGCAGTGAAGTTACAGGCTAGAGAGGAAAGTTTATACTTGATGATGCTGGAGTCTGATACAAAGGCGCATCCAATATTATTCTGTAATTTGGAACCATCTGTGTAAATGTATTTTCTATTACTATATTTGTCCTTACTTTAAGTCCTACTATTTAAGTCCTGTAGTGACATTTTTAGTGAATTTTTGGAATTTTAAATTTATTGAAGGTAATTTTAAAGTCCATAGGGGGAATCAAATTGATTAATTCGCAGGGAGCTGATATCTTCGATATATGTACTAGCTCTAATACCCAACGGAGCAGGTAGTGGTTTTACAGAAATCGTCTTCTTTTTCGTTGAAAATTTGTCTCGACATGGGGTTATTATTATTGATTTTTAGCCTTCTCATATATCCGCAGCCGAGTTGATGTCTTCTTAAAGCGAGAGAAGCTATGCCAGCTTCAAAATATAAACTATTTACTGGACTGTAAAAACGAAATTTTATTTCTGGAGATTGAATTAAGTAAATTGCTGATTTTTTCTTTATTTTTCTGAAAAAAAAACAAAAAAAAACACTCCATTACACACAACAGTAGAAAAAATATTAACCGGTAGCTACATATGTTAACGGTTATAAAGCTATAAACGAAGTCACCCGAATTCCAATTGAAGAAATGATGACTAGTCGGCCCAAGTCACAGATAACCTTTCTAATAAATTATGAATTTAGTTATATATTTGTAATTTATGAACTTTTAATTGCTTGGTATCGCATAATACGCGAATGAGTTTGATAGCCTAATGTTAACGAGAACCGATCGCTAACTTAACATTGCCATGAATTATTCTGAGGTAAAGGGATTTTCTTAGGGAAGAGGAAATCGGCTTTTCCTAAATAAGGGAGGAATCTTTAAGGTTCGCCCGCTCCGGAAATTTTCTGAATGGCTTCATTACGGGGCCACAGCTTCACTTCTCCAATGGTGAAAATTTTATTCATTCCTTTTCTTTTAGCAAGTTAAAACAGATGGTTTAAATTTTTTTTTTTTTTCGTGTTTGATGGTTTAGATTTTATACCTAAGATTGTTTTAAAAAAAAAAAATGATATATTTATATATACGTAAGATTGTTTAACGTGATTTTATTCTCTGTGAAACACTGAACATGAAACACTTTAAACACGATAACAATGAACAAAACAAACTTTTAGCACTAGATTTATCACATATGTTTTATTAAAAGTCTGCACACACAGAAGGTTTAACAGTGTTATTATCGCAAACTTATGTATATATATATATATATATATATATATATATATATATATATATATATATATATATATATATATATCATATTATCAATGTATTCGTTAGTGCTTTTATTTTTTTACCGTGCAAACATTATTTTTAACTTTTATCATTGCACGGGTGTCTTTCTAGATGTTGAACAGGCCTTTGATCGGGTATGGCATTCAGGACTGTTTTATAAACTTCGCCAATTCCTTACATCTACACATTTCCTCATCCTCCGTTCCTACCTTACTGATAGAGTATTTAAAGTTAATCACAATTCTAAATACTCATCTATCTTTCCCCAGACCACTGGTATTCCTCAAGGTAGTATCCTGGGTCCCATCCTTTATACAGTGTATACAGCTGATATCCCGACCCATCCTAATACTATCCTCACAACCTATGCTGATGACACCAGCGTGTTATCAGTCAATGAAGATCCATTTGCTGCAGCCCAGACACTCCAGTCACATATCACTTCGCTTGAAGAATGGTGTCATAACTGGAGAGTTAAGATAAATCCTAGCAAATAACCTTTACTCTCCGTCGAAAACCTACCTCATCCTGTCCTCCTGTTTCCTTTAATGGCGTACCGCTAAATAATGTGGAACAAATACGATACCTGGCATTTTATATGGACAAGAGACTTACCTGGAACTCTCATACAAGATTGAAAAGACAAGAAGCTGCACGTCGATTTCGACTGTTACAACACTTACTTGACAAACGTTCAAATCTCCCGATTCACTACAACAAACTTATCTATATGACAATTATCAGACCTATTTGAACTTACGGTATAGAGTTATGGGGATCCACCAAACCATCGAATTCTTACCGCATCCAATCACTCCAATCCAAAATCCCTAGAAAAATCCTTAATGCTCTTTACTTTGTCACATATGAAATCATCCACAATGACCTTAATATCCCATACGTCGCTGATTTGGCACGATACAGATACCTCCCCTTTCGTAATAAAATCATTCCTCATCCAAATCCACTTGTTGCACAACTTGCTTCCCATTCCATTCCTGGCAATCCTCCGAGGCGCCTGAAAAGAAGATGGCCTCGGGATCTTCATTTGTAAATTTCATTAGAGTACTACCAATGGGTAGTTCCTCTACAAGTCTTAATCATGTTATCATATTGCATTGTATACAGCATATTTACTGGATGTATTTTCTAATACAGTTGTAAATTTCAATTAATAAAAGATTAAAACAAAAAAAAAAAATTTTACCATAAATCATATCAAAGTTATTTATTTTTATCTTTTACAATACATCATGTCAAACAGTGTTTTACCATGAAGACTACTTTCCTTCCTTTACTTTTTATTTATTTTTTTTCTGCTCTGTTTCTTGTTTTATTTCTGTTACCTTAATACGAAAAATTGTATTAATTCTTATTTGGGTTATCCTATTTTAGAAATTTTCTAGGCTAGATATGATATCAGTTTCTATTATGTAATGTTATTAAGGACATTGTCCCTGAATAAAATATTTTTTTCTATTTTATTCTCTTTATTTTATTGGAGTTCTGGCAATGGCCAGATTCTACGCTCAGCCACAACTGGGTTCACCTAGTAACGCAGCTTAAAGTAAGCAATTGAAAATTATTTCGTCAATTACTAAAGCTGAAACCTTCAGTCTGCTACTATGGATTGGGTGGCTGCAGGTCACGTATGAGCATAATTGGACATCCAATTTTTAATGGTTTATGACAGTGTTAAAACTTCGTTTCTGGCACTTATTACTGTATATTTAAGTCATTACTATAGTAAACTTTTCTATTTCAAATCTTCCTAAAACTATGATGATGTAGTTAAAATTGTATTCAGGTGGGTTCAATTGTTTTTAGCATTGTAAACTATATTGCTGAATGGGGCTAGCCACATATCGGTCGACGTTAAAACTTCAATGGGTTCCACATGTTGAACAACATATTTATAGATTTTTTAACAGCAATATACCTAATTGAAAGTAAATATATTTTATTATAAATTGAGATTCTATTTCAATATAGCACCGTACATTTGTAACTTCTCTTAAATAAATGGCGCTCGCCAGCTATCGATCGATTTTCAAACCACTGCGAACCACATATTTATTGCTTTTAATTAACAATTTAATTGAAAATCTGTAAATTTTATTATTGCTAAGCCTTCCATGAACTATGAGGATGATGTAGATAAAATTTGGTACAGATTCGCAGTTAGTGATCAGAAACGAAAAATAGCTTGTATTATCTATAGTAGAATAGATTTATAACATTTATTATATTTCTTGTTTTATATGTTATATGTTTAGATCTGATTAATTTAATTTTCGTTTCACTTATTTTATTTTATTTCATTTTATAATGAATAGGTAAATTGCCATCTTTATTACTAATGGCCCTTGTAAAAAAAAAAAAAAAAAAAAAAAAAAAAAAAAAAAAAAAAAAAAAAAAAAAAAAAAAAAAAAAAAAAAAAAAATGTAGTAGAAGCCAATAAATATTTAAAGTTCATTTTTATATACCCCCCCCTCCACAAATTTATTGACTTTTAACATAATTAATAACAATGTTGTTACAACATTCTGAATCCTTAATGAAGAACTACCAATCGCCCTAGAGACTGCCAGCAAATGGGCAAATAAAACAGACAATTTAACGGATCCTCACCGCGCACCATTAACCTTATTTCACGCTATACAGCCTCCCCGGGCCTATTACTTTCTCTAAGGGTCTTCTCTCAAATAAAACATTCTTAAAGGTCAACTGAATATGTAATATATATATTTGAAATAATTAAGCATCACATCTAAATATACTCATCCATTCAATATAATCCATGTTGTTGCACGTCTGCTCATTACCCACTTCAGTCTGAATATAGCATCCCTAATAATGTATAAAATATATATAAAAAGTAACTATGCTATTAGCAATATAAGAATATCTTTTGATTCTGCTGCTATCTTAACTATCGTCAGAAGCTATGAATGCGCTCCATGGGAGCCTTTTACAAATTACAACAGGCTCTTGAACAAGTCAGACACTAGACTTTACAAACTCCATGGACCCCTGCATACTTATGTTTCCTTACAATCCGTTCCAATCTTTTTTTTTTCTTGTCTAGTTTTATGTTGAAACTCACTACTGCATACAAATAAAATAATTAATACATCTAGTAAAAGATATGATAGTGATCGTAATAACATTTTAATTAATGTAAATCAATTAGCAATTGGTAACACTTCAATAATTTCTACATTACGAGGTCCCGAGACCATCTTCTTTTCAGACGCCTCTGAGAGTTATTTGGTATAGAGTGGGAAACGAGTTGAGTGAATAGTGGATTTGAATGGTTATGGTGTTTACTATGAAAGGATAGATATCTGGTTTAAGCTAAGTCAGGAACGTATGGTACATTAAGATCTTTATGGATAAGTTTGTTTCAGACAAAATAAAGAGCATTGAGGATTTCAATAAAAATTGTGGATAGTAAAGATTGGATACGAGATGAATTGGATGGTTTAGTAGATCCCCAAAGCTTAACTCCATAGTCCAAATAGGTCTAATTACTTTTATGTAGATGATTATTTTATAATTAATCGGAATGTTTGAACGTTTGTCTAGTAGGAGTCAGAAACAACAGGCATTGTTTTAAACTGAAAAAAATGTGAATTCAAAGTAAAAAGTTTGTCCACATGGGGTCCTAATTAGCGGATCTGTTTAACAGAGATTATTGGAATATTATTAAAGTATACTGTGGGACAGAAAATCGTAGGCTTATGGCGAAGGGTAAAGGTTATTTGATAAGATTTGTTTGGACTTATTTTAATTCCCCTATTTGGACACCACTTCTTGAAGGTTTATCATTTAGGTTGGAGTCTTTGGGAGGCAATGAAGGGATCATTGTACACTGATAATATACAAGTGTCATCTGTATAAGTGGTGAGAAAGGTGCTAGGATTAGTCGGGCGTTCAAATCCTAATAATAGAACATTTAAAGTAACTCGCCGCTTTATGCCCCTTTTCTTAGTCCGGTGTTCCTAGCAGAGAAGTATCCCAGGTTCCATCCTGGACATCCTTTATGCAGCTGACAGCCCGACTCATCCTGTCTTCCTAACACTATTCTCACCAAGTCCGCTGTTAATAAATACCTTTCATTACACACTAAGCACTCCAATTTCATATCATAAACCTTCAATTATGGTTTCGAAATTAAGAAATTAAAATAAATTCAAACCAATTTAAACAAATACCTAAAAAAACTTTCCTATACCATCTTTGAATAATGTTCCACAAATCTCGGTTGAAGAGACCAGCTGCCAAGACTACATCTGGACTAACGTCTTTCTTGGATCCACATACATGAAAAAACTGACAAGATAATGCGTTTTGGACTACTTCACCATTTACTAGATAAATGTTCTAAGCTTACAATTGATAACAAAAGATTCATTTACATTATAGTAGGGGTATACTACAAAAACTCATCTATATGACGATAATAAGACCTATTTGGACTAACGGTATAGAGTTATGGGGATCCACCAAACCATCAAATTCTTCTCATCCAATGTCTCCGATCCAAAATCTTTCGAAAAATCGTTGATACTCCTGACTTTTTCACAAATGAACTGATCCACAATTATCTCAAATATTCCATATGTCGCTGATTTGGCACGAACCAGATCCTTTAATTCCATAATAACCTTAATACTCATCTAAATCCACTTTTTGACCAGCTTACTTCCAATTCATTTTCTGGCACTCCTCCGAGGGGTCTGAAAAGAAGATGGACTCGGAATCTTTGTACCAATGGGTAGTTTCTCTACAAGTTTTAATGGTATCATGATTTTGCATTGTATACCGCATACTTACCAGATTTTAAATTTCCGTTTATAAAATAATTAAAAAAAAAAAAAATATATATATATATATATATATATATATATATATATATATATTACTAGAATTTATTTTTAATTTAAATTTACTACATTAATATTTTTTTTTATTATATCTATCATTGTCTGAAATTAACGCAGCCATACAAATTACAATCTTTATATACTTTTGTCCTACAATAGCTTATATTGATTGTTTTTTATTTTGGTATATGAAGATATTTTAGAATGGAGCAATGATTCTTTATCGTTACCTTAAATTAAATTCATCATCATATCTTCGTTATTTCACAACTTGAATAGGGCCAAATTATTTCGAATGTAAACAAATTTAAATTTAGTTTATTTTGAACTATATTGTAGGCAGTAGGTACATATATTTTGTAAGATATTCCTATTGTGATGCTAACAATTTAACTTATACTATAATGTAAGGAAAATAACTACTATCTCAAAAATTTTCCACTTAATTTATTCCTTGTGGATGAGATGGTTTGCCCTTCTCTAGAAAATAATCGCTCTGTTGACACTTAAGTGGAATAGTTGCCACACAAATTGAAAAGTTGAAATAAAAACATTGAAACTTGATTTTTCCAAAGAAAAGTAGAATTTTCATTTGAGAAAAATATAGTATTGATTCGCTAATGTTTTTCTGAAATACTGACTCCTATCAGGGAGGTGCAGATATTCCGATCTCATGCCCCGCTATTACCCTAAGCCCCACTTTTCTACTGGCAAGTTGCAATTTATTACAACGTACGACCCTTTGAATAATTATGGAACTACTTCCACATTTTTCACATAACCTATTCATGTCCTTACCTCCATAGTATGTCGTGAATTAGCTGACACTATTGTGTAAATTGGATCTGGTGAAAAAATGATATACAAATGCAAAAGAAATATTTCGTTGTTAAGCCAATATATTTACATATATAGGTTTTTGTATTCGTTAAATGAATAGAAATTTGAAATAATGGTTTTGAATTTAATAAATATTTTATGTGTAAAATATGCTTGATTGCCTTCTGAAAAATCGTAAGTTATTTAATAGTAAAAATTGTGTTGTAAAATAATGAAAAACAGCGTTAACAGGTTAATATGTAGGTTGAAAGCTAACTTTAGAAAAGTTGAAAATATTCTATAATACAAAAGTTGCTGTTTATACACTTGTAAAATGTGTGTTTATAGTTCTTAGGCATTTTTTTTTTTTTAGATTGAGAGAAAAGAAAAAATAGTAAGTGATCAAAACCAAGTTTTAGGATCTAAATCAGAGTTTAGGACCCGGTCGAAGAACATCTCTTGGACCCAAGGCAACACTAGAAAGAATCATTTGAAAATTTGTAATGTAAATGATTAGCTGTAAGTGAATTACAGTTATGAATGTATGACAGAGCTATTATTCAAAAACATAAAAATAGAAGGTTATGCAATACAATTTTTTTTTTAAATTGAAATACAAATTTAAATTATCAAATGAGTGTGAACTTTTTGAATATAATTTTATGATCGACTAACACGACCGTCACGGCTCCAGTCTCAAATGTAAAAAATGTAGATAATTTTTACAAATAATTGAACTTTTATATGTTTATCGATAAAAATATATATTGACGTATGAAATTGAGCATTATTTCGTCAATGGTATTTCCACGCTTTGCAGTGATTAGCCTGGTTAAAATTGCACTACTTAGGTATTTGAAAGCATAATTTTACATCCATTTTTTAATTTTAAATATGACTAATAAACTTCCAAGGGATCCACATGTTGTACCACATTATTTAAATTATATTAATTATAATTGAATTTTATTATCAATTTCTAGCTCTATATAACATTGGTATCTGTGTAACTTCTGATGAATTGGGTTGTTTCACATGAAATGTCCGTTTTCAAGGTAAAGGAATTTTAGTAAAAATACAATATGAAAACAATATAATTTTATTCGAAGTATTTACCTTCTTTTTCTACACATTTTTCCCAACGTGACAACAACTTTTTTATCCCGGATTTGAAAAACTCTGAGCTTTGAAGTGAAACAAAATCTGAAAACGCACTTTTGATTTCAGCATCATTTGCAAAAATTTTTCCTCTGCAGAAGTTGTCTAAATTCCTGAAAAGGTGATAATCTGTTGGAGACAAGTCGGGAGAATATGGTGGGTGCGGAAGAACTTCGTACCCCAGCTCTTTCAATTTATGCATGGTAAGTTTTGAAACGTGGGGTCTAGCGTTGTCGTGTAGGAGTATAGGGCCCTTCCGATTTACCAATCCAGGTTGTTTTTTCAATAATTTTTCATGCATTTGGCCAATTTCATTGCAGTAGGTTGCAGAGGTAATGGTCTCACATCTAGGCAAAAAGGAATAATGTATGATTCCAGCCATGGACCACCATACTGTAACCATCAATTTTTTCGGGTGCAAATTTGTTTTTGGCATTTGTCCTGGGCTTTCGTCGATGTCTAACCACTGCCCTGACCGACGATTGTCATAAAAAAACTAAAAAATGTTTAAACTCATAAAAAAATATTACACGAAAATGCGTGTTTCCATGTTCATATTTGAAGGTATACTAAACAGTGTGTAATTGATTGGGAAGCTAATGTTTATAAAAGAAAAGTAGAGGATTAGTAACTGCTTGATTATGATATGTGAACTTTGGAAGTAAACAACAGAGACTCGCAAAATCCTCTATGTATTTCAAATATTATAAAATCGGACATTTCATGTGAAACAACCCAATAGAATAGCGCTCACCACCTACCGGTCATTTTTCAAACTTCACAGTCATTTTTCAAACTCCACATATAATCGATTTTTAAATAACAAATTAATGGAAAATCAGTAGATTTTATTATTGCTAAACCTTCCTGGAACTATAAATATGATGTAGTTAAAATTTGATACAGAATGGTTCAGTAGTTACAAAGATAAAATAAAGGAAAAAAAAGTTGACCTCACATAACTGTTTACTGGCCATAAATTCTAAGATAAATAATTTTTACATCCACTTAATAAATAATAAATCTCATAGGTATCTTGGAAAACCCTTGGCTCTGAAAATAAACGTATGTGTTCACTACCTTAATATTTACCTTATCAGTAGTTTTCGTGGTTAGTGATCTCAAAGGAAAAATGGCTAGTCTTTTTATATATCAGTATAGATAGATTTAAATATTTGTTGTGATTGTAAAATCATTTAGTTTTTGTAATATATTGAGTTTTTGCTCACGATGTGTGGGTTGGTTCTTTTTGATGTTTTAATTTAATTTGTGTAATAAAATAATTTAATTTTTTTTTTGTACGTTGCATAAACAAGTTTTTTTTAGGTATAATCTTTATATGTAATAAGTTATTACATATATCATCTTTCTATATAATAATTTAAAATATTTTTTTTATATGCTCTATCTTAATTATTTCGTAATTTATCTATTTTTAACACGCCTTTATTAACTTATCTTTTAGCGTATTTTTCACCAATTTCCAGTAATCTAATGGATTTGAAAATTTGCACACGTGTTAATGATAACAAAGCTATTTAAAAACTTTCTTCTAAAGTCCTCACTAGAATGATCAGAATAAGATAAAATATATAGATACATTTGCAGGTAAACCTTAAACCATTTATGGTACGTCGGAGTTGCCGTTCTTCTTTACTGATTAAATATTCTCACATAGATAATTGAAGAAGATAAATGGTAATGATTGTGGTACCACAGATGTCGCTTCTATTTTTAAATAGAAGAACTTGATTGTTCGAAGTTAACCGGGGATGTTTCATGTAATAGTGATGCGTTAAATGAAATGGAAAGGTTACGTAAACATCACTAAAATCGAGGCTCTTTATTATAAGTGCTATTGATATCGTTTGGAGACTAAAAATTAATAAAATAAATTATAGTTAAAAAAAAAAAAAACTAAAAAAAAAACACCCTTTAATAGGAAACCGAACTAAAAAGTAGAAAATAATATTAGTTCATGAATAGTTTGTGTAACGGCAACAGAAAACCCGACAATCAATTGCGATTAATTAATTTAAAATTAATTAGTTAATTAATTAATCGGAAGATTAAGTTAGGTTGAATTTCTTATGAAGACTCAACATTGAGGGTCTTTAATGTCCATCCTTCAATTTACTATATATCCCTCTGTTCTTCAATTATGTTAATTATATTTTTGATCATTTTTTTGGTTTTGTTTTTTAATATTTCTGAAAAAGTTATATTTGTTGAGGAATTTGAGAACTTGATCTTTATTATTACTATTATTACCAATGTCAATTTCTTACTTACTGAAAAAAATTTATCCTATCGAGGGCAGTACTCAAGAAAGTGTCTAATCGTTAATTGTCTTTTGTTGCACGTTACGCACATCGGTGGACTGCTTTTCTATTAAAGCATTTTTTTTTTTTTTTTGTAAACAATATTTTGATTTGAAATTTTACAATATATTAAACAATTGTATCCTAGGAAAAATTTAAAAACTATTACAGTGCCCTAAAATTAAATAATAATTTGCCAGGAATGTTTTACCCATGTGTGAGAAATTGCTATAATTCACCGGCTGAACCATTAGTTGGCTATCAGATGACACCCGCTAATCGACGTAATCAAGTCCAGCGTTCTTCAGTGACATCCTTCGTTGCAATAAATATTTTGTACGGTAATTATACCATTCCAAATACAAGGGCAGATTAACCACCCAGATAGATAATTTCTACTACTAAAAATATTTTTTTTATTTGAATGATATCGATCAACTTTGCTGATTCAATGCAGTAATCTTATCAGAAATATTAGCTGCTAAACAAAGTTTGTTTAATTAGTGCTTATGATATAATTTATGTATATATATATATATATATATATATATATATATATATATATATTATATATATATGTTCTTGAGGTTCAGTCAACAAATAAAAACAATTCTTTTGGGGACGTTTGGAAACTATATTGTTCTCATAATCATGCCCTACAGTGAAAAAACAATAAAACTATATGAGCTATACAAGTTATTTCAAAACATAAAGTTTGCTACATTATAAGTATATAACAACGTGTGTTAGAATAGTTAAATACATATAATTTCAAAATATGGAGGAGTAGGAAACTACTTACAATGTTACTGGTGGATATGCTATTGTTTATCTACTACTAAATTATGTTATGTAATTATGTATTGTTATTTATAAATAAACAATATTACAGTTTAATATTGTTTACGAAATGCCGTGTGAAGTTGGGGCGTCATATTTCGGTACATCGGAACAATATATCAACTAAAAACCCGAATAAACCTGACCAGACAGCTCTCCCCACACATTATAGGCAAACAAAACATTCTGTTAAATTTGATTCCCCCCAAAATTATTCGCTATGAACAAAATAATATTAAACGAAATGACAAGCACAGAAAACATTAAAAAATCGCGCAAATAAACAAAAAATCAGACGTTCTAAATCTCAACACCTGTTATTATAATTTAATAAAATCAGACCAATGATATACATTTACGTATATATAGATCATATAAATTATTTTTCCATTAATATAGTAAGTATCTGGGAATACCATCAGTTTTGGAAAATCCTCACATTTACCTTCTTATTTTTCGTAATTTCCCAGGTTAGTTGTGTACTAGAACTGTTATAATTTAGTAGTAGATACCAATATCATATCCACCTGTAAAATTATAAGTAGTTTCCTACTCCTCTATATTTTGTAATTATATGTAATTATTCTTACGCATTTTGTTATATATTTATATTGAAGCTAACTTTATGTTTTGAAATAACTTTTATAACTCATATAATTTTATTGTAACCTGTTTTTTCACTGCAGGGCATGATTATGAAATTAATATAGTCTAATATAGAATAATATATAAACGACGCCAAAATAGTTTTTTTTTTATTGGCTGAACTTCAAGAACCTTACTAAACATCTAATAGTAAGTCAAAAAATTTATTCATATATATGTTTATATGTTTGTATTCTACATATTTAATAAAATTCGAACTGCTCCAGAACCAATGCCAGGAAATAATTACTAAGAGCTTAGTGTTGCAATAAGCTTTGATGATATTCAATTTTATTAACGCTGTATAGTTTTGTTTATAGTTATAATATAAATGCAATTCATTTTCGAAATGGATCCCTAAAACCCCTTCAAATTGGAGGGAACTGTACTAAAATAATAATACAAATGTCAAATTATATTATATAACATTATGTTATGTTAATTATATTATTAGGTACTAGCTCACCTGTAGGCGATATTTCATAATTTAATTGAATCTTTTAAGATTTAATTAAATTATGAATTATGAAAACAGTGGAAATTTTAATTTCAACATATTTAGTTAAAATAAGATATTAGAAAACACATTTTAATAATTGGATCACCAATGGCCATAAAGAAACGTATAAAGACATACGGAGGCCGCATTATTACATGTTGGATATAATTGTTTTTATTTGAACCTCTTGGGCTTCCCCATCATAGTGGAAAATTTGGTATAAGAAATATATATAGGCTTTTCACATTAGTCTTACTAAAGCTTCTTGGTCCATTTATTTATATACTCTATACTTTAGATATCCCTACATGTTCTAATGACTGTTGCTTATCATTCCATCTTAATCCTATAATGGCTTCCCTTCATCTCCAAAATCATTGTCTCAGATAGAGAATTGGTGCAAGAACTGGAAGATTAAAACGAATCGGAATGCACTCACGTAACTTTTACCCTCCGCTGCACATCCGGGTCTCCTGTTTGTATAAATCATATTCTACTAACCACATATTCCACAATAGCTGACACAGTACGGCATCTTGGCTTCTACCTAGACAAAAGACTTACATGGAACCCTCACACTAGACTTAAAAAACAAGAACTTAACAGACTCTTCGACCAATTGTATAGATTACTAAATAGGACACCTGAACAATCGAATATGATACGCATTCAATTCTCCAATCCAAAGTCCTTGTTACTATTAGAAATACTTCATATTATGTCTCCTACAAAACTTTACATAGTGATCTGAATACATCTTTTGTCCTTGACTTCATACCCCTTTCAAAATTCCATTACATCCTTTCCAACCACTCTAAGAGCAAAATTAACGTCCACAAGAATCATAGAAATAAAATAACTAAAAAAAACAAAACGCACATACGAATGGGATGGATGAGCCTAACCTGCTTAAGACTTAGTGTTGGATTACTGCCGAGGCTAATGAAGGAGGGCCTGATTAAGCGATGCAGTATACCTCTGCTGATGATGATTTCATTACTGTCTAGGGAAATTGAATCTGAAGTGAAATAGAGTTGGTTTGAATCTTTCTTCAAACTGAATTTAGTGTTGAGGTGAGAAAGTGTCATGTTTATACCAGACAATTAGATTTTTAGATTGATTGAATGAACAACGGGTTCATATTTTGAGTTGGAGGGTTCTGATAACTTGAAAGATGCAAGCCAGAGCGTGTACTCTCTCTGTGTTGGGCCTCCGCTCTGGAATGACGTCAATGAGCTTTGATGAATGATAATATTAGTTAGGTTTATTTATTTATTGATATTTTCTACTGTACCAAGTTTTTTTAGTACATTTTTCATTATAACTACAAAAATATTTGTCTGATCTAAAATTACTTTTTTTCATCTAAAATCTTGTTAAATTTACTATTGGAATATATATATATATATGAAGTTATAATCAAGTCCCTTAAAATATGCATCCCAGTCGCCTAAAAATCAGTACTGTTGTTAAATCCATGGTTTTCGGCACATTTTTCATTATAACTCCAAAAGTATTTGTCCGATTCAAAATGTTTTTGTTTCAATCTGAAAGGTGGTTAAATTTACAATTAGAACCTATATATGAAATTTTTATCAAAATTCTTGAAATACACAAGCTATCACGCTGAAAATCACTTACTTTTGTAAAATACATGTTTTTTTTTTGGCACATTATTAGCTATAACTCCAAAACCATTTGTCCGATCCAAAATTTAATATTTTTATCTAAAAGCTGGTTACATTTACTATTAGATCCTATTTATGTAACTTATAATTAACACCGTGAAATACCCACACCAGTCTACTGAACATGTCATAATTTACATATTTTGCCAAAACATACACATTTAGCGTGCTAGCTTGGGTGGTTTACAGGATTTAATATAATTTACATATACATCATCTGATAGCGAATTGAATCAGCTTGGAGATAAAAAAAAGAAATTTGGGATCGAACAAATATTTGAGAAGTTAGAGCGACAAATGTGCCAAAAAAACACTTGGATTTTACAACAGTATGTTATTATTAGCGGGCTGGCATGTACATTTTACGAGGTTTTATTAAAACTTCATTTATAAATTCTATAGTAAATTTAATCAGCTGTAAGATGAAAAAAAAGGAATGTTGTATCGGACAAATAGTTTCAGAGTTATAGCCAAAAGAGTACGACAAACGTGTTTCCACGGAGCTGTGGGACTGACGGAAAGTTGGCCAATTTCTCCAGTTTTTCCCAATGACGTAACTTCGCGAAAAATGGTCCGATTTCGGATTTCTTTTTTTCATTATGTAGGTACTAGTTCCAGCTACAATTAAGACTTTCTTCGACAAAAGCTTCGTTATCGTGTTATAGATAAAAAAAACTATAGATAAAAATAATGGTTTTTTGCGATGTTGAATATGAAGCCGATGGTTACCGTGGTAGCAAACTTCAGATTCGGATTCAGCACCACAAAAAACATAAAGATCCGTTGAGAATAAAAGTTCCACAGTTTTTTCTTCAGCAAACCCTTATTTTACTGGACTACACCGCTTCTATCATATTCTGTATTCTGTGGGGATGACAGATATAACACCGCACCCTTGTAACCTCTCATGTAGAACGGCGTTTTCCATCTATCTGCCAATTTTCAAACTTCACTGTTATACACATATTATAGTTTTTTAAATAACAAATTCATTTAATATCTGTAGATTTTACTATCGCTAAACCTTTCTAGGACTATAAAGATGATTGGGTTAAAATTTGGTACAGATTGGTTCAGTAATTTTCGTGCTTAGTGATCACAAACGAAAAATGGTTTGTACTTTTATATCATTGAATAGATATAGATAACCTAGGGATAAAAGATTACCATTTTCGAAATACAATATAAAATCAACTTTTTTAGTCGTGCGGGATACGTGAGTTCATATAGGTAGAAGCACTACAGGAAATCAATCGATTACATAACGACGGCCACCAAGACCAACAGTAATTTGCATGTAAATTATCACATATTAATTGATGAATTGATGCATCAATCAGTGAATAGGTTAACTTGTCATCTATTTTACATATAAACGGGTTAAATGTGCCAATATTTTCTGCTATATAACATGTTTACTCATTAATAATTCTGTTTGAGTACAATTACCAGGACAAGCTGCTAGGCAATTGAAAATAAATCTGATGAGAAATTTCCTGTATCATTACTTTAGGATTATAAATTCATAACAAACAATTATGAAATATTTGAATTGAAATTAAATAAGCCCAATTAGCCGCTCCTATCTCAGTGATAGAATTTTTAAGTTAATCATAACTTTTCCTATTCCTCTCTCTTTATCTGATCTGCTGGCGTTTCTCATGGAAGTATCCTAAGAAAGGCCGAAGAGAAGGTGGTTTCAATAACGTCTCAGAGGACCTAAAACTATCTGATTGTAAGATATTTAATACTATATTTAAGGCAAGCTGCTGATCGAGACGATTGGAGGAAAGCTGTAAAGCGGGCCAAGGACAGCTTCATGCGTCTGCCATGTTTAAATCCTAAAACCATTTTCATCTTATTTCCCTTCACCTAAAGACAAAATAGACCCTTCCCAAAAAAAAAAAACAAAAAACGGTCTTATAAAATGTGATGATTGTAAAGCTAAATACACGGGTAAACCTAGTCGATCGGTAAATCAAAGAGCAAAAGAACGTAAAAGAGCATACACAATATAATACCCAAAATTTCAAATTCGCTATCCACCTGAATGAAAATAATCATAGATAAAAAAAAACACAAAAAACTCGGGAGTGAAACGAATACATCAAATAGAAAATAGCCTAAAATTAAATATTTATGAATCATTATAAAAAAAAAATCGTCCAAAACCAATGCCGATTTTCGTTTAAATGACCAGATAAATATTTACAATAGTCCCATTTTAAATTTATTCCCAATAGGTACGGAAAAATCCAATTATTCATCGGGAAAACCCAGAGGAAAAAAAACGAAAAATTTAACGTACTGGCCCTTTCCCCTCCAATGTTGATATATTTCAGAAGTACGTTTGGCCAATATAGGACCAATATATTTGATTTCTTGTCTTACATTTTTGAATTAATTATTATATATAATCCATGTAGCAAAGTACTAACGTTTTGAAATTTTGTATATTTTAGAACTGAAGAAGAATTTTTAACAATCGAAACTAGGTTTCAAATATAATAATTCCAATAGAAGTGACAATTAGTTTATTATTCCCAATTACAAATATTATAGTTATTAAGTTGGTAAATGGAATTTTTGAGTGATATATTACCATATAATTAATTACATCTATTACTAATAAACAGAAAATTACTTCTGTGCAAAGTACTTTTTGGCAAAAATGAACCTTTTCAGTCTTGTTACTTCTTCAATAATAAAACAGAGATTCATTCTGAGAATAATGATTCTCCAGCTTGAGAATTGATTAAATATGGCTCTTAATGAGCTCAGTAACTTCATCACATACTTAGTTTGAACGGTTATTGTGTGTTCACAATACAAACATTTTCTTCGTTTACCCTTATTTAGCATTGTTTTATTGAAGGGAGGCCACAACTGTGGGTCACTACTTTGTTGCCCAGAAATATCGTCAGCCTCCAGAATCAAGGCTATCAATCTCCGGAAAGAGAGAAAAAAAAAAAAAATTTCCAACGGTGCATCTTGAGGTTCCGAAATTTTAAAACAAAATCTCTGTTTTTAAAACGTTGTGGGTAGCGCCGTTGTTAAAGTGACCCATTTAATTAGAAACACGACCTGATCTTAATTTACAAAGGGCATAAATATATAATATTGGATTACACTTTGCGAGAATTCATTTCCGGATCATGGTCTGACCCTAAGCTGTTCCTTCTTTGATCTAGGTTTTTGTTCTAACACTTGGTGTTTTCCAGAACATGTAGATCTTTTTAGTTGAATGTCAATAAAATTGATATATTTTTGTTTTCGATTTTTCGAAATGTTAGCCTGTACGTTTTGAGCAAAAAACTAGGTAGTTATGAAAAAATAAATAAAGTTTTATACTGATCTTTTTAACGCACGTGAAATAACGCTGGTCAAATGATTTCTCTTAGATTAACACCCAATGTTTTCTATTGTATTTATACATTATACGTGAAACCGTAAGTAATTGAATTATAGAAAGTGTTTTCTTAAGAAAAAAATGAACTCTCCGGGTAGGATATTGGATCTATTCAGCGATTTCATTAACCTCTCATTACATTTATTATTCATCGAATTGTTTGCAATATAATATTATTAATTAATGAGTTTTGTATAAATAATACACAAATTTAAATTTAAAGCATGGAGGGGGCTTCCCTTTTATCTCTTGGCACCGGCCTACTCGCCAATATACGGTTTGACCGGTCTTACTACAATGAAGATTTTTCGACTTATTATTAACTAAAAATGATAGAATGTGAAAATTTATTGTTACAAGTGTTTCAAAAATGTTTAAGGTCATGCTTATCAGCTATAAGTTGATAAATATTTAAATTGACACCATTTCTGAAATGCACAGGAAAATATTCCATTATACTACTACTAATGTAGTTATATGCTGATTGTTAGACTAACAATAATACTAATATTAGATAAATACATTAATCATGCTTCAGCTATTCTTTCCCGAGATTTCAAGAACGAGGGATATTTGATGTTTACATGGGAATTTATTATTAGGGGATGTTATCGGTTGAGAGCGAAGGAGGGGTTAAAACATAGCTGGAATATAAGCATAAGTAGGATGTAGCATGACGAGGAAATGTGATGAACTGCTTAATTGGTTACAAGCACTTCCGGGTTAGAGTAAGAGAGAGAGAGAGAGAGAGAGAGAGAGAGAGAGAGAGAGAGAGAGAGAGAGAGAGAGAGAGAGAGAGAGAGAGAGAGAGAGAGAGAGAGAGAGAGAGAGAGAGAGAGAGAGAGAGAGAGAGAGAGAGAGAGAGAGAGAGAGAGAGAGAAATGCTTTATTAATATAAGAACACATTGTTGCCTAACTTCATTGGGTTCCTACACCCACAGCATGCTGATCTATTCGATTAATAATGAGGAATGTTTTTGTTTTTTTCATTCAAACCAATATAGCTCCTAAACAGCAGGTTCTAGCGACAAAGTTTGTATAACAAAAATAACTTCCATGAAATTTCTAATATGAAAGCTGTTGTCAAAATTTCGTTCCAAGTAACACTTACAGAGCTGGAGCGTTTCAAAAAAGCCCTAACGCTTAAGAAAAGTAGGCAAAACTTCACTTTTTACATTCTAACTAATATAGCTCTTAAATGGTCGTAGCGAAGTGTGTCAAACTGAGGGTGAAAAAAAAGTTTCACCAAAAAACTATATACACCAAGCCAAAAGATATATCTAAGCCAAAAAAATAAAATAATAAAATAAATAAATAATAGTATAGTTTAGAATTCATTATAAAAAAAGAAAATTAAGATAAAAGTATAATAAAAAAACCGTTTCTGAGCTGGTAAAGTTAGTCCACTGAGGGAGAGAGATCTTTTGAATGGTTTGAACCAAGTTTATAACAGTTCTTTAACAACTCGGAACAACTTCAACTAATTCAATGATCCTTGTGTCCCGAAGTTTTTACCGCCGTTTAGCTTTGAATGATAAGACTTTATTAGCTATTAAGATATTGTATTGAGTACTAGTTTAGATGCGGATAATGGAGAGTACATTCTGCGTTTTGGAAAGCATTTCCCTTACAATATTATATATTAAAAGATATCGTGATAATATAATTTGAACTTATTTAAAAAAGTATGTGGCAGAACTATTTAATAATTCACAGATTCTGCAAACAATTTTTACAGTTTGATTGCAATTTTTTATTGTTTTGAGATATAAAATATTTAGGTCGAGTCATAAGTAACTTCCATTTTTTTCATCAGAAATTTGTTTTGCTCATTGAATAACAAAATTACCTTAATTTGTTATGTATCCACCACTATTATTTAATACCTTCTCCTATATTACTGGCGGTTTATCAATTTCTTCCATGTAAAATAAATTGATTTGAACTGGAAGAAGTTTTCTACTGCCTGCCTTACTTTTGATGTTTGAATAAAATCAACACAAGTTTTTTTTGCAACCACACATCATATCTAAAGGTATCTAAATAGGGTTGAAAAAAATTAATGTATATTGTTATTTTACAAAAAAGTGTATTTTAAATAAGACAAAACTGTAAAAATATTAAAAATTTAAATTAAGACATGAGTACATGAAAACTTCTAAAAACTGGTGATTGATTTCTATCAATAACTATATAAGAAACATGAAAAAATTGTTTAAAAGATAAGTAAAAAAAATATTAAACAAATCACTAACACTATTACTGGCAGTCTTCACAGACACTTGGCACAATCCGAGCATATTGGTGTACTGCAAACAGTAAACCTTCGCTCATAGCAGTCTGCTTTGTATAAATATTTTGTATAAAATATTTTTGTATAAAATATTTTGTATAAAAAAGTTTCACTAACAGTATGGTGGGGTCACACCGACCCCACGCTCGACTAGTAGTTGAATAAAATTCATAAATCACTTAACACACACACAAAAAAAAACACTTCTGTCAACAACTTAGAAGCTACTGCCTGAACGGTACTGTAAATTACAGCTCCTAATAGCAGCGCCTATGGGAATTATGGAATAAACTAAACTCTCTGGGCCTCCCAGGACCCCACCATACCGGTTAAGCAGGCTTGTCGCGAATGACATGCGATCTTCTTTACTGGAACTGTGCGGTACCCGACCATCTTCACTGAGATTATGAGGTACCCATACTTTCAACTTACTGACTTTCCCTAACTTCTCCAGGTGGCGGTTACCAGTTGATTGTGATGATGTATTCAAGCTTTCTGCTATACCTCATGTTGATCGACGTGGATTTTTTTCCAATATTGCCTTTAAAAGGTCGATGTCCAAGTCGGAAGGACGTCCCGCCCTAGATTCTTTTAAGGTCGTATCTCCAGAACGGAGTATATAAATCAATTTAAAACTGCTCGATCAGTTATTAGTCCTTCACCATCTACGCTGCATATTTTTTCAATTATCGCCTTAGCACTATTGCCTATTCCGAAAGCATAACATGACGATTATGCTATTTTTATTTTCCATTTCCCAGATTAAAAAAAAACAACGTTAGTTTAACTTAACGTGTATCACACAAAGCAGTTGACAAAAGATAAAATGAAGCGTTTTGTATATAGTGAAAACATAAACTTGTCATGGTAACTTATAGCGAGTAGATACGAACAATAGATTCTTCTAGCATAGGCTGCATCGGAAGTTACTTATAATTCGATCTAATAGTTGGGTATTAAGTTACACTTTTTTGTTTTACCTGTACTGTTATATAATTTAGAATTTTAACCACATCATCCTCATAATTTTCTACTAGTTTCCAATTAATATGTTACTGAAAAGTAGTATGCAAATAGCAGTGAAGTATCTCAACATACGAGGTAACAATGGTACGGTATTATATAGAGCTTGAAATTGATAATAAAATTTACTTTATTAAAAAATATATGAATATGTGGTTCGACATGTGAAACCCAGTGAAATCGAAAATCGACCGTTATATGGTTAGCACCAATCCACAACAGAGTTTATAATGGTAAACCTCCTGAGCTACGAAATTTCAACTACATCATTCATAGTTCTAGGAAGGTTGAGTAATAATAAAATATACAATAATAAAAATTGAAATGCACAAAGTTGAGTGGCAGAAACAAGTGTGCCACTCTGTCATATACATTTATGCTTAACAATTTAAATCCAACCGGATGAAATCTATAAAATTATTTCTTCCAAATAGAAGTTATTACCAATACATAATGTCCATTCTTTTCTTTATGATATTTTCCGTAAAAGTATGGTTCGTGGGCCTTTAGTTGCAAGCACTGATAATGCAGTCCATTATCCGCAAGAGTTTCTTAATAGTCTCTGTACATCTGAATTACCAACTCATACATAAACATTACAAATTTGATGTCCAATTATGCTTTTACGCAATTTTCAAACACCCAGTCAGTGCAATTTTAACCAGGTTAAAAATTACTGCTCTAAAGGAAAATAAGATTGGATAATGCTCAATTGCATACTGATGCATACAAATACATGATTTGTAGCGAAAAACAAATAAAACTTTAGTTAGTTAAAATTTATTTGCTAGTTAAAATTTGTTTGCCTCTTCTTCTCAACTCTCTGTTATTCTGTTTTAATAAAGTAATAGAATTCCTTCATTTCTTAATTTATTTGCTAGTTAAAATTTGTTTTCCTCTTCATCTCAACTCTCTTTTATTCTGCTTTAATAAAGTTACAGAATTTCTCCATTTCTTTTTTAAAATGACTTTTACGATATTGTGATGATGTTTAGCATTTTGACGCTTTTACATGATTTTTAAAAATAAATAGTAAAAGAGACACATACCCAATTCTAGAATTAATTGACAAATACACCCGCTTGAAGTAAAATATTTATATGGTAGTTCATTGGTTTATATTTCCTTCTTTACTTGTTTGATTGGTTTTGTTTTTTAATGAAACCAATCAATGAGTTCAATTCATTATGGATTTCATTAAACAAATCAATGGTTATAATGATGGTTCAAAAATTTATAATATTATATAATATTAATAATAACGAATATAACAATGGATTATTTTCAGCTTTTTTGATAAATGGAGTGTTGGCGGATTTAGCGCTGATATTCTTCCTTCATTGGTTTACGAATCAGTGATGTGGCAAGAGAGAGATGCGTGATCTCCAGGAACTTAACTTTATCCCTCACATGTTCGGGGGGAGGGGGTCTGTATTGTGTTTCCTAAGCCTGATAGTAAAATATTATAAACACGTTCTTAATGTGTATATGAAATGACTATTACTGATTACCCTTCATAGAGGCATATTGTGTTACATGTAAAAATAAACCTTCCAGTGAAAAAAAAAAAAAAAAAAATGGTCTGAGAGCAGTATGGACAGGTATTCGAGAGAGCACCGATCACAATTTTCCGTTCGTGTTGGAAGTTTCCGAGGTCTCGATGACTTAAATATATTGTTTCAGAGACTTTATATATACTTCGACGGGTGTGTATAGATAAATAAATAAAGTTTTTTTTTTTTTTTTTTTTTTTTTTTGACTTTATATATTTATTCACACCTGTCAAATAATATTTGACAACCAGTGAATTTGCGGTACGAATTTAAACGGCTTGAAAGGCATGAGAGGGAGCAGAACCCAGTGGCACCTCCAGTCATCATTTCATTTTATTATTTTAGTCAAGGAGGTCTCTCATCCAGCTCCTTTTTAGTCTTCTCTGTGTGTTGTCGGGAATATATGTTGTGGCCATGTTGTTTATTTGTGTATTAGGATGTCCATGTAGTTTTTTCGTGGAATCGTTTGTAGTAGGTTTGTATTTGTTCTTTAACTGTTGCTATGCGTAGGTCAGTATGTAAAGTTATGTTGCTTACGTACCATGGGGCTTTTGTAATTGTCCTGAATGTTTTTGCCTGGAAGATTTGGAGTTTGTTGATATGTGTCTTTTTAGCTGTCCCGTATATCTGAGAAGCGTATGTCCAAATAGGTTTCAGTAAGTAAGTATAAGTGTTAATTTTTTGTTTAAGTTGTAGAGTTGAACGTTTGGAGAGGAGTGAATATAAAAGTCTTAGTCTTTGGTTAAGCGTTTTACTTTTTTTCTTTATATGTGGACCCCATGTCATTCTTCGGTCAAATGTAAGACCGAGGTAGTGTACAGTGTCTGTTTGAGGAATCGGTGTGTTGTCAAGAAAAACTGGTGGGCATGTTTCAAGTCGAAGTGTAAATGTAATGTGTTGCGATTTGTTGTAATTTATTTGTACTTTCCAAGTATTTAGCCAGTCATGTAATTTTGACAAGTGATGCTGTAGAGTCAGTGAAGCATGATTCGGATTTTTATCTCTTGTTAAAATTGCTGTGTCGTCTGCATATGTCGCTGTAAGAATGTCAGAGCTAATTGGAATGTCGTGTGTGTATATGATATAGAGTAATGGAGCAAGCACTGAGCCTTGTGGCACTCCTGCTGACGCCAACTTAATAGAAGAAAGCTCTGAGCCTTGACGGACAGAGAAAGATCTATCAGAAAGAAAGGACTGTAGAATAAGATAGTAGGTCGGTGGGAGTATCGTCTTTAGTTTAAAGAAAAGCCCTTGGTGCCAGACTCTGTCAAAAGCTTGAGCAACATCCAGAAATACTCCAGTTGCATACAATTTGTGCTCCAGTGCCGTGCATATGTAGTCGGTAACTCTGTGTAATTGATGTATAGTCGAATGTTGTGTTCTAAATCCAAATTGATGATCTGGTATTATGTTCAGTTTTGTTAGTATATCAGAGAGTCTTTTGTATAATAAATGCTCGAAAATTTTGGAACAGACAGGAAGTAAGCTAATAGGTCGGTATGATGAGGGGATATTTTTATCTTTGTTTGGTTTGTGAATCATTGTAATATGTGCGTATTTACACTGTAGAGGGAATTTAGTAGTCCTTAGTATTGCGTTGTAAATAGTATTTAAGAACACTATACCTTTCCTAGGCATTTGTTGGAGTACTCTAGCAGTGATCAGATCATAGCCAGGGGCTTTTCTAAATAAATAAAGTTAATAGGAAAAGAAAAAAAATGTAATAATAAATATACATATACATACAAATATTATTATAAGTAAATTTAAATTATATATGAAATGTAAATCTTATTGAAAAACTATTTTTAGAACCGACTTCAAAAAAGGGGAGGTTCTCAACTCGCCTGCATTTTTTTCTTTCTTTTTTTTTTTGTGTTTGTTACGCGATTACTCCGTCAATTATGAATCGATTTTGATGATCCTTTTTTTGATCAACAGGTCATTCTTCAGAGGTGGCCCAATATTATAAATACAAGGAGGTAGAATAATGGGTAGACTGTTCAGCTGTTGAGCTCTAAGCAGACGACTTGATCCGCAAATGCATCAAATTATTAATTATTGTTATGAATAAATGATCAAAGTAGCAAAACTAAAGGGTCATTGATAATAATAATATATAATAAAATACCCATTAATTTATTCTCTTATTTCTTTATTATTATTTATCTGAGTTTTTCTTATACTTCCTCGTTATCAGTTATGACATAGAAGAAAGAATTAAGCGAAACGAATTTTTCCTTATAGAAGGAATTCAAACAGCACTCAAACAGACATCCGAGTGATATTACTAAATTTTTGTGCATCTTCCACAACTCATTTACGAGTGTGGAGCAAGCTCCTATTTCATTTCTTCTATCCACCCGTTTACTCACCCAATAGTCACATTTTTTCACTTTCGCATTTTTTTGGCAATTTCGTATGCAACAATGAAAGCATGAACCTGACGCGAATTCATGTATGAAATTATTACCAATAACTTGTTAATTGAACACTTTCAATTAATTTTCAAAGCTGTGATTGGAGCCTCAAGTGGATATGAAATAATTCTGGTCTCGAGACTTCAATGACTATCAAGTCTCAGGAAGCTGTCGCGAGAGTGAAAGTGATCTCAGATGAACAATAACCTGCTACATTTTAAATTTATCCTCTAAAATTGTTAATAATATAAGTCTGGAAGCTATTATCTGTTATTTATCAGTACGTAGCTTTGCCAATTTATTTAGTAACTCCATTTTGTCACAATAGTTTGCATATATAGAGAACCGCTGAGGATGACCAGAAAAAAAAAATACATAGGAAATCTATATATTAGGGATGAGTCGATTTTCAATTTCCACCGATTTGTGAGAAAAGAATAGTCCAAAGTCGATTGCTAGGAATCGATCGATACCAGCGACTTTGGCGATAGTTTAGTGATACCTTAAAAAAAGGCTATTTTTCATATTTTATCTCAGACCGATTTTTCATCGTACTTTTCTGTTATTCAAGGAAAGATCTTTGCTTCCTCAGATTATAAACTCAAATATGATTTAAAACTCATATAAGAATCTTTAAACTAAATGTTTTTTTGCATATTGACAGTATAATTAGCTGAAATAATTGGTTCTAAAAATTATATTAACTAATTTATTTCTTGAATAATTATTTTTTTTTACATCTGGATTACTCTTATTATTGGATTATGCTTCGAAAAGAAATTTATTTTTAAACCGAGGTATTGGTACCGAGAATTGAGAATCCATTTTTTGCTACATACAGAACTCTACTATATATTATTTCTTATAATATAACCATATATATTAATGATACCTGTGAATAGCGTGTTAAGTGCAGTTTTATGAATGGCTCACACTGCTTGGGTCTGGTTTTACAAAAATGAATTTTGATTTCTTTTAACCAGATCCTATAATCCATTATTTATGTTTGAAATTAGGACGGAGTTGAGCTTTGGGGCTCCACTAAATCATCCAATTCATCTCATATCCAATCCATACAATCCAAAATCCAGAATGCTCCTTACCAATAAACTTATCCATTAAGATCTTAATGTTCCATATGTTGCTGAGTTAGCCCAGACCAGATATCTATCCTTTCATATTAAGCTCCATAACCACTCAAATCCACTAGGTAGTTTCTCAACTTGCTTCCCACTCCATTCCCGATAATCCTCCAAAGTGTCTGAAAAGAAGATGGCCTAGAAATCTGCTAGTGTAGAATTTTATTGAAGTGCTACTGATGAGCAGTTCTTTTTAAGTTTTACATGTTATTGTAATCGTAATTAAAATATTTACCTTATTTATATTTTTGTAAAGTTGCAAATTTCAATAAATTGATATAAAATAAGTAACAAATTTAAGAATTTCAAAAGTTAAAAACATATGTGTGCCTAAAGATTTATACACTCGTATCAGCAGAACACTGTTAAGAAGTATGTTTTTAAAACTGAAAAAAATATATCACTATGAAACATGATCTCTTCTACACTCGAAATCCATACGAGATATCTATATAAAAAGTAAATAAAAATACTTTTTTATTGGATGTTAACATTGGCTACACTCATTGAGACAGGAGCTGTGAAATAGAAAAGAGGATCTAGTGGAGAAGTAATTCTGCTCCCGCTGTAATCAACGTGTGCCATTAAAGAACCACAAGATTCGATTGGCTCCGAAGGCTTTGTCCATCCCAGCGGGGCCAATGAGGTCAGCATTGCTAATAGTCCTTGGTCCCTCTGTCGGTGGATAATCTAATAGCAAGCTCCAAGTGCCGCCGCTAGTCAGCCAGTATCCAATATCCGATAACTGTATCTGTATCTTTCCTACATTTTTTACTACTTTATTACCAAATAAAAAAAAAAAAAAGTTTAAAACAAAGATAATTGAAATATTTTTTATTTTGATCTCATGATTTTCACTTGAATTTCCGATATGTTAAGAAAATTTAGTTTTGTGGCAAAATTTCACTACCAATCGTTATGGCAAACATGTGCGAGAAATAGCTACAAAACGAAATACCTAAAGGGAAGAAAGAAACCTGCACTAAATCTCGATGGGAGACCTAGATAAGAAAATGTACAGTAAAAAGCCCTCCTACGACCATTGGCAATGATCGGAAAACTAGTCCGGCAAGTTGTCCAGTAATGTTTCCTTTTTCGAACCTCTATCGATAAAGAGTTTTTTTAACTGAAGTGCCACGGAATGCAGAGAATAAAGACGTAGGTAGGAATAGGACTCAATTATCAACTTGGAAATGTTCCGCTCTAGGAAATATATTTGAAGATCGGATCAAATATTTTTAATAAGAGGTAGAATCATAATTATCAAGAATGAATCAAAACTTTTTGTTAGCCATAAAGGCTTACGAAAAAAAATAAAGCAAAAATCATAAAAATTAGAAAAAAAAATATATTAAAGAATAAAAAAAAATATAAAGAATAAAATAAAAATGAATATTAGTAACAAAACATAAGAAAAAGAAAATATTACTAGGTTAATGTAATCACTGATTTAAATAGTTTTAGTTGATAAGTGTGAAACCATAAGGTAACCAGCTGTTGAACATTGTTCAGTAGACTAACAGTTAATATAGCTCTATATTATAACGATAGACAATGTGCAGAGACTACATTAAACTATGTGAACAATGAATAGTTAAATTAATTAAGTGTTAGTTAGGTAATATTAACGTGCTTGAACAATTATAGAAACCTGCGGATGGAACGTCCCAAAACATGTGAAGCAAGCTAAATAAATAAATTAGGAGTTGTGTCGTAAAAAAATATATTTAGAATCAGAACCCCTTCTAAATAAATTGTAATAAAATAATTGTTGATAGTTAGGACAATTATTGCATAACATCGTCTGCTGTCGGGAGTGCTCTGTTTCGACTCCGTTGGGACTATATCTACCTAATTGGTTGTAGTGTGGGAAGGTCGGTCCCTTACTAACTCACTCGAACCGCACGCATTTCGAGTTATTTCAATTAAAACACTATATTTCTCCCTAACTAGTTTTTACGTATTCTTTTCTGTTTGTCGGACATAACATAAAAAGTTGCGGGGGTCCAGGGGTTGGTTTTCAGAGTGGGGCATTTCTTTTAAATTTATATAGTCTAGTAATATGTATTCAAAAGTCAGAATATTACCGGGGTAAGTAAAATTTCTGAAAATAAAGGTTTCCTCTGCTACTAATTAATAATGAAAACATTATTCTAAAAATCAGCAGTTTAATGACCTACTTTATCTACTAGTGAGTGAAAAGTTCCCATTAGTGTCAATTTATCCTAAGTATGTAAGTGATAATGGAGCCCACACTGCTATTAAAATAACGTTGAAAATCCTATCCAACGCTTTCGGCTGCCGCATTAGTACCACCTACCTGTTGGGCTTTGCTTCATGTATGTATGTACACACACACACACACACACACACACATTTAAATTATTGAAATTATGCCTTCCTGAAATCCAACCGGTTCTCCTCTTCATATATAATTTTCCCCTCCAAAACTGTATATTTCCCACTTCCAGGAAAAAGGTCGTAATTCATTCCATCAACAAGAACCCAGACCCCATATCCCCAAAGGACTACCGCCCTATATCCATACTTTCCAATCTTTCTAAGCCCCTAGAAAGATTGGTGCAATCCCAAATTTCCCATTTTCTAGAAGATTTCAAGTTACTCGACCCCTTCCAATCTGGTTTCCGTCCCGACTTCTCAACACAATCCGCCCTCATTAAAATTATCACTGACATCCAAGCAGCGATGGACTAAAAAGAACTGCCCTCCTTGATTTCTCTAAAGCATTCGATTCATTAGACCATAATATCCTTTTTTCCAAATTGAAACCATTGAACTTTTCCTACAGCGCCCTCCTTTGGTTTGAATCTTTACTTTCCCACCGCACCCAAGCAGTTGCCACCGCTAACCAAGGCCTATCCTCTTTTCTCACTCTACAGTCATGAGTAGCTCAAGGTTCGAGCATTTCCCCTCCACTGTTTAATTCTTGCATCAATGTTCTTCCCCATTCAATTCACCATTGTTCCCACCACCTTTACGCCGATGACTTCCAAATTTACTTCTCCTTTCCTCCATCCGAAATGTTAGCTGCGTTTTCCAAAATTCAGGAATCTGTGCCTGGGCAAATCTGAACAAATTAACGTTAAACGCAGCTAAAATTCAAGCAATTGCCATTGGATCACATTCCCTTCTCCATTCAAATGTCAACTTTCCTACATTATTCATTAATGGTCATCCAATAACTTTACATTCCTCTGTTAAAAATTTAGGCTTAACCATTGATCAAATCCTCTCCTGAATATCGAATATTGTACAAATCTCCTGAGGTCTATCTGTATCCTAAAACTATTTCCCTGCTCCCGTCTCCTCCTTCTCCTACCCACACGCAAACTTCTAGTATCCTCCCTTATCTTCCCCCAATTTGACAATGGTTGCGTGATATATGGCGGTCTCTCGACGGTTCTTGAGGACAGATTAAAACGCATCATAAATTTCTTCGTTAGGTTTGTCTTTGGAACCTCGAGACGTTCCCATGTATCGCATCTCTATACCGAGTTAAATTTGCCCCTCCTTCCGCAGAAAATACTTCCTAGGCACCTACCTATTCCAAGTTATCAACACCCGCCACCCTCCGTTTATTTAAAGTAACCTGAAATTCAAGTCTGCTATCAAACCACGGCATACAAGATCTCGTCTTTCTGATCTCTATACTCCATCCTACAGAAGTGCTGCATTCCAACGTTCCTTCCTTATCCGATCCTCTACTCTTTGGAATTCCCCCCCCCCCCCTTTATCCGCAATGCTACTTCCCTTGGAACATTCAAAACACTATTCTTTCACTATCTTCTTTCCCTCCAACCGGACGCTCTCTAATTATAAGGATGTATGTACTATGTATGCAATCATCTAATTTAATTACTAAGACCGTCAGACATAAAACATTTGCATAAATTATAATTTGATCATGAAGATGTTTTAATTTCTTGTAATGATAATTTTCGATTTTCTATGTTTTATTTTTCATTAAGTTTCTGTTTGTTTTTTTTCTCTTCTGCAATTTTGTTTACAATATCAACCTCTATTTTGTATACTTATTTTTTCACTCTCTTTTTATTTAAAGTTTTTTCTTTTTCTAGTTTTTCTCTGTATTTTTTTTTCATACATATTTGTATTCAATTTTATCTATGTTGTTTTATTTTTAACAGCCCCTCGGCCAGTTATAATCTTACTTTGTGTTATTTAAAGTTATCCTTAAGGGACTTTGTCCCAGAATAAAGTTTTCTTTCTATTCTATTCTATATATAAGATAAATAGAAGATAGAAAATAATTTATTAATAATATTTACAGAATTTTATTATGTTATTTACAAAAGTGTTCAAAGTAATATTACTGACATAGCTACGGCTGTCTTTCAGGAGCGCTTTTAATTTAATAATGATTTTATATACATTATTGTTTACATTATACAATACATTATTGTGATTTATTAAGTAATCTATTCACAAACAATACAATCCAAAAAATACAATACAATCTAATTACCTATTATATAATCAATTATGTCTTATGCAACAATATCATAATTATCACATATCCTATAACAATATCTCAATTATATCTCAAATAATATATATCGACCCATTATTATACTATTCAATAATATCTAATTATTATCATTTTTATTTATAACATATATTATCAATCAATAACATTCGAAGAATTATCAGGTTATTAATAATTAAAATTTTTAATAAGAAAGGAACGGTAGATACAGGCTTGTTTCAAGTAACTCACTAGAGCTATTCTATATATTAAAATATTATAAAATTTTCTTTTATAACCATTGTTGCAATTTATAGAATGTTGTGACATAAATTAAAAATAAACAAATAAAAAAAAGTCAATATTTCAGATTAACTGAAACTTTTTTTTCACTGAATTATAATTCTCATTTAATTAAGTCTTTAAGCTATGGTCACTGTTTACTGCCTTCATTGAGTTAAGAATGATATATGGCCTGATTGTTGGGGAGTATCCACACACGCAATGGATGTGTTTGTTTCTAATAAAATAGCTCTTAGGTTGATGAAAAACGTAAAAAAAATTTGGATGATCATCCTCTAAGAATTCTTGAGGTTAAATTTTTCTTGCCACTTATAATTTTTCTTATTGCTTAGCATGACGCTCCAGAGTAACTTCCATTCATAAATAAATGAACTACAGTATTAAATCCTAAATATCTTTGTAGTGTTACATTTTTATGGGATCTTTTTTCCTCACTAACCTGGTTGATAGAAATAGAAATAGATAGTACAATTAGTTACAATTATAATTAATTAAGCCTCAGTATCTAATAATAGATAGCTAAGGGCTTGGAACTTATGCAGTGTGTGAATAAATGAAAATGGAAAAGAGGCTTACATGACAATCAATTTTTTTTTTTAGGATAACGTAAGCTTTTATTTTTATAGATATTATAAAGCTATTACATTAAAAAGCAATAGTAATACCATTCATATAATATAAAGTAAAGAGAAAAATCAAATGAATATCATAATACGAAAGTATTAAGATTAATGAAAATATAAATTAAATCAAAAGTGGTATTGTACAGTAAGGGTGATTCTCAAACTATGGGTGAATTTCTGGTCAATATGAAATCTACTTCAAAATAAACAATAGAATCGTATGTTTGCGAGCGTATATGCAATGCATGTATATGCATGAATGCATTCATTTTTATGAAAAACGTCTTATAATGAATTTAAATGTTGAATTTACAGCATATTTATGTAACTAAAGTGCTAATTGGTAATTACTATGGTTGTCCTGAAATTCATTATTCTTTATATTAGTATGTCCTTCAAAACCTTACTACCAATTAACAAACAATAAATTATTAGAGAAAGAAGAAATAAATAAATAAAAAATAAAAACTAACACGCTTACTGGTTTCTCGGTAGCTAAATGGTGGAAAGTGCCTGAGGATATAATGTTTACCCCAAATATTAATAATTAAGGGGAAGGAAGAAAAAAATCTCTTTTGTGTACGGCCCAGCTTATATCTATTTCCTTAACGGATTGCCGATTCACCGACAGCTCCTGAAAGGCTGTGAGGAGATAGAGTATTGTGTATCTTGCAAATATTCTTTTAGTTAACTTAAAATCGGTGTTTAATATATAGTAAGTGGGACCATACTGGTAGCGACGATTATTTTGAGGTATTGTCTTCTTTAGAATCTCTGCAATCAATATATGTGTTTAACATGTGACTTTAATTTTGTAAATACGTTCTTATATCATGTATATAATTGAAAACTATTAAAAGTAAAAAAAAAAAAAAGTTATTTTGTTTTTGATCTTTAGTGAATCGTTACTGCTTTAGGACGTAACTAAATAATTTGCATATCGACCTTTTGACGGTGGTTCTCCTATACCCCCGCTTTACAGAGTGAATTCAAATTTAAAAGTTCGCTAAAACGTACCTACATCATTCTTGAAGGAATAGCCAAAGCAATGCGTATTTCATATATGTATTGCATTTGTACCAATGTTTCATTCATTAACAAACTCTGTAACGGTTGCTTTAATCTACTGTTTAGTGCTTCTAAAGTAAACGATTTGGTGGTTAAATTTGAAGATATGGGTATTTTTAAACCGAAGATACGGACTGGGTAAGTACAGATTTTTTAAAGTGGATTTTAATTTAAACACTATTGGGCTACATACCTGTTCTAAGAATCCTACTAGCACTGGAAAGGGGACGTATTGACTTGTGATCTGAATGCCGATTTTCATGTGGATAGTAGGTACCTATAAGAGCGCAAAACTTGAGGTATAGCCGCCAATGAGCATTGGGAGATAAGAAAAAAAAGAAAAGAATTTTGTTTTTTTAGCTCTGTCAAAATAAAGATATATTTTTTTCACGTAAAATTATAGTTTTGTATGCTATTTGAAATAAAAATACTTTTGATTTGAGCGTAACACGACCCGACTTGCTCAAAACTTCAAAAAACAAAAACAAAATTTCAATGGAACCCGCTGTAACTCAGTGGGAAATATATTTAAAGGAAAACACCCCAAATCTCGATTTAGCACACCAAAAAACCCTTCTATGTAAAATGTTATCAAAATCAAAAAATATATTCTTTTTTGACCCTTTCGAGGACGTTAACGTTATTTTTGAATTCGAGATTTTAGAAACAACTTCTAACGGCCATAACATTTGCAACAGATTAATATATATAATGTCATCACTAGAATCAGCGTGCATTCTGCCCACGAATATAACAGTGGGTTTTTTTCCAGGTTTTATTGGACAAAAACTGATTTGGAAAACCATTTCCGAATTCAACTATAACTTGAGATATTTAAATAAGGAGAAATCCTGCGACCTCCGCATTTTGGCTAAACTCTGCACGTTTAGCCCTTAAAATTTGGTTTTGATCGGTGGCGAAATCTGTGAGATAGCGCAAATTATTTACAAATTGACTGTTACTTTGTTGATTCAGATAATTGTTATCTGTATTAGTGTCAATTGCTTCTATGATAATAATTGTTCGCGCCAATCGCCGCTTTTGTGAGGGGGGGAAAGGAGAAAAGATCTAGTATACCGTATATTGACGCACTCTATGGAGCTCTAGGTAACTAGCCCTTATCTGCGTTAATCCCTACTAGAATATTCCTCTTTCTTCTAGCATCTGCGCTCCAGTACGCACCTATTATAATTGCCCAAGACCTCATGGTCTTCCATCGCTTTTTTGACCAAGGTGAAATAGCCTTCCAGGACCCTATTCCTCTTTTAAAAGTGATCATATTTCCTGTGCCAGTCAGTAAAGATTTATTTCTTCCCTTAATGAGTTGGTGATACAAGAGGAGGAGAGCCTGAACAAATATTGCAGCCTAGGAGAAGCATTTGCCAGACCGTAAGGATTCGGGGGCCTCCGGACAGACCGTCGGTGGCAGTAACAAGGTGAGAAGTTTTTTGTGTATTATTCGTTTATGCTACCTTCTCAATAATATCTCCCCAAAGGTGCGAAACCTCGTTTTGATATTTTCCCATACAGTCCATTTTCTCGAGGCCGAGGCGAGTTTATCGCATCGGAAATTATTATTCATTTACTATACAATAATGTTCAATGAAGTGTACCACCGTACTCTTAAAAGTTTGTAAAAATGTTACATTCATCAATTTTCTTCTTTTAATAAATCGTAATGGACTCGCTAAAAAACTGGTACAAAATATAGGTTAGAATATTACAAATCCCAGACATAACTCAACGCAGGCTGAAAAGGAGTTGGGTAAAGGATTATATCGGTGCTTACTCTGCCATGCCTCATCAGATCTGTTGTTTTAAAATTTAACAACAAAGTCGCTGGATGGATAAAAGGTATTACAGTTGTGAAAAAAAGTATTACGTTAAAAAATATATATAGTAGTAGAATATAAAGAATTTTAAAGAAAAAATAAACTTTTAACATTTATTGACATGTGGATTAAGTAAACTGATTAACAACAGGATTTGCCAGGATAAGATTATTTTTTAATTGCTGTCTTACAAATTTTTTTTTTATACCTTTTATTGTCTTTGCTATAATTTAATTTATACTTGAATAACTTAGATTAAAAATACATTTTACATTTGAAAAAATTGCGTTAAAATTGTTGTTGGCGTATACAATTAATAAGTGAAATGTTTGGCCAATTTCCTTTACTTTCCTACAAATTCCTTTCCAATAACAATCTTATCTAGTTTGGTCAATACATATCAAGCTGGCACGAGTGTTCTTGACATCTGCAAAGAGATAGTTTTATTGCCTTCCGTGGCAAGTATGGGTTCTATTTCTATTTTTCTGAGTGAAAATAACCTTGAAATTCCGAAGCGATAGAATTATATATTAATAATGGTGAACTTAATGATAAATTATTATTTTGACATATAAATATTTTAAAATCGAATCACTCCACGAATCATCTTTAGATATTTTCAGTTGCTATATATATAAATATATATATTCAACTGTGAACAGTAAAAGCTTCAGGGTGAGTAGCACCTTATGAATCTTACTTTCGGAGAGATACCGAATCAGGAGACCATTGATCAGTGGCCTGCAATACCAGGGTAAAAAGATTTCAAACAAATGAGTCATAATTCAAACGAAGAAATGTAAAGGTTATATGGAGGGGATACCTCTATTTAAGATGTGCTCTGTAATAAGAAGCTGTCTGAAGAGGTGAGAACGGGAAGAGATGAAACTATGTAATATGTGGATAATGTAAATTGCGTGCTGACCCTATTATTAATATTAACCTATAACTTTATATGTAATTTCTAAACCCGCCGGTTACTAGTTTACTCCCTACTATACTAGGTTACTGGTTACTATCTTCCCTCACTTCGACTATACACCTCCATCGCTTCGTTTTCTGGATCCCAAGAAGAACGCCCACATTTCACAATTTTATGTGGAGTTAAATCAGCTCTTTCTTTTCTATCGTTACCTGTATTTTCTGGCATCCTTCCTCAACCAAACCGTCCAATCTCAACGTGTACCTTATATTTCTGAACTCCTTCAACTGAAATCTTCTGATTTTATTCCCCAAACCCTTTCCCGTTAATCAGATGTCTATACTTTTGCTCATTGCTCCGCTGCCTTTATTGCAGATCTTTCCTAATCCGATCCTCTTATCTATGGGGCTCTATATTTTCACCATTCGCCATTCAAAAATTCATAACGCTTTCAAAATATTTTTTTGCTACAATCCATTTTTGCCAATAAATATGAACCTACTATGTTTTTTCAGACTTTTTTTAAAAAAATGTCAATAGCCATTTTAAGTGTCTGTGTCTACATTATTTTTTATTCTCAGGGGACTTAAGAATAAACTAAGAACTTATTTTTTTATTTATTTAATATCATTAAATAAAATCTATTCACAAATTTTATGTAATACCTATTAATTACTTACTGCCACTTTACTAAAAAAGAATTGGTTTGCACGATAGGACAGTAAGAATCAAATAAATTAGACATTAATAGATGGGGCCATTGTGCCACCTAATATTGATGAAGTATTGAATAAAACCTAAGCTGTAGTAACAACATAACATAGTATGATCAATAACAATGATTTAATTTTTTTACTGATCGAAATAAGCGCATTCAACTAGTGTCTTAAACACGATTTGATTGAAACCATGTAAAAAAATGTAGAACTACAATTTTGATTTTATCTCGACCCAGTTACTATCGTAAGTACCATAATCCCGCAGACTTTGCAGCGTGAGTTTACTGGCTGCTATTGCAAATAAACGTTTTTCTTGAAGCGGCTAATCTGTTTAGTGAGCCCCTTCTTTCCTTTATTTTTACGGTCACTGGCCGTGGTCCTTTTCAACCCGTTAATTAAGGCTAGGAGATAAAGTCTTATCCAGACCTCCCTTTTTAAATACCATTCATAGCTGGAAACTAAATATTTGGATTAAAAATCTAATGGCTTAAAAATAATATAAAAATCTGTAATTAAGTAATTAAAAAAAATATGTACAAAATTGTAAACCGGAAGCAAAAAAATTGATATTGAAAATATTTCACCCAAACTATTAAAAACAATAGGTCATGAATATAGCTGTATCTGTAATCTACTGCTTTTCCTAATTCATATTTTAGAATAACAAGGATCAAATTACTAACGGAAGTAATTAAATTAAATTAACAATCAATGATTATTCGAAATAAAAAAAGTTGAGAGAGAATAGTGGTTTCAAACGTGTCTCTTTTCATTCAAACCAATATAGTTCCCAAACGGTAGTTTTATTGAAATATTATTTAAGTAATATTATTGAAAAGCGAATATTTTCCATTAAATTTTTGAAAAATTTTGAACTAAAAACTGATATTATTTTGAGATTCCTAATCTAAAAAAACACGTAGAAACTAAATTTTGTCGAAATCAAAAATATTTTTTTTTACCTTTAAAATCTTGTATGATTTTAAAATAATTAACGCTATCTCATACATTTTGCTACAGATTAAATTTTAAGGTCATCTAGAAGCCCTAAAACTGCATGGTTTAGCCCAAATCCGGAGGTCGCAGGATTTCCCCTTATTGAGATATCTCAAGTTATAGCTGACCTCGGATTTTTTTATTCACATCAGTTACTGTCCATCAAAATCTGGAGTAATCCCAATGTTGTAGGTATGGATAAAAAGAAGAATGTATGCTGATTTTAGTGATGCTATTATTATTGAAATCGGTAGAACACAGCAGTTGTTATGGCCGTTAGAAATTGTTGATGAAATCTCAACTTCAAAATTCTAACCTCAGAAAGGGGCAAAACCTCAGAAAGAGATTTGAGTCATGAAAAACGATTTCCACTGATTTATAGCGGATTTCCTTGGAATTTTGTAATTTTTTTGGAGTTTTTGAGCACCCTAAAGCCGGGTCGTGTCTTGAGCATAATGGAAGTATTTTTATATCAAATAGCATATATAACTGTAATTAAACGTGAATCATTTCTCTGTCTTGACTGAGAAAAAAATAAAACGTGATTTTCATTTTTTTTTTTCTCGACCCCTAATGATCATTGGCGGCTATAACTCTAGTTTTGCACTATTATAGGTCCCTACTACTCACACACAAATAGGCATTCAAATCTGTGAGTTACAACTCCAAACGTCCCCTTGTTAGAATAAACTGGGGAAATATCAACATCAGTAACATTTCAAAATATCAAATGCTAAATGTCAGCAATTTTTTTTTTTGTGTCAAACATTGTTATTTATTCTTCATTGCCTAAACATTTCTCCAACCCTTTGGTCTACTTCATCACTTATATTGGCATTGTTCACGTATACATACATACTAGTACATTTATTTTAGGACATCTTTTTAAAATTTATAAAATATGCTCATCTTAACCGAAAATTGTTTTATTTTTCATACTTGTGCTTAATACAAAAAAAAAAAAAATAAAATAAAAAAAATAAAAAATAAACATAAAAATTATATGAATTTCAGGACTCAAATACAATTATTTGTCTAAAATACAAACATATGTTCATATGAGAGAATTATAAATCATAAACACTTATCGGCGTTGAAGCAGTTCCAACTAGAAAATTATAATAAAAGGTAAACATTTTAAATTTTTCGTTCAGAATCTTAAAATCCTTATTTATGAAATGGATAATTTACAGGTGAAATTAGTTCGTTAAAATTCTGTTTAAAATAAGTTGCTTATTCTTGAGGTGCTGGAGCTTCAGTTTCTGGGGCTGGTGCTTCAGTTTCTGGTGCTGGAGCTTCAGTTTCTGTGGCTGGAGCTTCAGTTTCTGGTGCTGGAGCTTCAGTTTCTGGGGCTGGTGCTTCAGTTTCTGGTGCTGGAGCTTCAGTTTCTGGTGCTGGAGCCTCAGTTTCTGGTGCTGGAGCTTCAGTTTCTGGGGCTGGAGCTTCAGTTTCTGTGGCTGGAGCTTCAGTTTCTGGTGCTGGAGCCTCAGTTTCTGGTGCTGGAGCTTCGGTTTCTGGTGCTGGAGCTTCAGTTTCTGGTACTGGAGCTTCGGTTTCTGGTGCTGGAGCTTCAGTTTCTGGGGCTGGTGGTTCAGTTTCTGGGGCAGGAGCTTCAGTTCCTGGTGCTGGAGCCTCAGTTCCTGGTGCTGGAGCCTCAGTTCCTGGTGCTGGAGCCTCAGTTTCTGGTGCCGGTGCTTCAGTTTCTGGTACTGGAGCTTCAGTTTCTGGGGCTGGAGCCTCAGTTTCTGGAGCTGGAGCTTCAGTTTCTGGTGCTGGTGCTTCAGTTTCTGGTGCTGGAGCTTCAGTTTCTGGTGCTGGAGCTGGGGCTTCAGTTTCAGGAACTGGATTTGGAACTTCAGTTTCTGTTACTGGAACTTCTGTAGTTGGAGTTGGGCTTGGGCGGAATGTTGGGAATGTAGGGAATGGATGGAATGTTGGTTTTGGACGTAATGTTGGGAAAGTTGGGAATGGATGGAATGTTGGTTTTGGACGATATGTTGGTGTTGGACGATATGTTGGTGTTGGACGATGTGTTGGTGTTGGACGATGTGTTGGTGTTGGACGATGTGTTGGTTTTGGACGGAAGATTGGGTATGGGCCCTGGAGGACAAAAAACTTTAAATTATCATTTTTATTTTCATTCTTTAGTATTGTGAATTACTTATTTAAAACAAACTAACTGTTTTAATTTACAAAAATATATAAAAAAATTGTTTTTTTTTTTTTTTTTAGCTCTTCATTAAAATTTACAACCATATATAATAAAATTAAAACACTTCTAGTAAAACTGAAGATAATGAGCATACTAACATTTCAAATGCTTCTAGATGAACTGAGCATTGGTGGCACTTTAATATAAGTTCTACATTAGAATGCCTCACCATCTACTTTTTAGATGCATCGGTGGGCTGTCAAGAGTCAAATGGGAAGCATACTGAGAAACTATTGGATCTGAATGGTTATGATGTTAACAGTGAAAGGATAGGTATCTGGTTTGGGTTAAACCAGCAACACATAGTGCATTTCTTTATGGATAAGTTTGTTTGAAACAAAGTAAGAAGCATTGAGGATTTTTCGAACGATTTTGGATTGTAATGAACTATAAGTTGGATTAGAGAATCAAGTTGAGCCTCAAATCGCTGTATATCCAAATAGGTCTAATTACTGTCATGTAAGTGACTCAATTGTAATTAATCGGAAGGTATGAACGCAAGTTAAGAAAATATTGAAGAAGTCGAATACGACGTGCAGTTTCTTGTCGTTTTTTCTGGTATTGACAAAAATATTATTACATCGGGTTTTAAAAAATAAATAAAAATTAGTATGTATAAGTATAAGTATAAGTGTATGTATAAGTGTATTAAAATACTCGAGAAGAAAAAAAAATGTTTGAAAATAATTTTGTACCTAGTACCTAATACTCAATTATATATAAAATAAATAGTATAAATATTTTCAAAAGGTTGACCTAATAGAATTCAATATATGGGCCATTCTCATGGCAGTGATTTTTCACTGTCCTGCTGGACTTAAGATGGAACTAAAACTTCCAAATCAATATTTTTGGTGAATTTGAACGTAAACCGATCCCTTAAAGTTGGTGCATACAGCCTAGTTTCGAAACATATTTTTTTTATTTTTTTATAGCTACAAAAAGGCTCATAAGCTCATAACTTTCACTTTTCCCTACCTATAAAGTGAGATTTCAAGGAAGTTATTTAAGTATTTGTTTTTAGAAAACTTATGTTTTTATTTTCTAGAGTATGAGACCATATATTGGAGAATAAATTAACATGCTGTTAAACATTATTAAACTATAAAGGGAAACTGAAAATTCCGTTTTCTTTTTGTCCCTCGGTTTTGCCTCACGACCGGGTAAGTTTTCTTCCTTGTACTTTTTCTTACTCACGACTGTCACGCGTTTTTGAAATGATTCGTATTTTTTTAAAGCTCCTGGACTCCATAATTGATTATTTTTAGATGTACACAACTGATTAGTAAAACTAGCCGTTTAGGTAAGGCTGCGTTGCAATAAACATTAAATTATGGGAGGTTCCTCACGACCGCCACACCTATTTTTTTTTTAAATTGTTAAGAGGGTCATATTAATTTACCAACACTTTTATACGGGTGAAAAATCACTGAATTGAGGTCCTTTTTGGTGGGGGGGGAGGGTAATCGGACTTAAAAACAATTCAACCGATTTTCGTCAAATTTTATATTGGAGTTACATACCTATATACCAACACTTTTATAAGGCTGAAACATCATTGATTTAATTTTCATTTTTTTTTATTGGGGGGGGGGTCAGATTTGAAAACAACTAAACCTTAATATTTCTTTTTAACGTATAACTCTTATTTATCTTTTATTTTCTTCAACATGTTTCGGAGTACATGTTGAAATCCATATGTTGAACCCGCTGACGTCAAAACCCCGTATGCCTGAAAAGACAAGGTAGGGGAAAAAAAAAGAAAAGAAAAAGAAAGAAAAAGAAAAAAAAAAAAAAAAAAAAGAAAAAAAAAAAAAAAAAAAAAAAAAAAAAAAAAAAAAAAAAAAAAAAAAAAAAAAAAAAAAAAAAAAAAAAAAAAAAAAAAAAAAAAAAAAAAAAAAAAAAAAAAAAAAAAAAAAAAAAAAAAAAAAAAAAAAAAAAAAAAAAAAAAAAAAAAAAAAAAAAGAGAAAAAAAAAAAAAAAAAAGTTTCGGAGTACATTGTTCCATCTTTAGGATAACTGTGAATTCCCTCACATAGTAACTCAGTTAAGAGTCGGTATGGACATGCACATACAGTTATGCCTTAAAAAGAAATATTAAAAATTAAATCTCATTCAATAAAATAGTTGAACAATGAAACTGATTTTTTGTGAATTCTTCCAGAATTGATCACAATTTTTTTATTAGTGTCAATAATAAATTTTATTATTTTATTTATTTAGTTTTATCGATTTGAGCACATTAATAATTTTTTAATACGAAAAAAAAATGTTTAAAGAAAGAGTAACGGTCAAGAGCATTTCTATGAAAAGCTCTATAAAATGCTTCAAAACAATATTAAATAGAAAAAAAAAATTAGCCCCACCTGGGAATTCAATAAATAGAAGGTATATTATAATAGAAAACTCAAGAATAATAAAAATTTAAGCAACTTTAAAAATTAAATTTTTTTTTTATTTTAGCTGAGGCTATGAGAATGACCCATATATGCATAATAATTGAAGCTTAACAGTGACAAGTAATACATTTTGGAAATAAGGCATGGTGAGAATAACGACTAGTTCGATTAAAAACTTATACGTTTTTAGATTTTTATTATTCATGAATGATGTTACATAGAGCTCTAGTAACTAGTGATAAGAAGAAAACAAGGGACATCTTTAGGCATTAGTCATTATTTGGAATAGATCGTTTTACCAAGTAGTTACTTAAAGAAGATCATTATAATAATATACTATCCCATGCCAGTAAAGAAAAATATTTTACGTACCTTAATAATATCAAATACTTTGTCATAAGCTTTGTCAAATGCCTTGTCTAAGCCGTCAACAAAGTCATCGAAGAGAGGGATACGGTAGGGGGAGCCATGGGCAATGGCTAAGAAACCAAACAGAACCAGAGCAATCTTCATTTCGGCTTGTCAGAGTCGAATAAGATAACACTTAACATCGCCTGGTATATATACCTATATTAGCTTCATTAATTAGTCTGGTCAACATGGAGTGTCTCGGCAAAGAATGCTATACTAATAAAAAACATTTTTCTTTCAAGGTCAGTGTTTCGTTTGTGGTTGATATTTCATCATTAATATTTAAGGATAGACTATTAAAATAATATTAGAGTAAATTGCAATAGTGCTTCATGCTGGCGTAATAGGAGGGAGCTCATAGGTTAGAGGACTTTAGACCTTTTAGATTCTTTCTCCTTAAACTCCCTTCCCCTGTATCCCCATGGATCCATCATATGGTGTTCTATTTAATTCAATAGTAATCCCGGAAACGGAATTATATGATATAAAATTAAAGATTAAAATATGATATATCGAATTTTCTTACTGACCATTTGTCCACTATGATGGCGTTAGAACCATTATTAGGAACTGCATTGCAAGGTTGCATCACATTTTATATGTATTTATAATAGCAGGTGTCTGAATTAACCTACCTCGGCTCACAGGTTTTTCTGCGGAAAACCGCATAGGTGATGAAATTAAGAGGAGAATCCTGGAAGCTAATAGATGCTACTTTGCCCTCAGGAAGCAGCTGACCAGTAGGCTAGTGTCTAGGAAAACCAAGTTCACTTTCTATATAAAACCTTGATCAGGCCTGTCCTCAAATATGGCTCTGAGACATGTACGACAAGGTCTGATGATATGACATTAAGGATTTTCGAAAGGAAAGTTCTTCGTCCTAACCGAACCAATTTCTGGAAAGAGAAGAATTGGAAGACCCAGACTGCGGTGGACGGACTGCGTGGCTGGCGCTTCAGGATCCCTCGGCGTCAGGAACTGGATGGCCGTAGCACAGGACAGGGACGCATGGCGCTTGTTTTTGGAGGAAATCAGGACTCGTGCGCGGGTTGTAGAATTCGGTTAAAAAAAAAAAAAAAAAAAAAAAAAAAAAAAAAAAAAAATGCTCTACTTCAGCTTTCCACCCTTACACAATAATTTGTAATACGGGTAGTAGTCCAGTCAATAAACACGTTGTTGAGTGCACGGAATATGCGATAATTTTTGACATCATAGCTTCGTTAAGAATATTTTGAAGGTAAACATACTAAAATTTCCCGCCCCTGCAGAATGAGCTAACAGTGGGGGGGGGAGGGGAAAAGTTTTTTTTTTTTGTTTTTTTGATTATATCTCAAAAACGGGCGACCCTAGAAAAAATGTTAAGAATCAAAATTAAAGCTAATTACATTTTCTAAAAAATTGATCCTTTATAAATTTGTCGGAATTCTAACGGTTTTCCAGATATAAGTTTAAGGATAGATTATTGAAGATCGGTGATTTTTTGGAAAATGGAAATGTTACCTCACTTTTTGTCAAACTTTACTTCTCGTACCTATAACGACTTTTTCTCAGAAAACATGTCGGAATCAAAACTGTAGAGCATTAAATTTTCTTAGATTTCATATATAAATAAGTTTCTGGCATTTGAAGAAAAATGAGGAAAACTTTTTTTTTATTTCTAAAATTATCGATTTTTAGTAACGTATATCTCGAAAACAGTTGTAATTTCGAGAAATATGCGTAGAATCAATTTTAATCAATTTAATTAGCTTTGATTTTTAATTGGAACACATCGAAAAACAAAAAAAAAATTACTTTTCCCCTCCCCCCATTAGCTCTCCCCCCAGGGACGTGGACTTTTAGTATGTTTATCTTCTAACTACTCCTAACGAACCTATGAAGTCCAAAATTATCACTTATTTCAAGCACTCTACAATGTGTTTATTCACTGGACTATAGTTGCTAGCTGAGGGAAACCAATGACAGTCAGAACGTTTCCCTCTGTCGCTAGGTTCTCAGCGCCTCAAAGCTGGCGCAAGCTATTATGACGTGTTTGACGATCTCGTGTTCACTACAACTGAAACATATAGGACATTCGTCGATGTTCTTGCCATTGTATATATATATAATCTAGTATAGAAAAAAAAACTTTATTCTTGGACAAAGTCCCTCAAGAATATCATACATAACTCAAAGTAAAATCGTAGCTGGCCGAGTAATATAAGAAAAATAAAAATGATTATCATCAAAATCAGGCGGTAGTAAAGATTAAGAGGATCGAGAAGGAGCGGATGAAGTGGAAGAGACGAAATAGGAGTTTAACTCGTCTGGAGTGACTGGAAAGACTCCTTAGGGAGAGGAACTAGGTGGATCACAAAGGGAGAGTTTGTGGAGGGGCTGATATTTGGATTTTGGATCGGGGACAGATGAGAAGGCTTTGTGGAAGTAATTGGATTTGGTTCGCCGAATCGTGGTTTGTGGTTTCGAATGATTCCAATCTAAGGTTTCGAGATCAGGTAAAATCTTATCTCGGGTAAGGGAGTCTATGTTGGGGAGGGTAATTGTTTTAGGAAGGAACTGAGGTGTTGGGATATCATATGATATTTGTATCAGGTCATGAAAGGACAGGAATGAAACAGGCCATAGAGATGAGGAAAGAAGATTTTTTAGTCAATCTATGACATGTAGGTCCAACCTAGTGTCGGACCCACGGGAGCGATGGGTGGGCTTAAATGGTACTATAAAGAGGTTTTAGAGATAGATTTTGTCATAGGAATCAGAAAGGAGGTTGGTATTCAGGTCACCGGAAATGATTATATTGGAGTAGAGAGGAACATAATTGTAGAGGTTTGATTCGAATGATTGGCAAAAGGAATATGTGGAGGACGGTAAACCACTACACACAAGAGAGAATGGGCATTGATGGATATATCAATAAATAGGACCTCAATATTTGGGAGATTTGAAGGAGGTGAAAGAAGGGCACTAGACGCTACCCTACCACCGGTTCGGTTAACCTGATCGTGACGGATGATAGAGGTAGTTAGGGAGAGAAACAGAGGAAGAAGGAATGTAGGGTTTAAGCCAGGTTTCTGAGACTGCAATGATGTGGTAAAATTTTTGGGTAAAAAACTAGGAATTCGTCATCGTGAGCAGGTAGAGATTAAGAGCTTATGTGACAGGCGGTTAGAATATTAGTCATATTGGTAAGAAGTTGGGGAAATATGGGACAATAAGTAAAAGGATGACGCTATATATGAGATCGAGTTGTAGATACCATGAAGAAAAAATACATAGTAATGATAACAGAAGAAATAATGATAAGTAAAATATAGATATAAAAGTAGAAATACATATAATGATGTAAAGTAAAAGTAAATGTAATAACAGATAAATGTATAACAATAGTAGATAACGAGTAAATAATGAGAAGGTAAAGAAATTATTACAAAAAAAAAAATATAAATAAATGAAAATAATAGAAAATATGAAAGTTAACCAATTAGAAGTAATATCATAGTGACACCAATGAATAAAAAACGCAAACCTAATTTGGTAAGGATAACTGATAGAAAAAGAACAGGTATGAAATATATATATTTCGATAACAAGAGGTGTAGACCGAGGAAGCGCAAACAAGGAATGAATCCGAGAAAGTCAGACGAAAACATCTAGGCTGGCCAATGTAGATTACTGGTTGGCCGTCTTCTTTAAGGTACTGCACACGCCCTCCCGCAAACCATACATATTTTAATGTGCTGGCAGATCACTTCTGACGGGCGAGCCAATACTGATGTCTATTGGTTAGATATATCTGGTGTGAGTCGTTCTCCTGCTAGCTGATAAGAAGAAGAAGTCCCTCGAGTCGAGAAGTCCCTCTTGTCTTCACTCCTCTGTGTTGAATCGTCCCTCAGAGATTGTCTGACGGATCGCGCGATTAAAAGCGGTGGTCACGCGTCATCCTTTCTGGGCCTCCGGCGCTCCACTAGGTCAAAATCTTCTATGTGTAGTTTGATGCCAATACCAGCTGGTGCTGTGTATTGGTGCTGTGTATTGGCATACCTGTTAACAATGCTGTGGGAGTTTCACCTGGGCGTACCGGGATACCGCGAATTACCACATATTTATTCAAAATCCCCTGCTCTGCCTTGTTTAACCCGATTTAGAGTAGGCCAGCTGATGTTTTTAAATTTTTTTTTCGTTAACCAACTCTTCTATGTAATATTATTATACATACTTATTACACATTATTTTGTCTGCCCTTCTAAATGAGTTTCGATTTTTTTAACAGTCTCTCACTCAATTCATAACTTAAGTCCTTTTATTTGTGTAGGGACGTATTTAAGGATTTAATTTCTTCATTTACAGTAACATTGACGCGATTTACTTCAGCGAGTATCTCGGAACCCGATGACTCCGAAGGTTTCTCAGTGCTTGAATTTGCTATTTTGTTGTGTCACAAATATGGTAAAACCATTTTTTTTTTGGAATTTTTCAGCGCCTCAATGTAATCCCGTTACATTTAAAACGAATTAAACTGTTTTCAATTTATTTATATTGTATTTTCACATTTCGCGCACTGAACCATTTTAGTTAATTTAGATCTGTCTGTAAATCTAGAAGTGAATGAATTTTTATTTACTTTCAGCAGAAGTGGGCAGGCACTTAATACCGTTACCCACTTGTTCTGGATCTGTTGTGAACTGATTTCTCCGTTTTTTTCTATTATTATAAAGTAATGGAGGATGTAGTGGATTACGATGCGTCACTTCACTAATTAGACAATTAAAGAAGCTAAAGAAAAAAAAGTAAAGAGATGTTGCTGACTGCCGTCTCTCGCCGGACTATATATACAGGGTGTCCCAGACATAGTGTAAATTTTTTTTTTGGGTAATACTGCATGCATGCTAAACGGGGTAGAACGACGCAAAAACTAGTTTCATATCTCAATCTGTTGAGGAGATAGAATTTTTTTTGTTTTTATTTTTAAAATCTTACTTTTTTCTAAAAAATGGCAGTTTTCTCTACTTTGGTTTAGCGTAGAAACAAAAACGATGATATTTTCTTAATCAGCATTAAATTTTCTAAAATATAAAATAGGTCTAGTTTATTCCACTTTTAGGGGACCTTTTCACGCTCAAAACTCAAAATATTTATTAAAACTTAAATTTTTATTTTATTTAGTTAAGGAGGGGTGACGCAAATTCTTGCTGATTACTAGCTTGAAACCCGACGATTTGTGTATCGGTTCTGATACTCCCTCTGAGTTGCTAGCGCAAAGCCATTGCAGAACAAATCCTATACGGATCAGAAACGTGGACTGTTTATTAAGCTGGTGAGCAGAATTTGAGAATTTTCGAGAGGTAGATTTTGCTTAAAATCGTCGGAGCTGTAAAGGTGGATCGGATCAAGAATCAAAAGTAGTCCATTCTATGAAACTCAGTAAGCTGAGATGGACTGAGAACGTTGCTCGAATAGTGACCTTCCAAAAAATAAAAAAAATAAAAAAATACTGACAAGACGCAAAAGAAGACCTCGGCTGCAATGGTGTGAGAAATTGGGGAGCAGCAGCACGGGATCAAGACAGTTGGTGGAATTTCGTATAGGATGCCAGACTCGACATCGAGTTGTAGCACCGAATGAATGAATAGATGACCAAATGATATTTATTACTTATGCGATAATAATATACATAAATAAACATATTATCTATGTAAATCGAAAAGTTTATGGCTTTCTACATGATATTTTGTCTAAATACTATCTAATCGAATAGTGTATCAGTTCTTTCTTCGAAATATTGAAATGCCTTTTATAATCCAGCAAACTCTTCTTGCTAAATTGTTAGTAAGAATTTCGTTTTATAATAAACCATCACCCCCATCCATCAGCCTTTTCGTGGTAGCACTCTTACAAAAATTACCAAAAGTCTATTTCGGCAGAAAAATGGGTGAAACTAGATCAAAAATGAAGAAAAATGCAGCAGACTTTGCCTTTCTATTCCAATACATTGCAGATATATGATAATTCAAATATTTTTTTAAGGAAACCCTGTTTACAAAACCTTTAATATCTCCTCTTTGTTTAAAATTTTTACCCGTATGCTGATAGTACTTATGTTTTATCAGTAATCAATGATCCCTTCTTTGCCTTCTAGGCACTCCAATCCCATATCATAAACTTTTAAGAATGGTGTCAAAAATGGAAAATCAAAATAAATTCTACAAATAACCTTTACCCTTCGTCGTAAACCTACGACTTCCTGTCCTACAGTATCCTTTAATGATCATCCACTAATCCCCGTTTAACAGTTCCACTACCTAGGACTTCATCTGGGCAAACGTCTTACTTGCAATCCACATACAAGACTTAAACGACAAGAAACTGCCCGTCGTTTTCGACTACTTCAACATTTACTTGACAAACGTTCAAACCTTCCAATTAATTACAAAAGACTCATTTACATAACAGTAATTAGACCAATTTGGACATACGGAGTTGAGCTTTGGAGCTCCACTAAACCAACCAATTCATCTTGTATCCAATCCTACCAATCCGAAATTCTTAGAAAAATCTTAAATGATCCTTACTTCGTCACAAACAAATTTATCCACAAAGATCTTAATATACCATACGTTTCTGACAGCTGAAACCAGCTATCTATCCTTTCATAGCAAACTAAAAAACCATTCAAAATCCATTAGTATCACAACTTGCTTCTCATTACATTCCAGACAACCCACCGAGGTGCTTGAAAAGAAGATGGCCTCGGGACCTTCTAATATAGTTCTTCATTATGTAGAACCTTTATAAGTGCTAGCAAGTGGATAGTTGCTTTAAAAACATGTAACGCGTCATTTTTATCATTATCATCATATTTACTTGATGTATTATATTTTTATGTAGTATTTACAGTTGTAAATTGCAATAAATATCTATAAAAAAAAAACAACAAAAAAACAATATATATGCCACATTTTCAGAATTAGTATTAAATTTCCCATAAGAGCAGAGAACATGTAACCTTGAACTTTAAAAACTTGGAATCTAAAGAACAGCTTAATCTTTACCTTATATAGAGGAGTTACAATAGAAAGGATAGATATTTAGTTTGGGCGTAATCAGCAATTATGGAACATTAAGATCTTTATGGATTAGTCTATCGTTGACGAAGTAAAAAACATTTGGGATTTTTCGAAAGATTTCAGATTGTAATGATTGGATACGAGATGAATTGGATGGTTGAAGATAAGCCCAAAGGTTTTCTCCGCACGTCCAAATAGGTCTTATCAATGTCATTTATATGAGCATTTTGTAAATAATTGCAAGCTTTGAAAGTTTGTTTAGTAAGAGTTGAAGTAGACAATGTTGAGCAATTTCTTGTACTTTTCAGTCATGGAAGGAAATTAAAAAATCCAATCTGAATGTCAGAACACAAATAATTTTATTGGTTTACTAATAAAAATATAAGTCTATTGGAAAAAAAAATGAGTAACAAACACATATAGGTAGGATGATTCAACTCTAACATAATGAAAGAAGATAAACTGTCCAAAATTTTCATTCAGAATTTTAACGTCCATACTTATTGTACGAATATTTTAGAAAATGTTTAATTGTACGTGTAAAATTACTGCGTTGATGTTCTGAACAGGTCTTGCTTATTCCTGAGGTGCGGGAGCTTCAGTTTCTGGGGCTGGAGCTTCAGTTTCTGGTGTTGGAGCATCAGTTTCCGGTGCTGGAGCTTCAGTTTCTGGTGCTGGAGCCTCAGTTTCTGGGGCTGGAGCTTCAGTTTCCGGTGCTGGAGCTTCGGTTTCTGGTGCTGGAGCTTCAGTTTCTGGTGCTGGAGTTTCAGTTTCTGGTGCTGGAGCTTCGGTTTCTGGAACTGGAGCTTCAGTTTCCGGTGCTGGGGTTGGGGCTTCTGTTGTTGGGCGGGGGCGAGGGCGCAATGTTGGTGGACGAAAAGGTGGGAATGGACGGTATGTTGGAAGTCCCTGTTAAAAAAAATGTATATTACACAATTATCAAAAATCAAAATAATAAGAAAAAAATTATTATATCATGAGAAATGCAACTTTTATCATATTTAATTCCACCCCTCTATCCCCAGCTGGCAGTTCTGTGTCCTCAATGTTCAATATGCTGACTTTTAAGTTTATCAATAAAATCTGATGGATCGCAGATGGAAGTGACGACCATGCCTTGTAGTGAGATGTGATTTTTTAAGTCGGTTCAGTTTTTTTTGACATTTTAAGAAGATGAATTATACTTCTATTGAATAACCTTAAACTGTTGTTTGATGTAGTGACAGTCAGTACCGAAATTTTAGATTTATTTTGTGTTAAATGTATTTTAAAAGAGAAATCGCCAGACGTCTAAATTTATATAATAGCTAATACTTATATAAAATAGTTGTTTGGAAAATATATACTATGTATGAACAAATCTGGTTGTCCTGGTTGGTCGCGAAACGGAGACAAAGGTGGCACGGTGCCTTAAAACAGCTTGTCTAGCAGAACAAGATAATTGAGGATCGGTTTCTTGCTGCAGAAGCGAAAGCGCTCAACTGTTCTCCATGTAAAAAAAAATAATACAAAAAATTAACCTATACGACTGCAAAAACTGTACGACTACAAAAACATGTACGACTAAAAAAACCTGCTTTAATATATACTTTATATAAAAACAAAGTGAATAGAAAAAAAAAAAATTAATAAAACTGAAGAGAATTTATTAAAATTCAACTAACCAATTTCACTTGTAAAAAAAATTTCTCAGAGTCGCTATGCTAAAGCGCGGCGCTCTTTGCTTTAAGACTACAAAAACCTATAAACTACATAAAATTATGGCTACCTTATCAATCTCTCAATCCAATGAACCAATGAATAAAAATGTATAACTCTCTCTGAAAAAAGTTTACTTTATTTCCAGTTATAAGAGATAACAGCGTTTAAACTGGTATCTATCCTCGATATGAACATATGTTGTAGTATTTTGTAAAGAAATCTCCAACAAAAAAATATACTAAAATCGAAAAATGTTTTTTTTTCCTTCTTGGCGAGTTTCAACCTTTGGTGCCCTGTCCAAGTAAATAAAAATTATAGAAAAACATATACATACAAAAAGAACAGAAATAGTATAGTTGACTGAAAGATGTATATTGAAGATGATGGTCTGAAATGCAGTAAAGAAAATGAAAAAAAATACAAGATAAAAAGACTTTTACTGGAGTGCCGAAGTTTCCAGTCTTGTCAAGGTCCACCGAAGCAGCCAAGATAAAAGAAGAACAAAGACTGGTCAAGTCACCCTGAAGGCAAATTGAAACGTTAGAAATTTATTAAAAGTTGTTTTAACTTGGACGCGTTTTTTTCTTTTTCCTGACATTATAACAGGAATACCAGACCATCTTCTTCGCACAAACACGTATACATATATATAAGTATTATAATATATGTATTGTTCTGAATACAAGAACATTATATATATATATACATATATCATTGGTAGGGAGAAAAAGAGTGGTGGCTCTTGATACTGATCATCAACTCATTAATTTTTGAGCCTGGAAGAAATCTATTTAGCGAGTCGACATAAAATAATGATCAATATCTTTGAATTGAAATTGAAATCGTAAGTAACATTAGAAATCTGAGAGTAATGAAGCAGCATTTTCACGTACCTTAGTAATGTCTACAACCTTGTCGTAAACCTTGTCGAATGCCTTGTCAAAACCATCGGCTAGGTCATCGATGAGGGGAACGCGGAAGGGAGAGCCATAGGCAATGGCTAAGAAAGCAAATAGAACCACAGCAATCTTCATTTCGGCTTATTTGAGTCGAATGACTTGAGCATTAACAAGGCCTGGTATATATACTCATATTAGCTTCATTAATTAATCAATTCGACATGGAATGTTTGAACAAATTGTGTAACATAACAAATAACACTTTTTATTCAAGGTTGATGTTTCATTTGTGGTTGATAATTTGGCATTAGATTTAAGAATAGATTATGTACACAAATATTTGCAATAGTTGACGCAATAGAAGTGTGTTCCTAACTCAGAAGAACTTGTTCTCAGCTCCTCACCTCCTTATACTATCTTCACCATGAATCTTAACCATGGTGACTTTTTTTTTTTTTTTTTTTTTTTTTTTCAATAGTACAAGTCTGATTTTGATAAATTCATAAAGCTTCGATCTAAATCTGTTTTTTGTTTTTTTTTAAACATTTATAAAAATGTTTGTAACAAATGTTGCGTAAAGGTCAATACATACATGTATTTACATGAGATAGGTGACTATCCCTTATTCATGTTATAGAAGCTTTACATATTTCCTTTGTTTTTTGTTTTTTTTGCCCATTTGAATTTATTATACAGTAGGTACAGTCGGAAAAATAGAAAAAGAAAAAATAAAAAGCAAAAAAAATAAAATAAAAGGTACATACAAATAAAAATATACAACTTTTTTTGTACTTTATATACTCATTCACAACTGCCTATTACAATTAGACAACCAGTGAATCTGTTGTGAAAAAGAAAATGACATAAAAGGCATCGGGGGAACTGAACCCAGCGGCACCTCCAGTCTTTATTTTTATTTTTTATATTTTAGTCTAGGAGGTCCTTCATCCAGCTCTTTCTTAGCCTTCTCTGGTTGTCAAGAATATGTATTGTGGCCATGTCGTTTATAAGTGTATTAGGATGTTCATGTAATTTTTTGTGGAATCGTTTGTAGCAGTATTTGTTAGTTAACTGTTGGTATGCATAGGTCAGTATGTAAAGTAAGAAAAAGTAATATGTTATAAGTAAGAGTAAAAGTAATATGTTGCAATTTGTCGTAATTTGCACGGACTTTTCAGATATAAAACTAGTCATGTAATTTTGACAAGTAATGCTGTAGAGTCTAAGAAGCATGAGTTGGATTTTTATCTCCTGTTAAAATTGCTGAGTCGTCTGTATATGTCGCTTTAAGAATGTCAGAGATTGGAATGTCGTGTGTGTATATGATGTAGAGTAATGGAAAGCACTGAGCCTTATGGTACTCCTGCTGACGCCAACTTGATAGAAGAAACCTCTGAGCCTTCACGGACAGAGAATGATCTATTAGAAAGAAAGGATTGTAAGTTAAGATGGTGCGCCTGTGGGAGTAACGTCTTAAGTTTAAAGAAAAGTCCGTGGCGCCAGATTCAAAAGCTTGAGCAACATCTACAAATACTCAAGTTGCATACAATTTGTGCCCTAGTGGCGTGCATATGTAGTCAGTAACTCTGTGTAATTGGTTTATAATTGAATGTTGTGTTCTAAATCCAAATTGATGGTCTGATGTTACGTTCAGGTTTGTTAGTATATCAGAGAGTCTTTTGTATAATAAATGCTCGAAATAAATAGTTAAGAATACTCGAGCATTCCTTGTCATTTGCTGGAGTACTTCAGCAGTGATCAGATCATGTCCAGGAGCTTTCCTTTCGGTAATTTTTTAATTTGTTCGGTAACTTGAGCTGAGGTAAAGGGAGGTGGAGGTAATGACAGTTGAAGGGGTACATCTAAAGTGCAGTGTACATGATTGTCATGTTCAATGTTATTGTAGTCCGTATGTGGTGTAAAAACAGTTGAAGGATGTTTTGTAAAGAGTTCTGATCTTTTTTCATCGGTCATGGCCCAAGAGCCGTCCTCCTTTTGGAGGGATGCTTGGACATCACGATGCCCGGTAAGATAATACCAATGTAATTGTAATTTGCTTTTTAAATTTTAGTATTTGTCGCTTGAATTCGTTATTGAGTAAATTAAAAGTTCGTTTGTCTGAAGGCAATCTGTTAGTCTGTCATATGATCCAAGCTCTTCTATTCGCTCTGATCAAGTCGCTTATGTATTGAGGGTAAATAGGGCGTTTTTCTGATTTTCTATGCGTGGGAACTAATGAAGACCACGCAGCTTCTTATTTCTGAGTGAAATATGTAGTGGAAGTTGGCCAATATGTATTGTGGATGAGCCGGGTGATATTGTATCCAATAAAAGCTCACGGAGATCACTTTTTAGGTTTCTTCCTCGCGGAGTAGTCATTCGTGAACCCTAGACTGAGCGTTGTAGTCACCTCCTGCAATGAACCATCTACCGAGACATCTTAAAAAATCAATAAACATAGTGTGCGTTAGAGCAAACGTAATGCTGTAGTGTCGGGTTAATAGTGTGATGGTTGTAGCTTGAATATCTGGTGTTATGCATTGTATTTGGGAGTAGTTTTGATGGCTACATAACTTAAAATATATAATATGGATATTACTTATGTTAGAATATAGTATAATTGTAATAATTTTTTTCATATAAAAGCAATATATATATTATGTAGATATAATATCTATTATTATGTGTTTAGCACGTTTGTTGGTCTATCTTTTTAGTGATGTCTTGTCCTAGTCTCCTTTTTTTCGTAAGAAGGGATTTTACGATATCGTTGCTAGGGAAAAACAAGATTTGTGTCTGTGAGTGTACTCATTTGTGTTTAATTGATATCAGGTTTAAGTCTGACAGCATGTTTGAAATTCTAGTCTACAACAGGTATTTGTTTATTATTTTCATACATGAGTTTGAATAACTTCTAATTCCCTATAATTAGAGTTGGAGGTATAGCTCCAGACAGGGGAGGGATATGTTAATGTTGGTCATATAACAGTTTTATTCAATATCAATTTGTTTGTTGCAGATATATCAGATTGTCTATTGAAATATGGTTTCGTTTTTCTGAAAATACTTTTAGCTCTACTGCATTTGTTATTAATATGTTCGGTGGAAGTTAATGATTTGTCTGATTCTGAGCCTAATTAGTTGAGTTATTTGTGATATTTTTTGTGTATATAATGGCTTGTGTTGCTTTTATTTTAATCTTCCATTTTTCAAATTAAATTTTGAACTTTCTAAAGAGGGCTTGTAAACGGTTTACTATTATATTGTATTGTACTATAAGCAGGATGTATAAATTTCGGTGTAGTAATCATGATGGTTCTACTGATGAATGTGAGGGAATCTGAAATATATAGGTTAAATAAAGTTGGGGAAAGACAGGAGCCTTGAGGAAAACCAGCTGAAAGGCAGTGGGTTGAAGAGGTTCTTTGTTATTGTTCATAGTAATAAAGAAGAGTCTAAAGCTAAGATAGGATTTAATAAGATGAACGATATAGGGTGGGGGATTTTGATTTATTTACTAAAGATAAGATCAGTGTGACATACTATTTCGAATGACTTTTCGATATCGAGCATTAGCTTGCCCCTATGATTTTTTTTATTAAAACCTTTTGTAGTACGATCTGTGAGTCTGGCTAGATGGGCTACAGTCGAGCTCTTAGCCCAACTAAATAGACTCAGAAGGTCAGGCGTCAAAGCGTTAATTGGATAAATATATTTTATAAATTATATAAACTACTTTTCATTAGAAACAAACTTATATATGACCATCCTAAAATCTATCTGGACCGATAAACTTGAACAGTGCAGGACAGCAAAACGACCGATTATCAGATTATTCAAATCTTGGAATGTGGTTTGTATTTTATTATATTTTTGTTTACTATTGTTATAATTTTAAATATATTTTATACAATTTTGTAATTTTTATATCCGTACATACTATATGAATGGAATCATCGTCACATATATAACCATTTCCTTTGAGTAAGGTGAATCGTAATCTTTTTTTCAATTAAAGTTTATTCATTGAAAAAAAAAAATAATAATGATGACGCTAATATTTTGGAGTTAGACATTTTATTATACCTCTTGTCCTAGAATACACATCCCTCAGAGTTTCATAATTTCATATGCAATTTCCATAAACGGTCTATATTAAAACTATAAACAACGACAAAATACATACACTTACTTACCTTAACTCATATGGTCTTACGCCACACAAATAGAAGACGCAACTTAAAAAAAATACAAATATTCCAATAAAAATACCTTCTCATCGAACAGCTTCCTTTAAAAAATCCTTGATTATTCGTGCAGTCATATTTTGGAATTCCATAACCATTTAAATTCGTAATGCTTCATCACACATCCTTAAAAAACAATTTATTTATCTACCTCCTTAATTATCAATCTTCCGAAATTCTGTAATGTGTTTCTTATATCTCGATATACCTTGAAATGTTTCTCATGTTTCTTATGTACCTCGAAGATTAGTTCTTAATATTAAATTTCTATCTTATATATTTATAAGAATATGATTTTTAATTAATTTCATAATTTTCTAATTTATAATCTAAAAATGTTGCTGTCTGATATGTTTGCAGCCAGACAATAAAACCTTTCTATTGCACTTTTACATTATTCTAAGGGGACAAGGTGTCCCAGAATAAAAATTATTTTTTTCTTCTTACTTCTTTTCTTCTTTCTTCTTTCATTCTTTCTTCTTATGAAACTGACTCCAAAAGAACTAGAGTTATTGGTCATTAATTTATTTTTTAATAAAGAAATTATCTAATTGAAGAAAGTAATATCAGTGATGCCTTATTTAAATTATTTATTAAATAAATACCACTTATGTACAATTAATTAGCATAGTAAATACTATTTGCAAGATGTCACAATCAAATTCTACCTTTGTGTATTCATTTGGTCAAATATGATCTGTTTTTAAAATTGACAATCTCCGAAGAGTTGTGAAACAATATGAATTAAATTAGCTTATCTACAAGAAACAGTTAGGTGTATACATCAAATTAAATAATTTACTTTACAGAGAATGCGCATCTATACTATATATATATATATATATATATATATATATATATATATATAATATATATATATATATATATATATATATATATATATATATTTTCAATAAGCGCTGCATTCAGTTCCACGTATTTAACTTAGATTTTATTTAAATTTCCTACAAGTTGTTTCATGAAAGGAATCATCACGAAACAGCTTGTAGGAAATCCAATTTGTTTTATCTTACTATATTATCAATCTAAATTATTAGGGAGCTGGGTGAGTGATGCAGAAACGACGGAAAAGGACATTGAAAGAAACATCGACAACGATAGAATAATAATTAGAATTTTAAATTTCGTACTTTGGAGCAAGTCGGTGTTCTTAAAGAAAAAACAAATATATATATATATATATATATATATATATATATATATATATATATATATATATGTAATTTTTCTTGATATAAATCAATATTATTAAATATATTATTTTATTTTTCGAAGAGAAAAGATTTGACCCGTTCGGGATTCGAACCCAAGTTTCCACCTCTCTAGCGTGGCGCCTTATCCAACTAGGCCACCGGGGTCGTATCCGAACCAGGCAAATCCTCTCTCTTCAGTGATCCATAACCCTCGGGCACTCGCAAATCGCGATGTGATTCCGGGGATGAATGTTCATCTTGAACATTACATTTAACTTGGATCTATTGACAATCCGTCACCGGTATATATATATATATGTAATTTTTCTTGATATAAATCAATATTATTAAATATATTATTTTATTTTTCGAAGAGAAAAGATTTGACCCGTTCGGGATTCGAACCCAAGTTTCCACCTCTCTAGCGTGGCGCCTTATCCAACTAGGCCACCGGGGCCTAATATAATATAATTATATTATATATTATATATATATATATATATATATATATATATATATATATATTATTATATATTAGATTGTGTGATAATATATTTCTCCCCTTTTCACTGAAGCCTATAATATTTATGCAGTAGGACGGTTGTCGTAAACCTATATTATTTATCAGAGATTTAGCATTTTGCTCCGTCGTCACTATACTAAGAGAATGCATATTAACCATCAAATGTATAAATTACCTACTCTGAAATATCTGAATTCGCCGATATACTATTACTGATAAACTCTTTTACTATTCTTTGATTTAAACCTCATTTTATACATCAAGGTTAGAATTTGAATAGCAATGTATTTGTATGTTTGTGATTAATGATAATGCTTTGTTTATAATTGTACAGTCGTTCCTAATGGCACAACCAGAATATATTATAGCAACATATTACAGAATATGTAAAGCTTTGTGTTTAAACAACAGTTTCATAGCCATTTGAGCTCCATCCTACACACTTCCATAATAAGAGGTTTCCCAGAATATTTCTTCCTAAAAATCAAACCACTTAGTGATAAAGATTTGTTTATAATAGACTTTATTCAAAAAAATATATGCTATTTTCTGAGTGTCTTTTTCTTCCATATGAGAAAGATGATATCAAAATTAAGAAAAATAAATATTTATTCAATAAGTTCCTTCCATTTTTTTCTGTCCATCCAGTTTCCCTCACACCTTCCCCTATTCATCATTCCTTCCATGATGCCCTCAACCCAATGTCTTCTAGGGCTACCTTTCTTCCGTTTTCTTTCCGGGATCGATACAAAAATTCTTTTTGGCCATCGTTCCTCTCCCATTCCCATAACATGCCTAAACCACTTCAGCCTCATTGTCTCAACAGTGTAGAGGATGCTATCCATTTGTTCCACTAATCTTGTAACTTCTAGTACTAATTTCAGGGCTAGGAATTTCTTACACTGATTTCAGTCAAATTTTCAAATTTCTGTGTTTGTGAACTTTCTTGTTATACTAACAATAATCCATTTATAGGGCTAAAAGTCTTTTGGCTAGGCTTAATAGACCAGGACTCATCTGAATAAAGTGTTACACTTTCTATGAACAATTTATATATATATATATTAATATAGTCTTTTGGCTAGGCTTAATAGACCAGGACTCATCTGAATAAAGTGTTACACTTTCTATGAACAATTTATATATATATTAATATAATATAATATATATAATATAATATAATATATATTATATTATATTAATATATATATAAATTGTTCATAGAAAGTGTAACACTTTATTCAGATGAGTCCTGGTCTATTAAGCCTAGCCAAAAGACTTTTAGCCCTATAAATGGATTATTGTTAGTATAACAAGAAAGTTCCCAAACACAGAAATTTGAAAATTTGACTGAAATCAGTGTAAGAAATTCCTAGCCCTGAAATTAGTACTAGAAGTTACAAGATTAGTGGAACAAATGGATAGCATCCTCTACACTGTTGAGACAATGAGGCTGAAGTGGTTTAGGCATGTTATGGGAATGGGAGAGGAACGATGGCCAAAAAGAATTTTTGTATCGATCCCGGAAAGAAAACGGAAGAAAGGTAGCCCTAGAAGACATTGGGTTGAGGGCATCATGGAAGGAATGATGAATAGGGGAAGGTGTGAGGGAAACTGGATGGACAGAAAAAAATGGAAGGAACTTATTGAATAAATATTTATTTTTCTTAATTTTGATATCATCTTTCTCATATGGAAGAAAGACACTCAGAAAATAGCATATATTTTTTTGAATAAAGTCTATTATAAACAAATCTTTATCACTAAGTGGTTTGATTTTTAGGAAGAAATATTCTGGGAAACCTCTTATTATGGAAGTGTGTAGGATGGAGCTCAAATGGCTATGAAACTGTTGTTTAAACACAAAGCTTTACATATTCTGTAATATGTTGCTATAATATATTCTGGTTGTGCCATTAGGAACAACTGTACAATTATAAACAAAGCATTATCATTAATCACAAACATACAAATACATTGCTATTCAAATTCTAACCTTGATGTATAAAATGAGGTTTAAATCAAAGAATAGTAAAAGAGTTTATCAGTAATAGTATATCGGCGAATTCAGATATTTCAGAGTAGGTAATTTATACATTTGATGGTTAATATGCATTCTCTTAGTATAGTGACGACGGAGCAAAATGCTAAATCTCTGATAAATAATATAAGGTTTACGACAACCGTCCTACTGCATAAATATTATAGGCTTCAGTGAAAAGGGGAGAAATATATTATCACACAATCGTAAAAGAAATTTAAACTAACTAAGCAATGAAAATTAAACTCGATTAATAAACATCACTGTATAAAAGATTCCAGTAATCAAAAGTAAGTCTTTTTAACTTAAAGATATTCTTATTTGGATAACTCCGAATTCACAAACACGACATTAAATCGATCATACTTCAGTTCAACGGAGATAACAAAACAGTTATGAGAGAACTTATCATGGAACAGAACGTTCAAATTATAAATTAGGCATTACAAAAAAAGAGAAAAAAAGTACTTTTCGTCCAAAAAATAATAGCAATTTGTTAACAAATATTCTCTAACAGGTTTGAATATATAGAAAATTAAACAAAGTTAAAAGTGAAAGATAAGATATGTGTAGGAGTTAGAAATAATATTAAAGTGGTAGGTGATTCCTGTCTAGGCCGCACCGATGATAAAAAAAAAAAAAAAAAAAAAAAAAAATAGACCTCGCTTACATGATGAATGAATAAACACATATAAAGATAAATAAAGCTGCTAAATATGGGCAATAACAACACTGCCAGCTGCTAACTTCTGAAGCTTGAAAAAAGGAAAAAAAAATAGATTATCATAAAAATAATATTAGAGAAATATAATCTAATAATTAGTAAGTTAGGAATGTGAGCAATGACATTAACTGTTCGTGTTGATGTTTTGAGCCCATAATGATGATATCGCTGATATTCTGGAGGATCTAGTATGCATATGAGAAAAGTACAGGAAATTCTTTAAGCCACTTTGACTTTAAAAAATAATATAAATTCTCCTCTTTCTAGTGCCCAGAGTGCGCAAACTTTAATAGAAAAACCCATGTAATCAGTTATTCTAAAAATAAAATATTATAGTGCTGCTGTATTGACCCCTCCTGAATTAGTCAAAACGCACAATGGATGTGGAGTTTCTAAAATATACCTCCTTTGAAAAAGAAAAGGAATATTCGATAAAATTGATAAAACTTTAACTGAGTGGACCAACATCGTGGTATCTCAAGCTTTCTAACGTGGTATAATATTTATTTCAATTTCTAAAAAATCGAATTAACGTTTATTTGGAGGAAATAATCGGCGGCTATCAATGTGTTTTACAGAATATCAAATGGGTGCTTGGTTATGCTAATATATAAATATATAATAATTATCTGAGATTGGGAAAATGACAGAGGACATAAAACAAATTAAAAACACCGTAGATAAGCAGGCCGACATATCTTTTGAAACCTCTGAGAGGCTTAAATCGATGGAGGATCGAACTAAAAAATATGAGGAGCTTATAGAAAAAATTCTACTCGATAATAAAATTTAAAGTCCAAAGTTCAAACCCTCGAGGCCAAAATCAACCAGATTGAGCAGAATCAGCTGGTAAATTCTTTAGAAATTAGAGGAATTCCTCTGAAATCTGGGGAAACGACAGACGGAATTGTTTGCTCGGTCGGGGCGGCACTGGGCATAAAACTAAGTGTCGAGGATCTGGATATGGTTGAGAGGAGGAGGCAGAGAAGGGAAGATGCACGCCCCCCGCCGATCGTCGTGCGCTTTGTACGACACTCGATCCGAGACGAGTTAATCCGTCTTCGGAAAGTGAAAAGGGACTTTACCACCAGACACCTCGGATGGGACAGTGACGATAAAATCTATATCGGGGAAGAGATGACTCCGGCCAGCAGGCAGCTTTACTGGCTAGCTAGGCAGGTGAGGGCTGCAGGCAAGGTGAAGTACGTCTGGTTCGCCCGAGGAAGGGTCAGGTACCGCCGTGATGATGGTCAGCCTGTCGTGATTGTTAACAAACCGGAGGATTTGGAAATTTTTAAATGAGAGAAAGGAAACAGTTTCCTGCTCTTATTTTCATTCATTACTTATTTTCATTTATTTAGTTTTCTTTACTTCTTTATGTTTGTATTTCACTTTTATATTTCATTTTTATCTTTCTATATATCACAGAATTTCAAGAGCTGTCCAAAAACATTATCTTCTCTGTCTTTATACATTATATTTCATTTTAAAATTTCTAAGTCCGTCTTCAATAACTTATATATATTTTAATTATTGTTTGTTCATTTTCTATAAAACAAAAGGAATTTACTCTTTTTTTTTTCGATTTCCTACGATTTTCTTTTTTATACCATTTTTCATTTGTATTTGTATTTTACATATTTTGAATTTATATTTATATTTGTTCTTTATTTGTCTTTATCTATCTATTGTTTCGCTATCTATCAAATTTAGTAATCAAATTGTACCTTTTTCCTTAATTAGCGTCCTAAGTCAGTATCACAAACCCTTCTACAAAAACTATTTCTTCTTTCTCTTCCTATGAATAACATCCTTTTAACCTGTCATGTTAACTCTCAATCTCTCCTAGCACATTATGATGAATTCCTTTTCCACTTTCTACACAATTTCTACCATATTATTGCCATCTCGGAAACCTGGCTCAAACCGAGTGTTCCCTCTTCCTCTGTAAATGTTCCTAATTATACTCTCGTCCGTCATGACCGTGTGGACCGAAATGGGGGAGGCGTTGGTCTATACGTTCATGATAGCATGAGAGTTAAAATCCTTCAAAAATCTCCCTCTTCCGAAACTCCTCATATAGAATACATATTCACCGAAATCACCTTTGAATCTTCCTCTCTTCTTTACGCTGTAGCCTACCGCCCTCCTCAAGTCAAATATGATCCTACCTTTGAAACGTCCCTTCTCACCCATATTCCCCAATATAATAACATTATAATAACAGGAGACCTTAATACTAATCTCCTTACCAATTCCTCTGATAAAACATACCTAATTGACCTAATTTATTCCCTTGATCTATTTATTGTACCATTCCAACCAACCCATCATACCCAGTTTTCTGACACTCTCCTAGACCTATTTATTATAGATTCTCCTAAAAAACTACTTACATACTCCCAACATCCCGTACCGTTTCTCTCCTCCCATGACCTCATTCAAATATCGTTCAATATCCTCACTCCCATCCCCATCCCTAAGCAGATCTCCTGGCGTAATCTCGAATCATTATCTCCGGAAAGTATAAATCCTCTTCTTGATAACCTCTCACATTCTATTGAACCTATCTTCTCTTCCTATTCCGTTGATGAGATGGTGGAATGCCTCTCATCAAATCTCCTTTCACTCCTCAATCACTTAGCTCCTCTTAAAACATCCATATTCCGGCGTCCCCCAGCTCCTTGGATTACCCCAGCAATTAAAGAAATTATGAAAAGAAGAGATGCTGCCAGAAGACGTTTCAGGCGCACTCGGATACCTGAGGATTATTCTATGTTCAAGCACCTTCGAAATCTTGCTCAATCTACTCTCCGCCGTGCCAAGGCTCAATATTTTCATAATATCCTATCCCTGGCCCCGGATCCAAAGTCCAAGTGGAGAATCCTTAGAAAATTCTCTATTACCAGCTCCTCTTCTTGTTCCAATTTCCCAGTCACTCCCGACGACCTAAATTATTTCTTTTCAAATCCTTTTCCTGATAAAGTTCAAACCATTTCTTTACCAATGTCACACTTTACTCCTCAAGCTGCATTTAATCCCGACAACTTCTATTTCCCTCACATTCTTCCCAATGACCTTATTACTTCCATTCTCAAATCCCGAACTAATGACTGCGGTGCCGATCAAATCCCGATAAAAATAATCAAACTCTGTCTTCCAGCTATTCTTCCGGCCCTTTTTCACATATATAATTTTTCCTTACAAAACTCCATTTTTCCTATAGCCTGGAGAAAGGCCTTAGTCCGCCCGTTAAATAAAATCCCTTCTCCATCCAACGCATCAGACTTTAGGCCTATTTCCATCCTCTCAAATTTATCAAAGCCACTCGAAAGATTGGTCAATGCCCAAATTACCTCCTTCCTAGAGCATAATAACCTCCTTAATCCGTTCCAATCAGGTTTCCGTTCCGGTTATTCCACTCAGTCAGCTTTGTTGAAAATCACACAGGACCTTTATTACTCCATGGATCAACAACAAATTACGATCCTTGTCATGTTTGATTTCTCAAAAGCTTTCGATTGTGTTGACCATTCAATTCTCCTATCTAAACTTCAAAATTTCTCCCTATCTAATAGTGCCCTAAATTGGTTCCACTCCTTCTTATCACATCGTTCCCAGTCAGTCATCATACCCAACAGTCCTCCTTCATCTTCCCTACCTTTAACCCAAGGTGTTCCACAAGGATCCTCCCTGTCACCAACCCTATTTTCTATCTATATCAATGACTTACCCAGCTTTATCCACAATTCCAATTATCACCTATATGCAGACGACCTTCAAATCTACCTATCTTTCCATCCTTCAGATATGCTCGAGGCATCTCGTAAACTTCAGGAAGACATTGATAACATCAACCGTTGGGCAGTGAAGAATAAGTTATATCTGAATCCAAAGAAAACTAAGGCTATCCTCATCGGTTCAAAACCCATCCTCCATACCCTTCCTTACTACCCATTGCTTTACCTTAATAACCTTCCTATTCAGTTCCAAAACTCCATTAAAAATTTAGGAGTTACCTTTGATCATCACCTTTCCTGGAATAACCATATCGCCCAAATTTCCAAAAAATCCATCATAATCCTTAAACAACTGTATAGATCCCGAGATTTCTTTTCCCAGAGTACCCGTCAACTTTTAGTGTCCTCTCTTGTTTTCCCTTGCTTTGATTACTGTTGTTTGGTTTATGGGGGACTGTCTGGGGATCTCGAGATGAGGCTGAGGAGACTGATGAACTGTTTCATTAGGTTTATCCTCGGGATCCCTAGGCGGTCACACGTTACTTGCCGATACTCTGAGCTTGGGTGGCTATTTCCTAAATTTCGACGGCAATACTTTCTGGGTACCTTCATATACCAATGCCTAAAAACCAAAAACCCTTCCTATATCCTTGATTTATTAACTCTGCGTTCTTCCATCCACCACCTAAACACTAGATCCCAACCTTTTAACCTATATATACCCTCACATAAAACCGCTTCCTTTGACAAATCCTTCATCATTCGTGCTACCTCCTTCTGGAATTCCTTACCCACTTCTATTCGTAAAGCAGCTTCCATAACCTCCTTTAAAAAAATAACCTATTCCAGTACCTTTTAGACAATCAATCTTCCGTAAAGATGTCAATAATCGAATGAATACTTGATTATGTATATATGTATGTGTATGTGTGTGTGTATATATATATATATATATATATGTATGTATATATATATATATGTGTGTATATATATATATATGCTGAATGTGTATGTATGCATACGATTGTATTTTATGTTATAATTATTATTTCATATATTAATTTATTTTTATTTTTTATTCAATTTAATTTTTTTTTTTTTTTTTTTTTTTCCTGTAAAAAATGTATGCTTTAATTACTGGAACATCTAATTTGTAAATAATTGGCCAGACAATTGTACTCTTAATTGTGCATTACTTTTATTCTTAGGGGACAATAAGTCCCAGAATAAAGTTTATTTTTCATTCATTCATTCATTCATAAAAATAGCTAAATAAATTGGTCTAGTCTTGACCGATGATTCCTACCGCAAACAGTAAGTTAAAAAAAAAACGTGTTTTGTATTTTAGGAGTACGCGCGCCCCCATCCAGTTGTATATTTTAAGTTTTTTGTATATTTTATTTTAAATTATTTGTTGTGAAATCTGTAATTCATTGGTAATTTAAACTAATATACAAATTTAATTTACATATGATTAAAACTAAAACTGGACTTAAATAAGTTTTTATAACGAGACTAAAGGATGAGTAGACCCTCTTGACAATCTTTGCGGGTCGTATATGTAGTGAGAAATGCAAAAAATAGGATTGCACATCATCTTCTAAGCAATTTTGTGATTTTCTTTGAACTAGTTTTTAGGTATAATTTTGTAAAAACCACGTTGTATAACCACCACTTGTTTATATTACTACCAAGTTAAAACGGATAATATGTAATATCTTTGTATTTAATAATAATTGAATTTAAAATAAGCTAATCATTGTTGAACCGTCCGATAAACGCAGAAAGAAATATAGTGGGAGAATTTTGTCTGGGATGATCTTGGATAAGAAAATGTGGCTTAATTTTCTTTTTGAAAAAATATTTTATACAAAAAGAACCTTGATGGTTAATTGATAGATCCATATAACATCAAATTTACAGCAATTATAAAATCATAACGTCTAAAAAGCAGGTAATGTATTGTTTGATATACCTTTTCAAACTTAAAAAAAAATTATTGAATCTATTGGATATAAGATTGAATTAAAATCGAATCTTTTACTTTCGTAACCTCGAGCAGAAATTGACTTTACTTAGCGTCTTATCTTAAAACGTTAATGATTATGATTGACCACAACTGGGACTAAAACTTATTGATTTCAGTGAATAAAATTTTTGTTTGAGATATTACAATTTTAATGAGTCGGGCTTGATCACTCAGCTAAACAGTTCGGTATGTTTTAGTATATTATGTCAATGCCTCTCCACATCAGCTACTATGATAGGATATACAACCTAAATACATTATACAAAAACATTAATCTTATTATTCAAAAAATAATATTAACTAATACAACTAATTAATTTATGCAAACAATAATGATAATAATGAAAAATAAATTCGTGATGTGGCTGTAATTTTCTATGAAAATAGATGGTTTACCAAAAGAATACAAAATACAACAATTTATTTGTATTTAGTAAAAAATGCAACATTAAATATCACAAAAATAATAAATAGAAATAAAACTACAAAGCGATAATAAACTTTAATGAACGAATTGTTTTTTTGGAAGTATGTAAACAGTTTGATCCAGTCCTCGGGTTTAAAGGCGTAGCGATATCCTCGAGGACACAATGAAGAATAATGGAAGAAGTCGGGTGCAGTGACTATTTTATATGCCAGTTCCAAAACTATATAAAAAATATCGGAGTTACCTTCGATATCCTGTTCTGGAACAACCATATCGCTCAAATCTGAAAAACAAAATTGATCTAAATCCTTTAACAGCTATATTGATTTCTAGATTCTTTTCCCTTAAGTACCCGTAAACTTCTGGTGCCATCTCTTATTTTCCCTTGGTTTGATTACCGGTGCTTGGTTTATGGTGGACTGTCAAGAGATATCAAGATGAGATTGAGGAGACTGTTGAACTGTTTTATTAGATAAATCTTCGGGAACCCCAGGCGGTCACACGTTCTTTGTCGATATTCCGAGTTTGAGAGGCTTTTTCCTACTTCCCGACGTCAATAATTCCTGGGTACTTTCCGATTACAATATCTAGAAACCAGAAAACCTTCATATATTATGTCCATATAACACTGCGTTCTTCTATCCACCTCCTTTGAAACTGCTTCCTTGGAAAATCCTTATCATTCTTGCTACCTCCTTCTGGAATTCCTCACCCATTCCTATTCGTAAAGCTTCTTCCCTTACCTTTTCTAAACATTATTACACCTCCCAGATAATTAATTTTCCGCGATTTTGTAAGTATTTAGGTAAATATTCAGATTTGTTTTTATCTTATAATAATTGATTGTATAATTTTTTTCCTGTTGACAGTATGTAACGTAATTACTGTAGTTTTGAATTGTAAGTGTGGAACTTGACTTAAATTGGCAGCCTCTTGGTGCATTATAGGTATCATATTCTTTTGATATTCTTTCAGGAAAGTGCCATCCTGTTACCAGATGTTAAAACTATCAACTAGATGTTCTGAAGTTCCTCAGGGATTGCAGAATCTTTAAAACCATTAAGATAGGATAGGCAAATGCTATAAATCTCTCTTTACCTCTCCTGCTAGGAATCTCTCTTTATCTCTTTTTACCTCTCCGGTGATAGATACAGCTTCGTTCAGCAGCTCTGATCCCAATGGAGTGTTGTTTAATATTTTTCTCATTTTCATTCAATTAATAATTAAAAAAACAAAACAAAAAAAAAACGGCAACTTTGTCTTCGACAACGTTAGGACCAATTATTATCGGTGTTCGACCAAATCTGACGCCAAAGGGCATCTAATCCGTAAGACGACCTGGAGATTCCTCTTCCATCCCAAAAGCTGGGCGAACGATTTCATAAACTAAATTTTGAACATATAACTTGTAATAAGTATAATAAAATTTTATTTATTCATTTTCCAACATAAAAAATTTCAATTTTAAACTGGCTCAACATTTTAGGTTTTTTTTTTTAATTTTTTATTGCTAGTCAAGTACAATCATCTCTTTCTTCTTACATTATTCATATTGTACTACCAAATTATTGAAGTTAAGCCTTTAGAGAATGTAATATGGCAGATTTAAGCACCTCCGATGGTAAAACAACATACGGAATAGCAGATTCCAGCTTAAGAGGGAACTCTGCTGGAGGGGAGAGACAAACAGAAGGAACGGGTGCGGAGGCAGGGCTGGGGTTAATTCTCCCCTATTGTCTTGGAAACCTTGTGTCCTTTGTTTCTATGCTTTTGTTATCTTCAGCCCTTAGGGCTAAGCCAATCCTACAAAGTCTATTAAGTCATAATATTTTCGTTTGCTAAAGTTCGTTTAACCCTAAAAAGTAATTATTTTTAACTTACTCAAAACATTATTTTTTATTTTATTTTCGAAATTTCCTATAACTCCATGTATTATATAAATGATAAAAATGCTCTTTGATCTGTTATTTTTTTTATTTTGCTCATTCTATCTTGGTCATCACTCATGCTAATTTCTCTGTATATCTTCTTTCTTTCTTGTTTGTTTCTCGTTTTACAATCATTTCTCAAAATATTCTTGGTTAAATTCACTTTAATTTTATTATTTTTTACTTACAACTTAATAAACTGCAGGGGAGCCTTTCTCAGGCTTTGGACGAAGTCTTACAAGCCCCTTAATTTCCTTCTTTCTACATACTTCCTTATTATTCAATTTTTATGTCAGTGGTAAGACCTAAGAAAATCATAATTTTTCCTATTCCTCCTTCTTTACCCAATCTGCCGGTGTTCCTCGAGGTAGTATTCTAGGTTTCTTTCTTTACACTTTCTCAGCTACACTGTTTCCTACATGGGATTCCTGGTTGAAAGGGTGGGGGGCGGGGAATAATTCACTTAGAATTAATTAAAAAATTTCGAAAGTGTGTTATCCGTTAGCCAATACCCACTCCTTTTTAGTTCAAACAAGATACCTATCTTTTCATGGCGAATTGCATATCCACATGATTCCACTTGTCTCCCAACTTTCTTCCCACTAGACCCACGATAACCCTTCGAGGTGTTTAAAAGAAGATGGCGTTCTAATGTGGAGCAGTTATTGAAGTACTACTAATGAGCAGTTTTTTGAGAATTTATTGAACATGTGTATTGTAATAAATTTACCGCAAATTTACTTATTGTATATAGTGTATACAGTTGTAAAAATCAATAAAGTATAAGAAACAAGCACTCTAACCAGAAGGTCGTGGGTTCGAATCCCACCTGGGATGGTTAAAATTTATTTCGTGGCGGACCCACCATATGAATCTTGACCTTCCCACCCAGGCCAGTATAAGACTTCAATGGAAGTCTTGAGCCAAAAAAAAAAACCTTAAAACTTTTTTATATTGTGTTATTGCTTAATTTACTTTTGCTATATTTTCTTCTGTTTATCCGCTTTCGTGAGTAATGTCCTAGCTGTTTATCATGTTAACGCCCAATCCATCCCTTTTGACTTTAAGGAATCTCATCAATTTAACACTCATAATTTTTATCGATCATAGCAATATTTGAAACCTGTCTCAAACCTTAATCCCCTCCCCTAAGTGTCTCCCTTCCTATCTACAGTCTACTGCGTTATGACCACACTAACAATACTGGCGGAGGTGTTGGTTTGTTCCTCCATTATAATTTCAGCTCCAAAATCCTAAGTCCATCTCCTTCACCAGGCAATCCCCATATTGAATTCTTATTTGCTGAAATAGTTTACCGTTTTCTCACTATTCCAGTTGAGGTAGTTTTCCGCCTTCTATTTGTTCCTTTTGAAGCTACTCTTTTTGCATAGTTTCTCTTAAACCACATGTTATTATTGCTGGAGTTTATGAATACCTAAAATGAAACGTTGTTTTCTATGTAATAATAATTTATTTATTAACACAATTACAGAACGCAAAGCCTGAATTGATTGAGGGTGTGGTTGCAATAAGGGCCTAAAGTACCAAATGCCCTTGTTTCATAAATATTATAAGAAGAGTCTAACCTCTCTCTGTAAAATACAACACTTATCCCAAATTTGTCAGGCAAATTAATTTTACATTTTCCGAACCTAAAAACGATATATGCGGCTTCTGCATCGAATGTAAAAAAAAATGGAGGTAAATGCAGAGAATCCATCTTCAATATAGTGTCTACAAATTAAAAGTTAAAAGATATAAAGCACTGAAAGAAAATCACATCTCTGTGTGGTGCAGTGTTCATCCTTCAGGAATCCACCACATCCTTAATTGTGATACAGCAAAACAATAAAAATGTTTTTGGTTCCTAGGTAACCAGTTCAAAACAGATAATAAAAATAACTCATTTGACAAATGACAGATATAACACCAACAACCTTATTTCTTCTAACCAGCTACCATTCGGTTTTTGATTTCAAATAAGATTTAGTATCCCGGACATATAATATGCAAACTCCAGCGTTAACACAAAAAACCATTTCCTATGGTAATCTTGATTCCTTAACGTATTCCTCGACCCAATATATTGTTATTGACGTCCTAGTATGGGATTCAATATATCTCTCCCATATTATCGACAATATGGTCGGCTTCATAACATATAACCTCTTCTACCGATGTCCTTTAGCTCCCTGGATCAAGGAAGAAATCAAAAATCTTCAAAAAAATAAAAAATATGAGAGGTTGCCTGAAGACGTTTTCGGTGGTTTAGTCTTTTTATTTCTTTTTAATAGCTATGCTTTTTTTTTCATGCATTTCGAAATCTCACACAAACTGCCATTCGAAGAGCTAAGTAGAATTATCTTCATGAAGTCATCTCTTGCACCTATGATCCAAAAATCCTATCCAAATTGTCCTTTAGTAAATCCTCTAATTTTTCACCTAAATTTTCTTCTCCCTTCCCTTTCTGATTCCTTTTTTACTTCCTCAACATGCAATTCTTCATCTTTTCTACGGTTGATATATCTACAAAGTAGACTACATGATCCCACTCCTCAGACCTATATACTCATTCCAATAAGATTGCATCATTTGTCCGATCTTTATTTCTTATTCAATTTCCTTATGAAATTTTCTACCCCATAACATCCATGATGCCCCATCTCTGCCCATATTTAATCCCTTCTGTTGCATATATCCTTTCTCTCCTGAATGACAAAAATAAGCAAAGATTTATTGGAATATTTTATTCATACTATTAGGATATGTGGTAGATATATAAAATTATTTTCTTTCTGTAGTTGTCGAATTAATGTATTATTTTTTTGTAAAATTGTAAACAGTGGCATAGATTGTTAATCTTATATTTTATTTTTTGGTAACCGGACACATTATTTTCATGTTCATTGTATTGTTCTCAGGGTATATACCTCTTGAATAAATTTTCTGTTCTTTTCTATTACAAATTTCATTCTATATCCATACAAAGAGGAATTTAAAAGGCTAGTTTATTAGTATGGATATGACCTAATTGTAGCTTATTGCTAATTGATTATTCATACTTTTGTTTTTCGATCACTTCAATCTAAAATTCCTGGAAAAATCCTTAGTTTATCACAAATGAACCGATCTACAATGACATTAATATTCCACATGTCCTCGCTGATTTGGCATGAACCAGATACTTTTCCTTCCATAATAAACTAAATACCCACTCAAATCCACTTGCGGCACAACTTACTTCCCATGATCTTCTTCTGTTGTAGATATTTCATTATAAGTACAACTAATGGGTATTTGATCTACATGTTTTAATCATGTTATTATTTTGCATTTTACACCGCATATTTACTAGATGTATTTTTGTAATTCACCTGTAAAAATTTTTTAATGAAAGAATAATAATCTTTATAATAATAGGTACTTCTTTTTTACTATTTTTTGTAAGGATTATAGGATTTCGTTTTATGATAATTCCATTTTGGCAGCCATGTTCCTCCTAGAATTATATTACCCGAATGTTGGGGCCATGTATCACGAAGATGCCAGTATCACTGTGTCCACTTAGCTTGGGCGATGACAGTTGCCAAACTTACTAATAGAGTCAAGTTTAATAATGGTGCTCAGTGTTATGTTATTCTTGTCCTAGCGTCTGGTACTGCTCTTGATAATAATCAAAACAGATGCATCACTCTACACAAATGTCTATTATTTTTAATATAAACTATATATCAAATTTAATCATGTAGGTATTATGTTTCTTTCTTTTTTTTCGTATTTTTTTAAACTAGATTCCTTTGTATTTTATACTTTTTACATTTATACTAAAAATAAATTTGATGGCCGTACTCAAATATTTTTATTCTTTGGAGAAAATGGGCATATGCATAAGCAAAAAAATCTTTTATCGGCGTTTACTCAAAACCATGTTATTTGACATAGTGTGTTTCACTTGTAACCCCTTAATATATTGTATAAAGTTGTATATGTCAATAAATATGATATGATATAAGAGAAAAAACTGTTTATGTAATAAGCTCCACATTGATGCCTTCATTATTTTTCTTCTGGATCCGTATAAAGGATGTTAAGAACCTGCGATGAATGGACATCCGTTTTTTAATCATTTGTACATTCAGCTCTGTCGAATATGTTCAAGAAATATTGCAAATATAAAATACATTCTGTGCTTCATATCCTATAAAATACACCTACACAAACAGTTATACGGGTAAACGAGCGTAATTACTCAATTTGTCAAGCTATGTTATTTATCATATGTTCTTTAAACATGTTTATCTTAATCTTTATGTATGTTTTAAAACTCTGAGATGAGACTAAAGAACGATAATCTTTGAAAGAGACTAGAAAATAAGGTTAATTATATCAAAGACAAAGTGAATTGCAAATGAGGTGTTTGCTGTCACCCTCGGCAGTTGTTAGAGGACTAGCACAAGGATCTAGGATCCCATGTAAATCTTACTGCTAATGGACACTGCCCGCAAAATTATTACAGAGAGTTCGCAATGTCATCATTTATGAACCAAATACAGAAATTCATAGAGTGGTGCTAAAGCATTCATTGTGATATGGGAAAGCCACGTAGTGAACTATCACAGCTGAGTAGGGTTTACATTTATTACGTAATATTCCGTGTTTTTTTTCTCAAAATATTATGATAAACATTTTATGATTAATGAATACAATCAGAGGAGGCGCGGTAGCTCAGTGGGTAAGGCACTTGACTACCATGCTGGCGGGCCTGAGTTCGAGTCCGACTGACGGCAGAAAATTCATATTCTGTCAGTTCGTTTGTGGATCGAATTGCAGGTCGGGATACCCTCCTGGGGCACACCCAGCCTCTTAAAAAGTGGTTACCCTTAATTGGGGGAAAACCTGGCGGTGTGAACGTGAATTCTGGCCAAATCACATCCATTCACAACCGTTGGCTCAGAAACGGTACAACCTTTTACCTAAGTACTGAACCCGAGACCCTTCATGGGGGACTAATCACCCGTAAAAATGATGAAAATAAATGGTACAGTTTTTTTTTTTTTTTTTTTTCAATTCATTTTCAATCATTCAACCTTTCTAGATTACTAAAAATCAAATTAAAACTAGCCTTTTTCTTATTATTATTTAAATTAACATTTTCTAGTGGATTCGAGTTGGTGAGGATTTTACTAAGAAAGGATAGGTATCTGGTTTGGGCCAAATCAGCAACTTAAGGTACAATAAGATCTTGATCGATAAGTTTGTTTGTGACATAATAAGAAGCATTGAGGATTTTACAAAGGATTTAGAATTGTATGGATTGGATATAACAACGTTTAGTGGAGCCCTAATGCTCAACTCCGTATGTCCTAATGTTCTCATACTAGAGAGTTAATCCCAGAAAATCTCAGCAAATAACCTTTAACCTGCATCGATTCTGCTTACCTCATCCTATTCTCCTGTATGATTTGATGAAGTGCTGTTAATTAATATTGAACTTACCTTGGATTTTATCAAGACAAGAGACATGGAACCCATATACTAGGTTGAAAGACAAGAAGCTGCACGTTGATTTCGACGACTCCTACTCTTACTTCACAAAAGTTTGATTCTTCCGGTTCACTACACTAGTTGAATCTGATAATTATCGAAACCAATTTGGACTGGCGGTTTAGAGTTATGGGGTTCCACTAAACTATGTTTTCCCAACAAAACTTTTTCAAGGACATTTGAAAAAATTGCTATAATTTTAAGGCCTACGTGTATATATATCATCATATATAATAAAACAAGTGTTAATCGACTTTAAAACCCATTTAAATGATTAAATATACTTTAAAGTTGCAAGAACTATATTCTCTCTGTAATGATGAGTACCATAGAGGTGCTCATTATATTACTGCATGTCACTTTTTGGTATGCTAGTCCAAAGCAAACTAATCAAAACTGATTTGTTACATGGATGAAAATAATACAAAATAAAACATTGTTACATGTAGTGATTTATTTTTACTTTAATATGTTTTTTTTGAAATTGCTGACAAAACATTTTTCGGTGACAGCTCGCGGACCCCAAGAAGTATCCCTCGAAAATCCTTATAATACTCCAATACAAAATTTTTTGAAAAAATACTTAATGCTGTTCACTTTGTCACAAATTAAATGATTCACAATGAACTAAGTATCCCACATATCGCTGATTTGGCACGAACCAAATACCTTATCTTTCACAATAAACTAAATACTCACCCAAACATTAAATTTGGTTTTCTCAATTTCCATTCCATTTCTCGCAATCGACTGAAGTGTCTGAAACGAAGATGGTTTCGGGATCATTTTATATTGCAGATTTCTACGATTCAACCCATCTAAAGTTTGGATTTCAATAAAACTGCGGTTAGCGACACTTTGACTGTACCGATGTATAAGTATGGACTGTTAAAAAAACATACTTTCTGAGTTGTCTAAATTTAATTATTCGATTTGATCGTAAATATTATAATATACACAGTATTTTTCTCAAGTACCTAACACCTGAAATAGATAAATAAAAGAGGCAATTTTATTTGTTTAAAAAATGATAGAAATAACATCATTCAATTCCTATGGGTCGTTATTATTTTGAAATAGATATAACCGATAAATAACTCAATTGAGTATATCTAGATGAAATAATGCTGATGGTATCACGAAAGTTCGAATACTTAAAAAGAGCTTGCAATCGAAAATAACTTGGAAAGAGTTGATGAAAACGTTTAAGAAGAAAATGTGAAGAAAATTTTTCGAAGTTGATTATAAAAGTAGGAAGAATACAACTTCTTCTGTTTACGAGAGTTTCCTTTTCTATATCGGGAAAATAATTCCGTTTTCAAAAAAACAAAAAAACAAAAAAAAAACAACAACAACTAGGAACTAGTGTTTATTGTTTGTTAGGAGCTTTTTTTCTTTGAATGAAAAAGTCACGTTTAAAACCGCTCACTCCGTCGGTTCCTACCTTCTACATATTTCCTCATTATTAGATCCTATCTCAGTGACCGAACCTTCAAAGTAAACCATAAATGTTCCTATTCTCCCCTCTTTACTTAATCTGCCGGAGTTCCTCAAGGTAGTATCCTAGGTCCTATCCTCTACACAGTGTACACAGCTGACATCCCAACTCACCACTTTCGCTGATGACAGATGTGTGTTATCAGTAAACCATGATCCCTTTATTGCCTCCCAAACACTCCAATCCCATATCCTACACCTTCAAAATAGTGTCAAAAATGGAGAATCAAAATAAATTCAAACAAATTACACCAAATAACATTTACCCTACGTCTTTCCTACGACTTCCTGTCCTACTGTATCCTTTCAAGATATTGCACCAATCCCTGTTGAACAGATCCGCTACTTAGGACTCCACTTAGACAAACGTCTAACTTGGAATCCTCATACAAGACTAAAACGGTAAGAAACTGCTCGTCGTTACAGACTACTTCAATATTTACTAGACAAACGTTCAAAGCTCCCAATTAATTACAAAAGACTCATTTACATAACAGTGATTAGCCCTATTTGGACGTACGGAGTTGAGATTTGGGGCTCTACTAAACCAACCAATTCATCTCGTATCCAATCCTTACAATCCAGAATCCTTCGAAAAATCCTTAATGCTTCTTACTTTGTGACCAATAAACTCATCCATAAAGATCTTAATGTTCCATATGTTTCTGATTTAGCCCAAACCAGAAACCTATCCTTCCATAGTAAGCTCCATAACTACTCTAATCCACTAGTCTCCTAACTTGCTTCCTCCTCCACCCCTGATGACCTTTTAGTGTAGATTTCATTGAAGTGCTACTAGTGAGTAGTTTTTTACAAGTTATTTACATGCCATTGTATTCACTGTCAGCACATTTACTTGTTGTATATTATTTTGTACAGTTGTAAATATCAATTATTAAGGAACCTAAATGAAAAAAACCAAAACAAAACACTATTTTCTCTCCGGTTTGGTTAGGTGGAATAATCATTAATTGTTATTTTAATTTAAGTAGTTTGATCCCTTTTATTCTAAAATAGGAATAGGGAAAAGTCGACAAAAATATTTTGTTGCTCCCAGTCAGGGAGAATTTAATTTTTTTTTCAGTATCTCTGTCAGATCCTGATTGAGTTATCTGCCATTGTTTCTATGCAATTCTTTGGTCCCTGGTAAGCTCAAATTTTCCAAATATACATATATATATATATATGGTTATTTTAAAAAAATCTTATATCTTAATTTTATTGTTTCCATAAAATACAATTTTTCCATAAAACGTTTTTTTATTATCCTCATAAAGATCAATTTTTTGTTTTGGCCAATTACAGTTAATAAAACTTTAATTAAAAACATTAAGGACTTTTCAACAAGATAATAAATAATTGACATATTTAAGATGTTAGATGTTTTATAAATAGCATACATATTTTTTATTTGATTTATGACTAGCAAAATAATATAATTGCTTATGTATAGATTTCATATTTGAGTGTATCTTAATGATTATTAAAATTAACAATAATAAAATGAAAAATAATGTACGAGTGTCTAATACAATGAAGACCGGTTGATATTTTACCAGAAAATACTCGTACGAGAGTGGAAGTAAAAATACTGTTTTAGGTAAACCAGTATTTGGTAAAGGACAGAGATGACAAGTAAAAAATTACTATTCTACGGTAGTACTCAGTACGAAGGTAATAGGTATGAATGTTGTTACTAGTACTGAAGTAAGTATGCAAGTATCTGGTACCTGTTACTTCTGAATATCGGTAACAGGGAAGTCGTTTAGTCATCCCATATCTGTTAAAAAGTAACAGGTCCAGGTATTTCTAAACCACCACTAAGGCTACATTTTGGGTAATTTTGTAGGCTTCCAGGCTAGAGCAGTAAGATTAGCATGCTGTTATTCCCTTTGTGCGAAAGTTGTTTGTTTATTCTTCATAAGTGTTAGGATTTCTATTCATAACCAAGCTCATATTTCATGCTCTGCTTTACTTATTCATAAAAACCTATTAATTTCCATTTTATTCCCTTCGTCAAATGTTTGTATCTTACTCGGGTGGTTTAACTCAGTTGGATAATAGAGGCTATAGAATATTCTAGATTGGAAGTGGCCCTTTCCCTGTGAAGTGGAGCATCAATATTTAAAGACGATCTTAAAAGCATTCGAGGCTGAGGACTGGACGAGGGTCGCACTCGAGGAGAGCAAATAGTAAATGATTCCTAAATAAGATAGGCTCCTTGGTATTCTTTTTAAGAGCCTAACATTTTAATAACCTTAACTGTTACTGGAGTATTATCTATGTGTTCAAAAAGATCTAATCATCATAGATATATATTAAATGTAAAATTGTTGAAATTCATCTTGTTTATTTATCCCAGGAATCCATCCTTTTCTCTCTCTCTCTCTCTCTCTCTCTCTCTCTCTCTCTCTCTCTATATATATATATATATATATATATATATATATATATATATATATATATAGAGAGAGAGAGAGAGAGAGAGAGAGATAAAAAATTCCAAAACATACAAGGATCCCAATTAACTAACCTTATTGGGACCAATATATGCAGGATTACCCAATCCATAATTAATCAATAATTATAATTCCCAAAAATGTTAGGAAAACATAACATTGAACAATTAACCTAATATATAAACCTATTTAATGACAAAACAATACTCATTATGTACGCAATAATATTTTAACTAAGTAATATAATTACAATATAATTATTAAAGATGATATCAGAATTGGTAGAAAAAAAGAGAAGATTGATGTAGAAATATTGGATTTTGCGGATGATTTAACAGTAGTTACAGAAAATGAAGAGATTGCCAAAATGTATATTGAAAAATTACAAAATATTGCGTCTAAAAAAAGTTCACAGATTTCATTCGAAAATACAGTATATATGTCAACTCATGTAAATACAAAAAAAGAATTAAAAACTTAATAAAGTAACATTAAAGGGTAGATAAGTTTAAATATTTAGGCGAAGTAATTCAATATTAAGGGTTGGTTAAAGCAGAAAATCTAACAAGAGCCAACAAAATGGCATTTGCCTTCCAAAAAACCGAAGATATTTATAATAAAATATATCTCTCTCTCTATTGAGGCTAAATTGCGTCATTATAAAACAGTTGTTCGTCCTGAAAGCTTATATGCCTCTGAATGTTTGTTTCTCAACAATTAAAGGAGAAATTGAAAATATGGAAAAGAAGGAGTGGAAAATATTAAGGAAAATATTGGGACCAAGAAAGACTAAAGAAGGTTTTTAACTAAAAAGTAATACGAAAATATTGAAGAAATTAAGTGAGGCAATGAGGAAACGTAGATTGGCATTTTATGGACATTTGATGAGAATGGACGAGAGAAGACTGATAAAGAAAAGTTTCTAACACGGCCTCCAAAAGCAGAAAAAGAATAGATGGATACGGATGGTAAAAGACGATATGATATACACAATATACAGTGGAATTCAATGTGGGAAAGAGACAAATTTCAGACAGCAGTGAAGATCAAATTTCCGGAAATGGTTAAAACACAAATTAACAGACAGTGGTCAGATGAAAGGAGAAAACATCACGCAGAGGTAATGATGAAAGAACAGAAGAGCAAAGAATGAATTGTTTAACGTGGTCCACAGATGACCGCATTCGAATTCGTAATTTAAATTAAAAAGTTTATCGCCTGAAAAGAATTAAAAATTTCCTTTTGTTTAAATACAGAAATTTCCTCTGCCTCCGCACAATCTCTTCATGTGTAAAACCCATTCGATTGTAGGCTGTAGAATCGGTCCAGCCTTCGAGATATTGAAGTGCTCCTACAGCCTAACAAACCACACTTCATGAAAAGTTGTTAATTCGTTTCCTAGTAGACTGTTCCTCTCCTTCCTCCAGCCCTCATGTAGTTTAAAAAAAAAAAGTAGATAAATCCGATATTGCCAACTTCAATATATAAATCGACTGGACTATCATTCAATAGTTTTTGTATCTAATTCTTAAAATTTAAACACCTTCGAAAAATCCTCAGTGGTGCTTATTATGTCAAAAACTAATCCATAATTATCTTAATGCTCTGTATGTTGTTGATTTTGCCAAAACAGATTGTCTTTATAGTAAACTAAATAGCTAGTGAAAACAACTTTTCCCTCAACTTCCTACTAATTTAATTCCTGATAATTCATCTTGGAGTTATAAAGGAAAATGGTCTAAGGTTCTGATATAAAACATTTATTGTAATACCACCAATGAATTCCACTAATTTATTTTCATATCATTATACAGTTGAGGGGAGTTATATTAAAACTGAACCCGTTCACTTTTATTTTTTTTAACATAATAATTTTATTCACAACTGTACACAGTGGACAACCAGTGAATGTGATGTTACATTGAAACAACAGACATGATCAGGCATGAGGGAGTCAGCACCCAGTGGTACAATCTCCAGGCGTGAAACTAAATTATTAGCGATTAGACTAGGAGATCCCTCATCCACTTCCTTTTCAGCCTCCGTTGAGTTATGTCAGGTATCTGTACTGTTGCCATATTATGTATTGTTTGTTAGTGTGTCCACGTAGTTTCTCATGAAATTGTCGATAAAGTTTATGAATATGGGTCTTAACTGTCGGAATACGTAAGTCTGTATGTAGTATATTGTTTGACACGTAAGGAGGGGAGTCTGTTATCAGTCTTAGGAATTTCGATTGGAATGTTTGTATTTTCTGAATGTGTTCTTTTGGCCGGTCACGTTCACTTTATGATCTAATGTTTTTTTTTTTTTTTTTTTTTTTTTTTTTTAAATGACAAAGCCTTGCAAGCTGCACACACTATTATACTATAAGTTTTCTGTTAGTAGACATCTATCATGGATTAAACTAGTAAAACTGTTTTGGATTTAACAGCAGAGTTAGTCTCGTAATTTAAGTTTTTCTCTTTTTTAAACATTTTCTTACGAGGAAATGAGTTTTGAAAGAACTCTCCTCTGTTTTTTAATGCCAATAAAATAAATGATGAAAAGGGGCTTGAAGTTTTGAAGTACTTAATAAGGGGTACCTAAAAATAAATTTTACTTATAGGAAGATAAACAAATGGAAGTGTGAATTACAGAATGTAAATATGTGGAAATGGGTCAATTTCTAAATTGCGATGCTGCATTATGTCAGAGGCCCTCACAGTGTTGACATTGTGTCAAACTAAATTGAAAAGCCATCAAGGTCAGTGTCTAATTACTAGACCTCTTCTCGCTCGTGGCAAAACAAATCAGTCTCTCCAAACTGCCGCCAAGCGTACTTGTCCATCAGAATAAATTATAATTATAATTTCACATCAACTAAAATATTATTGAGCTTTTTTATTTTATCCGATTAGAGAAGCAAAGAGAAACTTAACTACTGAAACAGAAAACATTACAATGAAAATTATTTTGAAAGATTTATAATTGTTAGTAATCAAATTTCAGCTTTCTACTCTTTTATGAATATATTTAACATGATTTGGGAAAAAAAATATTTTCCAGCATACAATGCTGGATTATTTATAGCATACAATACATGTTTATAAAACCTGTACCACTTACAACCCATGAAGGGTCTCGGGTTCAGTACTTAGGTAGGCTGTACTGTTTCTGAGCCAACGGTTGTGAAAGGAGGTGATTTGGCCAGAATTCACTCTCAACCGCCAGGTTTTCCCCCAATTAAAGGTACCCACTTTTTAGGAGGCTGGGTGTGCCCCAGGAGGGTCTCCCGACCTCGAATTCGATCCACGGCCGAAATAACAGAAATTAAATTTTCTGCCTTCAGTCGGACTCGAACCCGGGCCCGGGAGCATGGTAGTCAAGTGCCTTACCCACTGAGCTACCGCACCTCCTATACATGTTTATAAGAATCAATAATTTAAGTTTTATTATTGTGAATTTCAGCAAATTATTTTTACACTCCGTTAAAATCCAACCTCATCCTCTCCTCCTGTATCCTGTAATGGAGTACCGTTAAATAATGTTGAACAGATACGATACCTTGGTCTTTATTTAGACAAGAGACCTTTCCTTTCATAACAAACTAAATACTCATCCAAGTCCACTTTTTTATCAACTTTCTTCCCAATCCATTCCTAGAAATGCTCCAAGGCGTCTGAAAATAAGATGGTCTCGAGGCCTCCCTTTATTTTTGGAGTACTACCAATTGCTTAAAAAAACAAGATTTTGCCATGTCATCATTTTGCATTGTATACCGAATATTTAATCCATGTATTTTTGTATTAAAGTTGTAAATTTCTAATTAAAAAAAAAGAAATCTATTTGCAGTGCTTCTACAAGTATATTTTTATTTTTTTACATTCAGAAAAAATTCTGAAAAAATTGTCATACTTAAAAAATGTGTAACACTTCTAAGCTTAAATTTACAGTGACTTTAAAAGTACTAATCATTGTTTAAAATAAATATTACAGCAAAACTATAAACAATCATAATTTACTGATCCCTTACTTATCTAATCTCTTAATTTCTGTATTATTTTGAACTATTGAAGTTGAGAAGAGAGAGAATTGTAGCAATTACGAAAAAACAAAAAAAAACAACAAAAAATTATGGAAACATTGATTTCAATTTTTTAGGCACCTCAAATTTTTTTATTTTTTTTTATTTACAATTTATTGAAATTTACGACTGTACAAATATTCATTAAGTAAATGTGTTAAAAACGCTTACAATAACATGGTAAAACTTGAAAGTAACTACTCATTAGTAGCACTTTAATAAAAATCTACACAAGAAGATCTCTAGGCCATCTTCTTTTCAGATGCCTCGGAGGATTATCGGGAATCGAGAGGGAAGAAAGTTGAGAAACTAGTGGATTTGAGTGGTTATGGAGCTTACTATGAAATGATTGGTATCTGTTTTGGGCTAAATCAGCAACATATGGAACATTAAGATCTTTATGGATAAGTTTATTGGTGACAAAATAAGGAGCATTGAGGATTTTTCGAAGGATTTTGGATTGTAAGGATTGGATACGGGATGAATTGGATGGTTTAGTAGAGCCCCAAAGCTCAACTCCGTAAGTCCATATTGGTCTAATCACGGTCATGTAAATGAGTCTTTTGTAATTAATTGGGAGCTTTGAACGTTTGTCCAGTAAATGTTGAAGCAGTCTGTAACGACAAGCTGCTTCTTGTCGTTTTAGTCTTGTATGTGGATTCCAAGTAAGACGTTTGTCCAAGTGGAGTCCTAGGTAGCGGATCTGTTCAACTGGGATTAGTGGAATATCATTAAAGGATACTGTAGGACAGGAGGTCGTAGGTCACCTCAAATTTAAAAATAAAAAAACAGCTTAAAAGTCACATGGGGTACACATATCGTAAGGTCAATACAATCAGTATACATAAATTAATTTCCACATATATTGAAATAGGTATTCAATTCGCGTTCTGATTTGATGGTCTAAAGAGTCAAACTCAAGTAGAGGATTAAAGTTAGTCTACTATAGAGGACATAAAGATATCTCTGAGTACCAATGTTTGATTTCAACTCCTACCCGGGTGAGTATACATATATTGTAAATAAAGTATGATTATATTTTTAACTTTTAATTTACCTTTGTTTTATTTATTATTATTATTATTATTTATTTTATGGCACTACAACTCGGGGACGAGTCCTGGCCTCCTCCACCAGCTTCCTCCAGTCTTCTCTGTTTTGTTCAGCCGCCATCCAGTTCCTCACTCCCAGGATATTTTTTGCGTCTGCGGCCACACCATCCGACCACCTTAGCTTCGGTCTTCCCTTTCTTCTCGTGCCATACAGAGGTTCCACTAACAGCCTTTTAGGAATGGCCTCATCCTCCATTCTAGGCACATGGCCAGCCCATCGTAGCCTTCTAATTTTCAATGACTGAACTATATCTGCTTCGCCGTATTTTGAGTAGATGTCATTATTCGTTCTCCTTCTCCGGTTTCCATCAACAGAAATTCCACCCAAAATTCTACGAAGGATTCTTTTCTCTAAAACAAGAGGTTCATGCTCAATCTGTTTGGATACAGTCCATGCCTCCGATCCATACAACAAAATTGGGCGTATTAATGTTTTGTACAAATGGATCTTGATCCGCCGGGATAGAAGGCGAGAGAAACGTTCCTTGCGTAGGCTAAAACAGCACTAGTTAGCTATCTAAATTCGTTTCTTCAATTCCACCTCAAGTGTATTATCTTCGGTCACCATTTTTTATTATTAATAATTTTTATTTTTTTTAAATTTTACTGTTTCATTTTATATATAGCATAGTTTTCTATTCTCTTTTTTTTTTTTCAACTGTTTGTTTTTTCCATTATACATAATGTGTGAATGTAATCATACGCCATATAAAGAATACTTACCGGAAACAGAAACTAAAATTTATAATGATCCGTCACTAGAAACTATCTCACATACATCAAAACATTTTGTTTCAATAGCCTCTATAATGAGAATATCCATGTTCATACTCTTTGAGAAGAAAGGAGACTGTTTATTTAAATAAACATAGAGACCACGAACGTACTAATTCCCACTTTGTTATCAATCCTTGTTTTACGTAAAGTTGTCAATGAAATTCTTAGAGATATTAAGTAGTAGTATAAACTTTATGAAAATGGAAATTTTTCACCGGAGATCAGCGCAGCTTTTTTTTGTAGGACCACACATGTTCAAAAACACTGGTTACTTTATCCTTCTCGCTCTTATATTTTTTTTGATAATATATTTCATACATTGGACCAATCTATTTTTTTCCGCTATTCTTTAGTACTTGAACTACAAATCTGTCAAGCTTAATAGGTTTATTTATAAAAATAAATCCACAGTGACCCAAATAGTAGCTCATTAGAAATAGGCCATTTTGAAGTAGAAAAATATTGTCCAGCTTTAGAAGGCCTCAGAGTTTCAAATAAAAATGAAATTGAAAAAACAAACTAGAAATGTTTGCACCAACTAATGAGGAATACAATAGCCCATCAAACACGACAAACATTATAAAATCATTTTCAGTGCTTCTTCCTCGTTTGCCCCACTGTGCGTAGCGGCTACGCCAGCTCTCATAATTAAAGAACTTAACTAATCATTGATGTTTTATTAATCGACTTGATAGTTTTAATTAATGTATCGATAATGTTTAATATTGCTCTGTATAGATTACGAAACATGCATGATTAATAAGACATTTAGAACTGCTTATAATGACCGGACCTACTTTCAATTATCACGCGCAACCACATTTTCTCCCTTTACTAACAGTAAATGTTTGAACCTGCTTAAAATTGCTCTGATGTTAGTATTTTCGTGGTTGAAGATTACTGTATAGATAAGACTAACAAACCCATCACGCAACAAACTCTCCATACCTATCCTTTTTACAGGACAGAAGACCAAGATAATACAGAAAATGTAAAATAATAAATTATATATGTTGTACTTTATTTGGTGCTAGCCAAATCGATATGAACCAGTTATATGCTAAATGAATTCACAATTTGATCTCATCACTTTAGAATTTCTTTTTTTATATATCCTACATAATATATACACATAAAATTATTTCGAGATTTAGTTGTGATGCTTAAGATTAATTGAAAAATTATTGCGATAATGGAATTTTAAAAACATAGATCAAGTAATAAACTAATATGATGCCACATATGTCGCAGATTGTAATGATTACTCAATAAAAGTTAAAAATAATACATTGGTTTGTGTTTCGTCCATTATTATGGATATTATTATGGATGACAGACTTCCAAGGGTTTGCTTTAACAGGCTTATTGAGCTGGATAAAATAAGCAACAAAGACGAATATGACTTAAATTGGGTTACACAAGTGAGATCAATCTTCGAATCACTAGGTTGCAAAGAGGATTTTTTACGTATTGAGGGAAATTATTTGATAAGACGAAAAAATGATATTTTGCAAAAAATAACGACCTACCTTTTGTCTATAGATATCAACAGGGCTTTAAATTCAGCCACGAACCCAATCTACAGTATATAAGCAGTTTTAACATTAGATAACCAGAAACATATTTATCATTTAAAGTTGGTTTCTATAAAGTAAAAATTGTCAGTAAATTAAGAGTTTCCAGCATGGAAGTCATCAAGCTTTATCTGAAGAACGCGACCATTTCACTTGAAGGAAACAATTGTACTTTCTGTGAGCAATTTGTGGAGGACTGCATGAGTCACATGCTACTGCACTGCTATAAATTCAATGAGCCCAGAAAAACCTACAAGCAGACCTTCATCACGGATCTTTGTGACATTGTCTATGTTGAAAATATTTTAAATATTACTAATATTGTTAAAATAAACATTATTTATAATTATATCAGTACAATATGTTATTCTTAAGGGACTTTGGGAATTTTTCTATTCTATTCTATTCTATTGTATATATATTTATTGATAGTTAAAGCCTAACAAATAACAGTAGCAAAACCTGTTAAGTATTCTTGGCATCGGAAAGCATTAATAACATTAACAATATCATATTTTGATTATTATTTAGATGAGTAATTACTACCTGCTATATTAAAAATAAACTGAATCTTACCATAAGTGCTGAAAGCTGAATATTTTTAAATGTCCTTAGAGTACTTGGACAGTTATGAACTCAGAAGCTATTGTCGTATTATGCCCCGCAAAGTAAATCACCAGCATCACAAGGAATTTAATATTAAAAAAAAAAAAAAAAAAAAAACCAAACTGAGTTAGGAAAAGCTTTTCATTTCTTCTCCAGAACCTAATCTCTTTTCTAAACCCTCTTATCTAAATGTGCTGAGAGAAAATTAGATCTGTCAGATCGGGTCTTCCACTTCCCCCGCTTTTCGGTTGCAATAAATACACAAACCCAATGCTATTAGTTTTCTTTACTGAATTTATCTATAACTGTTTCTGATGTTTAACTTTATTTTGTGGCGTAGCTATCTATATCTACAGCTTACGATTAAAAAAAAAGTTGTTCATTTATATTTCATCTGACAATGAAAAATACATTATAACCTCTGTTGATCAGTCTGGTTAGAATAAATACGCTGGCCGGTTAGACCGAGAATGAATAACCATTTTCATTCAAAATAGAGTCCTGGCAATTACCACCATGGTTGATTCGCGAAACTTTGTTATTTTTCATGACAGTGTTAAAAGTTATTTTCTATTATTATGGTCCGATTAGTCAGATATTTTTATTCATATATATTTCTCGGTCAAAAATAAGTTGATTGAAAGGAAAACATGTCCTTATTAATTATAATTTTTATTTTAGAAACATCTTAACTCTTTTTCATAAAAATCAGAAATAGAAAATCTTTTTTTTTTTTTTTGTAATTAATTATTGAACGTCAACAAAGATTATGCTATTAACAGAAAATAAATCCAATTACTTTTATAATACTGAATAAAGAGCTATTTAATATTTTTTCTGTGACAGCTTTGGTTTTTTATAATAAATTAGATTCTTAAAAAAAAAAATAGATTCTGTCACTTTCATGTCATCAAATTACATACATGTAACTCCTATTACATAACGACTGCAGATTGTGAATCATTATAAGCAATAAGTCATACAAGACATATGTTGTTTTACAATTATATGCTTTCGGAGAGCATGCTTCTCTAGATTTTGTACTTCAGGTCAAAATAACTTTCATGATTTCACAATGGTAGAAAAAGGAATTTCCTAAAAGTACTGATTAACATAAAAAATACGTCCTTTATTTCTTTCATTTTGATATCTTCGCATTGTGTAGGAGAGGCAAGTTTTCATTATGGTCGATGTAAAATTTCAGAGGGGAATCAATCTTCTTAAACAAAGGAAGAAGCGGAATTCTCCCTCTTCCTTACTCGAAACAATACAAACACATTGAGCTCCTAACTTCCTCTTCCCTTGTTTTATATTTTGTTTCAACTCGCAAGAAAAAGTCCGTTGAACAGTCAGTATCATCTGGCAGCTATTATAAACCCGCTGGTGGAGTTAAAAATGAAATACCGTGCTTTATTTCAAAAGATAGACTGGTTAATCCGAGGAATGCTAGGAATACCGCGCTTAATTTCAAGAGTTAATCCGAGGACCTTAATATTATTATTAATTCCTTAATAAATGAGGTTACGTGGCTGTATTCCACTGGTAATTTTTGTACATGATTAGTAGTTATGGTAAGTAGCTATATAAAAAACTACATGGACTCCTAAATATTCTACTATAGAAGGCACGACTGTCGATAACAAGTACAGTCAAAACTCGATAAGTCCAAAAACTCGGTAAGTCGAAGTGAATTCCATTTCCCGATTACGTTCATATGATGAATTGTATTCATTTACTCGAACCAACAGTCATTAAGTAAAATTTTTGTCTACACAACTCCTGAGACTTAGTAAGTCGAAGATTCCTAGAACAATGAACATGTATAAACCAGTGTAACAACCCTATGGCCGCTTAACCTCAGTAGTGTTTCATTTCGGAAAACAAGACTTTATTTTATTAATTTTTTTTTACTAGCCAAGGCTACCAAGGGTAGGAGCTGATGTCTTTGCTGCTTTGCACCCAATTCAGCGTGAGATTGATCGTCGCAACTCTACATATATAGAGAAGAAAGGTATAGACCATTTTAATAATGCAATTTATTGCAAATGTTTTTCTTGTTTAAGTTGCATCAGTATATAGGTCATTCTCCCATTACATACGAATTTCTATCCCGAAGCGATTATTGTTCCTACATGAAATTTCTTTTAACACAACTGTAACAAGTAGCTGCTAGGTACTTATATCTTAAACGTAAAGTAGTTTTCTCATGGTTTTTGATTGGTTTCCTTGATAAAGTTTGTATTCAAAACGTCAAAATCTATTTCCCTCTTGTGTCCTATAACATATCCCTCATGATGTTTTTTCTAGTACCTCTAGTAAGTTGCAGTATATTGAATTTTATAATTGAAACAGACTAATTGCTTACAATAATCAGAACAACTTCTAATACCTGTGTCCCAGAAGCTCAATCCATTTCTCTCACATTTTTTTTGAAAAAGCTCGCCAAAGCATAACCAAGAATCATTCCATTATATAAGCTGGCAACATTGGAGTAAGCTTCCTGCCAAATTGAGGTAACCTAACTTACAACAAATTTCCTTCGTTAGTTTCCCCAAGTTTGTCTCAAATCAAGTGTTCGAGTCGCGTCATTCGTTATTCTATTTCCTTCACATATTGATGTCTCAAAGAAGGAAAGTTTGATTCATGTTTTCTTTGCATTGAATTATATGTTTCCCATGTAGTTCACAGTTCCAATTGTTTCTTTTATTTTGAAATGCATGTGGTGTTGATACTCTTAAATCAAACTCAAAATTCTTTTTCCCTCATTTATATTTTCCTCACAACAAAAGTGAGGAAAAATATTACAATAAGAAAAACTGTAAGTGAAATAAGATATGAAAAAACATTTTATATATATTTTCACTATTTATATTAATCTAATTTAATATTCGTTATTTCAATATAATGTTCGATTTCGAAGTTAAAATGTATATTATAGTGTCTTTCCATTTTAATTTTGTTTTTCAAGTTTTATGTTTAAATGTTTAATAAGTATTACCTATTATATTTTAATCGACTAATTGATTTCATTCTCATTACTAATTCCTTTGCACCCTAAATATTAAATTATTTGAATTGCGAGTGTTTTCTATTTTCCGTTTCTACGTTTCTAGTCCGTTTCTAGGGAGGCGCGGTAGGTCATTGGGTAAGCTGATTGCTCCCGGGCCCGAGTCCAAGTCCGACTAATAGCAGAAAATTAAAATTGTGTCATTTCAGCCGTGGATCGAATCCGATGTCGGGAGACTCTCCTGTGGCACTCCAGCTTCTTTAAAAGTGATTGTCCTTAATTGGGGAAAAACCTGGCGGTTGAGCGTGAATTCTGGCTAAATCATCTCCTTTCGCTACCGTTGGCTCAGAAACAGTACAGACTACCTGAGTACTGAACCCGAGTCCCTTCATGGGTAGTATACAGTTTTTTTTTTTTTTTTACGTTTCTAGTCGAAGTAGGTTTTTACACCCTTCAACTTCGATATATCGAGTTTTGACGTATTGATTATGAAGCTTTGATAGTCGGCACTTATTTGAGTTTAAAATTCTAACACTAGCTAATTTATTTTTTCCATTTAATCCAATTTTGGATCGATCAAACGACGACGAGTGAGGAGGAAACTGACTCTTTCTTTTTCTTTGCAGAAAATGTAAAATGGCTTTTACAACGAACTATTTACTAAGGGATTGCCATCTAATGAGACCGCTTTAAGATTCGGAAGACTAATGAAAGCATATTATATCTTATAAAATTGTTTAAGATATTATTTGACTTTTTTAAATTTAATTTAAATATTTACAGTTTCTTATGAATTAAATGATTTTTGGTAGTTATTTGTCAATGCTACTTAAATCTATTTTGTGTCCAGCAGAGTGATTCCTCCTCACTCGATCAAGACAACATGAAGACAACAGTCAACTGAGGCGTCAGGATCGACGATAGCAAAAAATCTTAAAATGCTGAGAAGGCAACAGAAGATCATTCGATCCCAATTATTATTATTATTTTTTTTTTATATTAATAAATGGAGGATAAGAAAAAAAAATCTATTTTGTGAATTATACTTTAATACTAAGATAATACTTAAAGAGGAATATATATTTTATGATATATTTAAAATGTATTACTTTATTTATTATCCTTTAAAAAACCTTATCCCGCCTGTTTTTTTTCTTTTCATTAATTTATAATTATATTTAGGAATTTGAGTGCAGTATTAATCCTATTTCCTCACAAGAATAATTTCGATCGCCCAGATAAAAGTGACCACTGTGCGACTATTGAGTGGCTATGCAATGCATGTTAAGAACAAATGGATAATATTTAATTTAACCATTCAGGGTAATGAGCGCGATTTTGAATTTCCAACATACATACTTCATGAAGTGAATTTCATAATGAGTTTTAAATGGCGACTTAAGGCTTTTAGACAACTAATTAAGGCTACTGCAGAAACACGAACAGACAACAATGTTGTTCTGAAGAGGTTTGGTAAATGGGAACAATAGAAGAATGCTGGTCTAATCAAATTTCTCGTTTGAGTTTTCTATTGTTTACTGTATCCGTAATACTATTCGAACTAAACGAAGTTACTTGTGATTGAAAAACCACTTTGTCTAACTCAACCATTTTTATAATGTAGTTTCTAGTATATACAATCTAATAGGATATTTCACCCATGTAAATTAATATAAATAAAGGGCTCAAAAACATCTATATTTGCCGTGCAACAGTGAAATGAAATACACAACTACATACATTGTTTCAACATAAATTTATGTCTCAGTCACAAAACTACTTATTTCAAGCTTGCTCTCCAGAAATAAAAAAAAAAACTAGGATATATAAGATTTATAAGGTTAACTAGGATATAAGATTTTACTACCAACAGTTCACTTTGGATGCAAAACGTGGTCGCTGACGTTGAGGGAAGAATAACGCTTTAAAGTTTTAGATAATTAAGTACTGCTGCGGTTGTTTGGCACAATAAAAGGATAACATCCTGCAGAATATAGAAGGCTCCACAATACGGAACTGCGGAAGTTTTATCCAGTAAATGTAGTTGAGGTAATAAAATCGTGACAGTTTAAATAAACATGTAAACTCGTTGCGTTTAGTAATGGCCGAATTCCATGGATCAATTTTGATCCACCGGGTAAACGAACGAGACATAGCTGGGAGGTTTGTGACTTGGCTTATCTTAGATATAGATTTTGGCTAAGCCCTATTATTTATTTACTTAACTACAACTTACGTTCATTATTTGAGCACAGATCATCACTGCACTTTCTGTCTACAGAAACTATATATTTTATAATTTTTACTGCTGTCACAAAATTCTTTTTTTAGCAAGCACATTCCTTCATAAATAAAGATTAAATGTAATTTTTTTGAGTGTTCAAATCTTCCCTATAATTCTGAGAGGAGCTTGTGCTCCAATGAGCAAATTCCCAGTCTATAAGCAATATCGCAGGTTGATGCGAGGTCTTTAGACGAGAAGGGAATGGAATAAATGTATCCCCGGTGCCGAAGATGGCTGGGGCTGATGGGAACATCCACCGAGCGCTATCTCACTTCCATTATTCAACTATCTCTCTTCAGGGTCCTCTTCCCTAAGCTCAGCTCTTCCAAAGCTATCACTAACTTCAAAGCGTTCTCATAATATCAGATGTTTTTTGCTTGACCATTTTAGATAGCCCGAATCGACTCCAGGCATTGAAATGAATTTATCCACATATGAGGAAGCTGGAACACTTTACAAAGACAGCGGGATAACTGACGTTTAGGGATAAAATTCCTCTTAAAAAGTAAGAAAAATAAATTCATGTTTCACATCTTTAGAGACTTGTCATAATGATCTTTAGGTCTGATGAATTGTGTATAATTCATCAGACCTAAAGATCATATGGATTTTTTTTATGTTAATGTTACACATTCATCATAAGTTTTAAAAATATATAAAAATGCAAAACACAGCACTTTGCCACACAGATTATGTATATTAAATTTTGAAATCGAATTTTGATCCTGCAGATTAAGTCTACCCTAAGTGACTCCGCATCATGAGGAGCGAGATCTTCGGCTCTGTTTGTTCCAATTTGGGACAGGCCCTATCCACTTTTTTTTAAAAAAACGGCTTATTTCACCTACCACTCCGGTAAATCGCTCTATATTTGAGATTGCATTCCTGAGCCTGCTCCCTTCAACGTTCGGCGGGAATCCTCACCTCCAACCATGCGAGAATATTTGCATGGGCTTCGGCCATTGTATTTCTTGGTATAGATGGCAACTCGTTTTGTAACTAAAGAATTGCCAATCTCGGGACGTTATCTGCTATCCACTTTACTCTTCACAAAAGGAAGAAAAAATCAATTTTTGAATAATCTGCCATGGTATAGAATAAAACTAAAATAAAATAAGAATAAGTGACGAAAAATGACACACATTGACTGACAAAAGAGAACTACCTTTATTGCTCTAAGGCTTTTATATTTATACATATAAAATGTTTATTACGACTGGGAATGGGAGTCTTTAGAATGAGCCTGGATAGGAGCATTCGTGATTTTATGAGGGGGATTACAGATGGAGATGGAAGGAAATAATGTCTACGAAAGGAGAAGTATAGTCACCCAATATCAGCATAAAGTTTTTTTTATTTTTTTATACATTTTTTTTTTCTTGTCTTTAATGATTGGGAATTTCTATTGATTTTTGGCCTTTTTCTGTACTGGGTACATTGTAAGGCCTGCGGAAAGTTTATTTTTACTTGCGGTGAGGGTTTCTGAGAAAGTTTATACTTAGGTGATGGGGCTCATCTAAATCTTGTTGGGGGAGACTTAAAAATTAAGCTATGTACATTTACCAAAACTAAAGAAGAAAATGTCCTTATGGTCACATTTCTGTTAGTTGCCAACGGACCGGAGGTGGCGCACTGGTGTCAATGTTCTGAACGGAGGGTTTGTCAGAAACTGAAGTGAGTCTAGGAACATGTCGACGCATAGAGTTGTAAAAATCTGCTGAAACTTTAAATGTATTTCTGATCATGAATTTGTATATTTAAACCACTTTGACGTATAAAACTACACGTTACAAGGTATATTTTACTGAATTTGTTGTTAATTGAAACATGACATCTTATGTAATAGTTGTGTAAATACAATGCATGACTTTTTCATTATAATTATAACTGATACATTGGAGGATATATGTCGGGATGAGTGTATATTTAGTCCATTAAATTAACAACTGGATCAAGACACAAGTGAGCATGCATATCCCCTGCCATTTGCAAATTTAAAAACAAAACTTTTAACTAAATACTAGGTGGGACTGCAATAACTGAAAGAAATTCCAAACTCCTTACAGGTCTATTTTAAGGTACTAGAGCCTTAATGTTTCAAGGCACAAGATGACACGCCATTAGGAAAAACTGCAAGCTACTCAGTACTCATTCTTTCTTTAATCCAAATCGACTGGGTACCTTCTTAAGAGGTATCTAATAGTACACCAGAACAAACAATCTATCACTTACCTTCAAATAAATGGTAGGAAACAACAATATTCATTGGCAGTGAAAATAAAAAAGAATAAGATGTCAGTAAACCAAGTAGCTCTTCTCCGGGAGAGATGAAAGTTTCATGACGGTTTAGCGACTGAAAATGGCTAACTTTACCCGCAAAACATCTCCCAGAGCGCATCACTAGCAAGAGCAATCTCGTTTATTCCAAGGTGCACTCCTCATATCAAGTTGCTAGAGTCTCCCTTATATATTCTGTTTTTAATTTATTAGAAAATCGCGAACCCATTGCGTAATATGCTGTTTTGTACGTTCTTGGGTCCTTTTTCTTTGTATTAATATCTCTATTCCATTCGTGAATCTTTCTTAAGGACACCGGTGTAGTTAACACCAACTTATATGTAAGTACACTCTGGTTTATAATGGTTTCAAAGACATGGTTAAATGCATCCGTTCAATGCAATGCAATGCAAAAGAGAAAGTAAATAAATGTAGCTAATATCAATAAAAAAAAATTTGGATCTCACCACAATCGCTTAGTAGCAACTAAAGGTAATTATTCCCTGGACAAGATGGCTAATGGAGGAGGGGGATCATTCAGGTTGGCCTAATAAAATAATTTATGATGACCAGCTCAACTCTGCCGGAAACAAATTAGTTTACTCCTGGCTCCTCCACAACTAACTACCTCCTACCACTTCATTAACTCACCTACCCCTTAGCCCTTCATTGTCAGTGTCAATTTATTCCATTAATTCAACTCCTCTTGGTCTTATTCCAATTTAAACACTTCGTACAGATTGGTTTATACAGCTCCATGTTCTAAATATTATGAAAGGCTAATTGTTTGGCATTCTGAGGGAGAAATAAATTTAGATTTTGATCTTTTCTCCCGGAGGAGAGCTTCTTTGTTCACTGACATCTTTTTATTATTTTTTTTTATTGTTGTTTCCTATCATTTATTTGAATGTAATAGTTTGTTTGCTCTGGTGTACTATTAGATAGATTATACGAAGGTAACCAGTCGATTTGGGGTAAAGAAAGAATGTGGACTGAGTTGCTTGCAATTTTTTCTGATTACGTATCATCTTGTGTCTTGAAACATTAAGGTCTTGTACCTTAAAACAGATCTGTAAGGAGTTGGAAACTTCTTGTACTTTGAAAAATTATAAAAAAATTTCACATTTTCTTTTGTGGAATACCTAAAAACGAAAGGAAGAAATCAAACGACCACCTGTGGATCCGTTTCAGTTGGCCGAAGCTGTATCTGTTAAAGCTACTTCAAACAGAATCCGATGTGAGCTATCTGAGAAAGAAGGGTAGAAAATCATATTTATGTTCAGATGCTAAACTTTTTCTTGGATCTACTGAAGATGTACCACATAGTAATTTACTAAGTACTTAACTTAAGCTTTTTAGATTAACTACATGAATTACAGCTCTTCAGGGAATTCATAATCAATAAAGGAAAGAGATGAGGGTGCAGCTGTGCTGCATTCAAGAGCCAGATTATTGTTATCAGTCCTAACTACGCTTATATTATTGTTATGTTCTCTATTTTAAATTTTAATTTTATTTGACGATTGTTTCAACATCAGTCGGGTTTATTAACCAGTTAAATGTTACCCGCTAACGATATTCCTATATGTCATAATGAGGTGTTTTTTTTTTTAAAGAAAAAAAGCAAAAGTCATCAATTTACTTTACTTACCACAGATAAAATCTAGAATTTTATCATGTAGAAGAAGATATCGTGTTTATGAACTTACATATGCTACACAAAAATATTTTATATGCAATTGTAAGTAAAAAGGTGTGTGAATTACTGAAACAGCAGTTGACTTTTCGTGTTCTAATCTACACGTAACATTTCGATTAATATTTTTTATGGATGGCACAAAACCAAAACTGTGATAAACTCTAAAGGAAACGCTGCTCTTCCACCCTTATTTTATTCCTTTGTATCTCTGCAGCCCTTCTCTAAGAGGTGCTAGTGTTGATTTGTGAATGAAACTGTGACGATTGAAGCACTTTTCTAATCAGAAAAAAGGTTTGAAATTTGTTAAATTTTGAAAATCGATTCCCAACAATGTTGTGTTATATATATATATATATATATATATATATATATATATATATATATATATATATAATAAAAAAAATATAGTTAAGATTATTAATTGGAATTTCATAATAGAATCGCTTATATTGACAAAATATATTTTTTTTATTTTAACTAATAGAAATCACAAATAAACAATAAATAATTATTTAATACAGAATTAATTTTTTTTATGAAATCCCATCTAACATCTAACAGCGGCCGTTACCTGGAGCATCAGTAAAAGAACATTACTAGTGATACCGCTCAACGGTAATATTGCTACCTGAAAGAGTAGAAAGGTAAGAGAATGGAATCAAATTTTTAAAAAACCTGGACCCAAGATGATGTTTTAAATTTTGGAATTTCATAATAGAATCGCTTATATTGACAAAATATATTTTTTTTATTTTAACTAATAGAAATCACAAATAAACAATAAATAATTATTTAATACAGAATTAATTTTTTTTATGAAATCCCATCTAACATCTAACAGCGGCCGTTACCTGGAGCATCAGTTTACTAGTGATACCGCTCATAACTAGTTTTAGATTTTGCTAATAATAAACAATATTTAGGGAGAACGTTTTAAGTTTAAAGCAGGAAAATGTTTTCATATGTCAAGTTTACGACTTATCTAAAAGTTAAAAAATAATTATAAATGCATATTTATTTACCGTTTTTCAATAAAACGGTCAATAATAGAAAAATACACTCAGATTTTAAAATGGTTCGGAGTTTCTGAAAAATAGAAAGCGGATAGGAGACAGTCATAAGTATTTTCGCAAGATTTATTCACAAATGAATTTCCTATCAGACAAACAAAATTAATTAATTTTTAGATTGACGTTGAACAGATTTCTACACGCCACCTAAATTAATTTCCAAGGGTATACATTGCGTATCAAACGTCCAAATCGTCGCTAATTTTAGTAATGGAGCCAGTGGTGTAAATTATGCGACAGGTAGCCAAGTTCCCTGTTAATTTAATTATGACGAGTTTCCACTCCGACCCGGGGCGAGGCGATGTTTGTTCAAAACTTCTCAACCAACGTAGTTGAATATTCGATCTCAAATGTAGAAACGTTACATCAGATATTCAAACATGACCTTAACATACGTCTGAAGCACTAGTTTGTAGGGTGTTAGTCGGCTAGTATAATAGTTCTCTTGAAGTTAAAACAATTCATTTGAAGGTTGATGGTAAGTATATCCGACATGGTCAGGAATGTTAAAGTTATTAATAACTATAATTTAATGTATCGTCTAACGCACTATTTTACTCTGTTATTGCATTCATCTTCGTGGCTTCGTCCGCTCTCATAAGTAAAGAACTTCAAGAATTTTAACTGATTGAAGTTTTATTTTTTTACAAATACATATATTTTTTCCATAATATTTAGTGGTGGAATTAAAGTTAATTTTTAAACTATCAAATCTTTGATAAAACTCACTCTCTTACCTACTTCTACATTTACAGTAATACCTTCTGTTCCGTTTCCAATTTTTAGCAAATGAATTAGAAATTCAGAGTTCTTCCTTCCGCAAGAACTCTCATGTTTTTTTCTGTAATTTTAGTTGTTTAAATACGTCAAAACTTTAAATATGCTTTAATGATATCGGTTTTTGAACCATTTTGAATTCTACCTAAATCTCCGGAAAAAGAAAGGTTATGCCACCCACTAACTTGTAAGATATTTTGTAGAACACTTTAGTGTTACTGTTATTTGAGAAAGGAAAGTACAAATTAAATTATCCGCAAAGACCATTATTAATATTTTTAATAATAGTATCAAAAAGAAAGCGATCGACATTGTGATTCGGAAAATTTTTAATTTAGCAGTAATAATTTTATCGTTGGCAAACCTGGTATCTACCGCTCAAGATTGTATAAATTTAAATTATGATTGTAGTAAACTTTATTATCGTAAACCTTCCTAGAACTGTTTTAATGTTGTAGTTAAAATTTGGTGCTGTTCGGTTCCATAGTTTTCCATTGCAAACTCTGATGCAGAATGGCGCTAGCAACATATGGATCGATTTTTAAACTGCACTGTGATTCATATGTCGCATCACATATTTGCCTCCTTTATTACAACAATTTAATTGAAAATACGTAGATTTTATCATAATTTTCTAGCTATATAACACCTTACCTTTGCAACTTCTCTCGGGTGGTGCTCGCCACCTTCGTTCGATCAAACATCACTGCGCACCAAATATTTGTCTCTTTTTTTATGAAAATTTAATTGAAAACCTTTAAATTTTATTATTGGTAAACCTCCCTTGAGCTATGATGATGATATAGTTAAAATTTGGTACAGATTGGTCCAATAGTTCTTGCGGTTAGTGATCACAAACAAAAACTAGCTTGTCCTTTTATATAAAAACATAGATCAGGCTGTTACTATGAGTATAAACGGTCAGGAAATAATCTGTTTGGTTTCTATTTACATCTCTATTCTGCGGGTAAAGTAACCCAGTGGGTTAGCCCGAGTTCAGATCCGGCTGTAGGTAGAAATATATATATATATATATATATATATATATATTTATCATCAGAAATTGCAATAAAAGACAAACAAAGTGGCATCTCTTCTTGTTTACTTGTTAATGTATAAATGTAATCAATTTTTCATTTACTTTATATTATTATAAATTGTTGAATAAATTATAATTATTATTTACTATGTTGGATTTAGAGCACGTATAATATCAGCACAGAATAAATGGTTCGTGGCTTTTTTATATTATAGTACTTTTATTGGATAATAATTTCTGGGAATTAAAAAAATCGTAAAAATGTTCATGTATATTAATATATATATGTTTATTTGTCCAATTTGAGATATCCCGTTATAGTTAAAGTCTAGTTTATAGGCAATAAGGCTAACAGTGGCTCTACACAGATACGAGGTGATCTGTTTTCCGGTAGTGCCATAGTTTTGTTTGAATATTATTATTATTTTTTTTTTTTTATGACTGCAGTAAATATCGATTTTTTCTAAATACTTGTATCCATCTTTACAATATAAATTCTAGTACATTTGGGCTTTTGTCTGTACATATCTATTTAAGGTTGTAAAAAAAAAAAAAAATTGTTCTTTTTACAATTTAATTTTTAATTGTTTGATAAAAATAAAGTTTTAGAAAGTTAATTCTCAACAAGTAAAGAAAAATATTCAAAGTTATTACTACATCGGACTAAACGTCTGTTTTTCTGTTAAGGCTTAAGCCAACTAACTAGGACAGGAAGGTCCCTGCAGGTTACCAATCTATTTTAGTCAGGACGGGAGGTCAATATTCATTCCATGAGCCCTACGCGAAATAAATTTCAATCCTCCCGTTGAGTCCGGTGGGATTAGAACCTAATGACCTTCTGTACCCGGCTCGCTAAGAGCTTCGCCCCAATGCGTTTTGCTGCCGGTACAAAATGATCGCGATGAACAGTTTCTGGAGCATCTACTGAGAGCATTCCTAATTAAAATTAGAGTAGGTCATTCGATATTAAGTTACTAGAGCCTGAAAATCTAGGCAATTATGATTCATACATTTCCTCAGAGCAGCTTGAAACACCACCTCAATCAATTGTCCCATCTTGAAGGCTGGCTGACATTGAGAAGGAAAGTCATGTCATCCGGAATAAAATCTCTTGTAACCCCTTGCAATATCCATATTTATTGCAGACATAGATTTCATTAATACGTTATTGTGATAATACCGATAAAAAATAATTCGTAAGTTGTGGTCTTTTGATGGCTCAATTTGCAAGATATCATCCTCTTGTTTTTTCTATGCATTTAAGAATTAAACATAAAAAATGCACTGCAATAGCGATAAGAGCACGGCTTGGCCGTTCTTCACCGCTGCAGGCCTTTTTATGCTATCAGTGTAACAGGTGTTTTTATAAACGTGTCCAATCCTCATATGGCCTGGTGTATGTTGCAACTGGATTGTTTTATATGAGTAAAACATCGATCACCTATCTATTGTGCAATATTATCTTTTTTGTTTCATGTCTCTAAACTCGTTTCTTTAATTCTTTATATTTTACTTGACAAAAAAAGACAACTTGGAAGAGCTACTTTGAATGGAGTTGTTTTGGCACCTTTTAGAACAGGGGTCTCCAAACTTTTCAGCCTTCGGGCCACACTAACTACTTCCAAGGGCTCCGCGGGCCAACACCATTTTAATTTTCCTGCCGGTACCTATAATTTATAGAATAGTCTCCGAGTACGCACCCTCAGCGAGAAGAAGCTAGTTAAAGTCCCTAGTTCAATCATTATTGTGTTGTACTGTGATGTTACGAAGTTCTGGTGTATTCTACTCATTTCTTGATGACAGTAATTGACGTATAAAAACGCTAATAGAGGTGCTATAGTAATAGTTCGTAACGCCTTAGCGGGTTTGTGTGTGTTTCAAAAACATCTTTGTAACAGTATTTTGATTTGACTTAATTACTAGTCGGAAAAGAAGCGGAAAATAAAAACTGTCAGCTAATCGACGGTCGCTGATTACATGCCTATTGAAAAGATGAAAAATCCTGAAACCTGGGTTTCTTTTGTATGCAATGATCACCAAAAGAATCATTGGCGTGAATATTTGTTCCTTATTATATTGATGGAGCATACAGAAAAAAGAAAGAAGAAAATAAACTTTATTCTGGGACAGTTTGTCCCTTATGAATAAAATATGAGTGCAATACATAGGACAATCGTTTGGCTATGACAAGTGATTAATAATTGCATTATGAGTTACAAAATAAAAAAGATAACGACAAAAAAATAGAACATACGTATATTATAATAATATATATTACTAAAATATTCATATTTTATATACGTTCGGAAGAATGGTAATTGAGAAGGTAAAGAAATAGATGATGTTTACAGGAAGTTATAGTCTGAGCGCTGGCTGATGGCACTTGGGCAAAAGTGAAGGGAGAGAGGTGTGGCTGATCAGGGCCAGTGAGAGTGGTACAGGGTTCCTGGATCTCTCCCCACCTACCTTGAGAGGTTACTCGACCACCGTAACCTGGGTCTCCCAACTCTGCGCCGGCCGGATATCTGTTCTATTAGAATTTATTTTTGTACCGACCTATCCGACATCCGCACGAGGTGTCCTGCCCATCTTAACTTCCCTACCTTAATGATAGCTACAACATCAGGCTCGTTATAGAGACTATAGGTTTCTCTATTACTACGCCTTCTCCATTGTCCATTTTCAAAGGTGTGCCCATATATTCTACGGAGGATTTTCCTTTCAAAAATAAGGTCATTTTCATCAGCCTTTGTAGTGGTCCAGGTCTCAGAGCCATAAGGTAAAACAGGGCGAATGAGGGTCTTGTATCGGATAACCTTAGTGCGGTGAGAGACGAGGCTGCTAGAAAGATGCGAGCGGAGTCCATAATAACAGTGATTCGCTAAGATAATTTTTTCTCCGGACATCAGTCGAGATTCTGTTGTCGCACGTCACTTATGAGCCATGGTATACAAATTCAGAAACTTGTTCAAACATATAAGTACCAAAAGCAACTTCAGTACCAAATTTAAAGTTGGTGTTATGGAATGCGTTAACTGAGACAGCAGAAGAAGTTCTGGGTCTCAAGGGCAAACAGAAACAAACAAGACCATGGTTTGATGAGGAATGCCTTGCTTGAGCAGATAGAGAGAACAAGGTCTATAAAAACATGATTCAACGGAGACACACAAGAAGTTCGATGGATGAATATAAAGCCACAAGGAGTCGCGAGAAGTACGTTCATCGAAGAAAGAAGAGAAGATGGCGGAATAAGCAGATGGAGGATATGGAAAAATCTTTCAAAAACAAAAATTCCTTTCAAATGGTGAAGGAAGGTAGACAATTATTTAAATCCAGGACTCCCGCATGCGAAGCAGAAGATGGCTCGCTAATCACGAAAAAGCAAAAAATATTAGATAGATGGGCTGACTACTGATGATACCATCATCGCAGGGGGACTGGCCGGAGGAATAGAGATTGAACCACCAGACGGAGAAGAAATAGCAGCGACTATCGAAAAACTAAAGAATAATAAAGCTCCAAGTACTGATAACATACCAGCGGAAATATATAAACATTATGACCCTCAACTGGTTACTTTCCTGCAGGATCTATTTATGGATATTTGGAGAGATGAATGCCTTCTTATGGAGTGGAAGAAAGCGATTATACACCCAATCCAATAATAAAGGGGATTCCTAGAATTGTAACAAGGAGAGGTACATCAGTACTTCCATGAGTATACAAAATTCTCTCCAGCATATTATACAAGAGATTGATTCCATACGCAGGGAAAGAAATTAGAAAATATCAGTGTGGCTTCGTTAAGATAATCAACTATTGAACAAATTTTAACCTCTGGATGATCCTGAAAAATACAAGAAGTTTCGTATTAATACCCATCATGTTTTCATAGACTTTAAGCAGGCTTATGACTCGACCCCCTTGATAGAGGGGAAGCATAAATGGCCATGACAGAAATGAATATACCCCAGAAGTTACTCAGACTGGTGAGAATGACAATGGAAGGCAATAAATGCTTTGTAAGTATGCATGGGGCTTTCTCAAGAAGTTTTGACACGACAGCAGGTGTGAGACAATGAGATAGTCTGGCTTGCCTTATACTTAATCTTTGTTGGGAAAAAGCCATAAGAGATTCCGGAATCCAAACAGGAGGCACAGTTCTAAACAAAAGTGTACGAGTTCTTGGATATGCCGATGACATAGATCTAGTCGGAAGATCATTAGAAGCAGTACAAAACGCTTTTGCTGCAATCGACGATTCGGCGAAGAGACTAGGACTATTCATCAACGGAGACAAAACCAAGTACAAGTTTATCGAGCCCCTAGTCAGTAAAGTGTGGATAAGTAAAGTTAGGACTACATGACATCGAAGTGGTCCAGGAATTCGTATACCTGGGCACGCAGATTTATGTCCGAAATGACATCAATGACGAGATTGAACGGCGTATTATGGCAGCCAAACGATGCTTTTTTGCTCTACAGCAGCACTTGAGGAGCAGCATTTGTCTCGGAATGCTAAGTTAGGAGTATATAAAGCACTAGTCAGACCTGTTCTCACATATGGACCTGAATGCTGAACGATTTCAAAGAACAATGAGTTTTCGCTCGTGAGGTTTGAAAGAAAAGTCTTTCGCAGAATCTTTGGCGGTGTATACTCGGAAGGAACCTGGAGAAGAAGATCCAATGCAGACATACAAAGTCTGTACAAAGATATGGATATCTCCAAGTTTATTAAGCTCTCCCGGCTACGATGTTGCCAGAATGAGTCCGGAGGAGATGCCCGCGAAAGCTCTTACTGAACAAATCAATGGTACGAGGTGTATTGGAAGACCTAAACTACGATGGAAAGATGGTATTGTTACTAAAACATTAACTCTACTTGGTGCCAGAAACTGGAAGGCGGCAGCACTAACCCTGATGACAGGTGATCTATGATCGAGCAAGCCAAGTCTCTACTATCAGGAATGTAGTGCTATGTACATAAATAATAATCTAATAATAATAAGTTATAGAATGTTAGGAGAAAGCAGCACATTAAATCGTAAGGTGCTCACATCGCAAGCTCGCGCAAATAAATTTCGACAGTGTTTCCATAATTAATTTTAAAAAAACATAAACACATTTTTATACATAGTTACGTGGGGGACTAGTAGCCCAGTCAAATGAGTTTTATACAGCAAATCTCGGAAATAAACCAATGAAGCTGAATTTTTGCTTATGCCTTTGTTTTGGTCTTCTAAATAAGTGGTAGAAAGTCACCGATCTCAGCACGTTAGCATAATTAGATATACAAGGTCAAAGGTCACAAAAATCAGTTTTTTTTTTTTTCAAATATCTCTATTTCTATCCATCGGCCGTCAATCAAAATAGTTACAAAACTTTTAGAGAATAATATTCTCTGTATTTTTTGTTCTATTCATTTTTACTTTTGGATTAACCGTTTTCGAGACATAGCGCGGGAAAGGAGAAGCGGGTACCAGTTCAGACAAAAACTTGCTACTAGTGCCTTCCAGGATCGTTTCTCAGAAATATTGTCAGAATCAAAATTGTAGATCATTAAATTTACTTTAATTTCATATGTATGTTTCTGGCTCTTCAATCAAATTGCTTATATCTCGAACACCGTTGAGAGTTAGACAAACATGTATAGAAACAATTTTATAGGAAATTTAATTAGCTTTAATTTCGATCCATAGATTATTTTTAGAGTCCACGGTTTCCGAGATAAAATCGAAAAACCTAAACACGGGATCTTCTCCCCTTCCCTCACGATTTCCCGTACCCCAGGGACCGGAACTTTTGGTATATTTACTTTCTAATTACGCCTAACGAAGCTATGAAATCAAAAATAGACGCATAATTCATGCATCTACACCCCTAATTTCAGCACTCTCACTGGGGTCGCTCTTTTCCGTGAAAACACTTTTTCCCAGTGTCCCAAGTCCCATAAAATATCGATGTCAGCACCTTCAAAGCCGCTTACTGTTTTGAAATCCAAGTTTTTTTTTTGGCACATTTTTTACTTTAACTCCATAACTGTTTCTCCGATCTGAACTTTCATTTTTTCAACTATAACCTGGTTAAATTTACTATTAGACCCTTTATATGAATTTTGATTAAACTCCGTAGTATATTAATTCAAGGCCACTAAAAAAGACCAAATCGTCAGATGTTGCCAAAACATACATATGTAGTGTGCTGGCTAGGGTGTATTACGTGGATTTCAAAACAGTAAGCGGTTTTAAGGGTGCTGACATCGATATTTTAGGGGACTTAATCAAAATTTAATTTACAAGTTCTTCTATTAAATGTAACTAACCAGCTTTCAGATAGAAAAAATATATTTTGGATCGGACTATTACTTTCGGAGTTATAGCCAAAAAAGTGCCGAAAAACGTGTTTTCGCGGAAAAGCGCGACCCCAGTGAGAGTGCTGAAATGAGGGGTGTACAATGCATGAATTATGCGACTATTTTTGACTTCACAGCTTCGTTAGGAGTAATTAGAAGGTAAATATACTAAAAGTTCCGGTCCCTGGGGTTACGGGAAATTGTGAGGGAAGGGGAGAAGATTTCGTGTTTAGGTTTTTCGATTATATTTCGGAAACCGTGGACTCTAGAAAAATAATCTATTGATCGAAATTAAAGCTAATTAAATTTCCTATAAAATTGTTTCTATACATATTTGTCCAACTCTCAACGGTGTTCGAGATATAAGTTATTAAAAATCGATAATTATCGAGATAACAAATGTTTATTTCACTTTTTTTCAAACATTTGAATCAAGTGCCAGAAACTACAATCTATTATCAGTGAGAAATCACAACTACATAAATCTTATTAGAATTTTATATGTTATAATGTTTACATATATTTATAATGTTTGTTGGATTCATTTCATTTATTTGCTAAAGTAAATTTTAATTTTATGCTTATTATAGGCACTTGTTATTAACATTTACCTAGCTTAAGTAAATAAAACGGAGTTATTATTAATCGATGATTTTTTATTTTTATTTTTATTTTTTTGCCCCGCCGCCGCCGCGGGCCGGATTGATGGCACTGGCGGGCCGGATTTGGCCCGCGGGCCGTAGTTTGGAGACCCCTGTTTTAGAAGACTGTCTTACTTTAAACACTGTTATCTTATGTTTTGTTAAAAATAAATAAATTTAAAAAAAATAGAAAAATGTATTAAATGCTATTACAAAAATTTGGATTTGAGCTAAGAAAATGTATTGACCGTTTGCTATAAGCTGTTTTGGAGATATTCCTGCCATCGCTGCCATGATCACCCACCAATGGTAACTTGATATAGCTCTGCCTCCTGTATCGTGCCCTAATTGTGCTTTGAGATCCTCTCTGTAGATTCTGCGGTATCCGTTCATAGCACGTGTTTAGCCCAAGCTCCTAGTATTTTACAAAACTACTTAAACTTAATAAAAAATAAGAGGTTGTGGAAATACAGAGTGTATTAAAGGACACGTAGTTGTCAATCAATAAACAACAAGAAAAAATAAATGCTTCTCTTGGATTCTCAGAGCCTATTAAAACGGTGTGTAAAAATCTCGGTTTTTTATTTGCTGTTCTTTATTTTTTTTAAATAAGCATTCCCTTGGACTCCTAAACCTTTGCCGATAAAATCTAAGAACTAATTAGCACATTCTTTTGAACCGCGGGATTTAAATCTTAAAAAATCCTTAGCATAGTTCTAGAGGTATTGTCAAACCGATTGAATGAAGATAAGTTGGGCATATCAAACCGATCTTAAACGATTTTTTTGAGTTTTTTTCTTTGCTTTCAGAGTTGGTTTTAATTTAAATCCTTCAAAATAAAAACTTTTACTTTAATTTTTTCACTATATCCTTAGATCTATATCAACACGACTGTTCTAACTATACCGTGTTATAATATTTTATCATGTCATAAAAACATTTTTACGTTTTTAGATTTTTTGAATATTAATATTATGTTTATTTTTTTCAGGATATTATGGAAGAAATAGATGACGAAGAAATCACAAAGAATTTCAGCTATCATATTGAGGTAAACATCTTGACATGATAAATAGCCTTAATCTAACACATTCTACATACAACCTATTATATTTATTGTGGTATTTAATGTTGTATATAAGCATCATGCCTATTAAACTTTTTATTACATTTAGTTATATACTGACTAAAGTTGAGAATTATATGTAAAACAGAAATATACTTATGGCTGTGTATTTTGAACAATAATGTAACCCTTTCCACTTACCTAGGAACACTTTACAAAACATATCATCCAGACATTACTCCTCACAGTGGCACGGCCATCATCATAAAAACTTCATTTCACAATTTAACACATCCACTGCCAATAACTCGTTTTCAAGGCACCATCATTTGTCTTCAGTGAAAGCATAATATTGTAAACATTTTTGTATGTTTTCCTAAGTTCGCCTTCCCATCTCATATGCTTATGATAAACTTTTCAGTTTGTAAGTTTATAATAATTACTCATAACAATTTTTTAAAGAAAAATATATTAATGCTATAATTTAAAGTAATCAGCTTTTGCTAACATATAACCTTGAATTAACATTGGTTTTATATAATATAAACATATAGAAAAAAAATGATTCATTTCATTTGATTATTTCCTGCTATAGAACTGATATCTGTTACCTTGGCATTTCGATATCTAAAAATCTTAGATTTATAACTTATTAACATGTCTATATATTAATGTAAAATAGATAAAAACTAACAATCACGTATTTTATGTCTCTACTAGAGGCCTGGTGTCTATGGTGTCTAGGTATGGTGGTGACTTCCATGTTGCGGAAGTCAGCGATAAATATCGCGACGGTAAGATCACTGAGTTGCAAGAGTTGCAAGTCAAGACTAGACCGCAGCGACAAGCGGTACGGTTGTAAAATAATACAGAATTGCCGGTGGTCACAATTTGTTGGTTTTTTGGATTCATAGTCATTTTCAACTAAATGAATATCGTTGATGAGAATTCTGCGTCTTATTATTGTATAATCTGGTTGTTAGACTTTAAAATTAAGCGGAGAGGGGTCTATTGTTGTTTTATGTAACAACAATAAAAAATGACATAAAATATTAATAAATATAATATTAATAGAATGAAATAAGAATTAGGAGTTTCTCTTCATCAGAACTACTCATTATCCTTGAAAATTCTTCAAATTACTTTTGACGATGCAACCCTTACTGCGAAGCTGCTCAGCGGAGTACTATCTCAGCATAAATATCGCTTTCTGTGTGACGTAGCCAAATTGCTGAACACCGAGAATATAGCACAAAAACTGACAAGATAGCGCCCTGTGTGCCCAGGCATTAAAGTACAGATTCAACCTCTTTAGTTTTGTCATCTTTAAAATACTCCGTACTGTATAATAATAATAAAAAAAAAAAGATTGCCAAACTTATATTGTATAAGAAAGATTTATTTATAATTACAGAGAGTGGAATGCCTGCTGCGGTGGTCAGAACAGCAGAGAGAAGGCTGGTGCCCGGCGGTCTTCGACGGAGCGCTCTGCTGGGGCCCCATCGGCCCGGGGGTACTGTCCTCACAGCCCTGCAGGGAAGAGATACACGGCATACTCTACGATACTTCCAGTGAGTACTATAACAGTTATAATAATTTATATGATAATCTTTCTGATTTTTTTTTCTATTCTTTTATTAATTGAAATTTACAACTGTATTTGAAAACACATCTAGTAAATATGCGGTATACAATGAAATATAATGTCATGCTTAAGCCTTGTAGAGAAAACCATTGGTAGTACTCTAATAAAATATTTACAAAAGAAGAAGATCCCGAGGCCGTCTTTCTGAATTAAAAAAAAAAAAAAAAAAAAAAAAAAAAAAAAAAAAAAAAAAAAAAAAAAAAAAAAAAAAAAAAAAAAAAAAAAAAAAAATGCTATATCATCTGGTATAAAATTAACGTATTATATGTGTACAACTTTATTTTTCAATCAAAATTAGATTATCATTTTTTTTTCTACCTTGCCCTATTGTTTCTTTATATGTGAGATTAATACAGAGTTCTGCCAAAATTCTTCTTTACATTTTAACCCTTGAGTGGTCGCGCGGATGACAGTAGTCCTCCATTGCCCTTAACATTGCTACTGTGTATTTGTTTTGGCTGGATATGATACACCTAGAGTCTGCAAATGGAGGCTAGGGGATAATATCAGTATATCTGTTAGGTGCTATTTGATATTTTCGACCTGTTATTCCTATTTGTTTTGGTTGGCTAACAATTTTCCTCCGTGTTACCTTTCAATAATGTATTTATTTTTTTGTCTACAATAGCAAAACTAATAGAATGAGAGTTTGTTATAATTACATTGAATGTCCTCTACTGATATATTTGAAGTACTGTCCTATTTCAGTGAATTTTTTTCGTTTGTCATCCACACGACCTTTCCCGTAATTATTATTTTCAACTTGGTGTGTGTTGATAATGATCTATGTACTTTGTTTATATTTCATTATTTTGAATAAATAATTTATTTATCTTATCCTTTGTAAAGTATTTTTGAAAATTAAAGGGATTAAAAAAAAATGCCTATAGCTAAAACATCAGATAACTTAGTGGATGACTCTTGCCATCCGCGCGACCTTTCTTGTAACTGAGCCATACGCAACCACTTAAGGGTAAAGGAGTTATACGTATATGTTTTATTTATCATAATTTCGTTTATCTATTAGTGCAGTTTAATTAATAATTAGATTTTTTCTGTATATACGTCTTAGAAATCATAAATGGTTTCCAATAATTTGTAATAGCGAGGTGAAACGAGAAAGAATGGTTTCGAATGAGTTAGCATTGGAAATCTTGAGGGGGAGTACAGTGAATTTTATACAATCTACGTTGCAAGCCTTTTTCAGGGCAAAAAAAACAACAAAAAGATATGACAGAATATTAAATTATATATATGTGTGTGTGTGTTTTCTTGAGGTTTAGTCAATAAATAAAAACTACTATTTCGGTGACGTTTCGAGACTATATTGGTCTCATAATCATGTCCTACAGTTAAAAACCAGTAAAAAATAATTATAAACAAAATAATGAAGAAATGATAACTATAGACAAATTTAAAAATCTCGCAATAATAGGGGCGATAGGGCCTTCCTTTAACTGGGGAACATAACAAGGGGAGAACACATTCAGTCTCTCACATATCTTGTTGGAAATTATTTTGGAGGTTCCTGGTCAAAAAATATTAGACACAAATTTGCTGTTCCGAATAATGGACCCAAGAAGCCGAAAAATAAAAAAAAATGAACTAACTATTAAACTAATTTATTTGTTATTTTATGTTTAAATAATGATATCGACATGATTCTTTTGATCGACATGATATTGATTAAAATGATTTGCTTTTTAATGCAAATGTAAGAAAAGCTACAGCCGCTTCACAGAGCTTGGTTTAATTTAATTTTTTTTTTTAAATGATTAGATCTTCAAGCAAACTACCTTTATAGATTTTTTTTACACAAAAAATTACATCTGATTCTAATTTAGCATTGAGAAGACCCTTAAATGCGAAATGTTGAAAACCTTTGAAACACGGTTAGACGGTTAAGTGTATCGATTTCATATTTTTACTTAAAATAAAGTTTGGTATAACGCGTGATGTGTTTGGTGTTATCTTCCAATCTGGTTTCAAACACAATACAATACAACAACCATCAAAATGTATTTCGGATTTTTCAACTTTTCAAATAGGCTTTTGTTAATTGAATTTCGCATTTATATAAATCAAAAGAAAGCTGAGGCTCTCCTTTTTCTATCGATACCAACCAAGTTAAATTTGCATAGAATGTAATGGCGATTTTAAGAAAATTCACCAATAATCGGTTTAAAAATTTCATCCCTCTTGAAGAGAGTGAAAAAAATTATATTTTTTGTTTTTATTGAATAATCGTCTTTTAATGTGTTTGAGGGTGCTGAATTAGGGTGTGACGTAATTTTTGTGTAAAAAAAGCTAAACGGTAATTTTCTCGAAGTCCTAACCATTTTTTTAAAGATTTAACTAACGTAGACCAGGCTCTATGAAGCGGTTGTATTTTTCCTTAAATTTGCACTCAAAAATAAAACATTTAAATGTAGGATTCATTTTGAATCATCATTTTTTAAACTCAAAATATAAATAAAATTAGTTTTAAATTAACTTTTTTTTCGGTCTCAAGGGGCGTTGGTACGGTAAAATATTTTTTAACCAAGAACCTCCAAAATAATTGGCAACAAGATCTGTGAGAGACTGAATATGGCCGCTTGTTAGATTCACCAGTTGAAGGCCCTTCAACGCTCAGCATATGCATTACCTGCCTGACTTAAAAGTGTTGCGGAATGGTATTCATTATGACCAGATTATAACGGCGCGTTTATTTTTTATAATGAATAAATGCATAAAATTGTATCTAATATATTTTCAAAAAAGTTTAAGAATTCGTATGTGAGAATACAATGATGATTTAGTTCTTCCTTTTTTTCAAGCATTGTAGGGCATACCAGCTCAATCAAACTTGTACCTTAAAATCTATTTGTATATCTTCGTGATGATGATCACAAAGCTGATCAAACTACACTCTTTTCTCAAATAATTATTGATAAAGAATAAATTATTTATTAATATACAAAAATTCAATTCAAAAATAAAATCAAGAATTTAGTAAAAAAAATATTTTTTCCAAAGTAATATATATTTAATTTTTTTTTAATTTTCTCGAAAATATTACTATATGAATCTAATGATTGTTTTGTTCCTGCAAATTTACTTTTTGATGTGCTCGCTACTATCATTTCCTAGATCATCTGACCCTTTTTGATGAACCAATAAAAAAGGAGAAAATAACATATCTAAACCAAGGCGCTATGGATTGGGATAGCTATCTAGCCAATTCAAAACTTCTCATACCAATGCAACTAAAAACCGAAGGAGAAATTGATGAAGCAGTAGATGAATTAATTAAAACTATACAAGAATTCTGCATGGGTCTCATCCGTTCTTAGAATGAACGAAAGAGATTCCCTACCGAGTAACCTAATCACAGTAAAGATCAGGGTGCGCAAGGTATGTCAGACAGACAGACTTCGCTCAGACCGACAAACATTTAATAAATGGAACAACGAACTGAAAAGACAAATTATGAAATTTAAATAGGCCAAATACGGTGATTATGTATCTAATATCACTGACTTCTGTGAAAGCCTCAAAATGTATAAATGGCATATTGTGATTATATTATATTCATTCCCTTTGCCTACTTAAAATTATACAATAATATACTTGTAATATATAATATATGTATAATGTATAATATATATAATATATTTAATCAGCCATCGGGGAAGGTTAGGACTAAAAATTTATAAAGAAGGAAGAGCAATAAAGAAGAAAAATCATAAATGTAGAATAGGTTGATTTGACAGGGAATGCCCCTTCTGCAGAAAGTGGTTTTATTGATGATGTTTCTGAGCTTCGTCGGACAGAGAAGAATCGGTTGAAGGGAAAGGATTCTAAAATTAAATAATGGGTGTCAATCAGAAAAGATTCAAACTTAAAAAGAACGCCATGAAGTCTTACTCCAAATTATTGTGTTGAATCTTAAAATATTCGAGAATTTGTTTTTGTTTTTTTAGGATGGATGAATTATTTTCCATTTCTATAAGTTTTTTAAAATACTAGTTTAGATTGCCTAACATTCATTTTAAGTTCTAAAAACATTAATACAATTCGAAATATCAACACTCTCCTACACATGTAGTCAGTGATGCGGTGTAGCTGTTGTTTATTGAAACGAAATGTACAAAATCCGGATTAATGGTCTGGTAGGTAGTTGTAGTCAGCCATTATGTTAAATAGATCCTGTAGAAATGAAAAAAATTAGTGACCGCTAAACCGAACGAAGACTTAAATAAACCTGCTTTTTACAGACACATTGTTTTCATAAATATTTATTTTACACACTTATACAATGATTTTTTGTTATTTCTGAGGTAGGTACTCTTGTGGGAAAAGCTGCAACGTCGCACAGTGTCTTCAGTCGTTCGTAGTCTTCAGTTTTAATCTTTACAATTTATAATTTTATAAAAAGAAATTTAATAAAAAGAAATTTCTGTTCGCTCTTCACATCTGTAGGGCACATATTATACAGTAAATAAAATAAAAATTATTCTTTAAAATTAAAAACTATCAGAAATAAAATTATGAATACATTTTAAAAATAATAATTAACGGATCTACTTTTTCGACCGCTTTGAGTGAGTGGGTTGAAAGTTGTGTATATGAATATTTCTAGATGGATATCTAGTAAATAAATTTAGATATTTTAGCTGCCTCTATCTGTGCCTTTCAGGTGTTATATGTTTTTATTTGATTTTTATTTGTTAACAGTAAACAAGACTTATTTCAGTTAGTACTTTAAAGAGGACAATTCTCTTAAGACTTTCGGTCTAATTAATATTATTTCATATTCATTTTTAAAGCTTAGTTAATTTAAATTAAAATGGAAAATTCGACATTTCGTACAAAGAATTATCAGATATCATAATTTCGAACGATCGGAAATCCTCTAAATGTCTTGGAATTATTTTTCACTTATATCCCAAGATGTCTGATAAATCAAGTAAACAAATTGAGCTTTGTTTAATAAAGAGAAAAACTACGTAAAACTTGTCCTCCTGGTTTTGATAGAAAATAGCAATCGGATTCCAGTAAGGAGGACAGATTTATACAATTAAAAACAAAAAATTGATTTCCTACTTTGTCCAATAGATAGAATATTGGTTTGTAAGAGTAAACAAATTAAAAAAAAAAAAAAAAAAAAATTGTAGTGACAGAGCGAATTTAATAAAATCTATTTTACAGCGATCCCGTTACTTTGAACGAATGTGATTATCTTTCGAGGAATTTAAAAAGAAATGTTATATACCTAGAAAAAAAAAATTCAATCCCGTGAAAGTTACTTCTCCAAAAAAATTATGTACAAAAATTTTGTAAGTGTAATAATGAATATTAATTACATATCTTGAATATTGATATGACTTAAATATTAAATGGCGGACGAACGGAGTAGGGAGACAGTGACCAGTACAAAGAGCACCTGGTGTCGACGGATGTCACTCCCAGTTGGATTAGTTAAAATTCTAACTGAAATTATACATCTCATCCACGACATTCATTAGCGATACATATTGCTTTAGTTTAAGATAAATAGTAGATTCTGTATTTGTATGTATAATTATGATAATTTTTTTTTATGATGGCTATTTATAACAATACTAAGTTGTCAAACTAACCACCAATAGAAGGATGCTGATTTCCATTACGTATACAGGATGAAGTACTCAACTTAAATTAAATGTAAAATATTTACTGTTTTTTATGTCATTTACAACAGTCAACTGACATTGGATTAAATATAAATTCTGAGAAAGAACAAAATAATTGTATTTTCACGAATAAAATGCCTGAGAAAAGGAAAACAATTAAATTCTAAGTAAACGACAAGGCCTTTCAAAAGACAAACGCGTTATAATTAACAAATAATTGAACTATGTGTACCGAATCTTAAGTCTTGCAGTATATAAAAATCATTCTTATAGTTATAGATACAATACTCAAAAATTAACAATACTAACCTAAAAATATTTAATGCCAAGATTATATGGTAACCGCCATTTAATGATCACCTAAAACATTAATTTTTTTTTTTTTTTAAACAGTTACAATACTTAAATTCCCAAAAAATCTTATACGCCTGCAACAAAAGTTAATATTTGCAAGAATATTTGCTGTATTTCACAGATAGAATTCAATTTTTGTTTGAATAGTAAAACGAACACTAAAAGTTATACAGCATGTACCTATGATAGAAAATAATAAAACAATAGATTTATCTAAAACAAACTGGAGTGTTAATGTTACTGCAGAACTGCAGGCGATTTCCACAGCTATTACTCACCCGTTAATAGTGCACATTCAAAAAATTTAATTTGTACTGATCTATAATCAGCAGTTCAAAGTATAGCAAATTTTAGCAAAACTGGTTCCACTATTGACAGAATCCGTAGTCATTTAGAAATTATAAAACATGGGCACTCCGGAATTCCTGGAAATTAAGCTGCCTGAGAAGCAACTAAGAGCAATATTCCACCACTTCAAATGTATGAACCGAATGATGCAAAGGCGTTTTTGAAGAACAGAGTCAGGATAAATAGGGACTCAATGTGGGTCGAAACTCCACTGACAACAAACATAAAAATATAAAAAAGTACAAAGTAGTGGACAAGCGCTATAAGAGGATTACCTAAGGCTGAGGATCGACCATTTCAACCTAACTCATGCTTTTTTAATCGCAAAAGAGGCCCAACCACATTGTGAAACATGTCAATCCCCATTGACTATAGAACACATAATAGAAGATTACACATTACTGCAACAAGCGTTAGAAAATAATAAAATACCCCAATCCACAGAACTTGTGAGAGAATAGGGAATATATTGGAGTCTAGAGGACTCCAGTAATTCCTTGGACAAAATTATAAAGCTTTTAAAATGAATTGAGCTATATTATAATAAAATATAATAAATAAATAATGCGCATACAAGACGAAGAAAATAAAATTTCCAACAGTTAGATGCAAAGGGCGTAATAACCAAGAAGTTGATCGCCCGAAGAAGAATTACAATCCACAATCTTACAGGATTAGACGCGGTATATCCTTAATTTACAATCATATGTAATGGCTCAGCTACAACTTGGTCCGACAGGTTTGACAAAATAAAAGGAACTAGAGTGAGAAAGGAAAGAATAGATGAAAAAAAAAAAAACGTCGTTCTTCTGTTTTTTCCAACAATCGTGCTTCCAAATTCAACGGTTATCTAGAAGATACTCGCGAGCACCGGACGATTTAATGACAAAAATAAGTGATCAAATTTAAAAAATTTGAAATTGTCTTGCACCATTAGGATGTCGTTTGCAGTGATCAAGTGTTTTTATACTGCCCATGCCAGGTAAAAATAGTTTAACACCAACTGGTATAATATACTTAACGAATATTGTATGAATCAAGAAAATTACAAATTTATACTTATAGTATCAGTCAATGATGGTTTCCTATTTCTTTTCCGTTAAAGATAAGCTTTACCAAACATTGGATCTTACTATTACTTTCTTAAATTAAAATGGACAAGAACTTGTGTTCAAAAGCATTAAGAGGTATTAAGACATTAATGCAATTATGCAGAAACAACTGAATGTATAATCTCAATGAGAAGGCAAGGATATATAAAAAGAAATAAAATAAGAATAACAATGGCACAAAGCAAACATAAAAACAGCTCTTTTCTCAAATTTCAAAAGTTGTATTTAATTTAAAGTTATTATTTTTTTTTTTTTATATCGTCAATAAAAAGAAGTTCTCATTGCTACAACCATTCCATTTATCCTCAGTTATTTTCATTTTAATTATTGTATATTTTAAGTAGTATTTCTTTCTTTTTTTTTATCTTGTTCACTTTAATTCATTCTTATTTTTATCTAAAAAAAAATAAGGCAGCAATAAAAGATTAATGGAAAGTTACACGGCATTAATAAAAATGGGAGAAACAGCAACGGGTTCATATTCATTAATAACCTACGATCTGCCTTTAACCAGTAGTACTGGTATAATCTAATTTAAACAGCGTTTGAACTTTTTTTTTAATAGTTTCATTATTTTTCGTAGTGGTGTCATGCTGTTGACGGGTACGCTTGAAGTGCGAAAAGTGTCCACCTCTCGGGTAACAAACATGTATTTGTATATTTCGAAAATTGCATTAAATATTTTGAGGTAGCGTTTGACCATTATCGTACTTAGAATTATCCTGATTTCATACGTCAATACATCCTAGTAGCACTCATATTTCCTTAATAACCTGCTATCTTGCTCTTAGGGTTTTTAGATAATACCCAGTTACTATATAAATAGAACCCCATTTATCAATATCTTACTTCTTACCTTTATTGGATTCTAACCCAATACGTGCAAACCAATTCAATATTAATTAGTGGCATCTAGGAAATAGAATAATAATAATGATTTTATTTTTTATCACTGTTTAATTTAAAGATAATAATGAATGCTATACCTAATCACCTAGGTCAGCACACTATTTACCATTTCTCTACTTAATATACAGACTATTAAAAAATGTCGGGTACTTATCAATACGGGTCTTCAGTCGGCATATTGAGTCTTGTCATAATCAGAGCTTCATTCCTGTCTCTCTAGGCTGTCCTTCCAAGAGACCATCACTGATAACCTCCAGCATCTCCCCTTAGCCCGATCAACTCCAACCATCCTATCAACTCGGTCACCAAAGACTCCTCCGTGAACTCTCCGTCGTTCCAACTATCTCTTCGTTTCCAGGGCCTTCCCTTTTACTTTTGCCTTCCTTTGTCTGAATATTTTGAATATTTGTTAAAAACATTCTCTGCCTCCAGGAAACCAGGTATAGGCGGCAGCCGTTCCAAAAGTTTGTCTACTTCTACCTGGCTCAAAATCCATTTGACGGATTTTAAGCTAAATCCTCAACTCCAGACTTCAAAGGAGTTCCGTCACTTTTTCATCTCGCCGTCTTATTATAATTAATTAATTATAAAACTTTACATCGTGGACCCATAATACATTGCAAACCAAAGAAACCTTTAGTCATACCTCCTTACTCTCTGATCTTCCATCAATGTATCCATATCCAATCATATGTATCCAATCAATAACACCTCTGCTGTATCCTTTATCATCCGTGCTCTCACTTAAAGGAATTCCTGTTCAATTCCGATATCTTCTTTTAAACATCATCTATTTCTTTACCTCTTGATCATGTCTTATAGCATAATAGATAATATACGCTTGTTATCTGATAGTACATTTTAATTGTGTCCCCTTATTAGATTTCTCCTTTGTTTTGTAACTTGCATTGTTATTTGAAATTTAGGAGAGGATAAAGGCAAGATTAGAAACCGGTAATGTTTGTTATTTCTTGGTCACAAAACTGCTCACTTCGCGCTTACTCTCCCCAAATTTTTAAATTAGGATATATAAGAAAATTATACTACCAACGAATCTCTATGGATTCGAAAGCACAATATTTGAGAAATATTACGGGAAGAACAACACCTTTTTCGAAAATGAAGTACTGCGTAAAATATTTGCTCAGAAAAAAAGGATAAACATACAGGAGAATTTAGGATGCCCCACTCTGTGGAACTGCGGGAGCTTTAAATACAATTCAGGAAATAACAGCATGAAGGTTAAAATGAGCATGTAAAGTCTTTGGATTTACAAATGATTGAATTCCAAAAAGGGTAAAGTTTCGATCCGCCGGGTAAACGTCTGAGGTGTAGATGGAGAAGTAGATGGGAGGATTGCCTAACTAAGGGCTGATCTTATGGTTTGAGTTTTGATAGGGTGGGGAGGAAGGTCTGTAATCGAAGGTAAGTGGTGTCGGGATCGAACATTCCTGTTCGCTAAGCTGTTTATAATTATTACTATATTTTTATAAGAAAACAATCATTGTAGCCAGAAAATGCAGTAGTACAATACGTAGGGAAATGTTCTATTGTACTATTGAGAAATTAAAAAACTATTTTTTTAATTGTGGATTTGAGTTATTTTTAAAATGTTGTATTATTATTTTATGCAACCTTAAAATTACTACTGTTCTTTATTTATTTATTTTTTTCAATATTCTGCTTAGAGGTTTCATTAGTTCATCAACAAGTTAGTATCGAATGTTCAACACCTACTTGACATAATCCATTTAAGTTTTTTGGGAATTATATTTTCCTTTACATAGAATATTGTGAAGGATATACAATATATAATACGAACGCTAAGAGAAAAAAAAATATAAAGAAATGAAAAACAAACCTTTCTCTGAGAAAAAAACATTTTGATAAAATTGTTCCAGAAACCGGAGACAGTTCATAAAGTACAAAATATAGCAGTCTCATTAAAATATCTCTCTGGTAACATTGGGATATGCCGACCTTCTTGGAAGAATATATAATTTTTCTCATTTTCTTTACTCTATTTTTTGGTACGTTTGCCATTAAATGAGAAACTTAAATGTGCAATAATATTATTGATTAATTAAGTTCTATTTTAAGAATAATTGGATATTAAATTTGAAATGATTATAACTATAAGGCTTTTATAAGTTAATTACTAGGCAGGTTAACTTTATTTATTTGCGAAAACTATAAACATATCAAGTATTTTAATAAACAGAATAAAAATATAACATCATTAGTTATGTATATACAAATACAAACATTAGTATTATTTATCTATATTTTTAATGTTCACATTTTATAGTTTTATATTTTTTATTATGGTTAGTACCGGTTTTATTTTAATGAAACTTAATAATTCACCGATGGTCACTGATATTTTCATTCTATAATTTAGACCTCGAAAGCGTGCTGGTGGAGTTTGTTTATAATCCTTACTCGAGAATGCTTGCTAGTAATCTATGATGGGATTCAGGTGGTTTAGAATAGGCTCTTTGGCAATTTGGCCGTTAATGGACCATAGATAAATATACCGTTATGAGGATGAACCTTATTTTGGCTTTTTAGGCTTGGAGATCTTTTTGAGGTATTTCTAAGTAGCTCATTAGCATTACACGAAATTTTACTCCGGGGTATTTTTTTTTTTAAGAGTTCTTTGATTTTGTATACTTAATTTATTCGTCAGCTCCTATATCTTGGTCTTTACCAGAAATATCCCATTTCGTGGGTTTATCAACGATGATTTGTATGGATTAATCTTTTTGAGCTATTACGTTATAGTATATGAGATAGTGGGTTAAAAATCCTGCAAAATCCAAATCTTTATGTATTTATTTATTTACAAATTTTAGGTACATTTTGTATTGGTACGTGTTTTCTCACAAAATCCAGCAACTGACATCAACAGACATCAAAATTTGGATTTCGGAACTCAACGCCTCACATCTTTAGTAAGATAAAAGTGCTTCTCGTGAATTTCGTTGGTAAAATTTGAAATTAATATATTTAAGCTTACACGGGTTTTCAACTTTTTTAAATCATTCATTTTCGAATTTTTTTTGGGAAAGATAATTTTTTTTTTTCACATGCCGATGAATATTGTTTTCTCAGACCCACGTGAGGTATTCAAACATAAGCTGAAAACAATTCGATATACAGCAGTAAAGGATTCAGGTAACTTAGAAAAAAACCTTAATTTCTCCTTGACTGGGAAAAACGATAGATCGTGGGTATGTCTATCAATGATCTAGTGCTTCTTAGAAGGGAATAGAATAAATAAAAATAAATCCACTTTAACCCGCTAAACGTTCATTGTATAAATATCGGAGAAAATATTCCTGTGAATTCATCTGCATATTCTTATTTTCGGTAGTTATCACAATTTTTGTAAAACATTACACCTAGAAGTTTTTTTAAAGAAACTTTTATTTTGTTATTATTCAAATATGCCACTAACGCTGGCAATAAGTGATATACATGCGTCATTCAATGTTAATTTAATGAATAGTCATGTTTTGCATACGATGCACTGTTTTCGAGATATGAGCCCAAAACCAAAAAAAGAGACCTTCCGCGCCCCCTCCCTTCTTGTTCCCAGACACGAAAACTCCAGTATGTTTACATTTTAACTACCCTGAACAAGTTTCCAATAAAAACCTTGGATTACAGAAAACGCATTCTATAATACTTCATTGACTGGACTAAATGTCCATTAAAAAAAAGACAAAATATTATTTTTTATCAAGAACCCATTTTCGTCCCATCCTAAAATTTTGTCCACATGTAGTCAGTAATAGTATAAATCACATATATTTTTTTCGAAAAAATCGAAGAGTGTGTATTTTGGGAATTACGAAAACCGTTTTTGGATGTTTCTGATAATGAACCGAAAATATATTAAGTGATGTATCACTTTAAAGGGCATTTCAAATAGAAAAGAATGCCGCAAATTTGAGCTCTCTGGGAGTAATAGATTTTTAATGGCGTAATTTTGAATATACTGAGTGAGGACCGAAAACAGCAGTTTTTTTAGTTTTTAAAAGCTTATAACTCAAAAACCAAAAGTCAGGAAAATGTAATATTTTACATTTTGACTAGTCTTGGTAAGTACAGCTGCTATACCGAAAATCATAAAAATCGAAGAGGTCAAGGTCCAAATCTAATGTAGAATTGGTTGATTTGGCATGGAATGACCCACATATCTTTATGATTACATCCTGAAAGTTTAAACTCAAATTCAAACTTTTATCATGAAAGAAATTAATAGAAATGGAACTTTTTGGTGACATTTTGTTACGCAAAAGAAGTTATTGATCCCATGAAGTTGTTTTTATAAAATAAAAGCCATGGAAAATAATCAAATTAAATATTATTTTTAAATTAAGAAAAAGATAGTTAATATATTACATAATTTTAAATTTGATAATTTCATAAATTTATTTTCTATTTTAGGTTATTTGCTTGAATAACGCAAATTGCATTAATGCAGTTATGATAGAATATATCGTTTTTTTTTAAACAAAAAAAGACCAACAGATATTAATATATCACACATTAAATGTATTTCAACTATTCAAAATATTCGTCTTAATTTTAAAATTATGTTTGTGTGTGCTTCAACTTCAGTTATTAGTTACAAAAGGTTAGTAATTGAAGATGAGAAGAGTGGTTGAAAGGTTGAAGAAATTTATTCAGAGGAGGTCCCAGATTTACTTCTCACCGGTGCCCCTTCCGCTGAGTTATATCCATGGCCTCTTTTCTTTTCCATTTTATTCTTTTATTGAATGCTTTACCTTGTCTCTATTTAGCTCTCTATTCACGAGGATGGACGCCACAAATCAGTTGATCTCGTTCTTTCATAAGATTTTGTCCCTTTGGTTGTAAATTTGAGCGAGTGGGTGCAGATAAAATGTTCCCTTCTGATGTTTATCCTAGATAAATAGAGGGGTATAAGTGATGGCTTAATGGATTCAATTACACAATATGTAACACAAGAGATATATTAAAACGAGGAAATAACTAAATAACTAAATAAAGTACTGCAAACTATAAATTAAAAAAATTAAAACAGTAATAATAGTAAAAATTAAATGTTAAAAATACAGTTTTACTATAAATAAAAAATATTCACTCAGCCTAAGAATCCCTTAACCAAACCACTTATAGAAAAACAAGTCAGATCGAAAGAGATCCCTGTGCTGCTCTCTCAGCAGTATGACGCACAGTAAGGCGAAACGGCTAATAAGCGGGAAAATATATTTTTCTTAAGAATGGTATGTCCTATCGAGATGCAAGGAGTCTCATTCGATTCAGTATCGAAAAATACAATAGTATTTAACTTAATGAAAAAATTATACATTTTATTATATAATAATATTGACAATTCAAGTACTGATATCTAAATTAATATTATTTAATTCAATTTTAATCTAACTTAACATAATTTTATTTTAATTTAACTTCATGTAATGAATAGTTAGTTCCATTTTTTGATTTTTACATATTTATGTCGATTGCTCTAGAATAAGCTGATTCAGATTGGCTCAGAAGAATTCATTATTTACCTATACAATGAAAAAGAATACCATATACCCTCCATATACCAGGAGCTTATGAAACACATCCACTTTCGTGATTCCACGGGAACATTTTCTTGTATAGTATAGACGATAGTACTTATGATCTCTGTTCTTCTTCTGCCTCCTCCGAAAGAATAATTTCGGATTCGTGAATTAATATTTATTGGACCGTTGAAGATACCCGGTACAACATCGCTGTTTCTGTCATATATGATTGTAATTTTAGTGGGTCAGTTAATGAGTTGCTGTGAATAACCTTCAATATTATTTAGGTATTCGCTAACTTATATTATTTCGGTAGTCAAAAATATGATCATGGAAAAATACTCTTGATATATTTTCGGTATTAGTGAAACCGTATCCCTGATTTACAAAATCACGTAAAATCCCTAATTCAGTGAGGAACCGTTTTCGTATTCGTTTCTTTGCTGCTTATTTTATTAGGAGAGAAGTTTAAGTTAGTTCTCCAATTCAGGAATTCTAGTTTACAGCATAGGTGAAGAATATAGTCCATTATTTGTATTATTACCGATTCCAAATAATATTTCTCCCAAACAAAAGTTTATGATGATCCATCACTATAAAATATAGCTAGGAACTTGAAACTTGGAGCTATCTTAGGAGTGGATTTTAATGCATATTATGCAATAACAATAGGAGTGGGGACCACGCGGCGCAGTACGCAGCCATTAGGACCCTCTAGGAAGTCTACTTTTTACGTCTTCTTCCGTTCTTCCTTTAAAGTCTTTGACGGAAAGAGCTATCATTTTAAGAAGAACGCAGCTACATTTAGTTTGAACGAAGAATAGATCTAGTACTTTTACTTTTTCATATAGTTTCATACGAAGTCGGAAATTCGGATCTGATGAAGATCCTGGCAGATCTGAAACTTGTATCGTTACGTAGCTATAGGTGCAATGCAGTGTGTTACTTGTGTTTCCGCCGGCAGAATGTTATTGCCACACTCGTTATGTTGAATTAGTGCTTTCAGTCTACATAGACCATCTAGGAATTGCTATGAAAAAAGATCTTCAAATGCCAAAAGGTAAAACTAGACCGAATTCTTTTATTCCTTTATCTTTTGTTTGATTTTAAATAAATTTGAGGTTTAAATAAAAAAGTGATTCATGTATAAGGTAGAAGTGAATTCAACAATTAACTTAAAAAAAGAAACAAAATAATAGTCTTAATTCGTTTACGTTTAATTTCTGCTCTGATGTCAAACAATGCAGTATCACCAATTTTTGTTTTATCTTTGGATTCTTAAGTCGGCCTTAAACGACTTTCTTTTTTTTTACCGCGGCAAAGAACTTCATGAGACTTTTCATAATGCAATGAATTATTTTCTTTCATGGTTAAATAATGTGACTTTTTAATTCTTGCTTCTAAAGGAATTCTTTAGTAATAGTCAGCCACCACCTGGGCTTTGATACCGGAAACCTTTTCAAGGGTTAAATTATTAACAAGGGTAGCGTACTCACATATATCATGTTCTTATCCGTCTTTCAATCCATTAAGATGAAAAATGGAGCGGAATATTCCTAAAGCTCAGAGCGGGAGTTGAAACTTTTTATCAAGGGGGAAATAAAAATGAAACGAACTTTTCCCAAAAAGCTCTCTCCGGTTTAGAAAGATGTATTAAAAAAAGTTTTCAAACGTTTTCATTATTTTTTATTCATTAAAGAGATTTCAACTTCTTGAGTGTTTTACTTCAGGACATGCAGAAGTCTCAGAAACATTAGCTTTTCACAAATAAACAAGAAAATGTGTTTTGAACATTTAAAAACAAAGTTACTTTGGAGCACGTGTTTTATTTTTTTTTCCCCCTTAAAACAGAAGGTTTCTTTGAGAGGGACTCGTTGGCCGAGTTACTTTGGCGAGGATCTCAGCGTGTTCGGTACTAAATGTCGTGGGTTCGAACACCACCTGGGTGGATTAAATTTAATTTCGTGGTAGTACCACGAAATGAGTCTTGGCAATCGAAATTATAATCCAATACTTGATAGGAAAAATAATTGTTATTTTAGTTCTTCTCTCATTTACTTCAGGCATTATTGGTGATGCGTTTACTGTAGAAATATGAAATATTACTCACTTTTTTTTGAAAAGTTTTTTTTTTTTTTTTTTTTTTTTTTTTTTTTTTTTTTTTTTTTTTTTTTTTTTTTTTTTTTTTTTTTTTTTTTTTTTTTTTTTTTTTTTTTTTTTTTTTTTTTACACGCACAACAAACTTTCAAACCTTCTTTAGAATTTCACACTAAGCCCACAGTGACAGAAACAGTAGCGCGATTTATACGCAATGGTGCGTATTATACAGTTGCTAAATATCCGATGCTTCTATCGAGATGTCAAGATATGAAGCTGCTAATATTTTTATAGCTGCAGGAGCGATAAAAAAGATTGTCCCGCATATGGTACTGGGGGTTATTGTCGGGTTGAGTAGCATGTCGCATGCTCTTAAAATAACATGTTATTGTTATAAATTTCTAAAAAATACCCTGAACTTCTACCAAATTCACTATACCGTTAACCGGGGTGACTTTGCCATGGGTGCTGAATTTGCCCACATTTTAAATATTAGTTTTAAAAGTTAATCCCTTACGTTTTTATCAGGTTAGTTTCGTCTATAAATATTAAATCTTCTAGTAGCTTGTGATCTTTTTGTGAAAAGGAGTGGTAAAATAAAACTTCTATAACAGTTTTTAAAGGTTAGCTTTAAAATAATATTTAGAAAAATGTAAATCATTTCCTGATATTAAATGTTTATTTGTTTTTGGAATAAATAACCATATATTTTCCAACTCCTAAAAATGCATGATATTTTAGGGTGAAATTGTACTCAAAATACACTTTATTCTAATGTCATTTATCTTTGGCTAGGCAAATTTTGGGACACCACAATGCCCAAGACATCCAAAAGGAAACTGGGGTTCGGAGTTACATCAACTATGTCGAAAACATTTGGCATTACCCGAAGTCAGATAGTGGAAGTGTGCTTATCTTTTCTGAACACCAAATTTTACATAACTTTAGGAAACAAGATAAAAAATCGACATGGAAAAGGTGGGCAGACAGCTCTAACAATAGTGGTGAACCCACAAAATTAATTCTGACCTTTGCACCATAACCATAATAGGTTGGTAAACCTGTAGGATAATCGGCCCTTCCTGCTCGTTGGTGTACATAAGGACGTCAAGGCTGCCCATAATGGGCTTTTTTTTTTTTTTTTTTTTTTAAATAAACAAAAATATAAAAGATCAATTTATATGATAGTAATTAGACGACCCATTTAGACAAATGGAGTCGAGCATTAGGGCTCCACTAAACCTTCTAATTCTCTTGTTTCCAATCCTCACCATCCAAAATCATTCGTGAAATCCTCAATGCTCGTCATCATACACTTATCTTTCTATTTTAAGCTCCATAACATTTTAATCTTTTAGTCACCCAGCTTGCTTCTCAATCGATTCCTTCCCAGGAACTGGCACTAAATCTGGAATCATAAATCGAAAACACGATAAAGTAGCATTTAACCATAAAGAGCTCGATCGTTAGCAGGTAATGCATTCTAGAAAGTGACAGAGCTCAACTTGTAGTGCCCAATCCTGATATGTGTTATAATTGTTTTTTCCCGGCTGTTTGCAAGTGGATGAGGTAATCGTAGTTGGTTCATATATATTTTTTCCATTTGTTTGCTAGCATAGTAAAAGACCTAGGACGATGCTTGCTGTATGAGAAAATCATACAGGCTGTTTTGACAAGTGCGTCAGCTGGTCGGAAGCAACCAATTTCATTTTCAATTTATTAATATGTATGTATGAGCATATATTTCTGTATTTAAAAATATGTATCAATAATTTGTCGATACTATTTTACTAATAACTCTGAAACCATTTATCCGATCATTTTTCTTCATCTGAAAGCTGATATAATGTACTATTTGGCCACATATACAGGGTGAGTATCTCTTAGCGTAAAAAAAAAAAATTGGGTGAAACTAGATCAAAAGTGTAGCCAAATGCCGCAGACCTCACCTTTCTATTCCAATCCGTTGCAGATATATGGTAAATAAACGATTTTTTGGAGGAAAGCATGTTTTTTTTTACGATAAAAGCTGTAATATCTCCATTTTGTTTAAATATTTTTCAAATATTGATCACATTTTCGGATTTAGCAATAAATTTCCTATAAGATCGGAGTAATTTAACCTTGAATTTTACAAACTTGGGACCTAAAAAATATCTTTATCTTCACCTAATTTAGGGAAGTTACAATTTCTTATAATACTTCAGCGCTCACTGCTTTTCATAAAAACAATCCACAAAACTGCAAAGCTCTCAAAAACTTACAATTTAATAAGCTTTCAAATGATATGTTAAAAGTAATGATTTTGTTTTAATTTCATGGAGAAATTTACTTTTGAAACCGAAAAAAACATGGTGTTCTCATTTAGCATACAAATCAGGTACTTTGGTAAATAAGACATTATGATAATCGCTTGATGAAAATCTGTATTTTAAATAAAAGAAACACTTCATTAGAATAAAAAGCAAAGAAAAAATTTGTTAATTTGAAAATAAAAGAATCACTGTCAATAAAGCGCCGCCAGAGTCCGTTATTTTATTAAATTTTCAAAATGTCCTCCATTATTTCGAATGCAGCTTCTTGCTCTCTTTCTCACAGCCCCTACGGTCACTGCTAAAGTCAGACGCTGTTGCAATTTGGCTCCGGCCTCCAGAATTCTCGTCTTTAGGACCTCAATGCTGGTCACTTCTCTGGCATATACCTCGCTTTTTATGTAGCCCCACACATAAAAGTCCATTGGAGCTAAGTCAGGTGACCTAGCTGGCCAATGTATCACACCATTTCTACCTATCCAGGTCGAATATCGTTGGTTCAGCCATTCCCGTACTGCTGCCGAATGATGTGGAGGAGCACCATCGTGTTGGAATATTATGTTTTGCTGAACATCAAGTGGAATGTCGTGAATAAGTTGTGGTAGAATATTTTGTAAAAAATCCAAATAACTTTCTCCATTCAATCTGCTGGGCAAAAAATGTGGCCCAATGAGTCGGTCCCCTATTATCCCAGCCCACACATTCACTGTAAAACGATGCTGGAAAGATGCTTCTTGAACCATATGTGGGTTTTCAGCTGCCCAGTAGTGCCGGTTGTGGACGTTAAAAATTCCTTCCCTTGTAAAAAGAGACTCATCTGTCCATAAAATTTTCCTCAGAAACTGGTGTTCTTGAATGTCTCTATTTAAAAGCCAGCGGCAAAATTGTATTCTATGTACATGATCATTAGGTTCTAGCCCTTGTACTTGTGTGAAATGATATGGGTGAAAATGTTCTCGGTGCAAAATGTTGATAACTGACCTTTGGGAGATACCAATTTCACGGGCCAAGTCTCTTGATGAAACACTGGGATTTTCATTTACTATATCAATAATTTCCTCTTCGAGTTCAACATCATGAGGAACTTGTCCCAATTCTTGACGTAACTTATGAACGGAACCTGTTTCAGATAAACGTTGATGAGTTCGTGAAAACACTATCGTAGAGGGGAGGCGCCTATCTGGAAACCTAAGTTGGTACTCCCCCGCCGCGCTGCACTCGCGTTTCCATTACAAAAACCATACAAAAAATGTATGTCAGCGTACTCACCATTTGTGAACGTTGCCATCTTCGCAGGTGTATTGCCAAACAGAAAAAAATAATCCCAATAAATAAAATGGGCCCTCAAGCTAAGGATAAGCAATATTAGCAAGGGTCTTTCTAATGATAGTGACACTTTTATCTCTGTAGCTTCTTAATTTCCAAATCAAACTTTCAATCATTATATCAAAATAAAAATAAAATAATAAACAATAATCCCCTCCCATTTCAAAATAAACAGGAAAATAACTATGAAATAGCGATAATGTGCTTAGTACTGAGAGAGGTCAAAGTCGCTGTTGTTATTATGAATACCTGAACTGGCCTAAAATTTATGTCAATAAATATTATATTTTTTTTCTTTGCTTTTTATTCTAATGAAGTGTTTCTTTTATTTAAAATACAGATTTTCATCAAGCGATTATCATAATGTCTTATTTACCAAAGTACCTGATTTGTATGCTAAATGAGAACACCATGTTTTTTCGGTTTCAAAAGTAAATTTCTCCATGAAATTAAAACAAAATCATTACGTTTAACATATCATTTGAAAGCTTATTAAATTTGTAAGTTTTTGAGAGCTTTGCAGTTTTGTGGATTGTTTTTATGAAAAGCAGTGAGCGCTGAAGTATTATAAGAAATTGTAACTTCCCTAAATTAGGTGAAGATAAAGATATTTTTTAGGTCCCAAGTTTGTAAAATTCAAGGTTAAATTACTCCGATCTTATAGGAAATTTATTGCTAAATCCGAAAATGTGATCAATATTTGAAAAATATTTAAACAAAATGGAGATATTACAGCTTTTTTCGTAAAAAACATGCTTTCCTCCAAAAAATCGTTTATTTACCATATATCTGCAACGGATTGGAATAGAAAGGTGAGGTCTGCGGCATTTGGCTACACTTTTGATCTAGTTTCACCCAATTTTTTTTTTTTTACGCTAAGAGATACTCACCCTGTATGTAATTTTGATCAAGTCACATTTTGATCAACTCCGAAATCTATTTGTCCGATCTATAATTTCGTTTTTTCATCACAAAGCTGGATAAATTTACAGTCAGATCTCATACATTAAATTTTGATTAAATCTCATGAAATACCCACGCCAGCCCATTGAACATGTCAAAAACGTCTTATTTTGCCAAAAACTCAAGGTTTCAAGGTTTAATAAACATTTTCCCATTTTCCAATTTGTTATTCTTTTTTATTGTTAGAAAATAATTAGACTTAAAAGCATTTTTTTGGTTTCAAATTAAAGCTAATTAAATTTCCTTTAAATGAATTTTGGAAGGTGTTTTGTAAATCCAGCACGTTTATCAGCATACGGCCGAGAATTACAATTTTTTACAAAAAATTACCAATTTTGTCAAAAATCACCATTTTAGCTGTATCTCCGCCACTAATTAATCTACATTGCTGCAGTTAGGCTTAAATTAACAATAATTTAAAGCTCTTTAATATTGTAAATATGCTATGTCAAACAAATATATTCATTTTACCAGATATAAGCGAATAAATGAAAATAGTGCTAACATTTCGCGGTTTTTCGAGCACAAATAAATCGCACTTGGGTTCTGAAAAAATATTAAAAAAATGATAGATAGATATTTTTATTGTACTTTTGCAACCAGTTTCCAGCGATATTAAAACCGGTTTGGTCGGCATGTTTCCGACAGCTTTCGACTGCCAGACCGATTCGTGTTTAAAAAGAGATACACTAAAAAATGAGACCAGACTCATTATTTTGCCATTTTGGAAGATTTTAAGCACGCGCCACGCCCCGTTCAGACGGATACAGGCTGCCAGACCACGTTATCTCATTACAAGGCAGGCGGTACAATAAAATTAGTTAGGAAAAAATCCATATCATTCCAATAAAATTTGCATGTGGACTGCAAGTATTGAAGCGGATTAAAATAATGTCTCGTCCGAAAACAATAATAAAAAGCTATAATACAACGTTGAATACGTTCATTTATGTTTTAGGACGTTTTCTCAGGTAATTTTATATACTAAAAAATATATATTACAATATAAAAGAAAATATCTTAAAGGAGGGTCTAGACGATTAATCTGCTTGATCAAACGATTAGGTTTATCGATTAACGCGCACTTCAATCAACCTCAATCAGCTCTTCAATCTTTTAATCAAAACCCCCTCTTTATGAATTGAAGCAGTTCACATGTGTCGTTGATGTTGGTGATGACAAGGGTTTCGATTACTGATTTGGGCTTTTGATTTCAATTGCTTAACAATCAAATCAGTTTGATTAACAGGTTAAAGCACTTTAAACGCTTACACGCATTTTTCAAATTTCCGATGAAATAATGTTTGCTTTTGACTCTCCACAATCCCGGACAATCCCGATATAAATCAATTAAAAGGCTAACGAATTCCCGCTCCGAGTTTCTGGAAAAACTAGAATTCGGTAGTGGACGCAATGGTTTCCACCGAGTGACTGATGCAATGCTTGACAAAAATGCCCTAGACGATCAAGCGCCATCTTCAACCGCTTGAGTCATTCAAACTTTTTATCAATCACCGCCAATGATTGTTTCAAGCGTCAAACGGGTTTCCAAACGGTCATTCACGCTTGAGTCAATCGATTTACTCAACCTGTTGATAAAAATGATTGACCGTCTAGAGCATCCTTAAGGGCTATCAAAATCAGAGCTCATCGTTACGAATAACTACAACTTGTATATTTGCTTATAAAAACGAAATTAATTTTTTAATTAACCTCGCGATAGGTGCGCCTCCTAGAACAACGAAGGTGGGCGCGCGTGTATCTCACAGATACCACTTGTTTGTCATAAGCGTATCTGGCTTTTTAGTCACTATATCTATATTATATAAATGTTTAAAAAGGCAGATATAATTATTGGTATAGTTTACTTGGTTAGCTCTTAGGTTCTTAAAAAATAAAGTTACAATAAAAGTTTATTTAAAATTAAACACTTGTATTTTTTTTTCACAGTTTCTCTAAGTACTTAGAAAAAATACAAAGTTACATTTAAAAAACGACAAGCTACACAAAATTATACTTCAAACTAGTTCTGTGTAAATTGCAAAATTTCTCAGGAAATAAATTTTTTTGTTTTCTTTATGTTGGAAACAAATATACTGTCTTCATTTATCACACTTGAAACGGGTGATTCTGGTTTCTTTAGTTTGTAAACATGTCCTACATTGTTTTTTAAGAGGCTCTTGAATTTGATCCTCTCCTCTTCTTGTTTCTCTTGATGCTCTTCCGCAAGACTTAAAATATTTTTACGACATTCTCCTTTCACTGTTGCACTTCTCTTTTGTTCATGTTCTAGTAAAAGATCATCATTCATCAGATATCTTCTTCACTTAAGATTATTGTTCGTGTAAAATAAAATATTTAAAAAACTTACGTGGATCGACGCGCGAATTCCTGAGATACCAAACACGTTTTAAACCTTACTTTTGCTGTAGAAATCCTCCATCAAGACTGTGCGAGGGTTGGGTCGATCGGAAGAAAAAAAACAAAAAACATTTACGCTGCGTATCTGGTAGATACGTGCGCCTATTCCAAGGTTAAGCAAATTTAATAAAAAATAAATTACAAACTTATATCCTTATGAATCAAGAACGTCTCAAATTGACATGAATAATCTGTAAATAAAGAAATTTCAGTAAAGAATAACCATCCAAAAGAACTCTCGTTAAATGTGTATTTTCATTCATTATAAAGCTCTACATATTGATTATTAAACAGTTTGAATTCATAATAATCATTTTGAATTTTTTTTGGATAGCATTATTTTTTTTTTAAATTACAAAAGAAAAAAAATAGAAAAACGGTGCAACGAAATATCCTAGAAGAGTTTGAGAAAACATCCTTAAGATGGTACAAACATTTACTATGAGTATTCAATTGAAGGATACCAAGGTCTTTGGATGGAATTTGCAAGGAAGACGGAAACGAGGTATACATACAAGGAAAAATATATGGTAAGTATATGATGGGGCGTTGCCTAAGAGAGGAATGGACCTTAGGCAGAGGATTATGGAGAAAGGCCATTATTAACTTAGGTTAAGGAAAGCCACAGCATTCACTAGCATTAAGCAAAGCACAGGAAAATCTTAAAGAGGAAAAAAAATAAAACCAGAAGTCAGGTGTGGAACGTGTTTTTTTAATGGATAATAAGATTATTTAAGACGCTGAAATCTTTAATGGTCCAGAGAGCTAATATAGTTCTTATAACGGATATCTAATAAAATAAGAAAAGAACAATACCAGGAAAGGATCAGGGCTTTCCTCGATGTAGGTGGATGGAGGAAAAGCGAGAGAAACTAAGGAAAGTATAGTACAACCCCGCTCGAGGATATTGTACTCTGAAAAAAAGTGATAAAGAAGAGAAAAAATGTTCATAAATCTAACCAGAAAGGAAAGCAGTGGCTGTTTAAATTGTCCAAGTCACCAAAAGATTTTGTTGGGAGATGCTGTAAAGAACAGTATTTTTCTTTTTCTGAAAATATCTAACCCCACTAGGAATTTAAAAAAAATTATTTTTAGTTCAATATAATTTATTTGCGGTAGCGCAGTGGATAAGGCGCTTTACTATCATTCTCCTGGGCGTGAGTTTATGTCCACCAGAAGGCAAAAAATTTATATTCTGTCATTACAGCTGTGGATCGACTTCGAGGTCAGGACACCCTCCTGAGGCACATCTGGTCTTTAAAAAAATATGTACCTTTAATTGAGGAAAATCCATGATTAAGCGTCGATTCTTAAAGGTTCTTCTTTCACTACCGTTGTCCCAGTAATTTCACGATCCTAACCAAAATACTGAACTCAAGACCCTGCATGTATTGTAGTTTTACTGGTTTTATTTAATTTTTTATTTCTTTAATTTTTCATTTGAATATGGCCTCGAGACCTTTTAATATAAAACTTTTATTAAAGTGCCACTATGGGTGGTTGCTTTACAAGTTATTGTCGTGTTTTTCAGTTTCCCACATATTTACTGGATGTAAATGAGGAAATGAGGTGCAAAACTCGTTCGTTTTAATTTTATAAAAAAAAAAAGGTTTTCCACCTCACCTCTTCATATGTACTACACAGTTGTAATTCAATAAAAAAAAAATTGACTTATGTTTTGAAGTACGCTATCTTTCCAGCAGCTCTTTTGTCTTCCTCTACTTCTCTTTCCACTTTGGCCAACTTCGTAGGGTCTGACATCTTGCTGGCTTTCCTTCTCTTTAGATGGCCAAACCATTCTAGTTTCTGAATTCTGAGGAATTTCTTCATATATTTAGGTCTTTCTATTTATCATTTAGGACATTATTTTTCATCTGCAGATATCGGGCCCAGAATATTCCCATAGTATTCCTCTCTCTAACTGGTCCATTAGATCAGTGTTTCTTTTAGTCCAGGTTTTGTTAGTACAGGTTTTGTTAGTACAGGTTTTATCGTTGTTTTATAAATTTATAAATTAAAAATGGGTTGATTGTAATGTTATTTTATTGTATTTTTAACTTTTAAGTCAATTAATTGTATTTATTATTATTGGTTATATATTTTCTTCGGTCTTTTTTTTTTATTTATTACTACTTTTACATATTGTGTGAATAGCATCATAAATCCATCCATATAAATAATTTTTAATATTTGAGGTAGATAGTAATACTTATTCAATAAAAGTAAACAAAATAAATAAAACATAAATTAAAAAAAAATAATTATAAAAAAATATGGAAAGCAGAAGAAATAAAGTTTTTATATTAATTACTTATCTTATTCTCTTAGCTTTTACATATTATGAGATAAAAGCAATAACTAAACTGAAGAAAGGACAAGACTCCTGGAAGTTTATTTTTTTGTAATGAAAATTACACGCTTTTTGACTTTGCCCCCAAGTAATTTTAAGCGGCCTTTTTGAGACCGCTGGAAGCCCTTTTACTTTCAGAAGTAATGTTATCATCGCCGTGGTCTCGTCGCGTGGTAGTGACACTTTCCGCTTCTCTTTATTTTCCCCTTTTTATTGGACACAAATGGGAAAGCTGTGTTTTAATTGAAAAAGTTCCTTTTTAAAATGACTCTTTGAATTAAAAACAACTCGAGATTCCATTTGTCTTCACCCATTTGAAATGTATTTCTTCCTTCCGCTTAAAAGGATTGTTTTATAGCTTTTTAAAAATATTCAACTCTCTGTTTAAGGATGGAATAATGACAAGAAGAACAGAACGCTTGCCACGTTATTGTAATGTTGCAGAATGTTATCTAAATAATATATTGGAGCAGTAGTCGAATAACTGTTACCAGATTATTTCGTATGGTTTTAACTACCGTAAAATAATCATGAGTATTTTACGTAGTTAAAACCATATGAATGAAAACGAATGAATGAATTCATTTAGTACAAAATTAGTTTTAAAAAATACTTGAAAATAAACTTAACAATATGTAGTTTCAAAAACGTGCGGTTTTTCAGTGATCATACACGCACGCACGCGCGCGCGCACACACACACACACACACACACACACACACACACACACACACACACACACACACACACACACACACACACACACACACACACACACACACACACACACACACACACACACACACACACACACACACATATATATATATATATATATATATATATATACATATATAAATATACATATATGTATATATAATTTCAAAATATCCACGTTTATTGATTTGTTCTGAAGGAGCAATGCTGCCTATGACTTCTTCCCACAGGGAGGTCACCTTGCGCCAAAATATACTTGGTGCAAAGACATTCCTAATTCATATCAAAAAGGGGATTCTATTTTTTTTTTCAAATACCATGACTTTTGGCAAATATTTTCAGCAAAATGAATATCATATATTAAAAATAAACAATAATTATAGAATAAAATTAATGCATAACTTAATCGATTTGAGAAATATTTAGTTGTTAAAAGCAAGACTTTATCCCACAAAGAAATCACACCTGTTGAAACACTACAATCAACTAACTGGTATAAAACATGAGATGTATCTAGGATCAGTATGAAAATTCCTTAGACCCAATCAGTGTTGTCTTAAGTAAGTAAGAAATATCAAATACCCCTCATTTAGACAACAGCAAAATACTTTTTCCTCAACTGAAACTTTTTAGTGAGCTTGGTGCAAAGTTAACTCACTGGTGCAAAGTCACGCCGCTTTACGGTATTGTAATAGTTAAATTTATTATACTAAGCCTTCCTAGAAGTATGAAGGTGTTTTAGTTAAAATTTGGTTTAGTTGAGTTTAATAGTTTTATCGTTGTAAACTCTGTTGCAGAATGGCCATATATTCATAGTTTTGTTAATAACTTTTGAATTGAAAATAAGTACACTTTGTCATACATTTCTAGCTCTATATAACCTTACCTTCGTATCGTACCTTTGTAGCCTTTCTGGAATGGTGCTTGCCATCTATCGGTTGATTACCGAACTTCATTGCCCCCACGTATTTATCGCTTTTTTATGGTAATATAATGGCTTAATAAAAATGGCTAGTCCTTTTATATAATAGTATAGACGAATAAACTTAATAATTTAAAGTTTATCTCTAAACAGTAGGAAAAAATATAAGAAAACCCACATAACAATAAATAAAATTACAAATGAAAATTTCTAATATGTATATGCATTAACAAATATGATGAAATAAAAATATCGAATATGTATTATAATACCATATATAAGTGACATGAGACGTACAAACAGTTATGTCAAGTGTACATGGTTAGTTCTTGTAGTAGGATGTTTTATTGTAATTACCATAGAATTGATTTGACCATAGACGTGAATTTGGATACGGATAAAACTGAGATCGTGCAGCATATTTGATATTTTTATATACTGAAGGTAATCACTGATTATCCTCAGACACAATTTTTAGATCCTTTCGAGTTTGCTGTACTTTGTTGCACAAGTTATGGCGTAAATAATCTGAGCTCGTATAACTTTTTTTTAGGACTTAATTTCAATTTTTGGTTGAAATAAGTTTAAATTCTGTATATGCTTTGTTTAGCTTTTTCTACTATATTGTGACCTGTGAACCTGTTTATACTTGAATAAATAATACCTGTTTTTTATATTGAATTTTATTAACAATTGTTAAAAACAAAGTGTGAATAATTTTAATAAAACAATATACTTTAGATTTACAATTATTAATGAATCGGATGGAATGAATAACGATTCGAAGACATTAGGCCGTGAAAATGAGAAGAAAACAGCAAAGAAAATATTTCACCGAATGGAAAAACGCTGACAAAGAGATGAGGCCCACGATTTATCACATATATTAATGAAAGCCCTCACAAAAGAATGATTTATCTACACAAGTTATATCAATGTCCACAGGATCAATAGTCTCTGCTCTAATGTAACTGCACCACGTCTAATACTTCAGTTTTCGTCCTTATTGGAATAATTCCAACCTGGAATCTGTTTGTAGTATGATCAATAATCAAATTATTTACTTATTTGTCCTCTCTCGCCAATCATGGAAAAATACAAAGATTTTTTTTATAAGTTGTTTAAATCATTTTTTTTCTTTTAGCGATGAAGTCATTACTTGGAAACTTAAAAAATGGTCGAATTGTATTAAATAAGAAAGAGTCTAGCGGATTAAGAATATGAAAATTGCACTTGCGTCCAATAGAGAATTTTCACCTTGTTTTTGTTGCTAACACTATGAAAGAATCGGAAGATATATTTATGATTGTGCAATCAGAATAGATGGTTCCTGTACTCATGTAAAGACAGTTTATATTCTTTACCAAACGCTCGTTATAAATAAAAAATTATAAACCTAGCTAAAATATTGATCTACATGTTTGATGTGACTAGTATAATCACTAAACTTGAAGAAGATAGTGATAATAATTGAATTTTATATCTAATACATTATTTCATTCAAATATCAAAATTGTTTTTTTGTTTTTTTTATTTATGTTCCACCAATTCGACCCTTCGGTAATTTTTTTTTTCCAGAGAGATCAATAACTAACGGTTAAAGCGTTATAAATTTGAACACATAAATTACTGGACATTTTTCCACTATTTACTTGAATCTAAAACCAAATAAAAAGGTTATTTCTGAGTTGAATCATTTTATTTTGAATAGAGTTACGCAAAGTGCATCTGAGCTCTCTCAGTACTAATAGTAGACCTTATGTGAGGTGAACAAATTATTGAAAATCTTCTGACCAATAAAAATAATTTTGAAGAACATGCATGGTTTTGAAAATCTACTACTCTGGTTAGGCCTCAACACATTTCGACGAGGGCATCAAAAGGATATTTTGCAGATATTTCAGAGTATATTTAACCAATTTGTTCCAACATAGGTAAAAAATCTATATTGATTGTTCCAAAAAAATGTTTTTTTATATTATTTACTTTTAAAAACACTTGATGAACATTACACAAATAATATCATACAAAAAAAAAAGTAGGTGATCTCATTTCTATGATTAATTATATTCCTGCAATGCCTTTTGCGATATATCCATCGGACATGTGATAATTTTCATTTTACAATGTTTTTGATTTTCTTTAATAATAGCATCCTCTGTCACGGCTTCACCCGCTCTCACAATTAAAGAACTTTGATAAGTTTAACTAATAATTGAAGTTTTATTTATTTATCGATAAAAATCATGTATTGTAACATGCAATTAGTAAACATTATTTTCTTAATGAAATTATCACGCATAGCAATAATTTTTAACCTGGCCAAAATTGCATTGATTAAGTGGTTGAAGATTACGTCAAAGCATTATTAGACATCCAGTTTTTTTAATTTTAATGTATGAGTTGCTAATCCAGATGGACAGAGACTATTAAGAAACTTTTATATAATAAACTGCATTATCAGTACTTACAATATAAGGCCAATGAATCATATTTTCATATAAAATATCAAAAAGCAAGGGATCGGCATTTTGATTTCGTAATAATTTTTATCCGTAATTTTATTGATTTTATCTGGTTGAATTTTAGTTTCTAGCCATAAAAGTTTATGGCTGTGGCAACCCTCGTTTCTGCCACTTAACTTTGTACATTAAAATTTTTATTATTGTAAACTTTACTGTTGGAAACCTTTCTAAAACTATGAAAATAATGTAGTTAAAATTTAATATAGATGAGATGAATAGTTTTACAGTTCCAAACTCTGTGGCAGTATGACACTAGCCATCCATATATTGCTCAAGTTTTAAACTTGTTGTTTATTCCGTTTAACGTCACTTTATGCTGCTATGGCTAATCGGACGATGCTACGGTGGGAGTCCTAAATTATGCCTATCCAGGTATAATTAGGATAGGGATCATTAACGAGTACCTGACATCGCACAGGCTCGGAACCCCCATTTTACGTCCTTTCCGAAGGACGGCATAACTAAGGATTTTTTACTCCCTTTAAAAAATCCTAAGGTCATCTGCCGGGCTGCGAACCCGCGATCTTGGGTTTAGTAGGTTGCTATGCAAACCACTACACCACAGGTGACCCCCAAGTTGTAAACTTTATACGTCACAGAAAATATTTATAGCTTTTTTTACAAATATTAATTTATAAATTTAAATTTAGGACTCCACTCGAACAAACGACTAACTTGAAATCTACACATAAGACTAAAACGACAAGAAACTGCCCGTCTTTTCAGACTACTTCAACATTTACTAGACAAACGTTTAAAGCTCCCAATCAATTACAGAAGACTCATATAAATGACTCTGATTAGACCTATTTGGACGTACGGAGTTGAGCTTTGGGGCTCCACTAAACCATTCAATTCATCTCGTATTCAATCCTCACAATCCAAAATCCTTCGTAAAATCCTCAATGCTCCTTACCTTGTCACCAATAAACCTATCCATAAACATCTTAATGTTACATATGTTGGTGATTTAGTCCACACGAGATACCTATCCTTTCATAGAAAGCTCCAGAATCACTCAAATCCGTTAGTTTCTCAACTTGCTTCCCACTCCATTCCGGATAATCCTCCGAGGTGTCTGAAACGAAGATGGTCTAGAGACCTTCTTGGGTAAAAGTTTTAATAAAGTGCTACTGATGAGTAGTTCTTTTCAAGTTTTAACTTGTTATTATAATCGTTGTCAATACATTTATTTGATGTATATATTCTGTACAGTTCTAAATTTCAATAAATGTGTATATAAAAAAATAAAAAATGTAAATTGTATTATTGCTAAACATTCTTTATACTATGAATTTAAAATTTGGTACTGATTGGATTAGACGTTTTTAATGATCACTAACGAAAAATGGGTTGTCCTTTTATTTTAGTATAGATCACAAAAAAAAAATCTATATTTCTTTATTAAATAATAAAATAATATAATTGATGTCAAAATCAATACAACTATTTAGAACGCCGGGCTGAGGAGAAATGGTACAGGCTGAGACATTGATGGAGCTATGAAATTTTATTTGCTCCCGGCCCTGAATCCAAATGGAGTGTCATGGTCAAGCGTATATTCAACCAAGCTTCCTTGATGGTTTCCATCTATTTCTGAGACACATCGTAAGTAATGTGTGTTCAGGATACAAAATAAAAGATTAAAAAGAAAAAAAAATATTAGTTTTAATTAGTTATGTACAATACCCGGGAATTTAAAATCGAGGAAATATTCCCTGGGAATATTGCCGGCAATATCCCCAAAATTCATAAAGTCCCGGGAATTTCCTTGATTCCACTCACAATAGGTTTAGTTTTTTGGATCTGGACCTAACCTCCTACTTAGAAATAAACACATTTTTATGTGTTAAAGATCAAATAATTGAGTAAATATTATATTATCCTTTAATTCTCCTTTGCTTATTAAAACTTTAATGTTCTAAATAGTATGGCAATATTGACAATTATTTGCCTAAATATTACAAATTGTAAAATTGAAAAAAGAAAACAAAGAATTTATAAAAATTGGTAGTTTCTGAATATTTCAGACCTAGGCTGCTTGAATACGAGATCCAAGAAAACATCGCTTGTTATAACATGCTTGGATATTAAATTCTTTCGTTTTTAATAATGGTTTAGGAATCAAAATCCGTTTAGCTTAGTTCTGTAAATTCCTAAGATATTGTTTATACTGAAATTAATCCATGAAATGATAGTTCTTGTATATAAATGTATGATTTTTTTTTGATTTTTTATTTAACCTAGCATTAAGGTAGATTAAATGTTTGTTAGTGCTAAAAATTCAAAATCTTAAAAGTTTCATAAATGCCCAATATTAGTGAATCTTCCCGGGCCAAAGAAATATTCCAGGCAATGTTCCCATTTTATAAGTTCCCTCCCACTGGGGATATTCCCGGACCACATCACTATTTGTAATAAAGTTACATTTTTTTTTTTTTTTTTTTTGTTTTTTTTTCAGAAAACGCGACCAAGTACTGCGATGAGTCCGGGAGATGGGACAACAGGACGGACTACGGGCACTGCCAGGAGCGGGCGGACATCTTGACCAGCCTCACCGCCGACGACATAGAAATGACCACCGTCATCTATTCTATAGGATATTCCCTCTCCCTCATCGCTCTCTCTGTAGCTCTCTTCATATTTATATATTTCAAGTAAGTTAAGATATATGTTATATGTTATTTTAAATATATAATTTAATTTAATATTACACGTCGGAAATTTCACTTTAAGTGAGTAAATCGAAAATTTTAAAGCCTCTTTTGCAAGTTCTTGCCAAAATTAGTAAGGGGTCTCAGAAAGTTGTAATATGATATCACATTATGAATTTTGCTCCTAAAAAATAAATGTTTTGAATTAAGGATTGTGCCTAAGTATTTGCTATTAAATTGTTTTAACTGAAACGAATAGTTCCGATAACGTACTGATTAAAGTTTTGTTCAATACAGGGTGACTCCCTCTTAGTGTAAAAAAAAAAAAAAAAAAAAAAAAAAAAAAAAAAAAAAAAAAAAAAAAAAAAAAAAAAAAAAAAAAAAAAAAAAAAAAAAAAAAAAAAAAAAAAAAAAGGTAATAATAATAATGAATAATAAACAACAAATTTTTAAATTGATTTTTATTTTTTCTATTTCATTTATTTATTATTAGATGATGAGGGTTCATCTTTTATTTGAGTCGGGCTAACCTAAGAAATAAAACTAAAACTAAAATATTTCTGCCAACGTTGGGGAACTGGACAAGTTATTCCCAGACATAGGTAATTTTGGTTAAAAAATTTAAATACTTTATCTTTATAATTTCTTTTATGGTCGGTAATTGAAGATGTTCATTTATTAATTTTTATATTTTTCTTTTTCAATTCGTTTCCCTTAACGATTTTTCTTATGATTCCATTTTGGAATGATTCGAATTCTTTTTGTCATAGCCTTTGACAGATCCAGTAACATCGGTGGTCCTTAAGTAATGCCGGCCTTAAAACGCATTTATAAATTATGAGCTTAAGCCGTAATGAAAGACTCCTTGGTAGTAATAAGTGGCAGAGTTTCTATGATTGTGTTATATATATATACCAGGTATGCAAGTTTAAAATGTCGTTTATTTCTTAAAATATATACACAGTAATTTAAAAAAAAGTATAATATATTTTATTCAAAGTACTGACCCTCGCTTTCTACACATTTTGCCCATCTCTCGGGCAATATATGGATACCATTCCAAAAGAATGCTTCATCTTTATTTGAAATCCATTCATCGAGCCATTTTCGTACGTTTTCGAAATTGTTGAAGTGTTGCTCCGCCAATGAGTGTCCCATCGATGAGAAGAGGTGATAATCAGAAGGCGCCAGGTCAGGTGAATACGGCGGGTGGGGTAGGAGTTCCCAACCAAGCGAAGAAATCGTTTCCTTAGTCAATCTGGCTGAATGTGCAGGAGCGTTATCATGCTGAAGAATGACTTTGGCGTGCCTGTGAGCCCATTCTGGGCGTTTTTCGATCAATGCGTGACTCAAATTGATCATTTGTTGTCGGTTGCGCTCGGTATTGACTGTTTCGCCGGGTTTGATAAGCTCGTAGTAGACTACTCCCTTCTGATCCCACCACACACACAGCATTGTCTTCTTCCCAAAACGATCCGGTCTTGCACTCGATGTGGATGGTTGTCCTGGCGTTACTTCGCACACAGTTTTTCGTTTTTCCATCTGTCGTTCGTCCAATTCATGTGGAACCCATTTTCCAACCTTTTGAATCTTTCCCATAGCTCTCAGGCGATCGGAAATGGCTTGCCTAGTGACATTCAACTGTTCTGCCATCATTTGTTGGGTTTGGGTATTGTCTTCGTCTAATAAAGATTGCAATTCGAAGTCCTCAAACTTTTTTGGTCGATTTTCTCGTTTTTGATCAGTAACATCAAAATCACCACGTTTGAAACTTTGAAACCAACGTTCACATGTCCTGACGGTTGGAGCAACATCGCCATAAGTCTCAACAAGAATTCGATGACATTCAGATGCCTTTTTCTTTTGATTAAATAAGAAAATCATGACATGCCGCAAATGCTCTTTATTTGGCTTAAAATTAGACATTTTTAACACCAAAGAAAGGTATGATATCCACGTAAACGACTTTAAAAACAACTGACTTTTGTAAACAAATGACTAACAAACAAAATAGCGTTTAGAGATAAGCAAATCCTTCAATAGGCTAAGAGCGCATTCTATTGGAATTAAAACGACATTTTAAACTTGCATACCTGGTATATATATATATATATATATATTATATATATATATATATATATATATATATATATATATATATATATAATATACCGAAAATGTTATATATCTATCGAAGTAAATGCCAAGATATAATAATTGATTAGAACTTTGGTTTGTATGTCCATTTAATTTAAAACTGACCAGAAGTATTTTCTATCCTTTTTGAATTGAAAATATTGCACATTTAGTTTTATTAACATTGATTTCAATATGAACTTTCCTTATGCATATTTTTTACATTTTTTTTTCAAGCGATTATCTAAGTACCTGATCTGTATGCCAAATTAAATCACCATATTTTTCTGATTTCAAAAGTAAATTTCTTCATGAAATCAACAATCGATCATTAATTTGATTATACTATTCAAAGGCAGGTTTGAGTTTTTGAAATTTTTGCTGTTTTGTGCATTGTTTATTAGAAAAAGAGTGAGCGTTGAAGTATTACAAGAAATTTTATCTTTCCTAAATAAGTTGAAGATCATGCTGCTTTTAAGATTCTAAGTATGTAAAATTTAAAGGTTACAATGCTCTGGGCTTACAGAAAATGTAATACTAAATCCCGAAATGTGATTAAAATTTGAAAAATGTTTAGAGATATTAGATAAACAAAGTAGAGATATTACAGCTTTTATGGCAAAAAACGCGGTTCCCTCAAAAAAAAAAAAAAATTATTATCGTATATCTGCAACGGATTGGAATAGAAAGGTAAGGTCAGAGGCATTTTTTTTTTTTTCATTTTTGATCTAGTTTCACCCATTTTTTTTTTTTTACACTAAGAGGTAATCACCCTGTATATGTTTAGCTCTAATGGAATAATTCTTAATTTCACTCATAGAATAGATTCATTATTAGTTGACTGAAAAACTAACAGAATTAGTAGTGAAATGTCACACAATGGAACTGAAGCTGACTTGACAAAATGCTAATTTGAATTTGCTAGAGTGAAAATAAACAATATGGGTACTGCCGTCTGGGGGAGAGAGAAATCAATGTTTGTTTTTATCGAAATAACTCAACAACTGAGGATTAATATTCTAAAGGTCCTGTGATGAAATTAAAAGAATTTATTAAGCTACATAGCTAAACTCGAAATCTCGCATTGTTTGCTACTTTTTAACATGGAACATGCTTTACCGGTGACCTTGTTGGTCAAAAGCGATACGTTTTTTCGGAATGCGAGGGCGTTTCGCGTAGTTTGATAGTTTGATATTAGGAGAGTAGGAACAGTTAGAAGCTCAACTCTCATTATACTAAACAACACTCTTTTGACTCTGTTTCTCCTAAAACTAAATTAAAAATATTAAATTGAATTTGACCGATCATGCTCGATCCTTCTCGGTTGTTGTGAATAAAAAAATACACTGCTATGAAAATGAACAATAAATAAATAAAAAAATTCGCTTCCTTTAGCAAGCGAAAAAAATAAATAAAGAACATAACAGCACAGGTGGTCAGCAGGATTAAACTATTTAATTTGAAAATTTATCTCCTACAGAAACTGAATTACAAGTGCGCATAAAAAAAAATATAAAATGTATTGTCGGTTAGATTGGCAATTCCGCTGTATGCGTTTTATCACCTGCTATGACATTAAAAACAAAATGTGCTTTGATGCACAAGTGTAATTATATTTTGGGTTAAAATCACAAAAGTGTTTTGTCAAAACCTGATCCAAGCTAAATTTGCGTATTGGGGTTTATACATTAGACACGGAATTTCTTTTAAAACAAAACCTGAAAAACAAACCTAAATCGAACAATGCACATAACGGAAATGGCAATATCACCGACGATATGACTATTATTGACGGTCAAGGGGGCAACCCCCAAAACATGTTCCATGGTATTCTTTTTTTAGCCGGCAGGCTCAAGGGGGCCAGATTTTTTTGTTGGTATTATTACTCCGTCATGGGTACTGAGATTCAAGGTATGTAGTTTTATCTTATAAAGTACAGGGTGAGTAACTCTAAGTGTGAAAAAATTGGGCGAAACTAGACCAAAAATATAGTAAAATGCCGCAGACCTCACCTTTCTATTCCAATCCGTTACGGATTAACGATAAATCAGAGACTTTTCTGAGAAAACCACGTTTTTTGCCATAAAAAAAAAAAAAAAAAAAAAAAAAAAAAAAAAAAAAATTGACCACATTTTCGAACTAAGCAATTAATTTCCTATAAGAGCAAAGTATATGTAACTTTGAATTTTACGAACTTGTGACCTAAAAAGCAGCTTGATCTTCACCTTATTTAGAGAAGTTACAATGTCTTATATTACTTCAACGTTCACTGTTTTTCGAAAAAAATTTCCATCAAACTTTAAATCTCACAAAAACTTTCAAATTTAATCAGCTTTCGAATATGTTGAAAGTAATGATTTTTTTTTTTTTTTTTTTTTTTTTTTTCGATTTCGTGGGGAAATTTACTTTTGAAACCGAAAAAGCACGGTGTTCTCATATGGAATACAATTCATTTTTTTTCTTTTTTCTTAGAAATAATGATCAGTTAATCAGAATGGAATTCATTCTTATGAGTTCAATTATTAAACACTCCTTGATTGAGTTTGTTTAATTTAAAATCCTACTTTTATATGGGCTAATGACGATACTTGTTTTATTTTTCGTTTAATTGATTCCAAAAATAAAAAATAAAATTGATAAAATGTAACAAAAACATTGGATAATTGATTTTTTAGCCTTTGAAATAATAAATATATAATGACTGATAATAATTATTTAATGGCGTAACAATCACTTAATAATAATCATAATGAACAAAATTTTGTGGTAGCTCAGTAGGGAAACATTATACGTTTGACTCACAACCTCAGCTCGAGTACTCCTGAAGTAGTTAATTATTTATTCTATTATAACAGCCGAGAATCGATCTAAACTAGGAACTCTTGATTAGAGGCTCGGAGTATCACGGTTCCGGCCAAATCAACTCCCTCACCGACCGTTGTGGATCTCAGTACATCTTTACTGAAGTACTGAACTCAAGACGCTTCATGGATTGTCGTCTCAGAATTTTATAATGAACTATGCAATGGCAACCTAGCTACCTTAATTTTGAAAAATATAATAATGGTAAGGAACTAATAAAGGTGAAGGTAGTTAGGGTGTGCAGTTATGGACATATAATTAAAATCTAAAATATAGTCTATTGTTACAACGTTTCGGCCTACTCTGTAAGCCTTCAATAGGGCTAGGAGAAAAAAAAAAAAAAAAACAACAGAAACAACAGAAAAAAATACAGAGTGAATTTTCAGTAAGTTGATCCTAGTACTCCACCTTCTTGATACAGCTCACTGTTTACTATCTGAACAAAATCATTGAAATAAAAGTAGAAGTACTCTGATAATGAGAAATAACCGACAATCTAGATTCTTCGATAGAACATATTATACGGCCGGCGAACAAATATAGATAATATGGATTACAAAGGAGCCCTAGGAAGAAGTTTGTAAATTATTCATCTCATTAATTACCGGGCCCGGCAGCGGTTGACTGGAACAAGAGCGCTACTTAGTGACTGCGGTCGAGTGCATGAAGCACGGGGTAAAACTTCATAACTTAACAACTTTAGTATTCTCTGGCACGACCTTCTTGTTCGGTTTTCAAGTTTCTGAGGCGTAGTTAAGGATTATAGTTCTGATTTAATAATTTTATACAATAAAAATATATCACTGATGTGAAATCAACAAATAGTGATGAGTAAAACTATACACATAGTGACGTGTAAAAGTTTTATCGATTCTCGATTCTCGCTTTCGATGATACCTCTGTTAATCAATTGATGTAACATAAACGATCCATATGAGTTTTCTCAGCTAGCGATCATTAGCGGTAAAAGTCAAAAGGGGAAGACATTTCTGGTCCGATTTTTCTCACATGCGGAGTACCACAAGGAGCAGTATCATCTAATGTCCGTTTTTCCATATATAATTGAAAAATAGTTGTAACCCAATACTTAAACGGAACAGTGACGGCGTTTGCAGACGATATTGCGATCACAAGAAACAGAATAAAAATAAATAGCCGAGGAGCTCACACAATTAAACATTGATGTGGACCCAGATAAAACCTAAAGTATTTTATTTTTTTTTTAACGAAAATTCTTACCAATATCAAATTAATAATTCTGCCAACAAACTTATGAAAAACACTGTTTATTTCGGTGTTGAATTTGAGACACAAGTTGTTTGCCTATTTACCTACTTAATAAAATATTAAAAACGAGATTCAAATCCTACAGGCTATATCACTTATTAACTGTTTCAACATTATCTCTGCGTTTATAATTAATCATATATAAATGTTTGATCCGTCCAACTTTGCTGTGAGTAGACCCGTTATTTTCAAAATTAGCGAAATGTACAAACAACAATCAATCCACAATGGTATAATGTAAACATCGTTAAAGGTACCATGATTCAACGAGTCAACATCGAAGATATACAAGGAATTAAAAATTAAAAAATAACTAAGGTATGTTTAGACGATAGAAAAAAAAAAATTACTTACCTTAAAAAAATATTTCACAACCTCTGTACAGTCAAACCAACCCCCCAAAAAAAATAAAGCTAAGGGGAAGTTTTTAATGTTTAATGTTTTTATTGCCATATTTCCAAATTTTGTATGGGTAGGCTGAGTAATATGTCCCAACTTTTTCCGTGTCAGTGACAAAAGAGCGATTATTTTCTAGATCAGGGCCAACTATCTCATCCACAAGGAACAAATTAAGTGGAAATATCAGGCCGTTTCAAAATTCCTGTCGTTTTACACGATTTTTTGGTCAGTACCATCTATTAAACATTAAATAGAAGGTACTGACTATTAATGTTATTTAAGGATTTTAGAAGTAAAGTTTTATTTTTGAGTATTATCAAGATACTTTGTACCATATAGGATTAAGATACTGTTGTAGAATTAGATGATAAGACTTTAGACTGGGTAGGATTAAGGTATTTATGTATCTGCTTCGGCCTATGACCATGAGGGAATTAGTCACTGGACTCCTTACCAATACGGTATTGGTATTAAGTGCCCAAAATTAAAGTTTATGAAAAATGATCTTAAACTGGAGGGGGGAAGTCAAGGTCCGAAGCAGCCTAGTATTAGGCTTAATCCTAGTGCCAGACACAACAAACAATGGAAATGTATAAATACAGTAGCTTCAGAGCAATAAAGCCAGTTGATTTCCAACAGTCTATGAGTGTGTTACTTTCTCCTTTTTATTCTTTTTTTTTTAGTTTCTTTTTGAGACTGAACTTAAGTTACATACATGTATATTTCTTTATCATTAGGAAGAAGAATATATCTATGATAATTATATAAACAGATATAAAAAAAAAACTATTGCCAACTTCGATCGGATCCTAGGAATCGACTTTGGGCTATTGATTAGTTTTTCTAGAAACATTTGGCATCGAAACATTTCTAATTATAAATATTTATTCCGAATTAAATAAATTTGTGGATTCGAAGGCTCCATGCCGATACCACTAATCTCCGTCCCACACACCTCAATCCATTCCACCTCATCAAGACCCATATCCCCAAGATCTGACCAATTACAATCCATTTACGTCTATATATTGTATAATTGGATGTAATTGATCGAAATAACACGTGTTAAGTTTTAGGACGTCTGATTTTTTGTTTATTGCGCGATTTATTTTATTTTCTCTGGTTATCATTTCTTTAATATTTTGTTTGAACTTATTTTAGTTCATAATATTTTCTTTAAACTTATTTAAACTGATATTTTATTATTATATATTATTTTAGTCAGCGTGGTTTAAGCTGTTAGGTGTGGTTTATTAGATGTTTTAGTAATAGAGGAGCAGGTATATTTACGTTGATAAAAACATCGTTTCAAGTAGTATTCGTTGTTACCGATAAATAGTAATAGGTTTTTTTTTTCGAATAATAGGTCTTTTGCTACAATTAAAAGTATCCACTTTATAATGGCTGGTTGTGCCTCATAAGGGTCTCCAGATCTCGAAGTAGATCCAAGGCTGAAATAACATAGAATTAATTTTCTGCATCCAGTCAGTTCGAATTTACCCATTGATCTACTGAGCCTCAAATTTTTAGTCAGCAGATCACAATAAGACTGTTCACAATACAGCACTTTTGTAAGGAGACTGTAGAGGAATGTACTAATAGTTCTAGGTAGTCATGGTGAAATATGACACAAACACAAAAATTGTGTTTCTTCTGAATTTTATTTCTCACAGTCGAAAAAATAGGTACTTAATAAGGGAAAATAAAAGAAATGGAAGGGCACCAAAGAATTGAGCTGTTAAGCGTACCGACACGATGTCATCCCTTACCTCTGGTATTCAAGTAGTAGGATATATCTTAAATAATAGTGTCTAATAATTAGCGTATGATATATTAAATGGAAGGAAAACACAATGTTTACCTTAGGAAATATCTTCTAGCTGAACCATCAAGGCGGATGTTTTTGAATAGAGAGTATTTATGAAAATATATGCCCCTGTCAAACAGAATGGGATATAGTGGACGGGACATAATAGTGAGCTTTATGAAACGTTCAGCGAACGACGCTGCTGTCCTAAGTTATACAGGTGGTGAATAGTTCAAGATATGATAGTTCAAGGAAATATCGATCGGGACAGGATAGTGAAAATACACGATATTAAAATATCATGAAGAATTTGAAATAAAGAAAACGGTGAAGAATGATACAGGAAAACTTTCATTCAATAGAACATGAAGTTACGCTAAATAAAATAAGAGCAATTTTTTTTATACTAATTAACGCGGGTGATCTAGATATACAAAACTTCTTAGTCAGCAGAAGTATCAATAATACAAAAAACAAAATCAAAATAATTTTCTTTTTTAGATTTTATTCTTTTTTTATTTCCTCATGAAAAGCAATTAACTATCATCAATAAATATTTGTATTCATAATTAAATCCCTACAATCATAGGAATTACATAATTTATTGGATTTATTCAAGTATTAACTGAAGTAAACAATTGTATCAGGAAAAGCAGACCCATAAGCCGATGATAACGGTATATTGAAATATGAAGTTACAGTTGCAATAGTAGAGTAGGAGAGGGGAACTGGAACGGAACGATATGAACATAGGCCATAGATCAGGCTGGAGCAGACTCAGCTGTTTCCCGAGGCACTTGCTGCCCGTTGGCTACAAAAACTGCATTATGGCTATCCATATCTCTGCAAAATTTATTTCCAGCATTCAATTTGCAGTTTGCGAAACATATTTCACTTATCATCCAATAATGACTGTCTAGATTTTTGTCATAGAACTACTTAGTTCCTCGTAACGTTACGTGGGTCTTTCCAAATCTCATTTAAAATATCGTTATGTATTGTTTAAAAGTTTATTGTTGATGCTATTAAGTTTATCGCGATAATAACCTATATTAAAAGTCCCAGAATACTAGTCATTCATTACTGGAGTCTTGAGACATTATCTTTCACACAGATTTTAACAGATACAGGCAATGAGTTTATATTTTTTATCCTACTGTTTGTTATCATGTTTACTACCGTTAACAAAATACAAATACATCGTATACATGTGGTTACAACGTTCATAATAACATGTCAATTGCTTGTAAAGAAACTACCCACTGGTAGCAATTCTATAAAAGGTCTGTATAGGAAGGTCCCGAGGCCATCTTCTTTTAAGAAACGTTAGAAGCTTGTTAAGAATACAATAAGATGCAAGTTGAGAGAATAGTAGTTTTAAATGGTTATCACCTTACTATGAAAGTATGGGTATTTGGTTTGGGCTAAATCAGCAACATATGGAACATTGAGGTCTTAATGGATAAGTTAATTTGTGAAATAAGAGATTTTGTATTGCAAGGATTGGATACGAGATGAATTAGATAGTTTAGTGGAGCCCCATATTCCAACTTCGTATATCCAAATAGGTCTAATTATTGTCATGTAAACGAGTCTTTTGCAATCAATTGGCATTTTAGAGCGTTTTTCTAGTAATTGTTGAAGAAGAAAAAAATTACGAGCAGTTTCTTGCCGTTTAATCTTGTATCTGGATTTCATTTGAATTTGTTAAGTTAGGGTCCTAGGTAGCATATAGATTTGTATGTAACAAATTTATTTCACAAGTCCTGAAGCGTATTCTTCTATGCATACTTAGACAGTGCTTAACAATTTTATTTCCTTTCTGGTTGTCTATCAATTCTATTAATCTGAATTTAACAAGTTTAGTTCATTTATAGTTATAAAAAAAATATATATATATATTTTTTTTTCATTATTAAATGAAGGGTTATGAATAATACATGATGTCGAAAAACCAAACTCAACCTGGAGAACTACTTAGATATATGTATAAATATAGATTACATTCATATATTTACCAAGACCATTATAATAAACCAGCATTCCCCGTCGCTGCTTCCTTCCCTCTCATAAGTAATAAACACAATTTTAACTATTAATAGTATAAATATTAATATATTTATTTTTCGAAAAAATCTTCTATTGTAGAAATCCTGAACTCCCTTACAACACAGATCCGTAATCTGTTGAAAATATGGAAAACGGATATATGGGAAGAAAAACTTAGAGCTACTCACGGTGACTATCGAAAATTTTGGAAAATTCTGAAAAATAAACCAAGGACTAGTAAGTTGGTAAGATTACACGAAGACGACATCCTACTAACAGCAGAGCAACAGGCCGAAAAGTTAGCAAAATATTTCGATGAAGATATCACTAGGCGAACTGGAGATTTGAATTCATTGCCAACAGCAGATACAGAGGATAATTACATGTACATATCACCTAAAAAGCTAAAAGCGATAATTCGTCGAACAAATGGAAACCGAGCACCTGGATGCGATGGCATACAAACAGTACTACTGAAAAAACTTCCCAGAAGGGGAATAGCCCGTTTAGTAAACCTTTTTAATACCTGCATCAGACTGAAATATTTCCCTAAAGCATGGAAATGTGCCTCGTTATTCCCATTACTTAAACCGGGAAAAAATGGAAACGAACCTGCTCACTACCGACCAATAAGTTTGCTTCCCCATATAACAAAAATATTCGAGAAAATTATCCTAGAATATTTGAAGAAATTTTGCAGGGATAAAGAAATAATACCACCAGAACAAGCAGGATTTCAGACACACCTATCCACTGAACACCCTTTGGTGAAATTGCAAAATGAAGTATCTCAAAATTTCAATAGAAACACGGCCACTGCATTAATATCAATAGATTGTTCAAAGGCATTTGATGCTCTCTCGCACGGCATATTATGTCAACAGATAATAGACAATGAATGCCCAGAGCAACTATTTTCGCTTATTAAATCGTTTCTTAGCCAACGATATATAGTGGTAAAAGTTGGAGAAGCCTCTTCAAAAGAAGTACCTCTTACTTGTGGTGTCCCACAAGGAGCGGTTTTGTCACCGATCCTTTTTTCTATATATACAGCAAACATTGTTGGAGCTAAATACCACAAATCCAGTGTAACCGCTTTTGCTGATGACCTAGCTATCACAAGCAGTAGCCTCAATGCCACAAGGGCCCTCAGTCAAGCCGAAGTAGCATGTCAAAAGATTGTTGACGGCTTAAGAAAACTTCATATTGACGTGAATGTTAATAAAACTAAATGTACGATATTTTCATTTCAAATAGGAAAGAAAAAACTCCCAGTTAATTTTAAATTAAACAGACATACAAACAAAATTTCTAATAAATTATTATATTTAGGCATTTACTTTGACAGACATATGACGTTTTCTACCCATTTTGAAAAGCAACTTAAAACTGTACGGACAAAATCATACAAACTTTATCACCTATTGCTAGGTGTCTTTCAGCTATAGTCTTTCACTACGGCTCAAGCTAATAATTTATAAATGCGTTTTGAGGCCGGCATTACTCTATGGAGCACCGATGTTCCTTCATCTGTCAAAGACAATGACAAAACGGTTAGAATCATTTCAAAAGGGAATTATTAGAAAAATAGTAAAGGGAACGGCATTCGAAAAGAAAAAGTCAAAATTAATAACTAAAGAACTTCAATTACTGACAATAAAAGAAATTATAGATCTAAAACATTTAAATTTTCAATCAAAATTACCACTGTCCGGGAATAACTTGTTCAATAAACTTATAGAAAGTCCAGCTCCCCAACGTTGGCAGAAATATATTACAATGCGTGAATAAATTTAAGTTTTAATTTTAGTTTAAGTTGTTAGGTTAGGCCGGCTCAAATAAAAGATGAACCCCTATCATCTAATAATAAATAAATTAAATCAAAAATTTTCAAACCTATATTTATCACTTATAAATTCCTTAAAATGTAATCTAGTTACAGTACAAGGAGAAAAATAAATAAATAAAATATTAAGCATAACAGAACTAATAAAAATAAGGGGCTTTAAAAAAAAAAAAAAAAAAAAAAAAAAAAAAAAAAAAAAAAAAAAAAAAAAAAAAAAAAAAAAAAAAAAAAAAAAAAAAAAAAAAAAAAATATATATATATATATATATATATATATATATATATATATATATATATTTATTTTTCGAAAAAATGTTCTACTGTAGAAATCATGCTTTGTCTTCCGATATTACAAAAATGGTTTGACTGTTAGAAGTTCCAGTTCTGAAAAGCCCTACATATAATTGACAGTATGAGAAACTTTAAAGACAGTCCGAGGATCCACTTTAACGTTTTCACAAGTCGAGCCATACTATTTGTTGATTGTAATAGAAAATGAAAATTTAATTGGAAATTTTAATAATTTGAATTGGAAGATTAGTAGGAATCATTGGAAGTCTAGGATTAAATGCGATTTCTCTAGTCGCTATTCCAATGAGAGTTATAGTTTGAATGATATTTCCAGTTATAGCTATAATATTACACCTGGTTCTATTAAACAGCTTAGGCTGTTGAAGATCATTTAAAAAACATAATCGGACCATAAATTTTTATTGTAATGTAACCATGATTTGGTAATCCAGATGGACTAAGAATATTGACTAAATTGTTAGCGATATGGAGACTAAATTGACCAATATGATTTTCTCACTCTACTTGTCACATCACATATTTGTCTCTTTTTAGAGACTATTTAATTGAAAATAAGTAAATTTTGTTAACAATTTCAAGCTCTATATTACACTATAGCATTGTAACTTCTCTTGCAGAATGGCGCTCGCCACCTATCGGTCAATTTTCAAACTTCGCTGGAATCTCCATATGTATCGCATTTTTAATGACATTTTAATTGAAAATCAGTAAATTTTAATGTAATTAAAATTTGGTTTAGTTTGGTTCAGTAGTTTTCGTAGTTAGTGACCACAAACGAAAAATGGCTCATCCTTTTATACAATAGTATGGATAAATAAATTGTATGTTGTAAGTAATATCAATAAATTTATATATATATAAATAAATAAACGTTAAAAGATTATATAATACATTATAGCTCTAACAATAAGTGTACCAGAATTGAAACGAGCAGTTCTTTAAAAGCGATTATTCTAAAGCAGGACGTTACTTAAAACAATGGAATAAAAAAAAGTATTCCAAAGAACTTAATGATTCTCCAGTGAGGGAAGTTTGCCACTGGGGATTAGGGAAAAGTTCCTCGAGTTATCCACCTCACTGAAAGAACCAGGCGACTGTTTAACAAGGAAGGGGGAAAAGATCTTTAGGATTAAGAAGTTGTAATTGAAACAAATTTTCAAAGTTCTTTTTTTCTTTTGCATTTGTCTTAAAGAAGAAGGATGTTCCCATCATTCAAGGACAGCATGAAATCTATTCTTCTAAACTGAATCACAATTCAAGGCAATCGCTTTTTTTTTTTTTCTTCGATATTTGATATTTAAAGAATATGAAGAATTTTTTGTATGAATCCGTTTCAATTCAACTCAAACTTTTGGTTTTTTGTTTCAGATTTTTACAGAAAAAAATTCACAAAAATGCTTTCAATCGAAACGTTTGTTATTTAAAAAATTAAATTTTATTGAATTGTGCCTTTAGATGCATCCCTAAAAGTTCAATTTGGTCAAGGCGTTTAGCAACAAACGATTGTCAGAAATCGACGAATTTCGCTTACTTTCTCAAAAACTTAGTTTTGGTCATGTTTAAGAGTCTAAAACACAAAAACTGCTAATCCAATAAAAGAATATTATATATCAAATGTTGACTAGTCGTGTGATTTGAACAGCACTGATAGAGCTAGAGCGTGTTAAAATGTTACATTTTTGAGGATTAAATAAACTTTGCACCAAAAAGTATAGACTCCCAGCCAAAAGACATATCTATACCAAAATATTTGACAAATCATCAAATTAAAGTAAAAATTTGGTGAAAACTAACAGAAACTTTCTACCCTCGAATCAAGTATACATATTTACGTAACTTCCTTTAATACAGGTTATTAGGTCGGCAAAGCGGGCCTATTTTAAACCGTAATGATAAACCCCTCCAGTTAGAGAACTTCAAAGGCGAAGAGAGTTGCGGCTGACTAAATAGGGAAAACTAAATTTCTTGCTGAGTTCTGATGAAATTTCACGCCAGAATTAGCCTCCTCAAGTTCAGGCTCCCGGCGCCTATTCCTGAGTGCCCTTCCTCCGATGTCCTCCTCTAGCCTAGGAGTTCTAGCCGCTTCCTTTGATCGCCTCTGGTTGAGCCTTGTTATTAATGATATGATTAATTAACTAACTTCTTAGTGGTCCTTCCTTCTATAATTTCATCAAGCACTAAACGTGTTATTAGTAGTGTAAGTTATGGCAGATTGTTGAATATCACAAAAAAACACAACTTAAAACACACAAATTGAATAAAAAAATAATACTAATAATTTTGTATTAAAGAATCTCACTCTCTCTTTCTCCCTCTCCCTCCCTCTCATCCACTCCCCCCCCCCCCTTACACACTCTCTCTCTCTTATATATTTTTTGTCTAAAAGATAGGGCCACAGGCCCTAAGGCAATATAACAATCTATCTCTCTCTTCCTCCCTCTCTTTCTCTCCCTCTCTTTCTCTCCCTCCTTCTCCCACTCTCTCTCCCAGTCATAGCTAGTTTTTGCAGGATTTAGTGGCGGAAATTATATAGCATGCTTCCAGGTTATTGGGAAATATCTGAGTCGTAAACAGGAGTTGTACAAATTTACAAAATGCATTATTCCTTTTCTGGGTTATCATTACTTCGACATGCTATCTTAGTAGACAAAACCATGTTGCGGCCCTTTCTGACCTACTCCTGTCCTGTCTGGTACAACACTTCAAAATGGCGACACCATGAGCTTCTCCACGTCACATCTGGAGCTCTGGAGTATAAACTAGGAACCTCCATATTAGGAAGATTAAAGCCTAGGGCTTACCAAGATTTACTTGGATTATAACATTTTATTTTCTTCAAACAGTTCGTGGATAACATTTATTGTTGAACCGAAATTTAAATAAAATAGTAGTAGTCGGTAGTTGCTTCAATTGTGTCCTACGAAGGATTGTTTCTAGTGGTTTGGAAGAAACAAATATATAATTATTTTGTTTTTCGTTAGTTGGTAGTGGACTTACAATCCTCGTCTCATTTTTAATTTCATGATTATAATACGACGCTAAATTATTTGACTATTTACAGCTTAAAAGTTAGTTCCCTTTATGAAGTATATTAGGAGTTGTTCCTCTAATGGGTTTTTTCAACAGTTTTACAAATTCTAGATGATCGCCATGTGCTCTTAGTTTATCCTCTTAAATACTGGTTTTCTTTGCACTTATAAGATGTCGAATCCGCTAAAAAATGAAGGAGTTCAAAACTGTTATGAAATCTCGGTCTTTCGTGGGATAACATCTATTCTTCCAGGTGTTTTGTAATGACATTAGTTGTCGTTTCCAACAAGTGATTAACCAACTGACAATTCTTAATTTTAACACAGATAGGTTAAAAACCAAACTTAGAGAAATTGAAACCTGCTATAGCTGTCATAATAGACACGATAATAAAACAGTACAATTTTGCCATATGTGGTTATGCGTCAGTTCAATATAATTCTACCGATGCGTTTGGAGGTGTTCTCTCTGCTATTCGTCGCGACATTGCATGGAGATCCTTATGGTCACACATTCATGCAAAGGGGTAAATTCTTGACTGTCGATCTTCTTCTAACTAGAGAAACACACACACTTAAAGATGTACGGGGCTGGATTTAATAACTTCCGATCATAAGCCAGTCCTCTACGATATCCTGACATGAGGATACATACAAAAAAATCATTTCTTTTAAGTACGATTATAAAATGCCGACTGGGAACTATACCAGTCCCAAATACATCAACAAATGTAAATTCTGCAAATACTGCCATTCCGAAATTCTCTCCTATGCCTCCTTTAATCCGCGTGCAACCAAAGCATATACATTTTGATGTAATGATAATTTTTCAATATAGAATCTAACTTAATAACAAACAAACTTATCTTAATATTTTTGTTAAAGGCTTTGAAGTGCTGGCCTACTGCGTTTCGCAGCAAATATTCTTATCAATTTAAGAATGTATAAGTTTGATATATAGGATTCTAAATACTATCCATAAACTCCTTATTTTATATATAATCACCTGACCAACGACCGTTCTCCACCTCATCCTCTCTTACCCATCATCCCTATACAGAACGCTTCTCTATATCTCGATCCTTTCAGACAAGATCCCAAAATCCCTAAGTTCAACCTTCACTAACTTACGCCTAAGCTCCAAGTCCCGAAATAAGCTTTTCACTATCTACTACAAACTTAAGGACCTCGCCTTACTCCAAATTCGTTCAAGTATACTCTACCTTTTTCCTTCCTTCACTCCAATCCCTAGTTCATTTATTAGAGGGAGCAATACTCACGTTAAAGCAAAAACCTTTCAGGTTAACCTCTATTACTTCCATCGACTATTCTGCCTAAAACATTAAATGCTACGCACGATGTCAAAAAACTTCTATCATTGTATCTATTATTTATTTTTGTATACTTTATTGATATTTACAACTGTATGCAATAAGTAAATGTGAGGTGAAATTGTTACAATGACATTTCATTAGCATATTGAGAACTACCCAGTAGTAGGACAATAAATGTTCTACATTAGAAAGAAAAAATGACATTTCACCTTTGTAATATATTGTAGTTTTAATTTAAAAATATTTTAAATCCATACACTTCATATATTTATCAACTATATTCTTCATCTGTCAACTGTTGTACATAAATTATGTATTACGTATATAATACATAAATTATATAAAATGCCCCCCGCATCAACTGTATCCACTTGTATTCTATCATATCTTTTTTAACTTTATAAAAACAAAATATTTAATTAATTTTTTTTTTAATTTATTGTTTCTATTTTTGTACTGTTTTCTCTTCTTTTCTTTTTAAAAAAATTTTTTTTTTTTTTTTTTTTGTCGTATCTTTTTGTTATTCCTCTAGTCCTGATGAAGTTTTACAGTGTAGGCCGAAATGTCGGCGCAATAAATTAAAATTGATATTTTATATTTTGTTTCCTTGACTTCACACCCTAACTACCTACATATTTATTTGTTCCCTAGTCAATAAATACATCATCAAAAATATTTGAATTCACAGTTGCAATAGTAGAGCAGTATGAGGTCACTGGAACATAGGTAGATCAGACTATAGTAGACTCAGCTGTTCTCGAGCTATGTACTGTTGCTGCACATTTTCACGAGCTGTGTTAAAAAATAAGAAAACTGAAGTTCAAAAAACATTAATTCAGGGGTAATATAAAAATAAAAACCTAAAAACAAAAATAAAAGATCACATTTCCAATGTAAATACAAAGGATCAAAAATAAGGGTTAACTTGTATGAATACAGATACAAAGAATAAAACTTGTTCGGCTTGTAAACATTAACCATCTTATTACCTGTTGCAATCTCATTCTCTAGTGATTTGTTCATTGATTAATTTAGACAGACAAATGTGTAAGTTCTATTCTTTAAGATTATACAAACAAATTTCAACAATTTTTCAATTTTGGAATTGATTTAAAATAAAATATGGTTCTTTCATACTCCATAGGGGAAGGTGCTGTACCTGTGGGCAATTTTCACTTATAAATTTTTCTAATTTTCGGTGCTTTATTTATCTGAGTGGTTATTGTACCATTAGATAAGAAATTTAAGGGGCTATCGAACCCTGGTGCCTTTATTTTGAAAAATAATTTTATTTTTACAGAGAATAATGTTTTGTTACTCACTGATTAGTGTCCATAGGTACCTTCCCCTTTGTACCTGTGGACACTAGTGGTTGTACCAATGGACATTCATTTCTTCATAGGTTTATAGTGATAATTGAAATGATATTTAGAGATACACATCAGCAATAATGTTTTGTAAAATTGTCTAAACGAAATAGAATATTTAAACAAAAAAGTAAACTTGATTATTAAACTAGAAGGCCGACTAGAAAGGTGACAACAATAAATTTAGCGTATGAAAGTAAATAGAAACTTAAATTATATTTAAACCTTTTAACAAAAATAAATCTTTTATGTACCTATAATTATTATTAACGAGTGTCACAGACTTTTTTTATGGAAAAAATCGAATCATTAGAGATTGTGTCCATGAAAAGATGTAGGAAAATATAATTTTTTACATGAGCTCCCAGTGCCAGTTATAAAAGATAGCGGTGGTAATTTTCATTTGATATGTCCTATTTCAATTATATAATCAGTTGAGCGATGTCAGGAAGAATAAATTTTGGGGTTCTATCATTTGATGAAATTTTCTTCAAGTAGGAAATGTCGAACGTGAACGAGTCTGCTTTTTCTTTGATCAAAGCTTTACAACACAAAACATAGCTACCAACATATATTTCTTCATCTTCAATTTCTTTACCTTGTTCATAATCATTCATCAATTCATCCAAAAAATTACAATCTTCGCTTGATGGATCAGCCAAGATCACATTTGTGAAATCACTAACTTCACTAGTTGAATAGTTTAAATAAATAGTGAGTGGCGAGTTTTCTCCTGTTAAAAAAAAAAAAAGTTATACGAATAGTAGGTATCCAAATTTAGGCATTTTATACCACGCGGAATGCCTACAAACATTTCCACAATATTTGTAATTGAAATATTGAATTAATAAACAAAAAGAAAAATCTGTTGTACCTGTGGAAACTTTAACTATCTGTCCACAGGTTCAGCTGGCAATGTTGTCCACAGGTTTAACTGAACGCCATGTTGTGCGGAAAGCTCTGTTTCACAAAACCCGTAGGTGATAAATGATATGAAAACATATGAAGTAATGATATATTTATCGGACAACCCAATGAAATATTTCCGCCTAGAAAATTTTTAAGTATAGGTCTTAAACAATTTAAAATTACTAGTTGGATTGGTCAGGATTTGGAAGAAAAAAACTTTAAAATAATAATTTCTACTAAACTGTTGATCTGACCATCTTGAAACACGTGTAACTGCAGGGAAATGCTTGTAGCACTACCAATCTAACAATGTCAATTCTCTCTCATAATTACAAATGTCTACTGGTACAACTGTACAACTTTAGGTACAGCACCTTCCCCTACATAGTGCGTCTATTCCTATTTATTTTAATACCAAGTTTATTCTTAAGATTCCTGCGCTAAAAACCACCCTTAAGAAACGACAGCTCAAATCTTTCTGCATGAGCAATAACTGAAATCCTAGGTAAATTATGGAAACTATCCTCTGGCAAGAGGCCAGAAAACTAAATAAACTGAGTTTTGTACGACGAAAAACTAAACAAACTGCGATATCCAATGACCGTGAAGCTATTCGTGACACAAGGTGACAGATAAAGAACAGAAAAAGTTTGAATGGAAAATCGATAAGCTTAAAGATCGTCTGGTCAACTGAATGCATATCTCTCGCAATGTCGTCTAGTTAGTTCAGGATGATCTAACACCTGGGCAGTATATTTTGACATATTGCACAAGTTAAAGTTAAATATTTCGCAAAAAATAATAACCTATATTCATTATTAGAAGGCATAATTATATTTCAAATACTATTATCAACATGCTTAGCATATAACATATTCCCATTTCTAATTTTCATTTGACGTACGCATGATGATATAGTAGAGAAGAATCATTGCGATTAAAATTAATGCAATTTATAAATTAATTGCTACTTCTATTGTAGTTTTATTTGTAAACTAGTTTCTAGCTACCTCAAGTGAGAACAATGTATTTAATTTCTTGTTCTACGTTTAGATAAAAAAAAAAAAAATATATATATGTGTGTGTGTGTGTGTGTGTGTGTGTGTGTGTGTAAAGAAAACCACTTCATTCATATACGAGTGCTTTTCTTAAGTAACCCACGATGCAATACTACCACCTTTACCCAGAATGCCAATTAGAAGTCACAATGAACAGCTGTGAATAATAAGAATGAATTGTCAATATATATATATATATATATATATATATATATATATATATATATATATATATATATATATATATATATATATATATATCTGGATAGATTTCTTGACTGTTGCTGTTAGATGTTTAGTACGGTTCTTGAGGTTCAGTCAATAAATAAAAACAACTATTTTGGCAAAATATACTTGTATCAATCCAAATTGTTTATACCATTAATTATTTATATATATTTTAGTCAAATTTCCTATTTCATTGTTATCTTTATTAAAAATCTAATTTAATTTCTTATCAATCATCAGATTTATTTGTTTTTTCCTATGATTTACAAACAAAAATTATAAATTGTTTTAGTCTTGAAAGGTTGTTTTCTCTTATTCAGTCTTTTTTTTTTTTTTTTTTTTTTTTTTTTTTTTTTTTTTTTTTTTTTTTTTTTTTTTTTTTTTTTTTTTTTTTTTTTTTTTTTTTTTTTTCTGTATTCTCTAATGATTTTATACACACCTCATTATGATCCAGCTTGAATGTAATAGACTTTAGTAGACAAGTACAGTAAGCTCCTTTCTTTAACATATAACCTTATCACATTTTTCTCAGTCCTCTATGTTTCTAGTAATTTTTTCTCTAAATTCGTTACCTTAGTTAATACAGTATTTACAGTTCGAACGCTAGTAATGTTTGAGTAAGAAGCTTATACGCCCATAACGTGTAAAAGCTCTTTCCGAACTTTTTAAAAAGCAATGGTTTTATTTTGACCTCTTGTGTTGTATATGAGTGAATATATGTATTAATGTATTTATGAGTTATTATATTTACTCGAAATCGAAAATAGATTTTAATAACTTTGACACTATAAGTTTAACTAATGAACAAGTGTGCGAATATATTCATATTCATCATAAATTACAAAAGTCATACCAGGGGTTAAAACCGTTAAATTAAATGTAGAAGAAAAGCCTAGAAAACATATTTCAATATTTCATTTGTTTGGGTTTAATGACCTTATATACTAGGAGGATGTGTTATCATACTAGTTACCAACCACTTATATCCAGGGTGGCAAGGTTAAGGTTCATTTCGTGGGTCCACAAAAAAATGAATTTCAACCCATCCAGTTGGAATTCAAACCATTGAAAATTTAAATATTCCTTTTTCAGGGTGCAATGTTTTATACATAAAAAATAATTATGCATTAAAAAAACAATTATTTATTAAGTATTAAGTAACTTATGGTGAATACAATTTTTCGTTCGTTCTACATTTTCATTGTACGCTTGTTATAAAATATTTAGAATCCAACTTCCTCACTTGTAACCTATGCTTTTCTATTTGATTTTTAACAAAATTTATTGAATATTGAATTATCCAGAACTTCATTTTAATATTAACTATTCTTTAGAACGATATATATTCAGAATCATTGTTTGTACTTGAAGCAGTTTTTATTACAACTGCGGAAGTAGAGATTTAAGATTAGTTGCTTAGAACATTCCTCATACTTCCTGTTCCATTCCTGACAAATTTTATTGGTTGAAGATAGATTGACGTAGGAATAGTTTGGTTTAGTTTAGATCCCTTTGGTATCCTTCTCAGCTATGTATCTCCATTAAGGATTCTAGCAATTTGTACTCAGTGTTGAGGGAAAGCTATTTAATTAATAATATTAATTAATTTTTATTTCATAAATGTTCATTCAACAGTGTTGAATATTTTATTTGCTTGTTTGTTTAGCTAGTAAAACATAAGCAAATGATGGAGTATTTTACTAACAATAGTTTTGAAGTAATCCATTTCACGATCCATAATCTTGAAGAGTTTGGATTGTGTGAACCGGAATATTCTAATCTTTGTAACTCTAGTTTTGTCCTTCTGAAAGATTTATTTGGTATGTTAGAAACGTTCGATTTAGATTATATATTTGTTTGGATATTTTATGGATTACACTGGTCAACAAAAACAAAAAAAAATGTTTGTTTCCTGTGACTTTTTTGTTGTTTCTAACTCAATTTGACACATATTTTGTAAATATGACAACAATGCTTCCCTAACAGCTTTTGTTTTTATGTTATAGCTTACCAATCTTATTTATTATTTTTCCTTATATTTTAAATTTTTGTTGGACAGTAAAACATATTCTGTTTCTTTTTTTCGATATGCATTCGTCCAGGTGGTGTGTTTTTAATCCAGATTGTTTTCGCTATATTTGTCGTGAATATATATTTGAAAAATATCGAAAACCGATATAAGACATTGTAAAAACTGCATATCATCATTACTTCAAAATAGATTTGTACAATCAGGACAAGCCATGGGTTCCTCATATTCTTTGCCAAAAATGTGTTGTGTGTCTACGGTTATGGTCCAGCTGGAAAAGAGATGCAGTGAAGTTCGTAACTCCCATGATTTAGCGAGAACCTCAAAACCGTCGTGACGTCTGCTACTTTTGCGTTGTGAAAATAAACGGAATTAAACGTGGAAATCGAAGTAAGTGGTCATATCCTAAATTATCTTTTGCTCAACGATCTCAATTAAAATCGCAAGAGGTACAACTCAGCACATCTAACTCCTCTGATGATCCAAATCTCTGTGAACGCGAACAAAATATATCAAGTGATGACTCTGATCCAAATTACAAATGTAGCCTTTCAGAACCTCAACCATTTAATCAGAAATAACTAAATGTCTTAGTGCTGGATCTGAACTTACCGAAAGAATCTTCAGATTTTTTTGCACCTCGTTTAAAAGAAAAACATTTGCTTAATCCCGGAACCAACATTACTTTTTATCGTGCCCGAGAAAAGAATCTGCTACCGTATTTTTCTCAAGAGAAAGATTTAGCCTTTTGTAGCGATGTTGGTGGTATTTGCAACAGATAGGTTTAATAAACTACAAGCATAAGGATTGGTGTATTTTTATGGACAGTAGTGAAATAAGTTAAAAGTGTGTTTCGCTGCACAGCAGTAACAAGTATGGATATAGCCTACCCATTCCGCCATTCCGGTATACCCGGAAATGAGGAGGTGGATGGAGCAGCAAGCTAAGCCCACCAATTAGAAACCATTTCACCCACTTTCTTGTCCGCGACAGAGATATGGATAAAGGTGGAGTACCTCGTCAGCCCTGTAAGGCCTTGGGCGATAGTGAACAGTACTTTTCTAGTACTATAGAATTTATAAAGAAAATTACTGGCTTATATAATTGTATTTAATGTTCGTTACTTTATTCATTACTTTTTTTTCTCTTTATTTCTCTTTTATTATTTTTATTTTTTATTATTATTATTTTTTTTAAATTTTATTTATGATTGAAAATTAATATAATTTTATTAGACATTTATTATTGTTATTGTCATTGTTGCAATGCAGGTTGTATAGTAAAGTTTGGGTATATGGGCAATAATAACCATAGCAGTTTTTTACACTTAAAAACAAACAACAACAAGTACGGATTCGTACCTATTGCCCACTGGACGACTTTGAAAGAATAATACACAAATATTTGACGCAAAGGATCTACCTAAAGTCGTTTATTAAAGGAAATCCTATAAAAGATCATTTGATAATAATGTTTAATAAAATTTTGTTAACATTATGCATTAATTTCCTTAATTTTTTAGTCAAAACAGTAAAACTTTATATTTCACAAAATAAAGCTGTTAACAATCTCCCAGTATTTTTTTCATAGTCAGGGCCTTTGAAATACCCAATAACAATAAAAAAAAAATGAAGGAAACAAAAATTGTATTGACCCGTGTTATTGTTGTTATTTCTCTGTTTTATTAAGCATTATAAACGTATTTTTTATTTTTAAGAAGTCCGGACTGCAAAAAATACGCATACATATGATGCAGCAGTGGAGCACCGTGGAGGAGTTTGGGTCTAATGATGGACTTATAAATCTGAAGTTTCAGCCTGGGGGATATCTGGGGAGAGGTAAGGAGGTGATGGAGGCGGTATGTCCGCGCCCATGCCAGCTCGATTCTGCTTCTGACATGCGTCGAAAAGGTGAGGTGCCTGTCGAGACTGATGCCAAGGTATACGATGGAGCTGGAGATGGTCTGCTCGATGCCATCCACTGTAAAACTCTTCGGCAGTTTTTGAGATTTACCGCGCTTACTGAAGGACATCACTATGGCGTCAGTCTTTCTAGAGTTCACCTTAATGCCGCATGTCTTCAGCGCCTCATTAAAATCACGAAATAACCTTGGTACATTACTAACCACACACATCACTCAAGATTTACGAGAACCCACAGTAAACGAACTTATACATAACCTCTATAGACGATTTCACGACTTCATGGGCATAACAACATACTCAAAAATAACATGGTCATAACTGATATATCTGGAAATACTTACAGAAGGCTGAAAAAAAGATGGATGAAAGATATGCTCAGATAAAACCTTTTTTTTTTTTTTTTTTTTTTTTTTTTTTTTTTTTTTTTTTTTTTTTTTTAAAATGAATTAATAACATTTTACAAATATTTAAAATGGTTATTATTTACATTTGAAAAGTGTTCCCTCATGCATGTTACAGAAGTATAAATTACATATTATTTTTCACGTACTTTTGTTTTGTTATTTTAATTGTCTTTTGTTTAAATTGTTAGTTATTTATTACTTAGGAAATGATCATAAATTATTATTAATTATCAAAAGTTACTAACAACGTGTTTGGGATACGAATGGAATTTACTTCAGTTATAGTTGGTCCTGGTGGGAAGTTTACTTTGCAAGTCATTGCTATGTTGTAATCATTATTTTTATATTTACTAGGGTACATTCTTATTATATAAATAGATGATAAAAGAAAAATATCAACCCCTTATAGAAAAATGTATTACATTAAAAAAAAAAAGGATACAGAACATCGTTTATTAATTTTTCTTATAAGACAGTGATAGTAGGAGAATAGAATTGGGTTCCCATTTTATTTTTACCATATTAATCAGAAACCTATACCGGTGAGTCTATTTCGCACATTTTTAACATTCCAATTACAAACTAACGGTGTATTCCATGATAAATTCAGTCCTTCAGGCCGAATGGAACATTACTCTATTTTGCTTAAATTGCTTTCGTACATGTTATTTTCAGCTTTGTTTTTTTTTATTATATGGAGGGTGCAATGAAATGATTTCAGAAGACTTGGTTTTGGCAACCAGACAGAAATAAATTAAGTGAATCAGGTCAACAAGCTAAACTAATAGATGTCTCAGAACAACCAATCACATAAGTTGATAAAAAAAGAATAATAATAAAAAAAATTAGATTTTAAGTCGAGAAGAAACAAGATATAATGATATTACTCCTTCTTGGACCACAGACATGTTGACATATCTTCTCTAGAATTCTCGATTGCCTTGAGTCTAATAAACAGTGAGCACATGTCAGAATCACCTGAAGTAATAATAATCAACCATTGAACGAAAAGATTCACCAGTACGAGAGAGATAATAGCAATAATGACAGAAAGAAAGAATGAGGCAAAATATATACCAGTATAAATTGATCAATGTAAATTATATTTTTAATTATTTTATTGCTTTAATTTTAACATCAATGATTATATCAGAGTGTGAAGAAGTTTATAAAAATAATTCACTTACAATTTGATTTATTACTCTAATCTGCCTGGAAATTTAAAATCATGTAATGTACTCCATTCTTCTATAAGGCAGTTACATCTCATATCTTCCGATATGAACTTACACTAACATCGAAATGGAGCAGTGATGGATGCTCGGGGCATAGTTAATACAAGCAAAGATTTGTTGACCAGGAAGTAACTGATTCAAATATTTTTTTTTTAAAATCGATAGTGCCTCTTCATATGACAAAAACTAATAACCCTACTTTGATTCACTAAAATAATCCACGACCTGGATCTACAAGATTTTGCAGACCCCTGAAATTCGAATTTGTCAAAGAAACACCTGATACCATTTGAAAAGAAATTCAAAGAGTGAACGATGAAATTTTAGTATTAACTGTATCAAATATTATTTTGAACAACCGAGTTTTTCATGTGAATTATAAAATGATGTTAACTATGATTGATGGAAAGGTAGCACAGGCAGTTACAGAGACGTCATCAATGTCGGTATGCCCTATAGGCTGTGCAAAACCATCTGAAATGAACAATCTTGAAATTATACGAAGCTACTTTACTTCTCGAGAAGCAATTAAACTAGGACTATTACCATTGCAGGCACGGATCAAGTTCATGGAATGTATATTGCACATCTCGTATAACCGTTCATTTGAAAAGTGGAGAGTAGATAAAAACACACAACAAGAAAAAGAAACAGTAAGGAGTAAAATAAAGGATAAATTTATGAGTTTTAACCATAATTTTTTAATGTGTTTTAATCAAATAAACTGCTTATATTCTAGATTAATTTCACTTCAACATCCTAGAAACTCATAACTCGACACTTTCAATTTACAAAATAACCATTATATTCCATTTACAAATGATATATTAAATAAAATGGGTTACCAACAACCAATGTCGTAAAACACACGATTTTCGAATATTTTTGAGAATATCTCAAAAACTGTAAGTCCGATCGGCTCCCGACCAGATTCAACAGATTCAGGGGTGAAATTTACATGAGGGTTAGCAACAACTGAAAACATAAAAAATACATGTTGGGAGATATAGGTTTTTTTCGCCAAATTAGCTACTCTGGACCACTGTGCGACGTTGTGAATTATGTGAAAAACGAAGGCTGACTAAATACTTTTGTGAACAATGTTAAATGTATTTATGTTTAGAACATTCAAAAATTGCCTGTCAAAGCTGTATAAATAAAATTAGTGAAGTAAATAATTGTTAAAAAGTTGTGATAACAGAAAAATAGATAAAGAGTTGTTATAATAGATAAATAATATTTTTATTACTTATTTTATTAATGTGTAATATGATGTGTATTTCTTTAAAAATCATATAAAGAAACTGAGGAAAATATAAGTGTTGAAATCATCAGTAAAACGAGTGAATTTCAAGAGGTGATCTGTCAGATCTTTGCGACTATTGGTGTCTTAGGGTTGCGACTACTGAAGGGTAAAGAAACAAAGCATAGAGAGTATAAGAAGAAAGAAGAAAAAAAGAAGAAGAAAGGATGGAAAAATATTCCCGTTTTGGGAACTGAGAATAAATTATTAAATTAATAAAAAATAAAATAAAATCGATTAATAAATCTATAGAAGCTTAATAATAATAAAAATAGTTTTAAACTATGCTGCAAAATAAAGTTAACTCACAAAACAGAGATGCGGAAATAGTACAAAAGGAGATGCGGTTGCTTGTTTATTTAATACATCTTTAAAACTGGACTTCCATTTAAAATTATTGATCATACTTTACAAACATGTAAAAAAATCTAATGGCAGAAACAATCATAACCAAACATAGTAATATTTTAGGAGAAACAGTTAGTCTTTATGAATTGTTCTTGGAAAATGTCTTCTTACAGAAACAGTGGGCTCAATACGAGAGATAAAACTGATATACTGATTACTTCAAAAGAAATTTTTTCCAGAAGTTTATCTACTATGTTGGCTTAGCATGAAAGAAACGATGAGATGTTCTAAGGAAACAGCTGTCTAAGCTAAAATAAAAATATCTAATACTCGATAACTCAATAGAAAATAATTTCATTTTGAGTTTTGTTATCTATGTTCACAAGCATTTAATTCTTTCAATCTCACTACTCGCACTACCCAATTTGCCCATTACCCATTTTGCCACACAAAAAGATAAGATTTTAGTACATTGGAAAACATTGAAACGATATCTTAGAGAAAGGGTCGGAGACGGGACCTGTTGCTGAAGGAATTAGAGACTCGTAGTGATTGTTTAGTCGTTCCCCGATAAATACAGCAACCACAAAGTGCTCGTTAGTGTAAATTAGTAGCGGACCTTCTAATTACTTACCCTCCAATGTTTATTCCACCCATGTTTAATAATTATGATTTTTTTTTTGTCATTTCTTAATTAAAATTAACATCTGTATAATGTATGTACGTATATTTAATCTATGGGTCAGAGACACTAATTATGAATTGAAAACCCGAATTATAAGGAAACCTTTAGGCTCAAAACTTGTAGACTCTAATATTCACAGTGGCATTAAGAAAATGCTGATTAAAGTTCTATCAAGATAAAGAACCCTGCAATACTTACTGGACAAATAGTTGAATTCTACGAACAAAGGAGTAAGTCGAAAACAGACCCGATGAAGTGAAATGGTGAAATCAAAACTGATCTTAAACTAGCCGGAATCACAATAGAGAGGATATTCCCAACCGGGTATTTTTCAGGTCCAAAATTTACAAGTGGCAAGTTGAATGTAATGTTGGATGTAAAATTGATAAAAATTGTAGAGAATGGAACCTGTGATACTGCTATGAAGGACACCGGCAGCCAAAGGAAAAACGAAAGGGTTAGGGTTAATTTTGTGGATGGAATTAATTGACGAAGTCTGTATAGGAGTCCTGGATGACAGATACAGCCAGTTCAGTATTGAAAAATATACCCGCTAAGAAGAACCAACACACTATGGCGTCTGGAATATTAAAACTAAAATAGATTTAATCAGTACTTATGGAACATTTTTGTTTAAAATAAAATCATTTGCTTAGGATTTTCTAATAAATACTCCAATTGTTTTCGATTTGATTTTCTATGCTACTGAATTTAACTTTTATTTTTATTCAAATTATATGCAGGATGCGAAAGGTCATAATAAAGATAAAGATATATTCTTGATTTTTTAAAAAATAAAGCTAGTTATCTAATATTTATTAATTAATTTAAAAAAATCGTTATTATTATAATTAAAATTGTAATGATTACTTGATTTTTTTTTTTTGGACGGATGATAATTTTTTTTATATCTTCTGAATGTTCCAGTAAATGTCAGTTTAAACTAGATTATAATAACTTTGACACTATAAGTTTAACTAATTAACAAGTGTGCGAATATATTTATATTCATTATAAATTACAAAAGTCATACCAGGGGTTAAAACCGTTAAATTAAATGTAGAAGAAAAGCCTAGAAAACATATTTCAATATTTCATTTGTTTGGGTTTAATGACCTTATATACTAGGAGGATGTGTTATCATACTAGCTACCAACCAATTATATCCAGGATGGTAAGGTTAAGGTTCATTTCGTGGGTCCACAAAAAAATAAATTTCAACCCATCCAGTTGAAATTCGAACCCACGACCTACGCTTGCACGCTTGACCTACGCCAATTGAAAATTTAAATATTCCTTTTTCAGGGTGTAATTTTTCATACATAAAAAATAATTATGCATTAAAAAAACAATAAAGAAAGATAAAAATATTTTTTAAAATGTTAAGTATTTATTAAGCAAAAGTAACTTATGGTGAATAAAATTTTTCGTTCGTTCTACATTTTCATTGTACGCTTGTTATAAAATACTAGCTGAAAGAACCCTGCTCCGCTACGGTTTAATATCATTCGGATGTAGGACAACTTAAATTAGTAAAGGTTAAGCTTAACTTTAATAATTATTATTACTTAAATAAACCTAAAGAATTCCATTCTTAGAATAATTTCAATAAGTAAATTTGACAATTAGCAAAAAGTTAATTTTATATCATTTTAACAGTCCTCCAGTGAAGCTTCGAGGCAGCACTACCATCTTATCTAGCTCTGGTACCAGACCATCAGCTTTTATAATGGCATACTTTAAGTGAATATAGTCTCAACTTTCAACTTTTTTGATTTTTTCGAATAAAGTTTAGTCTTTCTGTTTCTATTTTTGCGTACATATTAAATATAAATTGGTTGAGGAGATTAGGAACTTAAAGTAAATAAGATCCTTCACCTCCTCGCTCTATCAACATTTAGGCGCAAAAATCAGCTGCAGTCTCAGTTTTCTTAAGTGGTGTATTGGTGTTTGGGTCACCCTGAGGGATGCTAATACTGGACCAACCTTCTCCATGGTAGAATATGAGACGATACTGAGGAGAATCATACACTCGATAGAACTCACTGATTCTTATCAGTTTTTTGTCCCTACATCGAACTGGCCTTACATATCATCACCAGGGAACATAAGCCTGTTAACCTCCTCTTTAACATAAGTCTTTTAATAGCTTCTCGTCACAAAACAATTTAAACTTGTAAGGGTCCACCTCAGCAGCCACCATGAGTTCACAGAAAGTACAATATTATAAGGTTTCGACATCGATCGTATTTTTGTTTGTTTACAACTATAAGGAACTTAATTTGTGGCCAAAGTGTGCGGCTTAAACATCTAATCTATTATTTAACTTAGCTTATCTCCAAATACCATATGACAATTAATCTTTTATTATTCACACAATAAAAATTGTAATCGCATTTTTCGCGAATTAGCCGCGATCCAGGGGGATTTTTTAAAATTCCTTTCTTAGCGAGCACCCAGGGCCCTAGCTACAAATCTAATTTCATTCCAATCCGTTCGGTGGTTTCTGAGATTTCGTGTTAAATGAGTGAGTGGTATTTGACAGATATATAGTAGATTTATAGTCCAACTTTCTCACTTGTAACATACGCTTTTCTATTTGAAAAGACATCAATGTTTTCTGAAATAAAAATTCATAATTAGAATGATGATAATTGAGCATTAATAAATTCATCATTAGTTTTGTCTCGTTGATATTTATTACAAATTACAAATTTTTAACAAAATTTATTGAATATTAAATTATCCAGAACTTCATTTTAATATTAACTATTCTTTACAACGATATAAATTCAGAATCACTGTTTGTACTTGAAGCAGTTATGATTATAACTGAGGAAGTAGAGATTTAAGATTAGCTGCTTAGAACATTCCTCATACTCCCAGTTGCGTTCCTGACAAATTTTAGTGGTTGAAGATAGGTTTAAGTAGGAATAGTTTGGTTTAGTTTAGATCCCTTTGGTATCCTTCTCAGCTATGTATCTCCATTAAGGATTCTAGCAATTTGTACTCAGTGTTGAGGGAAAGCTATTTAATTAATAATATTAATTAATTTTTATTTCATAAATGTTCATTCAACAGTGTTGAATATTTTATTTGTTTTGTTTGTTTAGCTAGTAAAACATAAGCAAATGATGGGGTATTATACCAACAATAGTTTTGAAGTAATCCATTTCACGATCCATAATCTTGAAGTGTATGGATTGTGTGAACCGGAATATTCTAATCTTTGTAACTCTAGTTTTGTCCTTCTGAAAGATTCATTTGGTATGTTAGAAACGTTCAATTTAGATTATATATTTTTTGGATATTTTATGGATTACACTGGTCAACAAAAACAAAAAAAATTGTTTGTTTTCTGTAACTTTTTTGTTGTTCCTAACTCAATTTGACACATATTTTGTATATATGACAACAATGCTTCCCTAATAGCTTTTGTTTTTATGTTATAGCTTACCAATCTTATTTATTATTTTCACTTATATTTTAAATTTTTGTTGGACAGTAAAACATATTCTGTTGTTTTTTTTCGATATGTATTCGTCCAGGTGGTGTGTTCTTAATCCAGATTGTTTTCGCTGTATTTGTGGTGAATATATATTTGAAAAATATCGAAAACCTATATCAGACTTTGTAAAAACTGCATATCATCAATACTTCAAAATAGATTTGTACAATCAGGACAAACCATGGGTTCCTCATATTGTTTGCTAAAAATGTGTTATGGTCCAGCTGGAAAAGAGATGCAGTGAAGTTCGTAACTCCCATGATTTGGCGAGAACCTCAAAACCGTCGTGACGTCTGCTACTTCTGCGTTGTGGAAATAAACGGAATTAAACGTGGAAATCGAAGTAAGAGGTCATATCCTAAATTATCTTCTGCTCAACGATCTCAATTAAAATCGCAAGAGGTACAACTCAGCACATCTAAGTCCTCTGATGATCCAAATCTCTGTGAACGCGAACAAAATATATCAAGTGATGACTCTGATCCAAATTACAAATGTAGCCTTTCAGAACCTCAACCATTTAATCAGAAATAACTAAATGTCTTAGTGCTGGATCTGAACTTACCGAAAGAATCTTCAGATTTTTTTGCACCTCGTTTAAAAGAAAAACATTTGCTTAATCCCGGAACCAACATTACTTTTTATCGTGCCCGAGAAAAGAATCTGCTACCGTATTTTTCTCAAGAGAAAGATTTAGCCTTTTGTAGCGATGTTGGTGGTATTTTGCAACAGATAGGTTTAATAAACTACAAGCATAAGGATTGGTGTATTTTTATGGACAGTAGTGAAATAAGTTTAAAGTGTGTTTTGCTCCACAGCAGTAACAAGTACGGATCCGTACCTATTGCCCATTCGACGACTTTGAAAGAATAATACACAAATATTTGATGCAAAGGATCTACCTAAAGTCGTTTATCTAAGGAAATCCTATAAAAGATCATTTCATAATAATGTTCAATAAAATTTTGTTAACATTATTTATTAATTCCCTTAATTTTTTAATCGAAACAGTTAAAATTTATATTTCACAAAATAAAGCTGTTAGCAATCTCCCAGTATTTTTTTTCATAGTCAGGGCCTTTGAAATACCCAATAACAATAAAAAAATGAAGGAAACAAAAATCGTGTTGACCAGTGTTATTGTTGTTTTTTTCTCTGTTTTATTAAGCATTATAAACGTATTTTTTTATTTTTAAGAAGTCGGGATTGTAAAAAATACGCACCTTAGAATAATATGTACAAATATTTCAATCAAAATCACGAAATAACCTTGGTACATTACTAACCACACACATCACTCAAGATTTACGAGAACACACAGCAAACGAACTTATACATAACCTTTATAGACGATTTCAAGACTTCATGGACATAACAACATACTCATTAATAACATGGTCACGACTGATATATCTGGAAACACTTTCAGAAGGCTAAAAAAAGAGATAGATGAAAGATATGCTCAAATGAATCAATAACATTTTACAAATATTTCCAAATGGTTATTATTTACATTTGAAAAGTATTCCCTCATGCATCTTACAGAAGTATAAATTACATATTATTTTTCACGTAATTTTGTTTTGTTATTTTAATTGTGTTTTGTTTAAATTGTTAGTTATTTATTACTTAGGAAATGATCATAAATTATTATTATTAATCTAAGATTACTAACAACGTCTTTGGGATACGAATGGAATTTATTTTATTTTTTATTTTGAAGAGAAAAGATTTGCCCAGTCGGGATTCGAACCCGAGTCTCCACTTTCCAGCGTGGTGCCTTATCCACTAGGCCACCGGGCTCGTATCCGAACCAGGGAAATCTTTTCTCTTCACTGATCCATACCCCCGGGCATGGTGGCCTAGTGGATAAGGCACCACGCTGGAAAGTGGAGACTCGGGTTCGAATCCCGACTGGGCAAATCTTTTCTCTTCAAAATAAAAAATATATTAATCAACAACAATTAATTATTTCATAATTATAATATATATATGACGTATGTCAACAAGATCTAGTTAACAGTAATGTTCAATGAACATTAATCCCCGATTTGTACTTCGCAACTGCGAGTGCCCGGGGGTATGGATCAGTGAAGAGAAAAGATTTCCCTGGTTCGGATACGAGCCCGGTGGCCTAGTGGATAAGGCACCACGCTGGAAAGTGGAGACTCGGGGTTCGAATCCCGACTGGGTAACAAATCTTTTCTCTTCAAAATAAAAAATATATTAATCAACAACAATTCATTATTTCATAATTATAATATATATATGACGTATGTCAACAAGATCTAGTTAACAGTAATGTTCAATGAACATTCATCCCCGATTTGTACTTCGCAACTGCGAGTGCCCGGGGGTATGGATCAGTGAAGAGAAAAGATTTCCCTGTTTCGGATACGAGCCCGGTGGCCTAGTGGATAAGGCACCACGCTGGAAAGTGGAGACTCGGGTTCGAATCCCGACTGGGCAAATCTTTTCTCTTCAAAATAAAAAATATATTAATCAACAACAATTAATTATTTCATAATTATAATATATATATGACGTATGTCAACAAGATCTAGTTAACAGTAATGTTCAATGAACATTCATCCCCGATTTGTACTTCGCAACTGCGAGTGCCCGGGGGTATGGATCAGTGAAGAGAAAAGATTTCCCTGGTTCGGATACGAGCCCGGTGGCCTAGTGGATAAGGCACCACGCTGGAAAGTGGAGACTCGGGTTCGAATCCCGACTGGGCAAATCTTTTCTCTTCAAAATAAAAAATATATTAATCACCAACAATTAATTATTTCATAATTATAATATATATATATGACGTATGTCAACAAGATCTAGTTAACAGTAATGTTCAATGAACATTCATCCCCGATTTGAACTTCGCAACTGCGAGTGCCCGGGGGTATGGATCAGTGAAGAGAAAAGATTTCCCTGGTTCGGATACGAGCCCGGTGGCCTAGTGGATAAGGCACCACGCTGGAAAGTGGAGACTCGGGTTCGAATCCCGACTGGGCAAATCTTTTCTCTTCAAAATAAAAAATATATTAATCAACAACAATTAATTATTTCATAATTGGAATTTATTTTAGTTATGGTTGGTCCTTGTGGGTAGTTTACTTTGCAAGTCATTGCTATGTTGTAATCATTATTTTCACATTTACTAGGATGCATTCTTATTATATAAATAGATGGTAAAAGAAAAATATCAACCCCTTATAGAAAAATGTATTACATTTAAAAAAAAAAAAAAGGATACAGAACATCGTTTATTAATTTTTCTTATAAGACAGTGATAGTAGGAGAATGGAACTGGGTTCCATTATTAATCAGAAACCTATACCGGTGAGTCTATTTCGCACATTTTTAACATTCCAATTACAAACTAAGCGTGTATTCCATGATAAATTCAGTCCTTCAGGCCGAATGGAACATTACTCTATTTCGCTTTAATTGCTTTCGTACATGTTATTTTCAGCTTTGTTTTTTTTTAATTATATGGAGGGTGCAATGAAATGATTTCAGAAGACTTGGTTTTGGCAACCAGACAGAAATAAATTAAGAGAATCAGGTCAACAAGCAAAACTAATAGATGTCTCAGAACAACCAATCACATAAGTTGATAAAAAAAGAACAATAAGAAAAAAAAATTAGATTTTAAGTCGAGAAGAAACAAGATATAAGGATATTACTCCTTCTTGGACCACAGACATGTTGACATATCTTCTCTAGGATTCTCGGTTGCCCTGAGTCTAATTAATAGTGAGCACATGTCAGAATCACCTGAAGTAATAATAATCAACCATTGAACGAAAAGATTCACCAGTACGAGAGAGATAATAGCAATAATGACAGAAAGAAAGAATGAGGCAAAATATATATAAATTGATCAATGTAAATTATATTTTCAATTATTTTGTTGCTTTTATTTTAACATCAATGATTATATCAGAGTGTGAAGAAGTTTATAAAAATAGTTCACTTACAATTTGATTAATTACTCTAATCTGCCTGGAAATTTAAAATCATGTAATGTACTCCATTCTTCTATAAGGCAGTTACATCTCATATCTTCCAGAATATTGTAACAATTACAGTTTATGTAGGGTTAAGTGTGTAGTATACATACCTAGGATTTGCATGTACTTGAGTTGATGATAGAAAAGTGTAATTAGAGTGGGTATCGGTAAAGGATATGTCTGTACTCCAATATTTTCCTTCCAATAATCCGATATTTTCATATCGATATATTTTTTTTCTTTTCGTTTTCTCTATTTTATGAAAATACAAAGTGCAACTACATATATTAAAAAAAAAAAGCAACACCCTTATTATAAAAGTGATTTATATGAAGAAAAGTTTTTAATATTTATTGTTTTAATGCCAATTTTTCAGTTTTATTTAAGTTGTTTAGGGAATATGTTGCTACTGATTCCACTTCAGCACCTACAGAGCGATTATTTTATACTGCAGGACAAATCATCACCAACAAGGAATAAATTAATTAGACTAATTATAGAATAGTTACTTTTCCTACTACCTACTGATGAAATGATTAAGGTAACGGCATTGAACCAACCACTGCTTCACCCCTGCTCCCTCCCAAAATATCTTTATATACCAAGAAAGAAAACACTAAATCAAGTCGAAAGTAATTTTTTTAACTTTTGATAAATTTTCTCACGTTAGAGGATGGAAATAAAATAACTATTATTCAAAACACTAAATTTATGTTGAAAGTTATGCTGTTCAATTCTGATAAACTTTCTCACATTTTTTTTATAAGTATTTTATTGAATTATTATTACAATATGTCTAACCTTAAGAGAAAAAGTAGTATAGATTACAACAAATCCATTCATAGAATATGTAAAATAAAAATTGTTCACATCAGGGAAGTGGAAATAATAAAATATTAATACAAAAAACACTAAATTCATATTAGATGAATTTGATGGAGCAGTGATTCGATGTCGCTACCTAAATTAGCTAAACCGATAAAATAAACATGAATATCATTGTGACGTGATTGAAATATTAAAAATGACATTCCACAAAAAAAAAATATATTTCTTAAGATATTTTTGGTTACCGGTATACCGTGTAACTCAAAGTATCGTCGTTATGGAATATAGATGTTTTTCTTACGATACCCATTCTTAAATTTAATTATTATATATTCATAAAACTGTATTTTAAAATTAAATAATCTAAACTCTTACCATTTATATAATACGAAAGAATCCAATGGAAAAAATATTTCATAATATAAGGAGTCTTTGATCAATGATCGTAATATTTTCTGATGCGACTTAAAAGGAAGTGTAACTTCCTCAGAAATCGCAGCAGCCTCTGGGTAATGGACTGTATATAAATTTATTAAAACGAATGTTCGCAATTTTGGGGAAACCTTTAATAGAAGATATCTAAACCAATGATATAATTGTAAATCACTCAACCAGTTGCAGTTGACGCTGTACCTCCGTGACTTCTCAGACGCCTCTAAGAATTTCGTCGGTGGCTGCTTTGTTCCTGTATGCTGATATAATCGGTTGATAAATCCTCCGTTCAAATCACCACTCATTTGCATGGGAAAATAATGTCTTTGGTAAATAAAATAAGAAAACACTTATAAAGGAAAAGTTAGGAAGGCTAATCTTAACCTTGGGCATGTACAATAGAGACTAGGAAGACCATAGGGCCTTGGGCAATAGGTAAGTCGCTCGTTCAGCTTCAGAAGACAGCAAGAGAGTGAGAGAGGACTGGTCAAGCTGGGATTAGTGGACGCGATAAGATGGTGATTTAAGTTTCCGAGAGTCAAATTTAGTTATCAACTGCCCTCTAGGTAGCTATTGTAAAACTAAAGGGCCAATTGAACCAAGAAATTGCGATAAAGAGCGGCTATGTACAATATATTTATTTTTCCTTTTTCATTTTTCACAAGAGCGGCGATTGGCGCGAACAAGGAGGTAGGGAGTCACTTAATTATATAATACAGTCACTGGAGCCAAGTAATTTAAACCGGCTAAAAAGTATTAATAAAGGGAAGAAGAAGAGTTTTGATGTTTAGGAATGAAATATAAATAACTGCGGCATTATTGAACTCTATTGAGAACTGGAGTTCTGCCAAGAAAGGTTAAAAGCTTTTGAAGACTAAAGGTTACTAGGACCGGGACATGTAGTGAAGCATAGAACCATAAGAAAGATGATAGAAGAAGTTAGAGCTCAAGTACAGACAGAAGAATTGATAGAATTTGTTTAGTAATCAAACTTAGAAAAGATTATGACCATCTTTCCATATCAGTTTAATTTAATTTAAACATTAATTAATGTAATTAAAAAATTTCGTACTGTTAGCAAATTTAATATCACAAAAAAGGAGTTAAGCAATCATTCCAGTTTATTTACCATTCTTTAAGGTTTATGATATAGGATTGGAGTGTCTGGGAGGCAATGAATGCATCATTGTTTACTGTTAACACACGAGTGTCATCTGCTTACGTGATTAAGGATGGTGCTAGGATGCGTCGGGATGTCTACAACGTGCAGGAGATTGGACCTAGGATACATCTTTGGAATACTAGGAACAGTCAAGTTTTATTGATGTTTGGGTTGGGTGGTTTATAGAAAAAGTTTGAATTGAAACAGGGTGTTGACTTTGTGGTGGTAGTTTTACACGAAGGAGGAGGTGATATAAGGAAATGTACTGACTAGGACGTTGAGGAGGAGGTTCGTTTTAGAAAGAACAGGTTGTGGTTGGGAGGTTTGAGGCACTTGATGTCGAGCCTGACGATGACCGATTTATCTGCTGAGGAGAATTGATAGTTTTTGAAGTAGGGTTCTGTGGTGAAAAGGTGATCTTCATGTTCTTGATGAGGGTTTTTGGAAGATCTATACGTTCTGTTTCAACTTCATGAGAGTTATGTCGTCGATTTTTCGAAGCTGCATTCAAATGTCACTACCTTTAAACCATTTTTGTTCACGTAATTTTCTGGGTAATCTTCACCACAAAGGACACATTTTGCGGCTGTTTTTCTAATCTTCAGCCATTTTTCTATAGCACATTTGACGCAACTGGCTGGATGGTGGCAATATGATTTTGTATGTCTTAGAATCTGACATCTATTATACTGCACAATCGGAGGCTTTTGTTTTGGTAGCTCAAATCGTGCAACTGAGTAGCACAGTCTGGTAATTATAAATATTTCAATGTTGTTGCTGGCAGGTTCCAAGTCAACATAAAATAACGGTAGAGGAAACTTTTGCATAGGGTGGAGCACGCACGAGATGTTTCTCAGGTTGTGGCCAATCTCTTTTATGTCTATCTCGATGGCTTCGGTAGGAGTGGTATTATGAAGCCCTCTTAAGACCACTCGGTACGCTTTATAGCTGATAAGAATGAAAGTTGTCGTTTTTAGTAGACAAAATATGAATCAGTTTTTTTTTTGTTTTTTTTTATGATTGTCTTTATTCGTGGTATAAATTTAAATGTCCCTAATACGTGAAAAATATTTAAAGTTTTTCTGACCAATAAGATTTGATATTTCTTCACAAAACGGCTCGAAATCCTGTTCATTGGAGAAAAAAAGTGGTGGAGGTTCGGAAAATTCTTTAGATTGTTGATTTTGGTTGGATGTTCGTCCAGGGTTGCAAATTTATTGCTGGTGGTAAATATAATTATTGATGTATCTATTTTTATGGCTGCAGTGGTTTTATTGCGAGTTTTAGGATGTGATACATATTTCGTTCTTCTTTTATTTTTTGTTTTTTTATTAGCTGAATTTTTAACAGAACCGGAGGCAGCGTTTTGATGTCGTTTTTGTAACATCCTTTGAGAAATGTATTGTGAGTCTGAATCGCTTATTTCAGACATTGGTGTCTCCTCCTCCGATTTAAAATCACCATTTTATAATAAAAAACAAAGTAATATAATTAAAATTGAAATTATTCTTACTAAAAACAAAAATAAACAGATAAAATATACAGTAAAACCTAAACATTCTTCAAGTAAAAAAAAAAAAAAAAAAAAAAATATATGTTAATTGAAGACGGAGCCTCAAAAACGGAAAATTGAATTATCAGTCCAGAGCTTACGAAACGAGCTGTAGGCTGTAGCACAATAATGCTAATGTAAAACTTAGCTCAAACTGGAGTGCCGACAAGTAAGAGACTATCACTCGTCGATAGCGTGTACCTCTCACGTTTACCAATTTGCTCACTTATAATTGTTAATTTAACCTGACAAAATGTAATCACAATATTGTTCACTGTAATATAAACCGTTGGTACACAAGTTTGCAAAGCAGTAGGTAGCTTAATACAATTGAGAAAACAGTTTAAAGCCAAAGCGATAACGGAAGTGGTCTGCCGTTTCGGTCATGACACTCTTCATGTGTAAAATGAAGAATTTGTTTTTCAAGAAGTAGAAAATATTAGAAAACAAATAGATATACTTTTATATTATACTAAAAAAAATTGAAGATATTCAATGGAATTGTAAAACTGTTTAATGGAAAAATTGAAGGAAAAATTTCAAGTAGGCTGGCAGAAATGTCTGGGCAAAATTATTTTTTTTGTGGACCATTTCCAGAACAGATGAATGACATTAATGCTATGATAAGAAGAACCGCCAGAGAATAAAGTTTGCAATAAGAAATGTCCAGTCTACATGCGTGGATGTAGTCATTTAAATGCATTTTACACTTTGCATATAAGTTAAAAATATGTGAATGGCAAATGAAGTATGAAGATAAAGAATAAGTTTACACAAGAAATAAAGTATTACAGAAAAATTTTGTCGACAAATCGGCCTTTTAGTAAAAATGCCGGAAGCCCGGTTTGGGAAAGACAAATGATGGAAATTCGGCAAGGCGTTTTTTTAGAGAACCTGAATTATCTTCAAACATAACAGAAGTTGACAATGAACTTATTAGAATAATATGTATCATATTATCTACAAACTCGTGCGGCTTTAAAGTACATACCACGTTTGTACAAGTACAAAGTACAAGTTCAGTAATTTTGGACTTGCCTAGTTTCTTCCAAATGGTACAGAAATAAAGAAATAAGTTATTGTTTCATAATTAAAATTATATGATTAGTAGAATGTCATATTTAGATGAATTTAATAAGATGTAACTCTAACCCGGTTTAAAAGCCAACGACAAACACGTCCTGGCTCTTTGCTTTGAATTAAACTAACAGCAGTAGTTGGGATGCAGGTATTTAGTTTATGCCTTAGACAAATATAGGCCTTTGTTGCCTTAATATTTGTAATGGCACTACATTCGGTCTGAACGATGTTTATATAGCGTATATGTTCGTTATTTGCTTTAATCGAAGCTCAAACTGAGGGAATGGGATGGCTTCAAATAATTTATTATCAATTAGCATTTCAATTATAATGGTTTATCTAAATTGCGATATACATAAAAATGTCTCACAACAAACACTGTTTTAAAAATAAATGAGTATCCTCATTTTCTTTGATTTCTAACTAATGTGAGTTTGGAGAGGTCCAGAATATTAAAAAGTTCTTAAGAAGAGAGGGGCTGGAAGGAAAGAAGTGTGATTCATGGTAAACTGCAAGTTATCCTAATGGACACTTTTCTCCACCGGACGCTCCTCTCTAAGGACAATTTTTATATATAAACGGTCTGGCCTAAAGGACTCTATAACTGTTTGTAACGGTTGTTTGTAAAATCTTTAACGGACCTAGACTTCTTATCTTCACTAAGCGATAAAATGTTCCCTCTGAACGGACACTTAATAAAGTATTGGAAATTAGCCGCACTTAGTGATGTAAAATTTCCGGGAATCTAAAATCGAGGAAATATTCCTAGGGAATATTTCCAGCAATATTCCCCAAATTCGGAAATTCCCGGGAATTTATAATTGATTAGCTAGATAGCTCAAAATACGGTAAATTGGTAAAAGCAATAATTAGGTATATAGTTAAATCAAAATCAAAAAACGTAATTATATTTTAAAATAAAATTATAATTAAATAAAATTCCTGGAAATATATCATTTTTAAAGCCAAATCAATCAAATGAATAGGTCAATGTGTTAACTGTGCAATAAAATAAAACACAAACACTCTAGGTGCTTTTTTGGTATTTTTCTTCCAGCAGTTATCCTGTGGGAAGTTTATTTATTTCTGTACACACCATACTTAAAATTATACAATGCACATGTGATTATTAATTTCTGTTTTGGTTATTATTTTACATATACATAGTACATGTGTCGAAAGTTAATATAAAGAACAAGACAAAAAATAACAAATAAAGGACAAGAAGTGATTAAATATTAAAATTCAATACATCCGAGCTACAAAGTTATTTCATAATCAAAAATACTTAAAAAACAAAACAAAAAACAAGTAAAGAAAATTAAATAAAAAAACCTTACAGAATTTTTAATGTTTAAAACGTATTTTATATTGATATTCTCTATTTTTGGTAAGGATTTTTTGAAAATATTTTGAAATCTTTAACCATATTGTTTAACAAACATTGACCATCCATCTGTCAATGTACTAGTCCCTGTACTGTTTTTGTCTGTAGTCAGTGAGTAGTCTGCATTCATATATGAGGTAGTGTATATTTTGTTCTTGAGTGAAATCACAAGGACATAAGAATGAGTCTCTTATTTTGATTCTATAAAAGTAGCTTCTTCACTGCCGCATGTCCTGTGATTCCTTGTGTACTGTAGAAGTCAGTCCATGAGTCTGATTTAATGTAGGTCCGTAAGTCTGGAATGAAATTATCTAGATGTCTTCCCTTGTGTGTTGTGTTCCAACGTGTCTGCCACTGATCTACAGCTTTTGTGTTTAGCATGTGCTACAGGAGTTCCTTAGATATCAGACCATATGACAGAGAAAGGAAAGGATTCTTCGAAGTCCTTATTGCAGCCTTGTCAGCCAAATCGTTCTCTGCAGTCAGAATGCCCTTTTATCCATTTGAATGAAATCTGATTGTTACCGTCAGTTTATAAGTGTTTTAGAAATATTCGTAATTTTTCAATGATGGGATAGTGACAGTGTCTGTTTTTTTATCATGTATAAGTACATTGGCTGTCCGTTAATATTCAAATAGTTTTATCTTTTGTCCTAAAAATTGTAACGACAATTATCTAATCAATTATAATTTTCCTTCAATTTGGTTGATATTCGCTATTCATAAACAAGGCAGTGGGAACGAGGAAAATGCGATGGTGGGAAATAAGCTGAAGAACATTCTTCTTTACCTTGTTTAGAATGTACCAAATTAAATTAGACAAAGTTAGAACTTCATGCAAATAAGAGAAGGGAACTAAATAATCAGTAAATGGAGAAGTAAAGTATTAGAGAGAATAACATTGTAGGATTTAAAGAGAGAATAGAGCTCTGATCTATTGGTCCAATAGTTAATTACTTGGAATTGATCAAATGGATACTTAATCTCCTGCGATCCAGCCCTGAATGTGCAGAAACTTCCTAGAAACAGTACACAGGAACATACCCTTCTATGGCATTCTTACAAGAAATAAAGCGAGACGTAACGTAAACTTATTAACTTTTTAACCAAAAATAACAATACTTAATCCACGAAGATGATTTAAACTGAATAATTTAACTTTAAACTTAAAACTGTGAATGTTTAATTCTTTGTAGCTTTATATTCTAATATTTCGATTATAGTGATACCCCCCCCAAGGGACATAAATAAAAGATGCATACCTCATTGTTAAATAGGAATTGTTAGAATAACAAAGTAAAATAATAATTTTATTTACAGATGCTTTTAGTTTCGTCGGTCGATGTAATTGTTTTTAAACAGCAAACATCATAGAAGCTTAAAAAGAGAACGAATAACAAGGGGAAACGTTAATCCTAAAGTATTTAGTAACGATATGAGAAAGTTAACATTTTAATAGGGTGTTATATATAATCTATATCATTCTTAAAAGTCTATTAACATTAACATCAAATAATTCTATCACTAAAATCATTATTATTAAATATAATTAATATTATTATTAGGGGTATATATATATATAATATTAAGAGAGTTATCAGATTGAAAAACAATCGTTTTAATTCTTTTGTTTAACCCGGCCTAATTGAAACCTCAATAGGTGTTATATATATATATTTTCTATTTTTAAACAAGTTGTGTACTGCTTTCTCGCCTAAAGCAACATTTAGTTGAGGTTTAAAATTTTTTAACTTATTGCCGCAGTGATCCAGCCTACTTTTTATGGAAATTGAAGCTATTATTTCTTTTATGTCTTCCAATTCAATTTATTAAATTTTGTTACATTATTATTTAATTTTTCAACAGTTATTTTTAAACTATTTTTTGAAGCTTTTAAATTGTTCGTTTCTTTCACGATATTTGAGTTTAAGTCTTCTGTTTCTTTAGTTTTTACTAATTATATTTTTTCGTTTCCTTCCCGTGACTTATTAACGGATTTTATTGTTTTATTTAAATTACGATATTCATTTCGGACTGTTTCTTTATTTTTATTAAGTTCTTTAAGTTTTGGTATTTTAATTTTCGTCGTCTTCCATATTCTTAAATTTGTTTACAGAATTTTCTACACTTTCTTTTAATTCAGGTTTTAAATTATACGCTTCTTCCACATTCTTAATATATATATATATATACCGTTTTAATATTTAATACTTACGAATACCTAATAATCCCTTTAAAGATTTCTCTAAGCTTGTTCAATCCCATTCGACTTCTTAAAAAAAATCCTTAGTTTAATTATTTGTTTCAAAAAAGAAGCATGGCAGTGTCCTACGAAATTTTCGTAATTTTAAGGCATTACTAAAAAAAAAGTTTCATTGCCACTAGAGCAACTCGTGAAATTACGAAATATGAAGGGAAAGGTATCCTTAACCCTGCGTCGGTCTCGCCAGCGATATTTACACCACACCTCTGGGAAACCTTCTCCCAATGGTTTAAAATCCAGTGCATTCTACTGAGCAACCGATGAAGTCGTTAGTTGACATCTCTAAAAGAAAGGTGCCAAGCATCAACGGAAAGACTTATCGCTGAGTCACATTATTAGTCATTAAGTTCCGGCTCGTGCGAAAACAGCTCCTTGCAGTGTTTACACAGCTGCGCGACAACAGTCAGTTACAATGTAAGTTCGCCTTTAACTCATTTTTTTTTTTGGCAACTATTTAATTGCGAAAAAAACAGAATACTGTCCTCTTGTTGATTTCTTAGGTATTCTAGCGTGATTGTTTCATTGTTAACTTCTTTTTCTTTTTTTTTTTTTTTTTTTTTTTTTTTTTTTTTTTTTTTTTTTTTTTTTTTTTTTTTTTTTTTTTTTTTGCGTAGGTAACTTTTTTTTTATGATAACGTATTTTTCACGGATAGTTTATTTTTATTTTATTTTTTCGAACTTCACTTATTTTTCGACTTACCTCATTTTTTAGGTCACACAAATCACGTTATTATGATGCTGAAGAAGTTTTACGCTTCATGAGGGAAAATTACTTGAAAATGGTGAATTAACTAGGCACAATGAAATATAACGTTACTTACATTTTTTATTAGGCAATTATTTTACTTTTGTTAGTGCAATTTTTGCAATAATATTGTGCTTTCTAGTTATTGTGATTTTTTCATATTCGAATTTTCATAAAGGTATGTTTGGAGTATATTAAGTATTTCAATCTGTTACCAAGTACCTATACCTTTTTAAAACATGTAAACGTGTGTTTATTTACCCTTTGAATACTTCTTATCACAAAAAAAAATAAAAATTAATTTAATGAATTTTACGGGTGTGGTGTAAACACAGCAGCGCAACCAACTAACCATTTCAAAAGGCGTAACCGCCACAGGGATAACCAGCGCACTGCGAGTTGTTGGTTTGAAAAGTTTAGCAGTGGAGATACAACGTTGGAAAGGATGAAGGGCTCTGGGCGACCGTTAATGAATATTGATGAAGTTCTGCAGGAAACTGTATAATCAAATCCGTCCACTAGAACTCACGAGCTTGCCAGGTAGTGAGGTGTTTAGAAAGATACAGGTAGTCGCCATCAACCTAATGGGAAGGTGTAAAAGAGCAGTAGACTAGTCCCTTACAAACTTGTACCTCAGCAATAAGATAAGAGGTTAGAAATTTGTAAACAAATTATTGAAAAACCTTCTAATATTAGATTTTACCAGAAGATTGTCACCTGTGATGACAAGTGGGTTCGCTGGCGAAATCCGAATACCCGCCAGCAATGGATAGATCGCGGTTAAACTGATTTTCCATGCTTTGCGTTTTTGGAATTTTGAAAGTGTTATTCATCATGAATTTTTTCCTGACGGGTGCTCTATGAATTCTAAATTTTACTGCGAACAACTGGAAAGATGGTACACCAAGTTTTTAAAGCGTTATCCTGCTTTGTTCAACCGAAAAGGAGTTTTATTCCTACATAATAATACTCGTTCTCACACTTCCCGTCGAATCAAAGAAAAGTTCAGAGAGCTTCATCGTTATCAAATTCTGCCATGTAGTCCAGACTTCGCATCATCATATTACTACTTGTTGAGATCCATGGCCCATTTTTTTAAGGAAAAAAAAATTATAATTTATAATATAAAGTTGAATTTGCGATCGAAGAGTTTTTTGACAGCCATCCCAAGAAATTGTATCAGCGTCGATCCATAGATAAACAGATGACTGATGATGGTAGATAACAATGGACTATACCTTGGGCATTAATTGAATTTTATAATAAAGAAATTATAATACAAATATTTGGTCGAAAAACAGTCATTTTTTTTTATACTTCCTATTATTTTGCCTAGTGATAAATATATATATATATATATATATATATATATATATATATATATATATATATATATATATATATATATATTTAATTAATCCAAGTAATAACGATTTTTAGATGGCGGAAGGGTTTCCTTGGCCACTCTCCTTCCCGACAAAAAATTAGCTATCGTCCTTAAGGATACTATTTTGAAATGTTCAAAGATTTAAAGATTTTAAGATAGCGGAATAGTATACCATTGTTGTCCGTTGCAAGACATAATAACTCTTCGTCACAATTTTCCATTTCCAACGGAACAGAGAGGTTTTCACTTTACAATTGAGTAAGCAGAACTGAACACATTAACAGAATCGACTTGATTTACACAAACTGGCTAGAGCGTGCAAGCTAGCCTTAAGAAAAATAGTAAAACTTACTTAAATTGAATATGTTGAGCGAAAAAAAATTAATTAAGTTTAAAAAAAAAAAATCGTTTATTTTCAGTTTTTAAAACATATAAAAAAATAAAAAACATTAGCTTTTAATTGCAGATATTATATATATTTCACTTTAAAAATGTAAGACAAGAAATGTAACATATTGTTACTTATCTAAGGATACGAAATGAAAGAGCTTTAATAAGATAAGTTAGGTACGTACATTATGACCCCCACATTTATTATTCAGGTAAATGATTAAAAAAAAAACTAAATATTTGGAGCGACATGAATGAGTGGTGGTCGATGGCCGATCGATAGGTGGCGAACAACATTCGAGAGAGGTTACAAAGATACGGTTTTATATAGAGCAAGAAATGTATGATAACATCTACTTATTTTCAATAATTTTTTTTTTTTTTTTTTTTTTTTTTTTTTAAAGCTATAAATACGTGGAGCGACATGTGAATCCCAGTGAAGTTGGAAAATCCACAAATATGTGGTTAGCACCATTCTGCGATAGAGTTTTCGATGGTAAAACAACTAAACCCATTTGTACCAAATCTTAACTCCATCATCTTCATAGGTCTAGGAAATTTTAGCAATAAACTAATTTACAGCTGTGAAAATTTAAATGTACCTACTTTGTTGATGAGTAGCAGAAACGAGGTATTATGGACCTTTAGTACCAAGCTCTGATAATTATCCCCAAAAGTTTCTTAATTGTCTCTGTCCATCTGGATTACCAATTCATATATTGCAATTAAAGATTGGATGTTCAAATATGCTTTTACGCAATCCTCAAACAACTAATCAGTGCAATTTCATTGAGATTAAAAATGACTGATAAGCCTGAAAATATTATTGATGAAATAATTTTCAATTGCATACTTCGACTCAAGATTTTTATCGATAAACAAATACAACTTCAACTATTAGTTAAAATTATCAAAGTTATTTACTTATGAGAGCGGGCGAAGCCACAGCGGAGATCGCTACATTATATAATTAAAATAGCAAATAATTAATAAATCCTAATCGATTATCATTTTATATTATTAACAGCATTTAATGAATAGATTCATAAATGATAAAAACATTTCATGCTATAAAGGCCATTTTTTTTTAGTATGCAGTTGGTCGATTTTTCTCCATCGCATACAGTGAAAATGACTCTTCACGATTTCATTGGTTCTAATTAAGCAAACGAAAATCTAATAGGAAGAAACAGGACTGTGAAAATTGTACACACATCATTATTCTTGATATATATGAGCTTAGGCTACTTGGAGAACATTTATGTGTACGATCTACAAAAAGGAAACTGGTCCAGAAGGTTTTAGGGACAATATTTGGTCTTTGAGGAATGATAAGAAGATTCACAATTTCTAGAACAAAAAGAGAGAGAGTATTAGTTAAAAGATTAATGTATGGATCTAGACGGAAAGGGTTTGGGGAAGCAGTCGCTGAAAGGGGGGTAACGGCAGTCATCAGTCATATAGAAGCAAGGCCCTAGAATCTCAAAGCTAGGGGAAGGTTGCACCCAACACAGCTAAAATTCTCCACATCATATATCAAAATAAAAAAGTCCTACTATAAATAAAATAAGGTCTTAGTAATTGAGTCATGTTAAAGCACATTTTGGGAATTAAAAGTTGTGTGAGTACACTAAGGCCAGTGTATCTATCCTTTAGATTTATTTTGGGAGTTTGATCTAGTTCTAATTTTGGTTTTTTAATCTGGCAGGTAACTTATTCTACTTTTATTGTTTACACAGTACTTCACTTGTTATTTTATCAATACCATTATATGAAAGGACAAGCCATTTTTCCTTTGTGGTCACTAACAGCAAAAACTTCCGAAAAGTGTACCAAATTTTAAACACATCATCTTCATAGTTGAAGGAAAGTTTATTATTAATAAAAGTCACATATTTAAAAAAAAAAAAAACGATTAAAATTTGATGCGCAGCGATGTTTAAAAATTGACCGATCGCCACCTATAGGTCAATAATCAATTTTGGCACTTGAGTTGCAATCAAGAGAGGTCACAAAAATATGGTGTTGTATATAGCTAAAAATTGATAATAAAATTTGATTAGACCAATTAATTGTTATTAAAAAAGCAATGACGTTCCAGATCCCAGTGAAGTTAAAAATTCGAATGGTATGTGGCCTGCGCCATTCTGCTATAGTGTTTACAATGCTAAGACTACTGAACGTCGTTGTACCAAATTTTAACTAAATCAACTTCATATATCTTGGAAGGCTCAGAAATTATAAAATTTAATATCGTAATAATTCAATTATATAGTGTTGACTGGCAAAAACACCAACACTGTTATATACTTTAATGGCTAGAAATTAAAATCCAACCAGATGAAATCGATAAATAATATCTGCCGAGTAGCCAACTCAAAATGTCGGTCCTTTGCCTTCTTATATTGTGTGTAGAGATATGATTCGGAGGCCTTTAGATTGAGGCACAGATAATGCAGTCTATTATCCGCAAGTTTCTTAACAGTCTCTGGTTATCTGGATTAGCAACTTATACATTATAATTAAAATTTGTATGACCAATTATACTTTTATGTAATCCTTAACCATCTGAGCACTCAGAAATTAACTAGATTAAAACATACAGCTATGAAAGGAAATATCATTGAAAATTCTCAATTGCATACTTCAATATAATATTTTTATTGATAAAAAAAAAAATCTCTATCAGTTAAAATTACATAGGTTCTTAAAATAGGGTCGGAATGGTCAAACAGGCTGAGGTGTGTGAAATAAGTAATCAATTAACACGTGCGAACCTGGGTAGCGGATCTGCTCAACAGTAATAAGTAGGATATTACTTAAGAATACTGTAGGACTGGAAGTCATAGAATTGCAACGAAGGTTAGAAGTTATTTGATAGAATTTAGTTGGATCCATGTTAATCTTCTAATATCGATACCATCCTTGAAAGTTTACCTAAACCTACAGGTAAAGACGGAAGTAAGGATGAGTCGGGATGTTAGCTGAATACACCGTGTAGAGAATGGTATCTAGGGTACATCCTTGACGAGGAACCTTGGGTACAATTTTCTGTTGACCTTACTTTTTGAATTAAAAGATGTTTATTCTTATTATTGAATTAATATTCCTTAAAATCTGATGTATTTTGAAAATTAGTTTTGTTAACAGAACGGAACCTTACACATTTCATCAATTTTGAATTCTATTATTTAGAAAATAATAATTATGATTTAATATAATTTTGAGAAGAAACAGCAAATGATTTAGGGGTGATTGTGGCGTAGTTCCAAACTTAGCCGTTATAAACCTTCCACCTGATGGTTTGGTCAGATCAATTCAACACTGCATTAGTTATTTACACAAAAGGGGGCATTTGTGAAAATTTATATTATTCTAAAAATATATTAATAATAATAATCTATGTACAGTAGAACCTCACTAATCCGACTTTCGCCATTCCGATTCTCTGGGTAATCCGATCCTCCCGCGACCAAAGGTGTGGGAACACTATTTTCGTGGAATCCCTAATAGTAAAAATTAAAAAGAAAATATAATAGTAAAATCGTACATTATAATATGCAAATGGTTGGGTTGTTTTGAATGTTTTATATGTTGTTAGTGTTGTGCTTGCGTATGAAAATCCAACTTTTGGATTCTCCGAAATATCTACTGCACGGTTGGTCCTAAAGAAAAGCTTGCTATATTTCAGAATTAGAAAAGACTAAATTTAACACAATTTGAACAAAAAATAAACTTTGTAACTTAAACGGGGCCTGAGGCCTGGCTTACTATTTCTAATTATCCCAAAAATAGGCGACAATGTTATTGTTTTTTTGTTTTTTTTTACGTGTTTTTCTCTATACGTCAACGAAGTTCATTGAAATCTTCAGTTGATCTGACCTTCAGCCCGTTCCGTCCTACCTCAGGGGGTATGGGACCGTGTCTAGTTTCGAATACTAAGCATTCATCTTCAGTTCTAAAATATAGAAAATTTTCAAAACATCAACACTTTGTTACATGTTATATATATAGTAAAGTTTTCAAAAGTGTAAGACAAGAAGATCTAACAGAGATCAGGGCTATTATTATCTAAAAATAATACATTTGAATACAAATTCTATATGTTGGAAAAAATAAATTAAAACTAATATCACATTAATGATTAATCTGACATCTGTTAGATCTTTTCAGGTGAGTACCAATATATTTGATTTCTTGTGTGACATTTTCGAAAACTTTAGTATACATAATCCGTGTAATAAAGAACTGATGCTTTAAAAATTTTGGATGTTTTAGAACTGCAGATGAATGTTTAGAATTCGAAACTAGTTTCCTAATAAAATAATTCTAACAGAAGTAGCAATAGAACTTGAAATTAATTTGTATAACTGAATGTTGAAAGAAACAATGGCTACTCTAGGGACGTTATTTTGTAATCACGTTAATTCGCAACCTCATCTGAGATGCTAGGATGGAAAAGACATCTGTTTCTCTAAAAGTCTGCAGTTACTTGACAGGAGGAGGAGTGCAATCACATTAAGTGGATAAAGCATAAAGGAGTTGTCGACTAAACATCTCGGTCCCTCAGGGTTTCTTCTTTTCTCTTCTCTTACAACTTCGCTCAGTCAACTTGAAGCTTGGGAACTTTTTAATCAAACTATTGAATCATTTATAATAATTCTATTTAATATAAAAAATTAAAAATATTAAACGTTTACTGATAAATTATATTTACTTCCTAAAAAAAAAATATTTATGTTGGTATACAAAATAACTGAGGGATGTTTACCAACTCTTACATTTATAGATGATAAATAAAAAACATCTTCTATATCCAGTGTATAAAAAGATATTTCAAAATAATTTCAGTATATATAAAATCATTTGAACTTGAATATTAAATTCAATATGAATTCAAATTTCTATTGAATTCGATATGTTGAAAAAAATAAATTAAAGCTACTATCACATTAAAGATTATCACTAACATAAAATTAAAAGGTTTGGTGATTGAAGGGCTCATTTCAATTTTTTTTTTTTTTTTTTTTTAATACAATCTAGTTCATTGGATGAATAATTTATCTGCAGCAGTGTTTGGTAGCAACGTCTGAATATTTCAAAACAACTAGATGTAGAGTTACGAAGAAGATGAACAGGCAATCAACAATACCGACTCAGGAAAATATAAAAAACTTTGAACGTAAAATACTCAAAATTGTGTTTTGTTACTAACCCCTTCTTCCACTTAAACCTTCAATTATATTTAAAGACAAAACACACATTTTGTTATTAAAGTTTTTTAAACTCAATTAATTGACTATGTTCTGTAAATTTATAAGTACATTTTAGCAGTAACCCTGTTGGAAGGGATTTTCTTTATTTCTGTATACACCATAATTTAAAGTATACAATGTGCCTGTAATTTTTAATTTTTGATTTGGCTATTATTTTATAAATACATATACATAGTACATGTGTCGAAAGTTTATATAAAGAACAAGACATAAAATAAATAATGAAAAAAACAAAATAAAATAAATAAATAAATAACAAGAAGCTATGCAATATTAAAACTCAATACAACCATGCAACAAAGTTATTTCATAATCAGAAATACTTTTTAAAAAAAAATCCAGAAAACTTAATGAATTTTTTGTTTACACGTATTTTATATTGATATCCTTTATTTTCAGTTAGGGATATTTTTTTAAAAATATTTTGAAATCTTCAAACATATTGTATAACAAACATTGAACATCCACCGCCCATTGTCCTAGTTTCTGTACTGTTTTTGACGGTAGTATAGTTCTGTAGTCAGTGAGTAGTCTGCATTCATATATGAGGTGGTTAGTATTTTTTTCTTGAGTGAAATCACAAGGACATAAGAATAAGTCTCTTATTTTGAATCTATAAAAGTAGCTGTTCACTGCCGCACGTCCTGTGATTCCTTGTGTAATGTAGAAGTCAGTCCATGAGTCTGAATTAATGTAGGTCCGTAAGTCTGGAATGAAATTATCTAGATGTCTTCCCTTGTGTGTTGTGTTCCAACGTGTCTGCCACTGGTCTACAGCTTTTGTGTTTAGCGTGTGCTTTAGGAGTTCCTTGGATATCAGACAATATGACAGAGGAAGGGAAGGATCCATCGAAGTCCCTTTTGCAGCCTTGTCAGCCAAATCGTTCTCTGCTATATAGGAATGCCCTTTTATCCATTTAAATGAAATTTGACTGTTACTGTCAGTTTGTAAGTGCTTTAGAAATATTCGTATTTTTTCAATGATGGGATTGTGACAGTGTCTGTTTTTTTATCATGAATAGATTACATTGGCTGTCCGTTAGTATTTTAACAGTTTTATCTTTTGTCCTCAAATTTTGTAAGTATTCTAAAGATTTAAGTACATGAACAAAGCTAAAAAAAAACCCCAAAAACCACTAATTTTCAACCTTTAAGGTTTTCTTCTTTAAATCCCTCACTCTTCAACAAATTCTAAGATGCAACCCACGTTAAATCCACTAAATAACTCTCTCTCACCCTCTGCAAAATCAAAAGGCGAACGATTAGTTTCTGCTAAACAAGAAGATAATCAACATAAAAATGAAGTTAAAGAAAAAGAAGCAAATCAAGCATAAGGCTGATAATAAATAAAATCAATTAAATTATGTCTAAATATGAAAACAACTAGTTTTATAACAAATATAAAAATTAATCCACCTCACTATTCTCAAATAACTGCTTCTTAATGCTGCATTGGGCCCGAAATATGTTCTTTCACTCGATCCTCAATTCAAAGTGAATAACCAAACATGTTGGATTCTCGACTCGCAGTGGGACTTCCTCTCTCTGACACTCCTTTTTTCTTTCCTTCAATACTTTCTTAATCAGCACCTCCTCTTTTGCTTAACCACTATTCATCTTTAGTCAACTTTATAATATTTTGAAATATATTTTAATTCTTATATCATACATATTTTACTTCATATTTAGCTAATTATTCATGAAAATATTTTCATAATTTTTTAAAGGATGTGTACAGCATTCGCTATCAAAACAGTTTACAAAAATATTGTTATGTTTTAACTATGTCACTGACCCTTTAAGTAATATTTGAATGACATAATTATTAATTTAAAAAGCAAATGCAAACTTTTATTTCTTTGAAGAAATAAAATGTAAAATAAACTTTTCATTCTTTTTAAAAAACGTATTAATGAAACAACAAAATATTAAGTGTAAGACTTATATATATTTAATGTTGGGACCTTTGTTTATTACAAATTCGTAATAAAGTTTAAATTAATATTATCACTATCTCTGCAAATTATTTTTTAAAGAATAAAAGTGAAAACCCCGATCAGTCATTTAGTAATTAATTATGTTGTACTAATGAATCCGTTGTTGTATTCTCTTTATCCAGCCCAGATATAATTGACAGGCAGGATTAATTTTCACCTAAATTGACATATTTTGTTCTTCTGCCAGGATTTGTCACGGTTTTATTTCCGCTTTCAGATTTGCCTGTATATTCGCACATTACCTACATTCTGATAACTGGTATGTTAAGCCCCGTTATTGAATATACGTTATTATCAATCGTAATTGGAAACAATCCTCTGGGGTTCCCCTCAGTTTAGAAATATGGCGAGAATAAATTTGTTATTTCAACATTAAAATATAATTTAATGTCGTAAAAAGATACATATAGAAATGTAACAATTTTCTTAGTGTTCGTTTTTTTATTGAAATTAAATATTATATTAATAAATATTCACAAGGGTGGCATATAATAATAAAGATACTCGTATCTAAAAAAAACTCCCTCTTGAGCCTGTTAATGTACATATTTTTGATGTTGCCCCATTGACCGTCAATGCTCATGTTTTCTATTTTTTTCCCCCCTTGAATGTGTGTGATTCAGTTTCTGCAGGAGATAAATTTTCATATTAAATAGCTTAATCCTGCTGACCGTCTATGTCCCTATGTTCTTTATTTTTTTCTTCTTACCTTTATGATTTTCAGTTATTTAAATTAAAATAAAATATACAATTATTCTAAGTAAACAAAGTTGAGAAAACCAAGGGGTTTGAAACGTGAATTGCTTTCATTAAAATCAATATAGCTTCCTAAACTTTACATTCTAGCGACGAATCTTATATAGCATAAAATATTTTCAATAAATTTCTGACAAATAGGATGTCAAATTGTCGACCCGAGCAGCAACAAATAAGTTAGAAATTGTTAAAAAAAAAAAAAAGCTACATTTAAAAATAGAGGTTTCAAAGGTGACTTTTTTTATCTAATGTAGCTCCTCACTGGTAGGTCCTAGCTACAAATGTTATACAACAAAAAATATTTTCTATTAAATGTTTGACAAGTAGGGTGTCGTCAAATTTTAGATCCGAGCAACACTGAGCCAGAGCGTATCAAATAGGCTCCTACACTTAAAAATAGAAGTTCATTTCGTATTAAGAGAAACAAAGTCAACGTAAGGTGCTCACTCATAACCTAATAAGAATTTAGTATAAGCTCCTAACTGCTCTTACTCTCCTATTATTAAACCATCAAACTATGCGTTCCCATCAAACCAACCATCAAGTTACTTTAAAATAAATCGCTTTTGACCAAGTTTGTCACCGGTAAAAAATGTAAATAAAAAAAAAAAAAAAAAAAAAAAAAAAAAAAAATTCTCCCTGACTAGGAAAAACAATAGGACATAGATTTTTTTTTGTTGACCCATGCAACACTAACATAGCTAGAGCGTGAAAAATAAAATATTAAAATAAAAAAATTTCGGCCAAGCATGAATTTTTTCATTCGAAACAATATCTCTTATAGCTCTTAAACGGTTGTTCCAAGCGACAAATGTATAACAAAAAAAAATCACTATTAAATTCCTGGTGCGGAAACTGCTGGCAAATTTTCGAACACCAACAGAGCTGTAGCGTTTTAAAATATTACATTTTTTAAAAATGTTACAACAACAAAGAGTAAATCCTCCGGCCATAAGATATCCATATCAAAAACAGTGCAACAACAACTCTTAAAGGATCTTTGATTCAGTTCTATTGGAAGGATTTATTGTTGCTTGGCCGACGGTTGTGGTTTTAAAATATTTGACCTATATCACGTTCAACACCCACAATTTTCCTCAATCAAGGGAAGCCCAATTAAAGGGTTTGGTGGATAAAGGTTTGGTTATGAAACACTGCACAATTTTGAGTAATTTATGTTTTTTGTTTTTTTTTTTACATTTACCGTTAGGAGAAAATGTTACATTGCCCCTTCACATTCTTCATAACTCATTTTATAGTGGTTTTGAAATGTTCAGCTAACACCTGTGCATTTAAATTTTTCATTCAATAAACTAGACTTTATTTTTTTTATATGTGACATATCTTCATCCACCAAACCCCTTAATTTATAGAGGCTGGGTCTGCCTTAAGAGGGTCTCTCGACTTTGAAGTCGGTCCACTTCTGAGACGTTAAGAAATCATTTTTTGGCCTTGAACCGGACCTGAATTTGGGCCCGGGATCGTGAGTAAGTCACAAGACGTACACTCTAAACTACTGTGCTTTCCTCAATTGAAAATAAAGAAACGTAAAAAAAAGAATAAAGAAAACGCTTTATAATTATGAGATGAAAAAATAAACACATTCACAGTCGTGCCTTACATTCTTGACTTCGTTTGAACCTTCACACTAAAGAGGTCTTTAGGAGATCACAGCTTTCCTTTCTCTCAGAAACAAAAGTAGTAGAGAGTGAGGACACTTTGCTTCACACTCCAATCATGAAAGAAGAAGTTATTGATAAATTCTGATGTGAATCTTTATTCCATTTCTGTTTTTATCTTTAATAAACATTGTAGAGATCACTGGAACTACAATAACTATTTATTGATGTTTACAACTGTATACAAGTATATTTAGGGAACTCGATTTCAATGACATGTGAATAAAATGTAACTATTCACAAGTAAGTTACAAAGTAATAGTTCAACATTAGATAGTCACTTGGCTATCTTCTTTTCAGACACCTCGGAAGATTATCGGTAATAGAGTGAGAGACAAGTTGGGAGACTAGAGTATTCAAGTTAGTATGGAATTTAATATGAAGGGATGGGTATCTGGTAGGGGCCAAATCATGAACATATGAAATATTAAGATCTTTGTGGATATGTTTGTTTGAGACACGATGGAACATTGAGGATTTTACGAATGATTTTGGATTGTAAACTCAACTCCGTATGTCTAGTAATCATTGGAAACTACGATCCTTAAACGGTTGTTCCAAGCGACAAATGTATAAAAAAAAAAAATCACTATTTAATTCCTGGTGCGGAAACTGCTGGCAAATTTTCGAACACCAACAGAGCTGTAGCGTTTTAAAATATTACATTTTTTAAAAATGTTACACCAACAAAGAGTAAATCCTCCGGCCATAAGATATCCATATCAAAAACAGTGCAACAGCAACTCTTGAAGGGTCTTTAATTCAGTACTATTGGAAGGATTTACTGTTGCTTGGCCAACGGTTGTGGTTTTAAAATATTTGGCCTATATCACGTTCAACACCAACAATTTTCCTCAATCAAGGGAAGCCCAATTGAAGGGTTTGGTGTATAAGGGTTTGGTTATGAAACACTGTACAATTTTGAGTAATTTATTTTTTTTTTTTTTTTACATTTACCGTTAGGAGGAAAATGTCACATTGCCCCTTCACATTCTTCATAACTCATTTTATAGTGGTTTTGAAATGTTCAGCTAACACCTGTGCATATGAATTCTTCATTCAATAAACTAGACTTTATTTTTTTTATATGTGACATAACCTCTTCATCCACCAAACCCCTTAATTTATAGAGGCTGGGTCTGCCTTAAGAGGGTCTCTCTACTTTGAAGTCGGTCCACTTCTAAGAAGTTAAGAAATAATTTTTTGGCCTTCAACCGGACCTGAATTTGGGCCCGGGATAGTAAGTCACAAGACGTACACTCTAAACTACCGTGCTTTCCTCAATTGAAAATAAAGAAACGTAAAAAAAAGAAAAAAGAAAACTTATATAGCTAGAATTAAAAAAAAAAATTATATTTTTAAAGTTGCTTAAATTTTTGTTATTTTTGAGTTTTCTATTATAATATACCTTCTATTTATTGAGTTCCCAGGTGGGGCCGATTTCTTTTTTCTATTTACCACTGTTTTGAAGCATTTTATTGAGCTTTTCATAGAAACGCTCTTGACCGTTGCTCTTTCTTTAAACATTTTTTTTTTCATATTAAAAAATTATTTATGTCTTCAAATGGATAAAACTAACTAAATAAAATAATAAAATTTATTATTGATACATACAAAATTAAAGTAATAAAAAAATTGTGATCAATTCTGGAAGAATTTTACAAAAAACAAAAAAACAGTTTAGTTGTTCAACTATTATATTGAATGAGATTTAATTTTTAATATTTCTTTTTAAGGCATAACTATATGTGCATGTCCATAGCGACCCTCAACTGAGGGTCGGTATGGACATGTACTTGTTACTATGTGAGGGAAATCACAGTTATCCTGAAGATGGAGCAATGTTCTCCGAAACTTTTTTTTCTTTTCTTTTTTTTTTTCTATATTTCTCTTTATTTCTCTTTTTTTCTTTTTTTTTCTTTTTTTTTCTTTTCTTCTTCTTTTTTTTTTTTTTTTTTTTTTTTTTTTTTTTTTTTTTTTTTTTTTTTTTTTTTTTCGTTCCCTACCTTGCCTTTTCAGGCATACGGGGTTTTGACGGCAGCGGTTTCAACATGTACTCCGAAACATGTTGAAGAAAATAAAAGATAAATAGGAGTTATGCCTTAAAAAGAAATATTAAGGTTTTGTTATTTTGTACCCCCCCCCCCCCCCCCCCCCAAAAAAAAAAAAAAATTAAAATTAAGTCAGTGATGTTTCTGCCTTATAAAAGTGTTGGTAAATAGGTATATAACCCAAATATAAAATTTTACGAAATTCGATTAAGTCGTTTGTAAGTGTGAATCCCCCCCCCCCCCCAAAAAAAAGAAACTTAAATTAATGATGTTTCACCCTTATGAAAGTGTTAGGAAATAAATATAACTCTGATATAAAATTTGACGAAAATCAGTTGAGTTGTTTCGAAGTCCGATTCCGCTCCTCCTCAACCTCTCGCCAAAAAGAAACTCAATTCAGTGATGTTTCATACGTATAAAAGTGTTGGTACATTAATATGTAACAATTTAAAATTAAAAAAAAAAAAAATGGTGTGACGGTCGTGAGGAACCTCCCTTAAATTAATGTTAATTGCAACACCAAAATTTTACCTAAACGGCTAGTTTGACTAATCAGTTGTATACATCTACAAATAATCAAATATGGAGTCCAGGAGCTTTTAAAAAATACGAATCATTTTAAAAACGCGTGACGGTCGTGAGTATGAAAAAGTACGAGGAAGAAAACTTACCCTGTATTGATGCAAATCTTAGAAAATACACCAACAAATGTCTTCCAAACACATTATTTATGAAGATAACCTCACGAATTACTCTGTAGATAGCAATAATTAGCACTAGCTTATTCTTGTAGAGAATATTTAAATAACTATTTAGTGTGACGGTCGCGAGGCCAAACCGAGGGACAAAAAGAAAACGGAATTTTCAGTTTCCCTTTATAGTTTAAAAATGTTTAAAAGCATGTTAATTTATTCTTCAATATATGGCCTCATACTCTAGAAAATAAAAACATAAGTTTTCTAAAAATAAATACTTAAATAACTTCCTTGAAATCTCATACTATAGCTAGGGACAAGTAAAAGTTATGAGTTTATAAGCCTTTTTCTAGCTATAGAAAAATAACAAAAATATTTTTCGAAACTAGGCTGTATGGACCAACTTTAAGGGGTCGGTGTACGTTCAAATCCACCAAAAATATTGATTTGGAAGTTTTAGTTCCATCTTAAGTCCAGCAGAACAGTGAAAAATCACTGCCATGAGAATGGCCCAGTTGTTAGCATCCTATCTTAAAAATTAAAAAAACAAATATTTAACCACCCCAAAAAAAAAAAAAAAAAAAAAAAAAAAAAAAAAAAAAAAAAAAAAAAAAAAAAAAAAAAAAAAAAAAACATGAAATCCTTTTTTAAATCCTACAACTCAACTGTACAAAAATATTTTAAATTCCCCAGGCATTTTAAAAAATATCCATAGGGTGTCAATATCTGATTTTACATTAGTTGTTGTCACTAACTTGTAAAATAAATTCCAGAAATAATGTTTGACGGGGACTTTCTTGTTTATTTTAAAGTATAGTAATTAAGGAAAAATAACTGTAAATATCAACTTTATTGAACTATTCTTTCTATAATTATAGTGTGAACATTTCCGAATATTTCCTTAAGGGTGTCAATAACTGTCTGGTTTACCCTATATTTAAGTTCTTTGAGAGTAAGCCATCACGCTCATCGACTTTGGTTCAGTCGTTATAATGAATAAATACATTTTTATTATACATAAAAAAATGATATTGAAGGTGTATTTATTTTTTCTAAATAAATACTATTTATTGATATTTATAATTGTATACATATATTCCGTAAGTAAATTTGAGGAAATTATACAATGACTTGTCAATAACATGTGAAGAAACACTTACTCATAGATAATTATTATATATATGTATATATATATATATATATATATATATATATATATATATATATATATATATATATATATATGTATAAATAGTAGAAAAATATGCTAAATGCTAAATAATGGATTCTACTTTGTTTCAGAGAAATGAGGTGTTTGCGAAACACAATTCACACCAATTTGATGTTAACCTATGTATTGGCTGACTTCATGTGGATACTGTCACTTACAGTGAGTAATACTTTAAAGTAAAACGTTACTTTTATAAATTTATTTAATGTTACTTTGTTAAAACAAAGATTTTATATATTATCGGTTTCCAGTTCACTGACTATCATGTGTCACATATCTAAAAATACTTGTAATCAAAATATTCACATCTGAATCCACTCAGTAATTATACTAGTTTGGTAACTATTTCACATCTTAGCATCTAGTCAAAAGCAACATGGTTGATTCGTTTGTAGTCGAAGCTTCCAATTACCTAATGAGAAGAATGTTTTGAAGGAAAGCAAATTACTTCTAAAGGAAAGCTTACTAAATTATCAAGAAAAGAAAACTCAATGAAATGGAGTAATGCAATTTTATTTAAGCATAATAGGAACAGGTTCTTAGGATTTTCTACGCTGCTATATATTCCAAAATAATGGACAAAAGACCTAACGCAGATAGATTTAAGAATACGAAAACTAGCGAATACTAAAAATACAGCTAAGTTAAGATTTTACTCACAATATATGATAATGGCTTCAAACAGCTTAGGTAACGGGTAAAAATCTTAGTTAGACATTCTATTTTTTAACGGAAAGAAATGATTTCCGAAGGCCTTACCTTATAAAAATCTGAAAATCTTAGTGTGAGCATTCTACTATTCAACATCACCTACAACATTATAATTCTAACATTCTACCACTACCTGGCTGCATGTATAGCTTATTACACAAGTATAAAATGTATAAAATTGTTTGAAATTATTAAAGAAAAGTCTTTACTAATGGAAATCTATTGACGAAATCATCTAAAAATTAGTTTAGTTTCCTTGAAATACCTTGAGAAAACCTCTCATCGATCCAGGTGGAGGATACTACAAAACCGCACAGGAAATTAAACCGAGGCGTATCTAAGTGGAGTGGAATGGCGCTGAGAAAACGAAAGTTACATCAGTATAAAGCGCCAAGAAGTTGGCCCCAGGATTAAAGCTTAGTGCTTTGCTGATATGTTATGATAATATTTATAAAAATAAATTAAATATTTGTAAATTACACTAGGCAACAAAAAAATAAAAACAAAAACTTTTTGTCTGTTTCCTAGTTTTAAATATCCCATCCTTACTAATTTTGGGTTGAAAAAAAAAAAACGAATATTCTTTCCATATTCGTAAATAAAATTTTTTTATTAGCACTTGTTGTAATTTGTAGAACAAAATAATACTAGCTAATAAATACGATATAATGTCATGTTTTAAGAAACAGTGTTCATATCAGAAATCAGCAATATCTTTTGCTTTATACTTGTGAACATTTCTTTTAGGATTGTCTCTTTTATGTCGAAGCTCGAGTTATAAATATGGAAGTATATACTTGTCCAGCAGTTTTCTCCCAGCATTAAACCATTCCAGCGACCCTGACGTTCAATTGCTGCGATATCATGATGAAACCTTTCACCTTGTTCATGCCTTATAGCTCGACAGTTCTTAAGGAAAAAAATCAAGATGGTAATGTTAAAAAGTGGATCTTAGAGACTATTGCATCCTAAGTCATGAAACTTTTGTAGGATTTCTTTCACCAGCTGAATAGTTCTCATCTTTTTTTTACTGCATATAAATCCTTCTACCACATTTTTAAAGTCTTTACAGACCTTATTTACATTGCATTATATTCTGTTCTTTGTTCTACCGACGCTCTGGGTTAAACTTAAAACACACATGCAGAGGTTTCGCTGTTACATGCCTTTTGTAGAAGTTAAAATTCTATTTTAAGTGTTCCTTAAAACATATGCACAGAAAGTAAAGAACAGTAATACAGCTATTTATGAGTAAGGAGAAGTTCAGACTCTCAAAATCAAGAGGTAATCTAGAGGTTTATTTGTGATTTACATGTTTAACTGGCTAAAATACTTTTTAATTAACTATTTTTGAGCCCTAAACATTTTTGTTGTTGCTTAGTGTTATTAGATACAAAAAGACTAAAGGTATAGTTCACTTTAAGCTGTAAAACGACTATTTCTCTAGTTGTCGTAAAGCAGTGGATAAGTCGAAATTGTGCACTTTTCAGTTGGGCATGCTTTAATGTCTCCAAAAATAACTTTTGTGCAAAAAAAGTTACTGTAAGGCCTTATTAAGAAGCAATACTAAACCAATGTAAAAACAAAGATATTTAAAATTCTGCTTTGTAGGTTAATACGGATATTCCGTTTGTACGGTAATTTGATTAATTCACTTCTTCACGACAACCACTGATTTATTGTAATTGGTAAAAATTAAGAAATGAAGGATAGATCATTTCAGTTACACTATAATAAATCCTAAATTAAAACTAGGCAATTTTTTTTATTCAAAGTTGAAATGAAAAAAAAAAAGCGAAAGTATACCTTAGAACTGTCTATAAAATCTAAAGAATGAATTTTTCGTGTAAATATATATTTTTAATTGAAGGTATTTTTATGTAGCTCAAAAAAAGATTATTTTAGATTAGTGATATTTTTATGCATTTTCAAAAGATGAATATTAAAACATTTCACCTTGGAAAAGAAAAAAACAAACAATCATTAGCATTCAGCAAAATTCATACAATATATTCAAGCATAAGTAAACAAATAATTTTAGAATATTTAAATAAGAAAATAATAAATCTTATCTCATAATAAAATAAGTGATAGTAAAAAACAATTTAATCTGAGATAAAAATTAAATTTAGCATAAAATAAACATTGTATATATGTATATATAACCTATTATGTAAAATTGGATATGAAATGTAATATGGATAAAAAAAAGGAAAGGGTGGGTTGTTGCTTAGGGATAAAGCACTTCAAAAAAAATTGTGCGTAGCCGATAAAACAAAAAGATCCCAGGTTCGAATCCGACTGGATCGAAATGGAATTAGTTCTATGACAGTCATTATCTCTTTCCTTCCCCACATCATCCTAGTTAGAAAACCCATTGCTGCCAGCACTGGAAGAATGTTAAGGAAAAAATAAAATAAGATGGAACATAGCAAATAATCTCTTAAGCTAAATTTTCAAACTCAGAATGAATAACAGTTATGGACAAATTAAGTGTTTATCGTTCTGCTATTTTTATAACAATTATAAATTAGATATATTTTAGTTAGTTGATGATTCATTCAATGAATAATTGTAGATAACTAAGGTCAAAACTGTACTCATAATTTGACAAGACATTTGTAATATACATTTTCAAAAATAGATTTTGGTTCTCTCTCTTCACAGCTATTAATACACTACACTGTCCTTTACCTAAACACTCAATGCAGTACGGACATTTAAAACAATAATAAATACCTAATGTCTGATCACAAGCTTAAATTAATAATTGCGATATCGACCTTGAATCCATTTTGTAGGGAATTTCTAAAATAAAATCAATGCAAACTCTAGCTTTTTAGAAGTAATGAGAATGATAACAGTCAAAGATCTTAAAAATTGTGAAAACTTTGATCAGGTATCTCATCTTCAATGCCTGGATATGACTCCTGTGTTAGCTATGTGGAGGTCCATGACTGAAGAATAGATAAGAATGGGCAGGAATGTTTACCTTTTAATGGACACTATTGTTTTCACCACCTAGCTTATCTTGTGGAAAGCTCATCGTATCAGATAAAGCATTCTTCCAGCTGCTCTGAGTATTTTTATAATCACCCTATCAATATAACCAATTTTACTTTAGGTACCCTATCACTTAAAACCATAAACGTTTTTGAGGACTCGTCCTTTCAACCACAGGATTCTCATTTCGTGCAAGATGTTCACAATATGTTTCAGGTTCCCGTCGATGGCAGCCAATACGATTAGGTCCAAATTCAGCCAGGCAATAGCCACCCTTCAATATGTGTTCTTGTAATTTATAGAGGATTTTCGCTATCTCAAATTAAATATTATTTTATATTTTGTGATTTGAATTATTTTTTTCCTATTGTCTGGATTGTAATCAATTTAAAGATTTATGCTGTAAATAATAAATGTTGATTACCAATTTATTTCTTGTATAATTATTGTTGTTTTTTATACATTTTTATACGGAGTCTGGTTCAGGCCGGTAACAGAGACACATCGGTTCCACGTTGGCCTCTCATTACATTTGGTTTTTTTCATCTGTTTGTGCCCAAATTTGACACAGGTGTTAAGTGTGATTACGTGGACTGATTTATAGAATTTCAAGCAAATCTCTCGAGGATCTTGCCAATAATTGAAAGTATAGGAAGCGGTATTTCAGCAAGACCGAGTTCGTTATCAGAGGATAGGTACGGACTTGCAGCCCCCCACCGCGCCTCCGGCCAGCTGTCTAGGGAAGCATTGTGGCACTACTGCAAGGTCAGTGTCAATATTCATAGATATGTAGCTGTCATCCATGTCATAGCAGCTATACTTCTCTCCTGTCACCGGTGTAGTCCAACTTATTAAGAAAATAGTGTACCTAGTTATTTTAATGCTCCAACTGTAGTTATTTTAATGCTTTGACTGTAGTTATTTTAATTTCTTAACTTTATTTATTTTAATTTTTTTAACTGCATTTATTTTAAGATTTTAACTTTATTTATTTTAATTTTTTTAACTGCATTTATTTTAAGATTTTAACTTTATTTATTTTAATTTTTTTAACTGCATTTATTTTAAGATTTTAACTTTATTTATTAAAATTTGTTAACTTGACGTATTTTAAAATTTAACTTTATTTATCTTAAGTATTGATGACGTAGAAGAATGTGAAAGAGGAGAACAATCTAATCAAATGTTTGCTGTAGGATAAGGTTTTATAATTCCCTTTTATGGTTTAAGTGGATCTTTATTATCATTAATGTTATTATTATTGATATTATTGTTTATTTTTTTTTTTTTTTTTTTGTTTTTTTCCGTTGTTTTTTTTGTCGGGTATTGATTTATTGATTCATGTGTTTTTTTGTAATTATGGAAAAAGGGATAGGAATAATTAGAGGGAGTTATGTACGGATATGAATATGTATATATATGTGTGTGTTTTGTAATATTTACCTATTTATTTATTGATTCCTATAGATCAAAATTATTCATTTATTTTAATACATTAATGTCATTGTTGGCACTTTTTAGCAAGTATATTTAATAACCAATTTTAGCAAAGACATTTAGCATTTATTTGATTTTCATAGTATATGTGAGTGTACGTATATGTGCACATTTATGTTGATTTTTTATTTTTTTAATTCGGGGATCTGAACATGTATGTGTGTTGGTTGCGATTGTCTGGAATTGGCCTAATATGATGCAGGTAACAGATAAACAGAATGATAACAATTTTGAGATTGGCCAAACAGTATGGGTTTCGAGAACCGAAGGGCCTACTCAGGAAGCGGTTGTTGCCTCCGTGATATCGGTGCTTACCGAAGGAGGTGGCGAAAAAAAGCTTATTAAAGTAGAATGGAGTGAAGAAGAAGGAGTGGTATTGGGCAAAACGGTTCCTATTGAGGATGTATTCACTAAGTTACCCAAACTAACCACTAAAACCACGGAGGCTGGTGTCAACCGAGAAGAAAGAGTCTCTCATCCTGATGATTCAGTCTGCCCTATTTGTGGCTTGTCATTCAAGGGCGAGAGAGGCCTTGGAACCCATATTGCCAAGAAGCATCCCAGGGAGGCCAATAATAATACGTTAAGAGGACTAATTAAAAAGGTGGTGGGCCCTAAAAATGGAGAGGATGAGATACCTGAAATTAAGGAGGGCATTGCTAAATGGTCTGCCACGTTCAAAAATCTTTGTAACCAAAATAATATGGAAACTGCGGAATTCGATGCAGCGGTCGTTGAATTTCTCATGTTCTTAAATAATATTACTGCAGAACTTCCAGGCCCACAGCACCCGGCAATTAAATTTTATAAATTAAGAAAAAAAAAAAAAAAAAAAACAATATAGAAGACAAGGGTGCTAGTAAAACTTCGAATCCGCAGAGAGCAAATAAAGCAGACCGAGGGCGTCGGCAAGAACAATATCAATATGAGATGGCCCAGTACAATTATTATAACAAAAGAAAGAAGGTCGTCCAGACAATAATGAATGCCGATGCCCCTAAGCAATGTCCCTTAAAGGTCACCGAAATCGATGCCCATTTTAGAAACCTCTTTGAGCAAGTGAACTCCTGCAGACGTGCGGATTATGAAAAATGTGCCCCGATGCCAAATGTCATGAATCTTGATGTCCAGGCAATACGAAAAGCCATTAGATCTACGTCACTGGACACATCACCGGGGCCTGACGGGGTCTTAATCCGCACGATAAAATTCATCCCCATTAAGACAATAGCGGAGATCATGCTGGAGGTGGCCTATATACCAGAACCTTTACGTCAAGGGCGCACAATCTTAATATACAAGGGTAAGGGCGATGTTAAAAATATTTCATCATGGAGACCCATTACTATATACTCTATTGTGCGCCGAATCATAGAAAAGGTTCTGGACCAGGAACTGAGAAAGCAGGTCACCTTCCATAGGAATCAGAGAGGTTTTATTAGGGGCCTTCCGGGAGCACACGTAAGCGCAAGAATCATTGACGCAGTCATAAAAGACGCAAAAAATAAGAAAAATGACTGTGCGGTGGTCTTTCTTGACGTTGTTGGCGCTTTTGACAACATTGGGCACGATCACATTGTTAGATCGTTAGAAGCAAGAGGTGTTTCACTGGACCTGGGAAACGTTATCGCTGCACTCCTATCCACAAACAAAATTAAAATAACTGTTCGAGCTCACTCTACTAGCCAGATCAATGTACTGCGAGGAGTTCCCCAAGGCGGCCCGCTCTCTCCCTTGCTGTTTAACTTAGCTATTGATCATCTGTACCAAGACCTTTGTGATCATGATTTCTCAAGACACTACGGGTACAAGCTGAGAGAGGACCAAGACTGTGTGGTCCTCACAGGATTTGCAGATGATCAGGCGGTCTCTGCACGTAATAAGTATGCGGCAGAGAGAATTATAGATAGCACCCAAAGGATACTGGCGGAGATTGGTCTGGCTGTAAATCCACAGAAAAGTATGGGCATTGTGTTGGATAGGGGTGAGATGCAAGCAACGACGCTCTCTCTTCAGAATGGAGATGTCATCCACACGGCAAAGGAAGATGACTCTATTAAATACTTGGGATGCACATTCTCGGGAGAGCTAAGGTTCAGTGAAGAATCAATAGAAAAACTAAATAAAAATTTCGATAAATTAGTAACCTCTTGCCTACTTAAACCGGAACAAAAGCTCAATGTTGTCAATCAATACGTGTTTCCCGGATTGACATATCCTCTCCAGACTGCACCCCTTACAAAGCTCAGCCCTGCGTTGTTGGATGGTATAGATGTGATGATCCGCAGGAGCATTAAGGCCATTGTCGGACTCCCTTCGAACACCTCAACTGCGATGCTCTACGCTCCGCGGAGGTGCCGTGGGTTAGGACTGATCCGCTGTCAATGGGAGGCTCCTCTGCAGGACTGGTCCATTGCTCAGCGACTGTCTTATGTTCCGGACGCTCTGTTCCAGTCCACATTCCATTATGAAAAAGAGATTACTGAATGTGCTAAGAGACTGGGTGTAGATCAGAGCCACCGAAGCGTGAGAGCTCTACGACGGTCGCTAAGAGAGGGCGCTTTTGAGGAATGGGCCAATTGAAGGTGGCAGGGCGTTGGTGTACCTCATTTTAAGGAGACGCCGAGAGCTAACAGATATATTTGTGAAAAACAAATACTTTCGGGGTCTGAATGGACCAACGCCCTAAAACTCAACATCAATTATGCACCTCCGCGTGGAGTCCCAGGTGCCAGCGGACAGATAGGAGAGGTTGGGCCCCTTTGTCGCAAGTGCGGCAAAGAGTCCGAAACACCAGCCCATGTGCTGGGAAAATGTCCCAACAACTCACACACGCCGTCACCACAGGGTCAAGAATGAATTGATAAGGCTCCTCAAGAATAAAGGCTTTACCTGCTTTGACGAGGTATGCTGCATCGATACCAACGGGTCCACGAGGTATGCGGATATTGTCGCGTTTCCGAAGAACGGACGGACAGCGCTCATAGTGGATCCTACTGTAAGGTATGAAAATAATAACCTCGATCAATCAGGTGAAGTAGAAAGGGAGAAAATGGATATTTATGAAAAATGTATCCCTTTCCTCAAAGAGAAATTCCGCGAGACATTCGGAAATAGAGATTTTTTCGTGAAAGGATTATGGTTTGGGTCTCGCGGAGTCATCCCGGAAAAAACAAGGAGCTTTTTGGAGGACCTTGGCGTGGAGATGAGGGATATAGCGATAATGGCCGAAAATATAATATTGGACTCCCTGGGAATTATTCACCACCACATACATGGTGCATAGGATGGCCCATTGCAATGTACAGTTATTAAATGTGCATTTATGTATATGAATGTGTGGTAGATATGTGAATATTAGGGGGGGATAACATAAAATGAAAGAATAAAGTGAAAGAGGAAAAGAAGCGAAAAAGGAAAAAAAAAAAAAAAGGGGAAAAAAAAAAAAAAAAAAAAAAATGTTATTAGTTTGTCATGTATTAGGTAATATTAAGTAGTATATTATATAATTATAACTAAATTATAAATTACAGTATTGTCTTTAATTGGATAGATGAGTATGCTGTGTTTATAGCAACCCAATAAAGTTGGGCAGCACTATGTTTATTGTTAATTGTTTCAATAAAGCATATATCTCTCTAGAGTTGTGTTAATTGTTTAGCTCACAATTGATTATTTTTTACAATAGCAATTTATTTCTAAACTGAGATATAGGTATCGCCAATCAAGGATTGATTTTTTGGTATCGGTACCTTTATCGATAATCATAAATCGGAATTTTATTTCGAAAAAATCGTTGGTTACAATTGTATGAGGTGTCAAATCGACCAATTACCTTGATCAAAGCGGGGAGATTACACATATATTTCAGATTATAGGAGTTCTGATTATAATAAATTATGACACAAGAAGTACCTCAGTAAGATGACCCAGGGCATAGATAAATAGCAGGCTGGGAAAATGCATTAGGAGGCAGATTTGATGAAAAATGGAGACGTCCTTCTATTAGTTGGCCATCAGGATCCATCAATCTTAGCTTCAAGTTCCTACCAGGCCAATATCCCTCTTATTCGGATAGGTTTCGATTTATTAATCCTCGGATACTTCGGATGTATTCGTCAGCTTACCTAAGATGTGCAGGGCTAAGTAACCACAAATTTACATTAAGGAATACTTAATTCATCTAGGCTTTAATGAATTTTCATAATGATCAACTTTAAAAATAGAGATTTTTACCAATATTCTTTTTAAGATATGATTATTTTTTCTTTTAGGATGCGTTGGTATATTAAAAATTATTAAATATAAATTAAATGTATTATTATCCTATAACTTCTAACAGACATTACAAATTTAAGGTAAATAAAACGAATTACCAGACAAAAAAAAGTACTTCGATTTGCAATTATATAATAGTCTTTATTAAAATGATTACAATGACATTAATAAAGATTACAGATGAACTTCATAATTGTTCAAATATTTTTTTTCACTGTTATCTTTTGAACAGAATAGAACGTTACTCCAACTAACGAAAATTGGAAAACACGTTTCTTTGTGAAATCAGATTTCCCAACATGTAATTAATGGGGTGTATAAAAAAAAAAAAAAAAATGACCGTTTCTTAAGCAAATATTTGTATTATTATTTCCTTGATATAAAATGCAATTAATACTCAAAGTATAGTCCATTGTTATCTACCGTCAGTCATTACCCATCTGCTAGCCAATTGCTCGATGCCACGCTGATACCATTCCTGGTATGAGGGATGGTTGTCAAAGAACTCTTGGACAGCATAATCAACTTCCGCAAAATTATCTAATTTTTTCCCTTGAAGAAAATGGGCCGTGGATTAAAATAAGTAGTAATCCGAAGGAGCGAGGTCTGTACTATATGGTGGATGAGGCAGGAGTTCAAACCCATGAAGTTCTGTAGACTTTTCTGCTGATTGTTCAGGAGTAAGCTCGTGAGGGACCAGTCTATAGTCTTTTTCACCTTCCCCATGGAGAGAAGATGGCGGCTAACAGTTTTGGCTTTGGACACACCACACTCCCTGGCAAGTTCGCGAGTACTTGTGGATGGTTTTGACTCAACAGCTTTCTTCAGAACCTTATCAATTATAGGAAACCCGGAGCCCTTCTTCCTTTCCAACGTCGTATCTCCACTTTCAAGTTTTTCACACCAACGCCGCGCAGTGCGCTCTTCAAGGACACCTTCCCTTTCACATTTAATAATTTCACGAGTTACTTCAGCGGCTGTGAAATGTTTTTTCCTGTAATGTCTTAAAATTACGAGAATTTCGTCGGCCACTGTCATGTTTCTTCTTTGAAATAAATAACTGAACTGAGGCTTTTTTTTGAAGTCCAGTGTTATTGAACAAGCTTAGAGAATGCTCAAAAGGGATTATCAAGTATTGGAAAATAATAAATAGCATTAAGATATTTACAGACTTTTGAACTCTGAAATTTGATAAAACGGTCATTTTTTCTATACAAAGTATTAATACATTCAAAATATGAATTTCGTAGTTTGATACGTCAGTTTGTTATTTGCTTCCTTTGCTAACAACAATTTTTAATTGCAGTATGATAAACTTGTGATTCAAATCATCATCTCATTATTTGATTGGATTTTTTTTTATTGAAAGAAAAAAAACAACAACACAGGTTTGTTTGTAAGTAATATTATTTGCTGGTGTAGATTTCACTAAAAATTTTAAGTTGCTGCACTCATAACTGCAATTTTTTATTACAGGTACACAACAATGGGCCGAAAATTGCTATCGCATCCGATTAAAATTAGCTGAATACCATTGGAAAAATTAGTCTTTTACTTAGAAAATGTGTTTTTTAGTCCAATGGAAAACTTTTGTATCAAACTTAATCATAATCCTCCAAGCCGCTCAGAAGTTGTGCTGAAATAAACCTTTATTCTCAGAATGAGGCTTTGGAGTTGGGTTTCCAGTTCAGCGTTTTTAATATCTGTAGTCACTACTTGTATATATATATATATATATATATATATATATATATATATATATATATATATATATATATATATATATATATATATATATATATATACACACATATACAATTCCTTTTTTTTATATACACTTTATCTCCTACTCAAATCACAAGATATTCGGTAATCATGCTTCAACCACTGAAGTTTTAAATTGCTTAGGATTAGTTAGGGCGTGTTAAAAATTTTTTAAATATGTTATTGTGTACTATCTATTTAAAAATTAAAAGTAGAACGGATATTTTACGTTTATGAGATATTGTTAACAAACATTCCAATCATATAAGATACAATACAAATATTTATAACAGATTTTATTTTCATAAATATTACGTTCTGCTTCTGTGAAGGGTAATAGGTAATAGAGATAGTGATGTATCCATTTATAAAGTACATACTAATAGATAATAAAAAAATAGATTTCTAAAAAGCAATTATATTAATGAAAATAATAATAACTTTGAAAAAGTATAAAAATAACTAGCATTCCCCATCGCGGTTTCGCCCGCTCTAAGTATAGAGCTTAAATAATTTTAATTATTATTAGAATGTTTACTTATTTAAATGTTGTATTGAAGTATACAGTTGAGCATTATTTCTTCAATAATATTTCCACGCATAGCAATAATTTTTTATCTTCCTAAAATTGCGCTGATTAAGTGTTTGAAGATCACTACGTAGAAGCATAATTTTGTTGTATGAGTTGGTAATCCAGATGGACTGAGACTATTAAAAAACTCTTAATGATAATGGACTGCATTATCAGTGTTTATAACTAAAGGCCCATGAATCATATTTTTACACCCAATTTGAAAAAGCAAAGGATCGACATCATATCATAGTAATAATTTTTATTTGGCAGAAATAGTTTAACTGATTTCATCTGGTCAAAATTTCTAACCTTAAAGGTATATGACAGTATGGCTTACCTAATGTCTGCCACTCAAAATTGTACATTTAAATTCTTATTGTTGCTAAACCTGAGTATCATGTAGTTGACACAGATGGGTTCAGTAGGTTTACCATTGTAATTTCTATCTCGGAATGGTGCTTACCATATATACCAGTCAATTTTTGATACTTTACAGTGAATATAAGTAAATTTTATTATTAATTTCTGGCTCTATACAACATCTTATTTTTGTAATCTCTCATGTAGAATGGTGCTCGTCACCTATAGGTTAATTTTCAAACTTCACTGTTATCAATATAGTTGCGCATTTTTAATAACAAAATAATTGAAAATCTGTTGATTTTATTATTGCTAAACCTTCCGGGAACGATAAAGGTTATGTGGATAAAATTTGGTAAAGATTGGTTCTGTAGTTTTCGTGGATAGTGATCACAAACGAAATGGGTTGTTCCTTTACGTAATAGTAAAGATAATGTATACAAAAAAAATGTATAATAGTAATAAACAATTTTTTTTTTTCAAATATTTCAAATAATGTCAAGATACTCCTGTACAATGCATACAATACAATATGTCAGGGAAACACCAATCCAGACGTCACAGTTGTTAAGAGGCGATGTCAGAACCAAAGTGATCCCAGCGTTGCACTCTCAGTGGCGTCACTGGCTTGATAGCCAGTGGTTTCTGAGTGAGAGCGCTATAGCCACAATACAAATATGAAGGCCAAAAAAACACTTATTTCATACAACATAAACAAAAAAGAATTTTTTTTTTTTTTTTTTTTTTTTTTTTTTTTATCATTTCGTAAATACTTTTATTTTTTTCCAGGTTCAGATAGAGGTAATTTGAAATCGAAACTCAACAGTTTTCCAGGGAAGTGTATCTAAAATTTTAAGCTGTTCCTATGTTTCAACTATACATAATTGCCGTTTCATTTAATGTAAATATTAGAACGATGTAGATTCAGATATATTAATTTACCTGATAATAACCCCTGTAATAACCATTGTATTGTTGTTGTTAGAATTCGTAGCATCAACACTGAAAGTAAAACTGTCAAAACTAACTATGAATCCTGTAGTTAGAAATTGTAGCATGTAGATTTTGTTTGTTGTACATTTTACCAATCTTATTGTTGGACAGTAACTACTTTCACCCCTACTAGAACTGTTTTCTCACTATTATATCTTCTCAATAATTACTTCAATATTTTTATAATTCTATTTCATTAGCTTAGTGCTAAGAATGATGCACTATCTATTTATGTGTTATTTGCATTAATGTTTATTTTATGGGTGATTCTAAAACAATGAACTTTATTTATGTTCGATAGTTCTCTCTCAATCCGCTTTCACAGCCCCTTGACAGGTACGGGGCACTCATAGCTGCTTAACTTTAGACACATATCATGTGAAAAACACTTAAAAAAAAACAAAAAAACTTTCACATATACATCAACTTGACAATTAATAAAATTATTTATATTCGAAGTATTGATTTTATTTAAAAAAATAATAATAAAATAGTAATATGGATGCTAGTAGATCCAAATACACTTACTGTGCGTACAAGAAAATATACAAAAAATGAAGTCTCAATATGAGACAATTGAAGAGTAATATAAGGATCAAGACAAACATGGTTGAACTAAAATGTACTTATTAGAAATAAATGTAATAAATGCAAAGAAGGAAAGCAATAATTTTGGAATAAGTAAAATTTCAAATATACAATCAATCATACACATTTATCTATCGCAGATATCTACTCCACATGTCACGCTGTGGTTTAGATTTGCAATCAAGTGCATCAAAAATATTTTTTTTGTTTTTGTAAAAGCACAAATTTTGAAGAAAAATCCATTTTTTATATTATATTATATTATATATTAGAAAGACTTATTGGGTCAAAGAAAAAATACTCTAAACTACTGTAAATACAATAATATTCGAACAACTAAAGACGAATTAAATCCTAATCGTTAATATGGGCCTGGTAAACAACATTTAATCAGTTGTGTATTTTTCATTTTATTCTTTTATTGGTTCTCAAAAATAAGTCAATACCGTATCAGAAAGTGAGTTCAACTAATATATTTTGTTGACCATATCAAGTGAAAAGAATAAGGTAATGTTTCAGTACCTCATAGTTTCAAAGAGCGGTTATTCAAGAATATATTTATGAAACATTGTTCACTTCTTTTTGCATTTAACCGCTTTACGATGTTTTCTGTATAGAAAGTCAAGGCACGCGTTTTAAACTCGCTATCTGATATGATGTTTTGACTTGTTTTTGAGAACCAATATAAAAATAAAAGAAGTTCAAAATGAAAAGTAAATAAATGGTTGTTGTTTCCCAGGTTCATATTAACAACTAGGATTTGGCTCGTCTTTAGATTTGTTCAAATATTATTGTATTTACAGAAGTTTAGAGTATTTTTATTTGATCCAATAAGTCTTTCTAATATAAAAGATGGATATAAATTTGTCTTTTCTCAAAAAAAAAAAAAAAAAAAAATGTTTTGATACGCTGCTAGTTTGCAACTCACAATCACTGTGTCAACTTGCAACATCAGTTGAAGTCAACTTATTTTTTTATATAGGAGTAATTAATTTTGTATCTCTGTTTTCAATTATGACCAATCTAGATATCTAGATACCCTCTAACTACAAATTTATATTATAAAATATAAGCGATATGAAAGTATAATTAGTTTCTCTGATAAGGTCCACATTTGATTCCAGAAAAACTATTAACACATTTTAATTTCCATTAAATAAAGCTTATTAAATAAATATTAGAATTCGGAACTATAGTGAGGAAACAAAAGAAAAAAATTAATGTCTGACTTAAAATCGTGTCCAAATACTTTGTTTTTTGTTTTTTTAAGCTTCACTTTCCAGGAAGTACACTGAATATCAAACATAACTAATGTGTTACACTGTGATAACATAACGAAAATGAACTGACATTTATCATCATATTGTTATTTTCTTTGATTGTTAAAGTCTGAATCTCGCAGACTGACTGCTGAAGCTTGTTTAAGGATCACCTTTACAATAGTTATCGTTTCGTTGGATGATTATTAATTATCTTATTTACTTCCAGGTTTCGATGCACACGGATTCTGTGTCCTGCCTAATACTCTTCACGCTTCTTCACTATTTCATCTTAACGAATTTCTTTTGGATGTTCGTCGAGGGTAAGTTAAATATGCCCTATTTCAATTATAGTGAATAGAGCTTGGTTTACAGCATTAAGGTTTTAGCTGAAAATAATATGATTCATAAATAGTTAAACATGACTGGTTTATTAAGTCGACAGATCTTTTCATCTCTATGCATTATATAAAAAAAGTAAATTTGAGGAAAATAATTACAATTAGAACGCAATAACATGTAAAGAACTACACACAAGTAGCACTTCAATAGTTCTAAACGGTCTCTTGGCCGTATTCTTTTTAGATTCCTCGGAGGGTTATAGGAAATTGAGTATGAAGCAAGATGGGAGAATGATGAAACCGAGTAGGTATGGAGTTTAGTATAAAATAATACTATCTGATTTGGGCCAAATTAGCTACATTTGGAACATTAAGATCTTTATGGACAAGATAGTGACATAATAAGGAGCATTGATGATTTTTCTAAAGGAAGAAAAAAACTATATACACTCTAGTGCTACATTGTCGAAATTTGTTTTAACTCGTTTGCATAAATCAAAGGTTGGAAAAAAAAAGTTTTGCCAACGAAATTTATTATATTTTCCGTCGCTTAAAAAGCAGGAATTCTTATTTTTATTTATTCATATGTTAAAGTGCCTTAAATATGTCTTTATTTTAAAGAATTCATTTTTTTTTCATAAAATAAAAAAATGTATACATTTTTTTTTAAATAATAAAAAAGGTAATTATAAGCTTTGGTTTGGGAGCAGCAGAAAAAGTGCCAGTGTTAACAGCGGATTCCTCTTCTCTCTACTCTTACCAAGTTGTTGGTCCTCTCACATGAACTGTGAATTCAGCACACTTCTCCCAACGGCTAAGCAAGTCTGCAAGGCCATATTTAAAGAAGTTAATCACTTGAGGAAACAAAGTTATAAAATCAATGTTTGATAATGATACATTTGTAAAAATGTTTTCTCGCATCAAGTTAAGCAAACTCCAAAAAATGTGGTAGTATATAGAGTATAGGTCAAGGGAGGGTAGTGTATTTGATGGTACTTTATAAGCCAAGAACTAAATTTATTTATTGTCTGTATCATGGAAATGATCAAATTTTGATGCATTTCGTTCGTTTCTTAGCCGTGCGACATTGAATGACAGTTTCCCCTTCAGTAAAAAGAAAAAATGGATGCCCCAACCAGGCGACTGACTGACATCTAATCATTGATCTGATCGGCGACCCTTTATATACAGGTTCCACGGCAGCTGAACTACCAAGTTTAGGGTGAAAAATAAAATTATTCGGTTATTTTCGTTTAAAATTTAAATCAGTATACATAATGTTAATCAACAAACACTGTGAGTAAACAGAAGATTTGTAGGTATTATTCATAGAATATTTTGTCAGGAATCAACTGTCAATACTTTAATACTCCATAAACATTAACTTTAAAAAAAACCGGTATTTCATGTGTGGCAACCTTATCTATACTATAACATAAAAGAACAAACTATTTTTTCTTTGTGATCACTCACCAAAACTACTGCCAACCTGTAGGTACCAAATTTTGACTAAATCATCTTCATTGTTCAAGGGAGGTTTAATAATAGTAAAATTTACTGAATTTTATTACATTACAGTAATTAGACCTATTGGGACATATAGAGTTGAGCTTTAGGGCTCCACTAAACCATCCAATTCATCTCGTATCCAATCATTATAATCCAAAAGCTTTAGAAAAATCCTCAATGCTTCTTACTTTGCCACAGAAAAACTTATCCACAATGATCTTAATGTACCTTACGTTTCTGACTTACAAGGGTAAGACACACTCAGTCTCTCACAGATCTTGCTGGCAATTTTTTTTTTTTTTGAGGTTTCTGGTCAAAAAATATTGGACACGTATTTTGCCGTTCTGAACAATGGGCCCTAGAACCCGAGAAAAAAAATAAAATAGAAAAAATTAGTTTATTTTATATCTCGAGTTTAGAAAATGATATCGACATGATTCTTGTACCTAAATGTTTATTTTTGATTGCGAATTCAAGAATAAATACAGCCGCTCTATAGATTTTGGATAGGTTGATTCAATTCTAAAAAATGATTAGATTTTCAAGCAAACTACCTCTTTAGATTTTTTAACACAAAATTGACGTCAGATTCTAATTCAGCACCTTCAAAAACATTGAAAAACGTTTATTCAATAAAAACAAAAAATATTATTTTTCACGCTCTTCGAGGGGAAGAAATTTTTAAAACGATTATTGCTTACTTTCCTTTAAATAGCTTTGTCACATAGTTCACTGGTTGGAATCGCTGAAAAGAGCAGAACCTCGGCTTTCTTTTGATGTATATTAATGCAAATTTCGATGAACAAAAACCTGAAATTTTGTATTTAAGGGTTCGTTTTAATGCTGAATTCGAATCTGATGTCGGTTCTTGTGAAAAAAGTATATTGAACATAGTTCAATGAATAAATGATATTTTTGATTTTTATTGATTAAACGTATTTCAATGTTTTTGAAGGTGATGAATCAGAATCTGACGTCAATTTTTGTGTAAAAAAAATGATAGAGGTAGTTTGCTTGAAAACCTAATCATTTTTTTAGAATTTAATTAACCTAAACCAAAATTTATGGAGCAGCTGCATTTTTCCCTTAATTCGCAATCAACAATAAAAATCTTGGTGCAAGAATCATCTTGATATCATTTTTTAAACTCGAGATACGAAATATTTTAATTTAATGCTATTTATTAGCAGATTGGTCGGAACGGCAAAAGACATGTCTAAAATTATTTGACCAGGAACCTCTAGAAAAATGGCCAACAAGATCCGTGAGAGACTAAGTGTGTCTTCCCCTTGTTAGCTCAAACCAGATGTCTATTCTTCCATAGTAAACTTCATAAGCATAGAAATCCTCTGGTATCTCAGCTCACTCTATTCCAGATGACCCTTCAACAGGCCTGAAAAGAAGATAGCCTCGGGTTTTTTTTTTTTGCTAGCCCAAGACTTCTATTGAAGATTCCTTTCGTGGGTGATTTGACATTCCACTATTTCCCGGCATTTCTCCAGTAGATAAATTGCCGGATTGATCAAAAAAATCCTCGTCATGATCTAAAGAAGATTTCAGGTAAAGAGAAACGGTACACGGCTGTAAAAAAGGGTCGAAGCAGGTACCCTCGGAAGCAGAAACTCGGTGAAATGATATGCCGAAAGTAAAGTTGTATGCCATCTATTGGCTTAAAGAGGCACTGCAGCTTCTATAAGCAGTTCATAGATAGTGATAGAAAAATATTTACAATATGAGTTAATAGCAGTATGGCTTAAAACCAGCCGGACTCATATAGAAGCCGAAAGCAGTGAAAGAGTTAACCTCCTAATATTATATACCATTGAGGCTACAATTCTTAGAGAGACTAGAGAAATCGCATTTATTCCTATAATCCCAAAGAATCTTAATAATTTAGTATTTCGATTCAACAGATTAAAATTTCCAACTCAAATTTCTTTAGCTATTACAATAAAATACATTATTTATTTTGCTATTACAAAATAAAACTTTTGTTAAGTCAAACTTATTACAATCTTATAGTGGATCTTGACACTGACTGTTTTTCTCATGGTGAATCATTTGTAAGGCTTTCTAGAACTGGAAAACCTATTAATCAGGTCTATGGTATTTCATAATATCGGAAGTAAAACTTGTAATGTTTTTTTGATATTTTAACTTTTATTTTGTCATTTTTTCCATGCTTTCTATAGAACAGATTTTTATTGATGAATAAATAAAACTTTAATTATTAGTTGAAATTATCTGAGTTTATTTATAATCCGCTACTCGGAATGCTAAAATATTAATAATGCATTATATTGATATATCCTAACCCTAAAATATAAATGATCTTATATTGTTCATTATTAAAAGTATTTAAGAAGGTGAAGGTAAACGTCGTAAGACAAAAGGAATGGGGTGAACTGAAGAGAAAAGAAGAAATCGGAGGCAACTTCCAGAATATAGAGTTCCACAAAAAAAGATAAGGTTGTTACTCAACAGTTAGCAACAATATGAAAGAAGGTAACACTAAAGTTACTCCCGTTGGTCCTTAAACTCCATTTTAAGGGGTGATGAAAACTTGGAAGTTCTACTCAGCTATGAATTTCCTCTTGTGACACTTTCTCTATTCTCTCAAGGAAATTAGCTACCATTTTACAGCATTTTAGTCACAGTAAAGAATGAAGAATCGACCATATCAGCCATATCTAGAAATTATACATATCAGTCCTAGAATGCTATATATATACAGGTGTGCCCCAGATCACGATTCTTTTCACAGACGTGCAAGGAGGGTGAGAATTTCAGTAGTTTTAAGTCTCAAACAGTTCTTTGTAGCTAGTTTCTGAGATGTTTATTGAAAAAAATCGAATTCGGAGTATGATAGTGTAATTTCTGTGCAACTGCCTTTTTTAAAATTAATATATTTAAATATCTATTCATGAATAGATATATTTTAACAGTTTTAACAATCTGGCCGTATTATAAAAGGTTTTTCGATATTTGTCAAGTGAAGAAAATTTTGTGAGAGGACCAATAATATAAAATATGTAAACATTGAATACGTCTTTGATCTATTATTATTTTATGAACATGTCAACAGTTTTATTAGACTGGAAGTATTGCCTAGTAATCAGTACCTTATCAGTTGAAATAAAATCTTCAATGATTGATTTTTTTTAGTTTCTTTTATTAATATTTTAGCGACCATAATTTTTTTTTATGATCCTTTTCCGTCTGTTTACATAAAATTTTTATTTATTCTATTTGCACTGCTTTACAGATCTGCCAGGATCTGACGATTTTTTTCAGGCCGAAGGACATCCTTAGCCACTCTCCTTCCACAATCAGAATTAGTTTTCTTTTTTAAGGATGCTGTTTTAGATGGCGGAATATAACGATTTTATTAGTTTTTCGTCCTTAAGGATAATAACAGGGCTTGTGTTGTAAAAAGGTTTTTTTTTTTTTTTTTTTTTTTTTATTATTGAAATATACAATTGTAAAACAAAAAACTTGGGAACTAATCAATTTTCTAAATATAAAATGTATTGAAATGACTAAAACTTATACTATTGTTGGAATTTTAATTGAAGCCCAGTATTAGATGATCCCGAGGTTTTTTTTTTTTCAGTGGATCTATAAGCATCTATACTTATACTTGTACATTACTTATACCCTTAAGTAAGGTTGACTGTAATATTTACTCAATAAAAGCTTGTAGAGAAAATGAAAAAAAAAAAAAAAAATTTCTTTTCAGACCGATAGAGTAGTTATCAAGAATAGAATAAGACGCAAGCATAGTTTGTTATATAAGACGTTTCGTCGTTTATGTCAAATTAGGAATAAATGGGACATAAATTTGATGTGGATTAGTTTATTTTTACATAGCAAGGATCATAAAAGATCTCAGACTGGAAAGTCTTGCTTTCAAATGCAGCAAGAATGCGATGTTATAATTCCATTACTATCTCTAAGTTCAAATATTTATGATGATATTAATTTAGAGTATTTTATGGTATATTGGGAGGTCAGAATGTTTGTCTAGTAAGTGCTGGGGTAGTAAAATTGATAAGTAGCAGTCTATTTCGTTTCGTATGAGGGTTCCAAGTGTGTCTCTGGTGGTGATAAAATCCAAGATATCTCATTTCTTATACATTATTTAGTAGCAGTCCACTAATCGATACGTTTTACATTTAAGAAAACGGTTATTTGTTAGAAATTACCAAAATATTCACTTTTGACACTGTTATTCAACAAAAGCGACATGGTATAAAAATTTAAAATTAAAATTTTGGTGTTTTTATAATAAAACTACTTTACATTCATAAATCTTTCTTTAAAGTATATTTTTACAACTAACACAGAACTAAAGCTAATGCACACTGTCCTATGTTTTTTTTTTTCTATTTACCACTTTTCATATTAAAAGCAACCTCTGCAGAAAAGCAAGATAGGAATTGATATTTAGATGTCTTGAACAGCTCGCTAGATTAGGTAATAAAAATAGAGGTTTTGCTGTCAAAATATTTTATGATTAGCTAGAGCCTTGTTCAAGGATGTAGCATGAGACAAATCTAATATGAAATGTTCATTGTTTTTATTTTAAAACGTTTGATAGAAAAATATTCCTTATACATTTTTTTAAAAACTGTTGCATTTGATGCATAGAAAAACTGACAATGTAGTCGAGTCAGTGAGTGCTGAAATGAGGGGTGTAGAGTGCATGGAATATGCGATTATTTTTCACTTCAGGGCTTCGTTAGGAATTGTTAGAAGATAAACATATGTACTTAAAGTCCCCGCCCCTGTGGGGTAAGCTAGCGGTAAGGGGGGGGGGGGAGAAGGTCCCATTTTGGGATTTTTCAATTATATCGGGCTCCAGAAAAATATTATAATAATAATAATAAGCTTTATTGACATCATATTTATGACAAAAGCCTTTCCCTTAGCAGGCTACGAAAATATGCTGCAGTTCAAAATTAAATCTAATTATATTTTCTATTTTTTGTATATACATCTTTCTCGAACTTTCAACGATTTTCGAGATATACGTTATTAAAAATCGATAATTTTTCAGAAAATAATGTTCACCCAACTTTCTGTCGAACATTTGCTTCAAGTGCCAGGAAATGAGGATATGAAATTAAAATAAATTTATTGCTCTACAACTTTGATTCTGACATTTTTTCTGAGGAACAATTGGATGGGGGCTTTTAGTATGTTTACCTTCTAAATATTCCTAACGAAACTGTGAAGTAAAACATTATCTCATATTTCATGCTCTATACACCCCTTATTTCAGCACTCGTTGACCAGTAATGCTAAAAACTGCTCACTGTTTTAAAATAAAAGTTTTATTTTGCACATTTTTCACTATAACTCCAAAACTATTTGTCTGATTTGAAACTTTTTTTTTAAACTAAAATTGTGTTGAATTTATTATCAGGCCTTGTATATAAAATTTTGATTTATTCCTGTAATACACAGAAGCCAGCGCTAAATGTTCTTGTTTGGCAAAATATCACGATTTTAATTTTTTAACCCTGGCTTAGGGTTAAACGATATATTATGTAACTAAATCATCATTTAATGTGTAAAATCTGATAGTACATTTAACCAGATTTTAGTTGATAAAAAGAAGTTAGAAATCGGAAAAATAGTTTTGGAGTTATAGTGAAGCATATGGTTGACGAAAAGTGGGAAATTTTTTTTTTTTTTTTTTTTTTTTTTGCGAAAATTGTCGATGTTTAATAACAAATATCTCGAAAACCGTTGAAAGTCTGGCAAATATGTATGTAACAATTTTATAGGAAATTTAATTAGCTTTAATTTTGATCTGTAGCATATTTTTCTACAGCCCACCGTTTTTGATATATAATCGAAAAACCCAAAAATGGGACCTTCTCCCCTCTCCCCACCGTAAGCTCCCCCCCATGGGCGGGGACTTTTAGTATGTTTATCTCCTTAATACTCCTAACGAAGCCCTCAGGTCAAAAACAATCGCATATTTCATGCACTCTACAATAAGTTTATTGACTGGACTAATGGTGCAATATGAAGTAACGGGATTGTATATGATTATAGGATCTAAATAAAAAATTATAATTTATCCTTAATTACATAATGAGATATTATAAATATTAATTACTGTACACTATCAGACGGATTTATAAAGCACATTATGATGCAGCTCATAATGTTAAAACGCATTTTAAAATATTAAAACAAATTTCAAGCTGAATAAACCTGCTGTATAGGATTTTTACTTTTAAAATAAAGATGAAACTTATGGAAAATTTTTCGATTTTTAATCTTCGATCTTTTACCAAAGCAAGCTTTTGGCTTATTGTGTTAATATCTTATTAGCTAAATAGATGTTAATCTATTTTCCAGGGTTGTACCTGTATATGCTGGTCGTTGAAACTTTTACAAGAGAAAACATCGGTCTCAGAGCCTACTTGGCTATCGGATGGGGTGAGTATTTATTTATTATTATATTTTAAAATATTTAATCTTCCATAAGCTTTACAGGTTTTAAAACAAAGAAGAAAACGTAGCCAAGTCGGAAGAACTAAGACACTTTTAAACACACATTAAAAACTGTTTTATACTATTAGATTGAACTAGATAAATACTTCGAGTTGAGTGCTTACTACTTCAGCCTGAAAGTGTAATTAATTTTCAAGAATTATCCACGATTAGAGATTTGTTGCTATATTAATGAATTCTAATTAAAGATCGGATTTTCGTACAATTGTTTATTTTATTTTAATTACGTACTTCCACTTTAATTAAACTATTTAAAAAATACTTTAATTTTTTTTTTCCTTTTTATTATAAAAATGACATCTTTACTTTGCGGAATCGTACATTTTCATCTAATTCTACGAGATTGCACTTTATAAAGCCTAAATTCACTACATTGTATTGCTGTTTTTTCTCGTTCTGCTGTTTTATTTTTGTAAATAAAAATCACAATTGTCACCCCTGTGACAATTTAAAAAAAAAAAAAAAAAAAAAAAAAAAAAAAAAAGTAAAAACCGAAAAATTCAAATGCAAACACAAAATCTACTGATATTCAAAGCACACATCTATACGATTATTTAAAGGACGAACCCTTTTTCGTTTGCGATCACTAAAGACCGGATTTTCGTGCAATTGCATCTTTTTTTTGCAAACTCCAAATTCATTAAAACTTGGATAGAAATTCGAATCATGAAAACTACGTTATTTCTATACTAGTTTTATATTGCACGAAATTGTATGTTTTGACGTCAATGCACGAATTTGCACGTTTTAAGGTTTTTCTGCATGAAATTGCACGTTTTAAGGTTTTATTTTTTAATTTGTCTGTTAAAAAAAAAAAAACCGTCAACAAAGCGGGATTTATATAAAATATAAATAAACACTATACGTTTTATAAAACAAGTGAAATAAAACAAACCATTTTTTTTAAACAGGTTTTAATATTTTTTGGTAGGAGTTTTCAATTCTCGAGTCCCCCATTCTCTGGGAATTTTTATGTTTTTCAACATCCCACCCCTCCCTATATCCGGTAGCCGTGTTTGTATTTCTCAGTTCTTTATATTTAGCCCTTAGTTCTTTAGATGCTGCCCTTTTTTATTCCTAAAATTTGGATAGGTATGCAGAGCTAATAGAACATTTGGAAGAAGATGCTCTTGTTTTCACCAAATTAAAAAAACATTGTAAAAACAATTCAGTTAAGTCCGCATTGGCATTCATAAGGTCCCATTTTGGCCCAATACCCGTTGCCATAAAGAGTTTATAGGCCAAAAATCTATCGTTAGATGAACAAATTAGTATCGTATTAAGTGTTGAAGAGACACTCAAAAAAGTAAATAACGACAAAGGGAAATTAATTTATGAAAAATTTCAAACTGTTTTTGAAAAATATCTTGGATTTAAAATTTTACAAACATTTAACGACGTTTTAAATGACAAACGTTCAGATGTAGATGTGGCACCAAACATTTTAAGTTCCTATAAAAAATTCCCACTCACCAGTATTGATGTAGAAAGAGCTTTTTCTCTTTTAAAACATATCCTCGATGACAGGAGGTATAATTTGACAGAAAAAAATTTAGAAATGTATAGTGTAGTAAATTGTAACGAAAAAAATTGATTTCTTTATTTTGTTTGTCTTATTGAATTGTTTATATCGTCTAAATAATTGATTCTTGTCCTAGAAAATGTTCCTGCTGTTTTCGTATTTTATAATTTAAAAGATAGATTTAAAATATATTCTTTTAAAACATAATATTATGTATCTACTTGATGGTAATAAATAGAATTTTGTATTATGTTTTGTTTTACAATGGCATATAATTATTGTTGCTAAGAGTGTTTTTTATTTAAATATTTCAATACAAAATATAGTTTAAATAAAGGAAAATTATTAATTTCATTATATTCAATATTTTACTTTATTTTATGTCTACTTGGGTGCTAATAAAAAATAAAAACCAAAATCTTTTTGTTTAGTACACCTTTTTACGCGTTTTGATTTTTTTTATTGCACGTTTTTGACGTTTTTTTTTTTTATTGCACGTTTTTGCACGTTTTGAAGTTTTTGTTGCACGTTTCAATGGTTTATACTGCACGAAAATCCGGTCTTTAGCGATCACTAACCACGGAAGCTACTGAACCGATCTGTACTGAACTTTAACCACATCATCTTTTTACTCACAGAAAGGTTTAGCAATATTAAATGTACTAATTTTCAAATAATTTGTTATTAAAAAAGTATAACAGTGAAGTTTGAAAATTGACCGATAGGTGGCTCCATTATATGTGTGAGGTTACATGTAAGAAATGGTGTTAAATAGAGCTTGAAATTGATAATAAAATTTACTTATATTCACTTAAATTATCAAGAAAGAATTAAATATGTAGTGCAACATATGGATCTCAGTGAAATTTGAAAACTGACCGATATGTGGTTAGCACCAATTCTGAATTGAGTTTACAATGTTATAACTACTGAAACCATCTCTACCAAATTTTAACTACATAATTTTCATAGTTCTAGGAAGGTGCAGCTATAATACAATTTAATAAAACAATAATTACATTAATATACATCATACAAATTATTTATCCATTTATAAGTATATTACACCTTAATACGAAAAACATTTTTATACCTGCATCTTTGTGAATACCAGATACCCCTGTTGGGAAATTCCCCCATAACCTTGTAACTGTTTTTCAAAAAAAAAAAAAAAAAATTCCCCAGGTCAGTTGTGTACTAGAATTGTTAAAATTTAGTTTGTCGATACTATATCCATCTAGTAACATTGTAAGCAGTTTCATACTCTATATTCTGTAATAATATATATTTTAATTATTCTAAAACATGTTGTTATATATTTATATTGTAGTTAAATTTGTGTTTTGAAATAACTTGTATAACTTATTTGATTTTATTGTAACCTGTTTTTTCACTGTAGGAAATGAATATGAGAACGATATAGTCTCGAAACGTCACCAAAATAGTTGTTTTTATTTATTGACTGATCCTCAAGAACCTTACAAATCATTTAATAGTAACAGTTAAGAAATTTATACATTCAATATTATTGACGGAGTCCGAAGATCCACTATAACTATTTTTGATGTTGGGCGCTGCAATTTGTAAATTGTAAAAGCAAAAGAAACTTTAATTGGAAATTTTAATAGGTTGAATTAAAATGGTAGATTACTAGGAATCGTTGGGATTCTAGGAATATATGCGATTTATACCACCAGTCTAATGATAGTTATACTTCAGTGTTATTTCCGCGAATTTTTAGCCTGGTACTTTTACTTTGATTAAGTGGCTTAAAATAGACATGCTCATATTTTACTATTAATATATTTATTTATATTATCATATTAAGAGTTGCGAAACAATATATTTGATATATTTTTTTTGATAATCCAATTTTTAATTTAAATGTATGCGTTCGTAATCCAGATGGAAAGAGAATATTCACCATATTACTAGCGATATATTGATCGATTTAGGAATGCACATATCGCGCCATGTATTTATCTCTTTTTATAACAATTTATTTAAAAATAAGTAAATTTTATTATCAATTTCAAATTCTATGTAATAATGCATCTTTGTGATCTCTCTTGCGTAATGGTGCTCGCCACCCATCGGTTGATTTTCAAACTTCTCTGGAATCCACATATTTATCGCATATTTATTTACAAATTAATTTAAAAACAGTAAATTATATTATTCCTGAATCTTCTTTTAACAATGAAGACGGTTTAGTTAAAGTTTCATACAGATTAGTTCAGTAGCTTTCGTGGTTGGTAATCACAAAAAATAAGTAAATAAAATAAAATAAATAATTTGTACTCTTATATAATAGTATATATTACAAAGAAACTTGGAACAATCAACGCAAGAAACAAAAACTATTGAAAGCAACAGCGACACATATTACCATCTAAACTATTATCACAAATCTTTGATACACAGTTTTGCTTGAATTTTGATACACTGGGAAGGATTTTTTTTTTTTTTTTTATAAACTATATGTTTTAACGGGGTATATCTCGGTTTCAAAAGTGTTTGTTTATTTCGTTTAACGTCACTTTATGCTGCTATGGCTAATCGGACGATGCTACGGTGGGAGTCCTAAATTTTGCCTATCCAGGTATAATTAGGATAGGGTTCTTTAACGAGTACCTGACATCGCACAGACTCGGGACCCCCCAGTTTACGTCCCTTCCGAAGGACGGCATAGCTAAAGATTTTTTACTCCCTTTAAAATCCTAAAGTCATCTGCCGGGCTGCGAACCCGCGATCTTGGGTTTAGTAGGTTGCTATGCTAACCACTACACCACAGGTGACCCCGGTTTCAAAAGTGTAATCGTCCGGTAAATCTTGTAACTATTACTTTATTGTTACTCATTAGTATATCAAACTGATATCTATATTATTTTATAAAAGGACAAGCCATTTTTCGTTTGAAATCACTAACCACGAAAACTACTGAACCAATCTATAACAAATTTTAATCACATCCTATTTATAGTTCCTGAAAGTTTTAGAAATAATTAAATCTACCGATTTTCAATTAGTTTGTCAATTATTATAATATTCAAATAACAGTGAGGTTTTAAAATTGACGGATACGTGACGAGCGCTATTTTACATAAGAGGTTACAATGGTGCGGTATTATGAATAGCTTGATATTAATAATAAAATTAGCATATGTTCAATTAAATTATTATAAATTATATTAATATGTGGTGCGACATGTGGATATCAAAGGAGTTTGAATATAACGATATGTGGTTAGCACCATTCCGTAACAGAATTTACTATTATTAAACTACTGAACATTTTCATAGTTTTAGGAAAGTTTAGCAGTAATAAAATTTACAATAATAAAAATTTAATAAGACAATTTTGACTGGCAGAAACGTGATTTGTCACAGCGTGATATACTTTTATGATTATAAAATTTAAATCCAACCAGATGAAACCATAAAAATTAAAAAATTGATGCCTAATTCTGTACCATTTAGGAAAAACTAGATAAGTCGATTTTTTCTCAATAATAACAATAATTGGTGTCCTACACATCGTGTAAAAGTTGGCAAGTCGTAATATCAAAAGTTTCCTTTAAAACGAATTGAGCATTTTTAGAAAACTCGGAAATTATAGATTTATACAAATTTATTTATCTATTTTAATCAAAACAGCATTCGTGCCCTAAAATTGGTTAAACGTATTTATCTTGCTTTTACAAAGATTCGTTGTAACAGTTATACAGTTCTGAAACGCTTCTTTCATGGTTAAAACTAGATAAGTACTATTATCCTTATTGATAATATCGTGAATAACTAGGTAAGTGATGGTGTGAATAGACAATTCTTTTGATTTTGGTTGATAAACTAGATGAGTGCAGTTGCAATTTTAGATAAGTCTTAAAATGTATGATGTATTAACAAAATTAAAGATATACCCGTTATATTATAAAATAGAGAGAATTTTTAGAATAATGGTGGTTAGAAAAATAATCTACCAAGAAAATTCGATTTGCATTGTAAACAGAAAACTTCAAAGCGCTGCCCTAAAATCTTAGATTTTGGACTTGCCTAGTTTTTCCCAAATGGTACAGAATTATGCTTCTACATGCTCTTTTAAAACCTAATCAGTGCAATTTTAACCAGATTAAAAATTACTGCTATGCGTGAAAATATTGTAGAAATAATGCTCCATTGCATACATCAAAACAAGATTTTTATTGATAAACAAATATAACTTTAATTATTAGTTCTAATTATCAGGTTTTGTGCTTATGGAAGCGGGCGAAGCCGCGACGGGGGATACTAGTTAATAGCCAGCAAAGTGATTCCTCCTCACTTGATCACTTGATATGAAAAGGAAGAAAACAGGCACCTGAGGCACCAGGATCATCATAGAATTAAGCAATCTTAAAATGCTGGGAAGGCAAAACAATATCCTTCCATTCCGATTATTATTTGCTTGTTTTTTTAATTTTTATGATAATAAATGGAGGATAAGAAAAAAAAAATTAATATTTCTAATATTGCCTTCCCGCTTCAAGGTCACACTAGAGTCTAATGTAAATTAATATTAATATTTTTATTATTATTAAATGATTGTACATTCTAATGCAGATAAATACCTGTTCGAAAAAACGTGTACCATGAACCCTTGCTTTGACTCTTGATCTAAACTGAGATAATCTATAAGTCATAAGAAGATGCATGTATCATGATAAACACAAATCAAAGGCATTTTTTTTTCTTTATAAATCGAAATCATAATGGTCAAATTTTAAAAAATGCATATATAAAAATATTAACTAGATAGATTTTTAGTTGTCTATAATATTCGAGGAAAGGATTCATATAACTTTTTGAATAATGACTGAAAAAATTACAATGATAAAAATCAGAAAATTCTCAAAAGAAAAGAACAAAACACTTTTAACTTTTTTTAAATTAATTTTATTCAACAAGATCTCTATTCTCATTGTAGTCTGCTGTGACAGAAATTTTTTAATATTTTTTTTCAGATGTTTCCATAGCGATCTATGTGCTGGGAGAAGGGAGAGGGGAAAGGGCAAAGTGCATTGCCTTGTGAATGGACATCTGAATACCTTTAGTGGGAGTTCATGTTCATTTAAAGTGAAAAATGGCAACATCTATTGATCATTCGTGGAACGCTCACTAGTAATAAGCCTTTCATATAAGATATACATGTAGCTTGGTATACCACAAGTTCATTCACCACTTTTCTTTCAGTAATAAAATGACTGAATTAAAAATATTCTTTCATTAAAACACATTGTCCCTTAATAAAGAATATTACGAGACGATAAAATCTTGATGCAATAATATCAGACGAAGAAAGACCATTAATATATAAAAAGCAAGAGACGTATATTATAAAGAAATACTTGTTTTTATATATTTCTATCGATAAAAAGTAATAAATAAATGTTGAAGTAAAATGTATTGGCATGTTGTAACTTAAGTTTATCTTAGTCCAATATTATCAAAGGTTTTTTAGATAAAAAAAGAAGAACTGTTGGGCCTACAAATTAAATTAAAAAATTAAAAATTATTATAGCGTTGATTCGACAAAAATATATCCACTTTATGATCGTTTGTTTTCAGATTGGTTAATCGATATCCACTTAACTTGACTGTATTGTCTTATTTTAGCTTATAATGACGTTCAATTAAATTCTTTTCTTATAATGCGGTAAAGCTTAAATTATAAGGCAGCAAACGAAATTTACAAATTTAAACCTTTTCCTGCCACACCAATAGTGACATAAGCGAAAATGTAGACCTTATGTTACTCTTCATTGAATAAATCACGACTCATTGGAAGAAAAATTCTTAGGGAGATATCCAGGATTTGGAAAATTACTCTTCAGTGTTCCAGTTTTGCAGAACAAGAGCGCTGTGCAAGAAGGACTTGTGCAATATTTTCAAGGAATCCAAGGACCAACTCAGGCAATGGAGATGCATAGTATTCGAAGTAATAATATTGAATGATGAAATGTGGAGCGTGTACAAACTTAATTTCTAATGCTCTAAAACCGTAAGGAAGTTATATAAACATTCACTTAATGAATATATTTCAAAAAGAGGATAGGACTCACCTAGGTCTTGGCATATTTAAAATTATTAGAATTAGTGGAATGAGGCTCCTCAACAATAGCGTAACCCACAACTTTTCAGAAACGGATATTTTGATGCATTGATTGATCGATTGATTGATAGATCACCCTCAAGATGCATCATGGGGAATATTTTTTTCCCTTCACCGAAGGGCCTTGATTCTATCCGTGAGAGGGAGAGCTGCTAACGGTATTTTTCGGCAACAAGGTAGTACCGCTCAGTCAAGATATCCGTCACTAAAACGAAGCAGTCTACACGTTTACGTCTAAATGTTTTTTATAATAAACTCACTATAATCGTTCGATCAAAGAAAGTGACGAAGTTACTGAGCATATTAAGAGTCATATTTATTCCTTTCTTAAACAGAAGAATAATTACTCTCGTCGTGAATCGTTGTTTTACTCTTAAAGAGATACTAAGATTAAAAATGTTCATTTTTACCCAAAAGTAACCATTCTTCCCCCTACAGTTTTTAGAGAAGTGGAACAACGGCATAACGCGTACGGTTTACTACGTTGTTGCCATAATTTTTACATCTCTTTCATTGACTATTATAATTAACTATTGAACATAGCTGAAAGTTTTTACAGGGTTGCTTGTATAGGTTCAAACAACGCATCTGAGCTATTTTTAAGTTAAGAAAGTAATCGATCCAAATGCTCAGCTCATTTTAAGCTCTGCTGAAAAATGTGGGTTACATCGTTGTGAAATGACCCATTCAATTCTATAATTAACTTATAACGTAACAATAAACTTATAACTTATAAAAACAAATAAGAGTAGTAATTTACATTCTATTGATATGCATATCAATCGTAACATAGCAATCCCAAAGTTTTATGATGAGTATTAATAGGATCATTTCGAGCTGCGAAATAGTTACAGCTTGGAGTAGTGACAAAACCTAAGGAGCTGAGTGCTGACGGTGATATTAGTGGCGAAGGGTTTAAGCTCTATCTCATTGCTGATACAGCTTTGTGATCCGGCCAAGTTTCCTCCAAAGCATATCCTCCAACTCTGTCTTGAGAGAGAACTTTCCGGCGTATCTGCTTGCGGTTACTAAATTCAATACCAAACCGCCATCGGCTACGAGCTCAGTATTTGTAAATATGAATAGAGCCTTAAAAATATTAACAGCTAACAATAGAGCGATACTGAAAAATAAAATTATAAAAGTTTCGTTTACAAAAAATACTATACATACTATTGGATTGTAACTAGTAGAATAGTTTCTTATTAATAACCTTTCTCTATTATGAAGTATTCTAAAAAAAAACAACTCTATGAACCATCTGGACAAACAACTTACGTAATTCACATATAAGACTTGAAAGATAAGAAACTGCCGTAGTTTATTACTTATCCTACTAGACAAGCGTACAAAGCTTCCGATTAGTCACAAAAGACTTATTTGAATGACAGTAGTTAGCTTTGGGGCTCCACTAAACCTTCCAGTTCTTCTGGTATCCAATCCTTAAACTCCGAAATCGTACCTAAATTCCTCAGTACTCCTTTTTTATGTTACAAATAAGCTTATCTATAACAATCTAGATGAGCCGTATGTTGCAGGTTTGGCCTAAGCAAGATTAGGCTAAGATAAGACTATCCTTTAACTCGAATCCACAAGTCTCCCAACTTTCTTCTCTCACGATTCCCGATAATCCTCCGAGGCGAATATGGCCTACGAACTTCCTGAAGTAGGATTATTATTGAAGTACCACTACTTTAATACGAAATGAGTAGTTCACACTTTCGCCTTTTGAAGACTATGGTACCATACGAAGGATTTTATCTGAATAAATGTGTTGCATAAAACGGTTCTAAAAAATAAAATAAAAACAAGAAACGACTAGTCGATCCTAACTACTTCAACATTTACTTGACAAACGCTACATTCTTATCTTAAATAACAAAGGTATCATTTTAAATATTAGATCAATTAGTGCATACAGTGTTCTGAATCATGTATTAAAAATAAACAATTAAATTCGACTCTTTTATTTTTATAATCTGAAATTATTTATAAACATCATTATATTTTAACAAAGAATGTTATCTCTAATTAACTAACTTGCTGATTTCGCCTGAAACAAGTACCCGTTCTTCAATATGAAACTCCAAACAAGTACCTAAGTTTGCTTCTTGTTCGCTTTCCAGCTATCTTACCAGAAAACTGAACTTCAGGCAGTGTTTATTATTATAGGAGAAGAGTCTAGAATGTTTTATTATATAATTATTATTTGAGTTTTTCAATGGGTATTTTATTCAGACGTATTGTCTGGTCATTAGAATTACACTGGTCTTGTAAGGCTTACATTGCTATGTATATTTCGATAAAAGATGTTGATTCAACCGAATAATCATTTGTGTATTTAAGAATGTTTAAAGTAGTTAAGAATAACAAAAACATATTTGCTCCGTTAAATTAATGAGAGAGCTCATGTATAATGGAGCTCTACGCGCAGCCGGTGTGGCAGGAATCCGTTAACGTGACAAATGGTACTGTCAGCTGCTAGCTGTATTTACCCCTGTAACGAGATTAAACGAATATAAAGACCCAAATTTGTATTAATGGAGTTCAATTTTCCAGAAATTTTGGGAAGCGAGGAAGATGTGCCAGTTTTTGGAAGGATGTTTATTACTGACAGCAAAGAGTAAATTACCCCCCGGCATCACCAATCCACGGATTCCTATTGATGGCTTTGACGTGCCGACAGTACATCTATCACTGGATGATGGATGGATCGGTGTTGGTCCTTGGTGCACTCTTCGTCACTAAATGTCGGAATTATGACATGGATCGGTCGAGGTTATCGTAGATTGATTTGTCATCTTGACACTATGAAGATTAGATTCTAGTTTACTTATAGAAGTTTAAGAACTAAATATTTTTTCATTAAATTATTCTAATACTGGAAGTTGAACTTTGTAACAATTTTTCCATTTCTACTAAACTGGTCTATTCAAATGCGTTGTGTCATATAATTTTTTCATCACCTTGAAAAATATATTACTGTTATGGAAATTTCATAGTAAAGTTGAACATTTTAAATTTAATCGATTTTGAATTTCTGTTCCTCTTAATGACAAAAAAATAATAGCCACTATTAATTATCAAAAAGTAAAGTTAAGTAAAATTATTAAATGAAATCTGATTATTACTTATCAGATCTAGTAGATTTGTTTATATATGTTCAGGTTTTATTTACATTATTGGCGAAATATCATAATCTAGGCAGATCGTGAGTATAACCAAAGGTAATATATATTAGAAATAAAAAAAGATGCGAACTAGTAATCATAGTAATGAATGAAAAAAAAATAAATCCTAGTATGAATGAAATATCGTAAAACACGCAGTCCTGGGAACCCAAAATAACAGCACTAAATTTGTTCAGATTATGTATATAAATATTTATACAATGCGGTTTCTAGGCTACAGCTATATATATTCAAACATTACAAAATATAGACCATTACAACTATACATTTCGATTTTAAGTAAATATCTGAATTAAGTGTGCTGTATATCCATGAAATGCAATGGTCATATATAACTCTAGAGAATGCTGAACTTTGAAATAGGTTTACTTTTATTGAAATTTTTGCTCAATATAAGGTATTGAATATGTATTGATGTATTGATATTCAATACTCAAAGGTTCTGGATCGCTTTTGTCATAATGTGTTTATGGTTCCATTAGATTTAATAATAATTGCCCCCCCCCTTATACACTTGCCCCAACTCGCTCGGCCATCGAGTCCCCATTTTTTATTTATACACTTTAGATTACAAAGTTAAAAAAATAAATAAATAAAAAACCAAAAAAAAAAAACCATATCAAATCAAAAATTAATAAAACTTCCATAATTGAATGGCTCCACCGAAAAACGTTCTAAGCGACAAAATTTCCCAAGTGGCGATTTTAAAGGTTTTAAAATGTATAATAGTACATGTAAATATAACAAATTAATACGTGAATATAAAATCTAACTTACAAAACAACTACTTAGATTATGATTTTCTTTAACTGATTACTCAAAATTTTATGTTTGTCGCTAAGAACGTTTTTGTGGCGGACCCATTCAATTAATAATAATAATAATATACTCTTTATTTATTTCCGACCTAATGGTATAGATTAATAATAAAATAAACAAAATGTCGAAATCAGAGCCTTAGATTCAGAATTCATGAAATAATAAGATCATAAAATACAATTAAATATATATCTTAAATAAAATTAATTAAAATAACAATAATGATGAAGTTTCTATCAGATAAAAAAATAAATTACAAACAATGCATTTACAACAATTGATAGATTATCATAATACATAGAAAAAATCCACTTATATTTCTCGAAAAACAATAATACTTTCGTTAAGACAATAAGTTCATTAGGAAGATTCTCATATATGATCCTTTGGACACCAATCAGTTCATTCTTGAAAAGTAGAAATTTACTTATAATGCTTTTTAAAATTTGAAAACGCTCCTGTCCAATAAAAAATAAAATTAAACTATGTACACACACACACACACACACACACACACACACACACACACACACACACACACACACACACACACACACACACACACACACACACACACACACACACACACACACACACACACACACACACACACACACACACACACACACATACACCGACACACACAGACACACACAGACACAGACACAGACACAGACACAGACACACACACACACACACACACACACACACACACACACACACACACACACACACACACACACACACACACACACACACAAACAAACATATATATGTATATTTTCCTAACGATTCAATTTAACAACTAAAACAGTTCTATGGACAGCTTTCTTTTTCTCATTCCACGATTGAACAAATAATATCGTCGGTATGTAAAACTAACGAATGTGAAAAATTGCTTTTTTGTATTCCGTTCGTTTACTGTTGTTTTCTACAAGGTCTTATGGTGAAATTTCGAATCTGATTGGCTAATTAGAAGACCAAAATCAGTAATGTCATTTTTAAAAATTAGTGGCATTTTACCACAGCATCTTGTATAACACAACGGTAAACAAACGATAAAAGATGCGGTTTTTTCACATTCGTTGGTTTTACATAGTGGCGACGATATGTTGAAGAACCAGTCTGATATTTTTGTATCACTAAATGATCACACTGCTACACATTTTAATTCATTTTCTTCTAATTTCACTACCACCTTAGTGCCTTTAGGCATGGAGTAGTCTCTATCTATTCCCGGAATCCACATTTATCCTGGATCATTTTTCTTTTTCTTAACAGCATTCTCTTGCGAATCTCTCAATAGGCAAACTATTCGATAGTCTGGGCCAACTGGTCGTTGTCATGACTTTCAATAGACCCTTGGATAGTCGAACGTTCCAGATCCTTTCGAATCTGTCCTTTTCTTCGAGCATCTAGCTCTACCCCTCCCTGTACAGCAGCTCTCGCAATAACACTTATTTAAAAATCCTGTGTTTTGCTTGTTTACTGAGCTCTTACTTTCTATTCAGAGTTCTAAAGATCTTGTGGAAGACTCAATTGGTCTCCCTAATCTGATAAAGTACCTCTGGTCAATTCTGCCTTACTGACTAATCTTAGAACACAGATACTCCAATAGTACATAGTTTTCAATTACTAACGATCGATAACTATACTTAGATATAGTTCTTGTCCAATACACCCACCTTTGTTTTTGCTGGAGTTTATTCTAGTTTCTCTCTATTAAAATATATCATAACACTCATATACTGCACTTTAGAGCTCTCCAAAGTTATCATTAACATTTACAATGTCGTCAACGAAAACATAAGCATTGTTTTTGCGCTAGTTCCATGTTCCTGTATACCACTACTGGTTTTGTTTTCCATCTTTTACACATATTTCGCACCTCATGATATTAAAAAGACTATGGCTATATCCTTGCTTGATTCTCTTTTGGAGCCATATTAATTCTTGGCAATTTATTCTGGTATCTTAAAAGTTCAGTTATAAAACATTAGATTTTTAGGGGGCTAAATTCTGTTAATGAGCTATGAATATGAGAAATCGAGCTATATATTAAGATAAATAGTTTCATAGATACAGACAGATCCAACAAAGAAGTAGAAAGAAGGTCTTTAAATTTTATTGCAGCTGTGAGGTGTGCCTCCCTGATTATTGCCCAGTGCCCACTAAAGATTTACGAGGCACTGGCTCCAGCTTTTACATCCGGAAATAAATGGATCCGGATAGCTCAGATGATGTCCACTTTAATGGTTTCAGGGAAATTTTCTCGTTATAGACTTGAAGCTCTCAGCATTGTGAACTCAAGAGAGCTGGTGCTGATCGAAATTGCTAGAAGTTTATAGGTTCACCTTTCAAGATATAAAATTTTTCCACCTTCAATATTTCTCTCGAACTATTATCCAGAACTACTTTACTTTATTATTCTTTAGAACATTACCATGTATGTATTTGTTTGAATGTTAACGTATACTAAAGTCTCTATATCAATAGGCTTACATCAGATTAGATTAATTTAGGTTATGGCTACAGAACCCTCACGATTTCGAACTAAATTAGTTCTGACGACTTCATCAGAACAAACAAGATATAGGTGTATTTCAAATCAATTTTATTACTTTCAAGTATTTCACATTGCAGTCTCCCTGAAATGGGTGCATAAATTTATACGCGTTCCATCTCTCAAAATAACTCGTAATATAATAAATATTTACACAAACATGTTTAATTTTATATAACGTGAAATATTTTTTAAATAATATATAAATTAACATTGAGTGAATATGAAACGTTAACACTAATAATTACAATGAAATTATAAATTAGTTATAAATATTGTATAAAATAAATACAATTAGAAGTACATTGAATTATAGATACACTGTTCAATTTTTGAGCTCTATGTAATTAACGTGATCCACAAACACATCGAATTAGTTGTCCATGAGATCCTTCTTTGAAGGCGGCCATTTGTCTCCGTTCAGTAGGACTTTGGATATCGGTTTGTGTGCGTACCTTACCAATTTTCTGCATTCATAAATAAGATGGTCACAGGTTTTTTCACTCTTTCCGTCGCAGTTACAAATTCTGTAATCATTTATTTTAAATCTGTGTATGCAACTTTATGATCCACCATGTCTTGTCAAAAATAGGGTTGGTTTTTATGTCAGTTTTTTTTAATTTTTTTTAAATGCACTAATTGGTGCCTTAGTAAATAAAACTGGAAGGGTTCTGTCTCTTTCAAATTTTTAGCCTCAGCATCTACCTGTTCATTCCCAAGTAAGCCTACATGGACTTTTACCCATTGAAAGGGATTTTGTATTCCTTGACTGTAACAAAAGATGCACGTCCGATTTATTATACTAGGGATTCAAGGAGGAGTATGTTTTTTATCTTAAAAAAAGGCTGATTTGTTTATCTGTGTGTATACAAAAATCATTATCAATGCCTTTCATAAATGATAAGGCTTGATTATTGGATTATTAAATGATTTTTCCAGGTTATTGGAACAATAAATTGATTAATTTGTCTTTGAAAAATCCGTCAGAATAAGCGTTATCACGAATGAGCTAATCAATCAGACAGCCCTCAGATCAATTAAATTAGTGTATATTTAACTGATTATTTTCTCCTCTTCACGGAACGGCCCCTGGGACCACGCGAATATCATGAGAGCAGCACTTGTTCTTTGCTCTTCGCCTGCTTCTTCTTCTTCCACATGTTTTTCATGAACTCTGAATGCTTGAGCTTTCTCTCCTCAGTCTATGCGTGACCCCTCCCAGGATGTTTCCTCTCCACAAGAACCCTCGCCCCTGCCAGTGTCTTCCTGTACTCGTCCCTATCGAGGCAGTCCGAGACTCCCAGACCTATCTGGTTCAGATCAGTTCTCAGTTGCTTAAGATACACAGTCGAGACTTTGTAACCACGGATATTCTCGAAGATCTGGTTATTCAACCTTTCGGGGCTCATCCTAACCAAACTCCAGATCCATTGTATCCTTGTAAATCTCTTTGTTTGATTTTAACCTGTAACCCTCTGGTGTTCTTCTGGGCCCATGTATTCTTCTCAGTATCCTGCTCTCAATATTCAGGAGCTTTTCTAGACTGGAGAGGCACGAGGTCTCCGTCCCTTAGAGAATCACCGGTTTTACGACTGTGTTGTAATGTCATACTTTGGCCTTGGTCGACAGGTTCTTCTTGTTGTAAAGATTGCTGGTGGCGAAACTCAGTCTTTCCAGTTTTGTGACTCTTTCCCTGAAGCTTTCCTTTCCGGATGCACTGCTGTTTGTGATTTCCCTCAGGTATTTAAAACTTTTGGTTACCTTTATAGACCCATACTTGGTCTTGACCCTATTCTTGGTGAAGCCTGTGGTCATCAGCACCGTTTTTTCGAAAGATATCTGCAGACCAGTTTTCCTCACTATTTCTGAGAGAGCGTTCACTTGTGCGATCGCCTCTTCCTCCGATTCCGCCAACAAGGCGAGGTCGTCTGCGTACGCGAGGCATCTTACCTTGACATGTCTGTTCTTGTTCCTCAGGACAGCGCCTGCGCCATTGACTCTCCACAGCTCCTTCATAACCTTGTCCAGCACCACATTGAAGAGCACTGGAGATAGACCGTCTCCTTTTCTCAGCCCCGTTTTTATCAGAAACGGTTTACTGAGCTTCCCTTGATATTTTACTTTCGACCAAGTCCCGGTCAAAGTCAGCCCAATTAGTATCCTAGTTTTCTGATCCTCCCTAGTTTTCTGCCCGTACTCTCTCGGTACTTCCAGTAACGTGTCTCTATCCACCGAGTCATACGCCTTCCTGAAGTCCACGAAACATATAAAAAGGTTCTTTCTGCTTTTGGTTTTGTAATGTTTTATCAGTAGTTTCAAACTCAGGATTTGTTCTTGACAGGATCTTCTTTTCCTGAAACCTCCTTGCTGCTCCCCGATCTTGGGGTCCACCTGTGGGAACAGCCTGTTCAGTAGAGCTTTGGAGAAAATTTTGTAGGTAAACGGTAAATCCCCCTGTAGTTGTTCACATCGGTCTTGTCCTCCTTTTTGTGCAGTGGATGGATCAACACCGATTTCCAGTCTTGAGGGATTTTTTCCTCACTCCAGACTTCCATCAACTGTTCCATTACTACATTCCTGAAATCGTTCCCAGTCAGTTTCCACATTTCGGCCAGCACTCCGTCCTCCCCTGCCGCCTTGTTGTTCTTTAGAGAAGCGATGATTTCATCCAGCCCTTCATCATCCGGCGGATATGACTCCTTTTCTGTGGGGGTGTTGTCAATCGTTGTTATTCTTTCTGCAGGCGCTTCGCAGTTCAGATCTTCGAAGTACTCCGCAAAGATGGTGCAAATTTCCTCAAATGTCCGTTTGAGCCAGGGTTCCGTCCTTCCTTTTCAACAACTGATTCGCTGCTTGCACCCTGCTTGCCTAAGACGCTGCTGTTTTTCTTGAAATTCACCTCCACCTCCGCCAGCTGGTCGATGAGAAAACTCCTCCTCCTGTTTCTCATGACTCTGGAGCGGCCTTTCTTTTCGCAACGTATTCTTTGTGCTTTTCCTCGGTTTTATTCTGGTTCCAGTTCTTCCACGCCTCGAACCTGTCCCGAATCACCCCCATCCCACTCGACGTCCCACCACTCTTTTTTTGGGTGCTTTCTTCCTGGCACCACCTTTTCAGCCAGGACCGTCATGTTTTGGTGGACTTCTTCCCAGTTCTGCGGTAGCTCCAGCATTTCCCTGAAAATCTCCTTGTTATTCTTTATCAGATCTTTCCTGGTTCGGAGGGTGTTGCTGAACCGGGGTTTCTTCGCAAGTACAAAACTCATTTTGATTTGCGACGGGTAGTGGTCCGAGATAACGTTCACCGTTCCGACTTTTCGGAGAAACCCACGTCTTTTTCTTGCTTCCTTTAGCTTTGATGTGCGTCGAAATGATTCTCATGCCGGCCCTCTGGCATAGACCAATCAACCACTCTCCGTTCCTGTTTGTTCTGTTGTGCACTGGGTACTTTTCCACCATCTCCTTGAACTTTTTCTCCTGCCCGATTCGTGCGTTGAAATCCCCCAGTACAATCCTCACATGGTTCAGCGGTATCTTGCTCATGGTCTCTTCCAGGTTGCCCCAGAAAGATTCCAGTTTCTCCGGGTTCTTCCTGTTGTCCAGGTTAATCGGTGCGTGCGCGTTGACCAGTACATACTTCTTGTTGCCTGCTTTTAGGGTGAGGATTGAGATCCTAGAGCTGCTGCTGCTAAAATCTACCACTGACCCTAGGAGGTCCCTCCTAACCATAAAACCCGTTCCCAGATGGGGAGTATTCTTCATGATGCGCTGTCCTACTTTTCCCTTGAAAATCCTTTATCCTCCGTAATCCATGGCCTCGGAGTCCGTGCACCTGGTCTCCGTGCACTCGGTCTGCAGACCGAGATGTTCAGGCGCTCGAGTTCTGTCACAAGCTGTTAGAGCTTTTCCACTTGTATCAGGGAGTTGATGTTGTATGTCCCAAAAAAGTACTTCCTTTTGAGACTGATTTTTGCACTTGTTCGTTGAGGGTTCTTATGGTGCTCCGATTCACCATCCAGCTTCTCACACCCTGGAACCCGAAAGCCCGGCTTTTTCTTCAGGGTAATTATTTTCGTGTGAAGCATTACTCATGATATTATTTCATATTTTGGGTCGGATTCCCCCGACGAGATACAACTGAGGTAGTTAGCCCCAGAGAGTTTCCTTTTGGTTCCCCTATATCTAGCCTTTATCGGTACAGGTTAATCCAGCCGCACCACGTGGAGGCGCGCAACTTTAGGAGCTCGGGTGAAAAAGTAAAAGGCGCTCCTAAAGGTGCCGAAACATTAGTGGCTACTGATTCTTTTGTTATTTACATTTTTATTTGTTTTTATCATTTATTAATATTTGTAACTGTATACAATAAGTAAATGTGCGGTAAAATGATAATTATAACATGTCAATAACTTTAGAAGAATTGAACATTAGCAGCACTTCAATAAATGTTGGACATTCGAAATTCTGTTGGCTATCTTATTATCAGATACTTCAGAAGTTTTTCGGCAATGAATTGAAAACAATTTTTTTTTACGAAGTTTAATGAATTGTAAGGATTGGGTACCAGAAGAATTGGAAGAGACACATCGTTTTGTATATTTTTTTAATTTTCCATTTTTATCACACATGGTAAATAAATGATAATCACGGTATCAATAAAAACTTTAAGATTGGGCTTTCAAGGAAAAGGGAGGCACCGTAGCTCAGTGGATAAAGCAGTTGACTGCTATACAACCTCAATTATGTTCAGATATATAATAAAAAAAAAAGAGCTTGTTAGATAAGAAACTTCTTATGGGAGAAGATTGGGGAGTGTGATGGTGTGTACATATCATCGCTTATGAAGCATAAAAATTGGACTCATATTTTTTAGATAAGCTTTTATCGCAAAAGTTCATCTACCTGTTAATGGATTTTTCAATAGGTTTAATCCACACTTATATGGTATGGCTTTCAATCACATAAAACATAGATGTTATTGAAAACATTAGAATGACTATAATTTTTTCGTTTAGTTAGATTGAATTTGTCACAGATAACATATATAAATGATTTCAGGAATGTCACTATTGATTCTTATATAGCATTGATACCAATGGCACTACACGATATATTGACACTGTGACGTTGAATTTTCTAAAAAAAGGGAAAATTAGCATCCATTGTAGGTCCTTAGATAAAAAAGAAATATATGAGAAAAACATCATTTTCTTTAAATAAAACTTTTTTGAGACTTTCGGCGAAAGAACCTTCAAGTTTAAGTTCCGGACCATAGCTCGCGGAACTATACTGAATAAAACAAAAATGTCAATTTCAAAGAAGTATATCTTTTAGAACATCATACAGTTCTTTGGAAAAACAGTGACTAATGGCATGGAAAAGAAAGAAATGTGTATACATTGCATAAATATCTTAGTTATACATTCTTATTATTATTCTACATACATAGTTTTGTATTTATTATAGTTTTATATCAAAATCCCAGTCCTGATTTCGAGTCCTGGATGCAGCAAATTTTCTTTTCTTTTTTTCTTTATTTCTGTGGGAAACAATTACTTGGGTAACCTGAAGGTTGGATTGGAGAAAAAACTTGAATTGGAGAAAAAACCTGGCAGTTGTGCGTGATTTCAGCTAAATCTCCTCCTTTTACAACTGCTGTCCCAGTTAAAGTACCCTCGTACTTAAATACTGAATCCAATGGGTTCTAATGGTACATTTTTTTATTTACTTTTTTTGAAAAAATAAAATTAATCTCTCATTCCTTTCAAATGCGAGACTTAAACTAGTTATTACACACTGTGTATCTACTTGTATCTAAAAATATTTTTGACGAACTCATCAGAACTAAATTGTCTCCGTTCTTGAACTTGACAGTCCAGTTAAACGCATCCTAAGGGGACTTAATAATTAACAATTTATTTACTTTTTTATAATGCCATTTAGCAGTCTAATCTAATAAGTGCCGTTTCTAAATTCAAAGCTAACTATATTAGTTATATGTCACTAAACCGTTAGTTTTATACAACGGTTTGATGATGCTATTTGGTTTCAGATTATTTATTAATTTCTTTAATACTGATTAATTTTTATAATGCTTTTTTTTTTTTCTTCATTTATTGATATTTACAACTGTACAAAATAATATACAACAAGTAAATGTGTTGACAGTGAATTCAATGGCATGCAAATAACTTGTGAAGAACTACTCACTAGCAGCACTTCAATAAAATCTACACTAAAATGTCTCTAGGCCATCTTCTTTTCAGACGCCTCGGAGGATTAGTTGGGAGACTAGTGGATTGGAGTGGTTATAGAGCTTACTATGGAAGGATAGGTATCTGGTTTGGGCTAAATCAGAAACATATGGAACATTAAGATCTTTATGGATAAGTTTATTGGTCACAAAGTAAGGAGCATTGAGGATTTTTCGAAGGATTTTGGATTGTAAGGATTGGATACGAGATGAATTGGATGGTTTAGTAGAGCCCCAAAGCTCAACTCCGTACGTCCAAATAGATCTAATCACAGTCATGTAAATGAGTCTTCTGTAATTAATTGGAAAGCTTTGAACGTTTGTCTAGTAAATGTTGAAGTAGTCTGTAACAACGGGCAGTTTCTTGTCGTTTTATTCTTTTTATAATGCTAAATTAAGTTTTCAGTGGATACTATTCACCTCTGGCCTCAAGTTCTTGTTGATAGAAACCAATAAAAAAGATTTGGGAGAACTGTGTGACAGTAAAAATAAAACGCCACGTTGCTAATCCGGTACGATGGTTTCCTAAGTCTTATACTGTCGAATTGATTTCTTACTGTTGTGCGTGGTTGAGAGTTTTAAACCAAAGAATGTGAATAGCAATGTTTTTTAAGGTGGAAGAGTTTATTTTGGCCAGCCTTTGACACGTTTCTATTAACGCTCTCTCATACGCACCAATTTAAACTGAACCCAACCTATTTCAAAAAAAGTAAAAAAACAGTTCGTGAACTTTGAAGAAGATTGGTAAAATTCAAAAGGTACTCGAGGTTCATTATATATAAATGCAACTTTAAAGTATAGCCCATATGCATAAATTCACTACTCAATATATGGTATTATTAAAATAAAGCTATTATATAGTCTTCATGGTATTTATATATTGCCTTTATATTATTGTCTTTGTGAATTTCTTGATTCTCATATAGCTATTATTTTCATACCTTTCTTATACTCTTTGCAATTTTGTCAAATCTTTTTATTTGTTTTCTTTTATTCTATCCCTGATGAAGACTTGCTATGCAAGTCGAAACGTCGGTAATATAAATTAAAATTAAATTTTAATAGCTTTGTTTCCTCAAAGCTGGTTAAACTGAATATCAGATACCATATATACAATTTTTATTAAATTTCCTGAAATACCCAAGCCAGGACCCTAAATGTGGCTATTTTGGTTTTTATATGTCCAGAGTACTAAAAATATCGCACCAGGTTTTGAGGGTTGCAAGCTTGGATTGCTACTACCCTCATGAGTCCTAAAAACATATTAAAAAATGGTAAATAAATGATTTTTTTTTTTCTTCACTTTTGGGTAAGTTCGCAGCGATGTAAAAACCGGCTTGTGTGGTTTCTGATGTCTTTCGACTTCCAGACCACTAGATTCTTGTATAGAAATAGATACGCTAAAAAATGAGACCAATCTCAAGAACAGGTCTTTCCAATAATTGTTTGCATTTTTTAGGCGATTTTAAGCACGCGCCACACCCTGTACCGACAGGTGCCTGCTGCCAGGCTACGATATCTTATTTTAAGGTAGTTGATACTGTTAAATAATTCAGGAAAATTTATGAGCCCCAATGCTTAAATCCGTGTGTTTTGATGGGTCTGATGACTGTAATAAAAATAAACCTCTTGTAATTTTTTGAGAGCTTTGAACTCTTGTCCAGTAAATGCTGGAGTAACCGGGAACAACGAGCAGTTTCTTGCCTTTCAAGTCTGGTATGTGGTCACCATACTTAGTTTTTAGAAATGATAGGGAGTAGGAGAATAAGCTTCTGAGAACCTTTGTTGTATTTCACTTCTTTTTTATACTGTAGTCTATGACATCTTAAAGAGATAATCGGATAATGTTTTTTTTTTCTTTTGTCATTAACTTCGAACGAGAACAGAATCAAGCGCAAGCCAATTCAAAATTTAATAGCTTCCATATTCTTCAACGTTTTACTTAGGAAATTTATACTTTGAGATAATTACTATTCCGGTGGCAACTATACCGCATTGTTATTGAATAAGGAAAGATGCAGAGGATACAGACATTATGGAAGAGAACTGCGGCCGGAGGGCTTAGAGGGAACTCATTTAGTATGATAATGTTGTTATGATGCCAAACAGGGACCCCTTTACTCTCTTCTATGGAAATATTCCAGGGGCTGTGTTAGCTACGCAAATTGTTAACAGCTTTATGAACATCAACGCGCCTGTAGTTACAGAATTCATCTGATTACCCTAGATGTATAAGAATGCTGATTGAAAATAAATAAAAAATAAAACATAATGTTAAATTGATGTATTATATACGCTTAAATTTTATTGATCAATAATTTTCTTAAATGCTGTAAAATACTGTTTGTATTTTTTTGTATATTATATGGATTAGATAGAAAGACCGCACCGACTATACTGGTTTTATGAATATGTATGATCCGATCTATTTTGCTATTGTTTGTCTATAGCACTATTCGATTTTCTAAATGGACACCACATTCCAAGGTTAAACATTTAAAAATGTTTAGTGGTAGGATACGCATATGTATAATGAAATTGAAAATTCCTGCGACACTTTAAACGGGTTTTGATATTGTAGGACTCGATATTTAACGAATTTCTGGATAATTTATTATGATTATTACATTATTATTAATGCCGGAACGCTTCCATTCTAGAACAACATTTCCTTCTTGATCCGTTCTAATCAGATTTCCGTTATAGTTATTCCACTTAGCTTTGTTAACAAATACACAGGAATTTTATTCCACTGACCAACAACAAATAACGATCCTTGTCCTGTTTGATTTTTCTAAAGCTTTTTGATTGCGTTGACCATTCAATTTTCCTATATAAACTTCTCCATATCTAATAGTTCTTTAAATTGGTTGCACTCCTTTATATCTTCTCGTTCTTAAATGGTTAGTATTCCTAACAATACTCATTCATCATCACTAACTTAAATCCAAGGTTTCCCCCAAGGATCTTCCCTATCACAAACCCTATTCTCTATTTATATCATTGACTTACCCAGATTTATTCACCATTCCAAGTATCACCTATATCCTTCAAATATGTTCGAGGCATCTCGTAAGCTTCAGAAGAACATTGATAGCATCAACCGTTAGGCAGTAAAGAATAAGTTACGTCTGAATCCGAAGAAAACTAAAGTTATTCTCAATAGCCAAAATCAATCCTTAATGCCCTTTCCTGCTATTTATTGATTTACTTCGATAACGTTCCTATTCAGTCCCAACACTCGAAATTGCCTTCAAATACCTATCGTGGACAAACCGTTTTGACCAAATTTACAAAAAAAAGTTCATCTAAATAATCAAACAGCTCTATAGTTTTGATTTTTTTTTTCTCAAAGTACCAGCTTCTAATGTTCTCTCTCATTTTCCCTTGGTTTGATTACGGGGACTCTCTGGTGTTTTCAAGATGATATTGAGAAGACTGATGGACTGTTTAGTTAGATTTATCTTCAGAATTTTTAGGCGCTTATACTTTACTTGGCGATGTTCTGAGCTTAGGCGGCTTTTTCCTATTTCTACTCAATACCCCCTTGGTACTTTCCTCTTTCAATCACAAAACTACTTTCACCCCCTTGCTACTTTCTTCTAGATTTCCTTATCCATTTCTATTTTTAAAGGTTCTTCCCTTACTTCCTTTAAACATAATTTATTTTTAGACCTGTAGATAATCAATCTTCCGCAAATATTTGAATAGTTAAGTAAATATTTAGATTTGTTATATATTTTCTTATATGGTCATAAATGAAATTTTTGCTTTATTTTTTTTTTTCCTATAAAATGTGCCGTTCTTGCTGATGCATTGAATTGTTAGTAGTACGGAGCGTCTATTATACTAGTAATGGTAGATAATTATTATTTTGAGGGGACAGCAAATCCTAGAATAAAGTTTTTTTGTTTTTTATTTAATTCTATTTCATTTCATTATTGCTTGATCGGCATAAAAAGGTATGATGTTACGATAAGATCTTGTTGGTTTGGTGTTAACCTTGCACCTTCGTTCAGGCTCATTATAATGATTGTTGAATTAATGTTAAAACTATTTTTAAATCGGTCTATAAGACTTCCTCAACCTTACTGAATATTGATGCCGAATCCTTGAAGCGAGATATCGACTGAGTAAAGCGCATGACTCGGAGCATAGCCAGCCAGAGCCTAGACAAACAGAACTGTTGTAACCTTCCGGCTGGCACTTGTTGATCTAGTTTTGCCGAGTGTCTGGCCTCAGCTAATGAAATAACTATTTGCTTGTCTTCTCTTTGGTCGACAAAGTTCAAATCACTTCTGTGATTTACAATTCCGTGTTTATGTCGGATGTCAAGTTTATGCAAAAATAGTAATGTATTATTAAAAATGTAAAAAGAACTTATTTAATTACTACTCAGAAGTTATGTTAATTTATAATAGATGTAGCTTAAAAAAAAAAAAAAAAAAAAAAAAAGCAGTTTTTAAAATATTTATGATGATAAAAGTTTCCTTTTAATGTTATTGACTCTAAACAAAAGAAAAATAAATAGTAATACCAACAACCCATGAAGGTTCTTGGGTTCATTACTTCGGTAAGGATGTACTGTTACTTGAAAGGAGATTTTAGCCAAACACCATGTTTTTTCCCATTAAAGGGTACCCACATTATAGAGGCTGGGTAAGCCATAGGAGTTTCTACTATCCTCGACGTCGATCCATGACTGAAAAACAGAATATCAATTTTCTACAATCAGCTGGTCTTGAACTCGGGCCCGGAAGCATTTGCGTTTGCCTGACACCCTGAGCTGTCATTCTAGTTCTCACAGCTAACGAATACCTAAAAACTCACTAAAACTTTTATAATCATCAATGATTTCAATGACGCAACAACTTAATCATTGGAACAACGCATATAAAGTAAGTGCTTAAGAATGAAAAAACTTTGATGAGGTATTTTGCCTTATTTCAAATTAGCTAGGTTGAAGAGCAGGATTTGCAAATATTCGAACGGAAGATCCTAAGAATAATTATGGCCCAACTCTAGTAAGAGGTCGGAAAAATCAATATATGTACACCATATGTCAAGTTAATTAAATTAGGCCGACTCAGGCAGGTCATGTGGTAAGGACGACTCTTCTCACCGAGATCCTGTATGGTAGCCGAAGGATAGGAAGACAGAATCTGCGATGGAGGGACTGTGTTGACAACGATGCCAGGAGCCTGGGTGTGGGGAACTGGATGGCAGCACCAAAAGACAGGGACGCATAGCGATTAGTGTTGTCGGAGGCCATGACTTCCTAGCGGGTTGTAGGGTTGTATTGTATGTATGTAGATATATTTTCTTGACTGTTATATCAAATGTTAAATACAGCTCTTGAGGTTCAGACAATAAATAACAACTATATTACGGCTACATATCGAGACTATTTGATTTTCATGACCATGCAAAACTTTGAACAAAAGAATTAGAATTGATATTAATTGCCATTTCTATTGGAATTATTTTATTAGAATACTAAGTTTGAAAGCTAAACATTCATCTTACGTTGTAAAACATACAAACTTTTCAACACATCAGCACTGTGTTACATGGATTATATACACTAAAGTTTTCAAAAATGAAAGACAATAATATCGTCATCTTATTTAATACCTAAAGATAAACTAGACCCTTTCCAAAAGGACGGTGTATACGAACTAAAATGTAATATCTATGAAACTAAATACACTACATACTTTAAATTACCTGTTTAACTTATATAATTGTATTGTAACCCAATGTTTTCACTGTAGAGCATGATAATGAGAACGGTATAGTCTCGAAACGTCGTCATTGTACAGCTGTTGATTTATTGACAGAATCTTTTTTTTTTTTTTTTTTTTTTTTTTTTTTTTTTTTTTTTTTTTTTTCTTTTTCGTAGTTGAGGAAATAAAATAATGCATAAATCTTTTGTCTGAAGATTGTTCTTATAAATCAACTTACAATCAGAGTATTACGTCAAAGAAATATTAATGTACTCGAGGGTGAAGACTGGTAAATTAAATGAATCATGCTTGATGAACCTTCAGACCCTATCAGACATCGCTTTCTTCAGAGCTACCCAACTGTGCTAGCTCTTTGTTCCGGCTGCCTCTTATATTTCTGCCAAGGGGTCAGTGATAGAGATTTTGTGTCTGCTGCGAAGTTCAAATATTTTGTTAGTTCTTGAAAAAAAAAAAAAAAAAAAAAAAAAATGGTCCGCATTTAATGCTAAACAATCTTGTTCATTGATCATGGATATCTAGTGAGGCGATTAAATAAGGTAAAATTTAAATCAGGCTGAAACGATTCAGTGAACGGTCTTTGTTAGATTTATTCATTACTATGTATAGAATATACATAGTAATGAAATAAAAAAAATCGAGATATGATTGATATCACTGAAAACTGCTTTTAGGAATATAAAGGGTGTTTCAAAGTTGAGTAGCCAAACAGAAAATTTGAACTAAGGATCTGACAAAAAGAATTCTATGGAGGTACTTCCACAAACGCTTTGTTTAGGAGATATTCACAGCTGAGGATTTTCATTGTTAAATAAATAAAACTTATCCAAATACTTTATTCATTAAATGTAAACATTAAAATTCATATTAAATGTTTTTGATAGTGATTTCCTTGATCATTAAGACAGGTTCGGCATCTAATAAAAAATTAAAAAATAATTTCTGATCATACAAATAATTATAATAATAATAATAAAACAATATTAATATTAATTCATAGATACAAAAGTCTTATAGATACTCATACAGAATTTTGTTTCTACTATTTATGTCAATAATTACTTTGAATAATCTCTTTATTTTTTTAAAACTTGAATTGGATTATGAAGTCATTTGCATTTGAAAACGCACGCAAGGATTACAATCTCAAGGAGGAAGTGTAAATTATCCGTCGAAATAATGAAGCACTTTGGTAAAAATTTGATCCTTTATTTTTGAAGGAACTTTTAGTTTTCGATGGAAAAAGGCGTTTTGCATTTTGATCTTGTTCCAGATGGTAAGGTAGTGAATCTAATTTTAACTGTTATTATCTTGACAGAGTTTAAGCTGTTTGAGTGCAAAGTAATTCCCGATGGCCAACAGGGATCAAGCCATTTTGCGACACATAGTTCTTGTTTGACCAAGGAAAAAATATTAGAACTGCGGAGAGTAAATGTATAATACTGCGCCATCAGATTATGGATTGTCTATATCAGTGACCTTTTTTTAAAAAAATCGTAGGATCATTAATAATTGTAATAATGTAAAAATTGAAGGATGCTTTGCCTCAAATGCAAAGTATCAGATTCAATTACTAGTAGATAGAAGGTTGAAAGTGAATGAAAGTTGAAAGAGAAAAGTTCGAAGGGTAGTATGTAACAATACCTAAAATCTGTAATATGAATTAAAGCTGAAACATTTCTATATTTCTGTATAGTTCTATATTTGAAGTCTAACCTTCGTAAGTAAGCACCACTACTAAATTGTTTAATTATGTTTTTAAACAATTTCCGCTAAAAAATTATCTTTGAGATAGAGACTCTGTATTAATATAATATTCGTAAATTTCACGCTATAATACTCACATACCTCATAAGCTGTAGTGTATCACAAATAAAGAGTTGTCTTCACTCTCTGAAGCCTCTTCCAATCTTGTTTTATATTATTCCTCATTAATCAGAACATACAAACTAATTCAAGTTCTCGCTGATTGGGAAAAACAATAGATCAGGGATGTCAATCTATAATCTACTACTTTTCCCAATATAAATTTTAGAATGAAAAGGTTCAAAATACTTAAATTAAAATAACAATTAATTATTATTTGAAATAAAAAAAGTTGAGAGAAAATAAAGTAGTAGTAGGTGTTTCAAACGTGATTTTTTTTTCATTCAAAGCAATACATCTCCTTAACAGTAGGTCCTAGCGACAAATGTTACATTAAAACAAATATTTTCCACTTAATTTCTGATAAGAAAAATGAATTTTTAATCCAAGCAACATTGAAATTGTGAGGTAAAGCGTTTCAAAAAATTTTCGCTGGTGCAAAAAATGTTACACCAGAAAAGTATAGACCCCAGTAAAAAGACATATCCATGTTAAAAAATGTATTACCTTGCAAATATATTTATCATTTCATCCTTCAAATATGCTAGAGGCGATTTGTAAGCTACAGAAAGACATAGATAGCATTAACCTTTGGGCAGTGGAGAATAAATTAAGTCTGAATCCAGAAAAAACAAAGGCTATCCTCATTGGGTCAAAACCTCACCTAAAAGCTCTTCCTACTATCACACTGCTTTTCCTCAAAAACCGTCCAATTCATTCCAAAATTCCATTAAAAATCTGGGAATAACTTTCGATCAATATCTTGCTTGGAATAACCATATCTCTCAAATCACGAGGAAATCTATTTTTATTTTAAGCTACTCTCACATTACCGGGATTTATTACCATTAAGTACTCGAAAACTTTTAGTACATCACTCATTTTCCCTAACTTTGACTACGGATGCACAGTATATGGAGGACTGTCTGATGAGCTCGAGATGAGTTGTAAAAGAGTAATGAACTATTTTATTAGATTTATTTTCGGGATCTCCAGACGTTCTCGCATATCTCATAAGTATTCTGAAATTGGTTGGCTTTACCCCAGTTTTCGACGTCAATACTTTCTGGGTGCTCTCATATTTCAAACCTTAAAAACCAAAAAACCCGCCTATATCCATGACCTCCTTACTCTGCGCTCCTCCGTTCACCTCTTAAATACTAGAACCCAACCCATCAACCTATACACTCCGGCGCATCGAACTGCATCCTTCGAGAAATCCTTAATATCCGTGCTTCCTCTTTATGGAATTCATTGCCCATCACAATTCGAAAAAGCTCCACTCTTACTTCCTTTAAACAACATCTATTTCTTTACCTCCTGGATCTTCAATCTTCCGAGCAAATGTAAAACATGAATATTTAAGTTATATACATTATAATAGTACACATAAGATGTATCCTATTACAAGTTTCCTTAATTTATTTTTGTAAATCATAATTTAATTATTAATCAATTTTATTATTTACTATTATCATTTATTATAATTAATTATCATAGCTAGACGATTATTTTATGTATTGTACTCGTTTGTTCTTCTTAGGGGACAATTTTTCCCAGAATAAAGTTCATTTTCTTATTCTTCTTCTTCTTCTTCTTCTTCTTCTTCTATATGTAAAAAAATATTTTCATTCTAGGTGAGACCGCAAAAAATTGTTTTATATCCTAGACAAAAAGCTGACTGGATCAGGGTGGGAGACTAAGGTCCTATATTGCCCCATTCTTTATATCCTATTAAGCTGCCAGAATTCTTCGAATATTCCTTTTATCCTTCCTCTTTTCCTGTCCTGACCAAACTTCTTTATTCCTCAAGCGTGCCCAGTTTTTAACCCGTCATTTCTCTCCCTAAATTAAAATCGAATAAGTAATAGAACAGCAGAATAGACTGGAAATGAAATAACGATGAAAACAATATAACCAATAGAAACATGATTGACGAATTTTCGATTCGTGTAATCATAAAAAAAAAAAAAATTTGTGACATATGCTGTCAAAACAGAACTTTCAACAAGAAACCAAAATTCAACCCACGCCTCACCAACTCTACGAAACTACTTGCATAAATTCCATGACTAGCATAATCTTTAGAAAACCCACCTAAATTAAGACAAATCACAACACATATGTTTACTCCTCTACATGAAACGTATCCTCCAGTTTACCTTGGCAACACATTGATTTCACAGACCCTGTACACTACCTTGGTCTGACATTTGATCGGAAGACATAGAGACAACATTTCAAGAAGAAATCAAGAAGAAAATTCTTTATCAAAATTTAAGAGTAGACACAAAATGAACACCTAGTTGTGGTCATAGTTACGGGAATTCGTCGATTTAAAAGGGAATTGCGTTGATAAAGTTTGTAATATGACATCTTTGGATATAGATTCTCAAAAGTTTATTCTATTGTATGTAAAATTGACAAATACAATAAAGCTTCCTTTCGAATAAATTTTTATAATTTTTAATAAAAAACTAAAAATACCAGTTATGGTCATGTGGCAAAATAATTTTAAAAAAAAATGTTTTTAATTATTTAAAAATGAGTAATTATTAATGAACTACTAGAACTATAAAAATAATCTAAATACTTTGCAACGCGGTAAAAAAAAAAAAAAAAAAAAAAAAAAAAAAAAAAAATTTTTTTTAAAAACACAATCACTTGATGCACTCTTTCACAAACTTTATAGCTACTTATTAGTTTGAAAAACTATCATGAAGTTGAAAATGAATTAAAACAACTACTTATCAGATTATAATTTATTCATTTCTCGTTGATTTTTCAACAAAAACAGGAATGACATACAGTATAGTAATCATTCCTACTAAAAAAATTAATGCATTAAAAGAAATCGAATGTACTTTTTGTAAATTGTCTACTTTTAATTTTTACAATTGTCCCTACCAGCAGTAGCCATCCGCGATGCACAAAATGTAACTAACAATACCAATAAGTAATGGTCACTTAAGAGACGTAAGGTCAAACATGACCACTACTAGAAGGGATGTAGTACATAAGTTTTAAAATGACATAATCAAATGAAGAAAATTCTATTTTTTCTTTATTAGCAAAAAGAACATTTGTATCACCAAAGAAAATTAAAATGGATAGAGGGTGACCATGACGTATTTTTATACACCGGTTATGATCATTTCAAAATTATTGTTAGTTAAAATCAGATAGTCCAATATAATGTAGCTTTTGTGGAAGCCTGAATTCTAATGAAAAGTTACATAACTTAAAAAATATAAATTAATGAAGCAATTTCACTATAATTCCCTAAGAATCCTCACTTTTAAAAAACACCTAAAAAAATAGATATTTCAGGAAACTATTTGAGGAAAATATTTTTTAATGACTACGGGAAAGGGGTAGAAGGATGAGTTTCATTAGTAAATGAATCATAAATCCTTTTCAGAAATAGTTCTCCTGGTTATATCGCAAATAAACGAAATAATAATGGTTTATTGCGATAAATGTATTAGCCTGTCCATAGCTGGTAATGTGACCATTACTAGTGATATACATAGGGTAATAATCAATGAAACTTTTTTGGACTTACATATCACATATATACGAAGCAGCTAAAAAGACAGATATAAACAGAGCACCTGTGTACGTAAGCAACATTACTCTACATACTGACCTTTGCATGCCAACTGTTAACGAACAAATACGGACTCTATAAGAAGGATTTCACGAAAAAATTACTCGGACATCCAAAGATACTCATAAACGACATGGCCACAACTCATTTATGAGACAATACCTATAGAAACCTGTAGAGAAGCTTTTTAAACCAGCTAATCCAGTATTTTATCAAATTCACTAATTGATTAACAAGTGTGAACAGAGATTTGAAGTTATATATATATATAATATATATATATATATATATATATATATATATATATATATATATATTTTTTTTTTTTTAATTTTTTTTTTTTTTTTTTTTTTTTTTTTTTTTTTTTTTTTTTTTTTTTTTTTTTTCTGTTGGCTCGACAGACCTTGTAGATCCTTGGCCTCCTCAACCAGTCTGCTCAACCTCTGCATATCTTGGGCCATTGCTTCCGCTTCGTGTCATGTTCGGCTGGTTTTTAAAGCCGGGGTCCGTTTTTTTCTATATATTATATATATATTATATATATATATATATATATATATATATATATATATATATATATAATTTCAAAATTATATTTTGTTAACTGTTAGAAATTATATATGAAAATAACTATTTTACAATATTCGGGTTATAGGTCCTTTAAATTATTAATATATAAGGACCTATAAACCGAATATTGTAAAATATATATATATATAAGAAAAGGCAAGGAAGGAATATATATATATATATATATATATATATATCAGATATATATACATACGTGAAATACCCAGAAAGATAGATGTATAAATAATAAATAAATAATAAGAATTAGATGTACTATTAATATTCATTTGTATCAACATGAATGAATGTTTTAACATTATTTTATCTTTATTTCTCATATAATAAGAAAAATAATTATTACCATTACTATATGATATTAATATAGTTTATTATTATTATATATTATAGTAATGAACTAGAATTTAAATAAAATTTCATTGACCAATGATCATAAACAGTTTATCAGAATAAGTATATATTCGATATTGAGGGTAAGAAATTGAAGTATTGACTACTCTGGATGAAATTTGTTTACGTTAGTTGGAACTTAATTGCTTAATATAAGTCGATCTATTTATAAACTATAGACCTCTCACTCAGCCCCTACTGGTTTTCTTACACCAGTGTCGCAGCTGAGGGAGAAAGATCTCCATAAGAGGAAGAAAAGTCTATTTGGGGGTCCTTAGAAGGGTGTATCTTGTAAATAAAGTACAATTGTATTTTTAACTTTGAATTTTATTTTTATTATTATTTGTTGTATTTAATTAATTTTTCTTAATTATTATTACTAGTCGTAAAGCTCCCAAGGTGGAAGAAGCTAACTGAAGATGGTACTTAATGTGTGAATGTAATAATATGCTCATTTATATTACTTATTGCCCGCATTTGAGACAGATTGTAATAATTACTCAATGGAAGTTTTAAAAATGTGTGTGTATGTGTATATATATATATATATATATATATATATATATATATATATATATATATATATATATATATATATATATATTTATAACTTAAGAAGCTGGCTACAAAAAAGCAGTTTTGACAAAACTTAAATATTAAAACTTAAATATTGGATTTTGAGATTTTCCACTAAGGTTGTTGCAGAGATAAGAGGTGGACAGTTATAAATTATAAGATAAGATACAAATAAATAGATAATGGTTCCTTAGACCACTACAGTATCTTTTATCTTTTGCCATCTCCACTTTGATTGGTATATATTTCAATATTAACGATCCTAAAGTTTAATCGCGATGCTCCCGTTCTACTTAATCTTAATTACCATCGCATATTTATAGTATAGTCATAATCTCATAGCTGGTATCTCATACCGTAGTAATTAATGTTTTACACAAAATAAACAAGCAGCAGCTTGTATTTATCTATTTATAATGATTTTTTTAAACTTTTTCTACCCGAATTTGCAAAAAGTTAAAATTTTAAAGACATTAGAAATTAAAATCCATCCCGATGAAACCATTAAAATTATTTTTGTGTAATTTAAATTATACTAAATCAAGGTTGGTCCTTTGCTTTTTGATATTTTGTGTACAAATATGATTGCTGGGCCTTAAGTTGTAAACATTGATAACGCAGTCCCCTATCGTAAGCTTCTAAAAGTCTCTGTCCATCAGGACTACCAACTCATTCATTGCAATTAAAAATCGGTGGTTTAATTATTTTTTCACGTGATCTTCAACCACCTTATATGTGCAATGGTAACAGGTTTAAAATTACAGCTATGCGTGCAAAAATCATTTAAGAAATTATGCAGGATACTTTCAATTATTAGTTAAAATTATTTGAGTTCTTTACTTATGAGAGCGAGCGAAGCCGCGATGGGGGTATGCTAGATTCTAAATAATTTTATTAAAATCGCATACGTTGTTATGTACGCAGTATTGTTATTGTCATTAAAAAATAAATTACAGCTATTACAAGAAGAATAATCTAGGTCGAAAGGAACGTTGCACTTTGTGGCACACGCTCCTGTTAAAGGGTCATGCTAAGCAGACTGAAATATTTAATAAATAAAAGAATTTACAATAATGTATATGTAGAATTTATAATGTAAATTAAACTGTATCAATATAAAACGAAAAAATAGAAATGATTTTCTTCGAAGCTGGCTGTAAAGAGCATAACTCACCGGGCGATCCATATTCACTGAGGAGGGCTATCGAGGATATTTATCACGAGAACCATCCGTATTGTCTCCCCCCCCCCACCCACTGGGTCACTGCCTCTGTCACCCGCCAGGGAAGCTCTATAACAGATAATAAAATATCAATGGGAGTAGTCAGTATTAGCCGTTTTAAGATACAGTGCCATTCGTTTTGTTTTGTAAATATCTGAGAAATCTTTAGGTTTATTCCGTTTAGGATAATAGTTGATTTTTTCAAAGTTTTTTATTAATATTTACATCTATATACATTACATACCTACAACAAGTGAATTTGAGAAAAATATTAAAATGAAATGTCCATAACAGGTTAGGAACTACTCACTAGTAGCACTTCAATAAAAGTTCTTTATAAGAAGGTCTCTTTTCCAACTTCTTTTAAGAGGCCTCGGAGGATTATTGGGATTTGTGTGTAACGCTAGTCGTGCGACTAGTGGATTTGAGTAGGTATGGATTTTACTATAACAGACTAGGTATCTGGTTTCGGTCATATCAGCAACATATAAAATATTGAGATCTTTATGGATTTGTTTGTGACATATTAAGGAGCATTGAGGTTTTTTGGAAGATTTTGGACTTCATGGATTGTTTACGAGAAGAATTGGAAGGTATAGTGGAGTGACGAATCTGAACTCTGTAAGTCCAAATGGGTTTAATTACTGTTACGTAAATAAATCATTTGCTATTTATTGGGATCTTTGAATGCATTCCTAGTTTTTGTTCCTAGTTGGAGTAGTCGGAAACGGCAAGCTACTTGTCTTTTACGTCTGGTATGTGTAAGCACGTAAAGATAAATGCTAGATCTTTTCTTCTGATTACACTGGTCTAAATCAAAACTGCTTTATGCTTGAAAAGGTACTATATCTATAGTATTTGATTCATTGAATCTAAATTTAGAACATAAAATTGACAGTTAGCTCTAATTGTCCATTTATGTTAAATTTAATATATTTAGTATAGCTTAATAGATTTACCATATTTATGATAAGAGTATAAATTTTTAAGGGATTACCATTGTTAACAGTGTTTTTACTTATTCATTGTTTTTACTTATGCCAGGCAGTCTGTGTCTTGTTTTCGGCATATTTTTTGTAAAAATTCTAAAATTTTTATCATGTTACGTAATTGTGTTATTATTGCACTCATTTTTTGCTACATATGTGGTAATGCTAATCTGAGTAGCCAAAGATATCCAATAACTCATCGTTAAGAAACTACTTACATCCATTATTTTGGAACTTTAATTAAAAATTAACAGGGTATTAATATGATTAAGCGGTTAAAAAAAAAAGAAACGTTAAAAAAACTTTGTCAAGGCTCTAAACAAGGATGGATTGACATTCGTATACTTGCGAGGTAAATTTCCTCGTCTCATTAACGTTAACATACAAGAAGGAATCTCTATAAGCCCCAAATTAGAGAGATTCTAAAGAAAAAAAAAATTGATTCAGTTTTGCTGGGCATTGAAAAAGATACTTAATAGTGTTTCTGGGCAGCCTTTATGGTTTTTTGACAAAAGGAGAAACAAAAGTTATTTTGATGATGATTGTATTGTTGACTGTGAGTTTTTACTAAGGAGATGAATTTGTCAGGGGTGCAGTCAAGGTTGAATAAACACAGCCAGTTTTTAAATGAAAAACTTATATTTTGGCGTGCCAACGTTTCGACCTGCCTTGCAGGTCTTCATCGGGGCTAAAATAACAAAAATTGGATGTGACCAAGATGATCCAAACATTAAAAAAAAAAAAAAAAATAAATAATGAAAATAATTTAAAAATGAAAAAGAAACAAGAAAAAAAAAATCTGTAGTTAATAAGATAATTGAATACAAAATACTAGTAAAGTGTAGTCAAAGATACAGTTGTAATAAAGTAATTAAATAATTTAAATTGAATAATATAAATTAAAAGTTTTGTAAACTAATACAATATAACAATTTTATTAACAGATGTTTTTTATTAGGAATTTAAAAAGGTATAAGGGATCTATATGAAAAGGAAAATGGTAAGATAGAAAGTTAAGCAAAATAATAAAGTTGGCATACCAATAAACGAAGGAAGAGGTTGGGAAAATATGAGAAATTAAAATAAATGGACTTACTGAAGTAGTCTAGATGAAGGCTTGACTAACAATGATTGTTAAAAAATAAAATCAGGGAAAAGGTGGGGGGATAATGACTTGCAGAAAGTAATTAAGGGTGGAAGTGGCTAATATAACATATGAAAGAGGGCCTATGGTGGATATAAATCGAATTATTTTTTTAATTTTTATTTTACAGATATATGAAAAATTAGCTAATGTATTTTTATTTTATAGATATATGAAAAATGAAAATAGATAACAGGGTCTTGATTAGAGACACTCCTAAAACTGATTATAAAGACGAGCGAGAAAGAAGGAAATTTCTTGATTAAACAGGTTAAAAATCGTGTAGATATTTTTAAATTATTAATTTCATCACGTGAAGCTCTTGTGGTTCTTCTCTCCTTACGGCGCCTCCAAATGATCTTCATATTTTCTCCATGTTCTTCTTTTTTCTATCTTCTGACCATCTTCTCTGGATTTACTTCCCACGCCTTTATCTTTCCTCCCTATACATTTCTGTCCAGAGCTTCTTTTGAGTTCGTTTTTGCATTTTTTATTGTGTGCTCCATGTCCCGGTTTGGAAGTTTACTGTTGCATTCAGGGTCTGATGGGTCAGTCTGTGTTCCGGTAGTCTGAATTGTGTCCGTAGAATTTCGGTCAAGTTCTGTTGTAAGATTGTGTAGATTTCCTGGTTGAAGGAGCTTGTTGATTTTAAAAGTGCTGGTGATTTGGTGTGTTTATCAGATAACTCCGACTTTCTATGAATTCGTGTTCGCCTGGTCTCCCCAGAATCCGAAGGTTCAGTTGGCGCCTTTTAGCAAGTGGGTTGGTTACCACCTAGGAGAGCATTGTAATTGCTAGCACGAACCATAGTAGCTTGTAATTTTTAGGATCCAGCCGAAGCTGGATAATTGAAACCAGAGATTGTTAGTTCCTGGAGTATTCGTCTTGCAGCCAAATCCACTGGATGAACAGACGGTTGGTTCCCACTACAGACGCTTCTTGGGTTTCAGTTGTTAGCTTTGGTCCGCACTAAGTATTTTCTTTCCACAGTACCCACCATAGGTGGTGAGTATTTCCCTATCCGCCATCTGAGAAGGCGTCCGATGGTAGACCAACAGCTCCACATATTTTTATTCTTTGTAATTTTTGAAAAAGTTAAGTTTTTATTAAATTAGGCATATTTTTAAAATAAGATCTAGCTTTCAATAAATATTTCCAATTTCGTATTCTGTGCCCCCAAATTAGTGTAAAGATATGCCATTTATTCCGAAGTCACACAAAAAGTTAGATTTTGTTGATCAGTTTTATTCATATATTTAAAGAAGCCAGTGGAAAATACACATCGTTTGCTTCCATTTTATACATAATCTTAATATTCACATTAATATTAATATTAATATTCCATTTTATATAAACATATAAAATGCAAACTTAGATTTCGAAAATAACAGGAACCAAAAGGATGCCATCACCATGTCTAAAGTTTCAATGATTCAATGATAAGAAGCAAATTATTAATATGGTTGCATAAATATAAATGCTAATTTTAATTTAGTTTGTTTACAGAATTTTACAATATGTTCATTGATTTTCAGGATTACCGGTGGCAGTTATTATTGCTTGGATTATCGCACGTTCCAACGCAGGTGATATGTCAGAGGTAACTCTAGTAAGTATCTTCAATATACCCTTACTAATCATATCATTAATTAAAAGAAATTGAATTGCGTTACTAAACGTTTTTTTTTTAATTTTAGAGTTTATTATTACTGAGAAAATATGGTCAATCAAAAACATTTTTTTTTTGCAACAATATATGTCTATTACACCATTAAAATACTAATGTGCAATTAAATCTTTTCAGCCTTTACTTATCGTTAATGCCAACTTCTTTTAACTGAAAATTAGGGGGTATGTTATTCGGATTCGTCAATAATAGAGATATTTCCAACGAATAACCGAAGAGATTGAAAATATCAGAGATAAGAAGAATTTTGTATTAAAGATAACATAAACAAAGCAGAAGCTATTATTATCAAAGGCTTGGTCGCTGGTCTATCATAGGCATCAACTCCTAAACTATTATCTAATAAAGCCTTGAATTAAATGGAGTATTTTTTTTAAATCTTGAAAAAACCTTTGATTCTGCGTGCTATTTAGTTCCATATTCTCAGATTTGCTGAAAATACGATGCTTTTTATGATGCTGATTACTCCCTCGCTTTTAGATTTATTTTTTTAGATCAGTTTTACAGATTTATTTTAAGATCTATTTTTTATACTTAATAACATTGGCTGGTAACCTTATTACATTACCAAATCATGTTATCTCCTACCTGGAAAAATTTAACTGAATTAATGGGACAACCTCTTTTGAATAGAAGATTTGATTGATCAAGAAATCCTTATTTATAATGTTGTCTTGATCAGCATGTTGGCCCAGGTATCTTAGGATATTTCCCGCAACACTTTGGTATTTGAGGACCGTCAGCATACTGGAGGCAGCTTCACCGCCCGGCCGGGGTAGTGATGATCTCTCGCCATGTACCTTAATTGGGTATCGGGAGGTGGTCTTTTAGAACGTTCGATCATGGACGGTCTGTTTCGGTAATCGAGCTATAGGTAACCTGCTGCGGTTCACAGTAACTTGAAGTGAATGTGTTCGCACAAGCAATGAGTGTCTCTAGGCGCGTTTCATAGTCTGTAATGACAGCCGAAAAAAAAAACAAAAAAAAAAACTCAATTTCTCTCTGACTGAGAAAAACAATGTTTACCTTGAAATTTACTGTTTTAGTGTTAGTTTCTGTATGCTATAAGGTTGTTGTGGTGTGTATATATATATATATATATATATAGCTAAATAAAATGATCACGATTTGGAGTTTTTAAAAAGAGGCTTTATTCTGAATTACATACATTGATCAAGATACAAGCACAATTTATAACTTAATACAAAAACTTCGTGTTAAACATATGTACGTCTCAACGCACGACTGCAGACTGTCACCAAGGCCAGGTGGAGGTGACCTTTTATAGGGTGTTTTAGGAGAGGGGATATCATATATTTGTTTATATTGTTAATCCTATTGAGGTCTACATAAGTATATATATATATATATATATATATATATATATATATATATATATATATATATATATATATATATATATATATATATATATATTAGTCCAGGAAAATAAGGCTCCAAAAGGCCGTTTTTAAAAAAAAAACTGCGGAACTTTTATTCTCATCGGATCTTTATGTTTTTTAGGGTGCTGAATCCGAATCTGAAGTTTGCTACCACGGCAACCATCGGCTTCATATTCAAAATCGCAAAAAAAACCGCCAAAAAAAAAATCGTTATTTTTGTTTTTTTATCTATAACACGATAACGAAGCTTTTTTCGAAGAAAGTCTTCAAATATTAATTGTACCTGGAACTAGTACCTACATAATGAAAAAAAGAAATCCGAAATCGGACCATTTTTCGCGAAGTTACGTAATTGGGAAAAAATGGAGATATTGGCCTACTTGTCGTCAGCCCCACAACTCCGCGAAAACACGTTTGTCGTACTCTTTTGGCTATAACTCTGAAACTATTTGTCCGATACAACATTACTTTTTTTCATCTTAAAGCTGATTAAATTTACTATAAGAATCTATAAATGAAGTTTTAATCAAACCCCGTAAAATGTACATGCCAGCCCGCTAATAAAAACGTACTGTTGTATAATCCAAGTGCTTTTTGGCACATTTGTCGCTCTAACTGCTCAAATAATTATTCGATCCCAAATTCATTTTTTCTATCGCAAAGCTGATTAAATTTGCTATCAGATGCTATATACGTAAATTATATCAAATCCTTTAAACCACCCAAGCTAGCACGCTAAATATGTATGTTTTGGCAAAATATGTAAACTATGGCATGTTCAGTAGACTGGTGTGGGTATTTCATGGTGTTAATTATAAGTTACATATAAAAGTTATAATAGTAAATTTAACCACCTTTATGATAAAAATATTAAATTTTGGATCGGACAAATGGTTTTGGAGTTATAGCGAATAATGTGCCAAAAAAAAAATGTGTTTTACAAAAGTACGTGATTTTCAGCGCGACAGCTTTTGTATTTCAAGAATTTTGATACAACTTTCATATATAGGATCTAATTGTAAATTTAACCACCTTTCTGATGGAAAAAAAACATTTTGAATCGGACAAATACTTTCGGAGTTATAATGAAAAATGTGCCAATAACCATGGATTTAACAGCAATACGGGTTTTTAGGCGTCTGGGATGCATATTTTAAGGGACTTGATTATAACTTCATATATACATTCCAATAGTAAATTTAACAAGCTTTTAGATGAAAAATAGTAATTTTAGATCAGACAAATATTTTTGTAGTTATAATGAAAAATGTACTAAAAAAACTTGGATTTCACAAAAGTACGGGTTTTTAGCGTACTAGTGTGTTTTTGGCCACTTAATCTCTTTAACTCTAAAAATATAGGTCCGATCTAAATTCTTTTATTCATATTAATGCTGGTTAAATTTATTATCAGATCCTATGTATAAAATCGTTCATGAAATTATTTCCGTACAATGTACAGTAAAATAAAAACCCGTTTTCAGGAATGTAGTATATAATAAATACGATAATATGCATGTTAAAAATATTTTATAAACTCACCTATTGGTATTTTTCAAGGACTCCCTTTCTCGAATCTCAACGAAAAATCAAATCTAGTTGCTATAGAAATGACTGTATAATTGATCACTTTTGATCACGCCGAACGTCAGTGAAGATTTTCTGACCCCACTCTGTCAAGTACAGCTGGTACAAGGAGTTGGTAGTAATGAATAAAAACTGATCTTTAGTTCATGTTTATTATAATAACATAACATATATTTTATTATAATAACATCACTAACAACTAAAACTGGGCTAATGACCCGTAAAACTGATGACAATTACAAAAAAAATAATAACGAAAAAAAAAACAAAAAAGGTAAAAAAAAAAAAAAAAAAAATATATAATATATATAAAAAAACAATTAAATATATATTTTATATGTATATTTTCATATTATTGTATAACAATAGTACGTTAAGAATCACGATATGGATAATAATATGTATTATTATATAACGATAGAAAGAATATATAATATAAGAATATAAGTAGTATAACTAATAATAGACAGTTGAAACTGTAATTGTGTAAACTGTAATCCATGGTTTTTGGCACATTTTTCATTATAACTCCGAAAGTATTTGTCCGATTCAAAATGTATTTTTTTTTCAATCAGAAAGGTAGTTTTTTATACATAGGATCTGATAATAAATTTAACTAGCATTAATATGAATAAAAGAATTTGGATTGGACCTATATTTTTAGAGTTAAAGAGATTAAGTGGCCAAAAACACGTACTAGTACGCTAAAAACCCGTACTTTTGTGAAATCCAAGTTTTTTTAGTACATTTTTCATTATAATTACAAAAATATTTGTCTGATCTAAAATTACTATTTTTCATCTAAAAGCTTGTTAAATTTACTATTGGAATGTATATATGAAGTTATAATCAAGTCCCTTAAAATATGCATCCCAGACGCCTAAAAACCCGTATTGCTGTTAAATCCATGGTTATTGGCACATTTTTTCATTATAACTCCGAAAGTATTTGTCCGATTCAAAATGTTTTTTTTTTCCATCAGAAAGGTGGTTAAATTTACAATTAGATCCTATATATGAAAGTTGTATCAAAATTCTTGAAATACAAAAGCTGTCGCGCTGAAAATCACGTACTTTTGTAAAACACATTTTTTTTTTTGGCACATTATTCGCTATAACTCCAAAAACCATTTGTCCGATCCAAAATTTAATATTTTTATCATAAAGGTGGTTAAATTTACTATTATAACTTTTATATGTAACTTATAATTAACACCATGAAATACCCACACCAGTCTACTGAACATGCCATAGTTTACATATTTTGCCAAAACATACATATTTAGCGTGCTAGCTTGGGTGGTTTAAAGGATTTGATATAATTTACGTATATAGCATCTGATAGCAAATTTAATCAGCTTTGCGATAGAAAAAATGAATTTGGGATCGAATAATTATTTGAGCAGTTAGAGCGACAAATGTGCCAAAAAGCACTTGGATTATACAACAGTACGTTTTTATTAGCGGGCTGGCATGTACATTTTACGGGGTTTGATTAAAACTTCATTTATAGATTCTTATAGTAAATTTAATCAGCTTTAAGATGAAAAAAAGTAATGTTGTATCGGACAAAAAGTTTCAGAGTTATAGCCAAAAGAGTACGACAAACGTGTTTTCGCGGAGTTGTGGGGCTGACGACAAGTAGGCCAATATCTCCATTTTTTCCCAATTACGTAACTTCGCGAAAAATGGTCCGATTTCGGATTTCGGATTTTTTTTTCATTATGTAGGTACTAGTTCCAGCTACAATTAATATTTGTAGACTTTCTTCGAAAAAATCTTCGTCATCGTGTTATAGATAAAAAAAACAAAAATAACGATTTTTTTTGGCGGTTTTTTGCGATTTTGAATATGAAGCCGATGGTTGCCGTGGTAGCAAACTTCAGATTCGGATTCAGCACCCTAAAAAACATAAAGATCCGATGAGAATAAAAGTTCCGCAGTTTTTTCTTAAAAACGGCCTTTTGGAGCCTTATTTTCCTGGACTAATATATATATATATATATATATATATATATATATATATATATATATATACTTATGTAGACCTCAATAGGATTAACAATATAAACAAATATATGATATCCCCTCTCCTAAAACACCCTATAAAAGGTCACCTCCACCTGGCCTTGGCGACAGTCTGCAGTCGTGCGTTGAGACGTACATATGTTTAACACGAGGTTTTTGTATTAAGTTATAAATTGTGCTTGTATCTTGATCAATGTATGTAATTCAGAATAAAGCCTCTTTTTAAAAACTCCAAATCGCGATCATTTTATTTAGCTATATATATATATATATACACACCAACCTTATAGCATACAGAAACAAATAACATTTTTAAATTTGTTTTGCGGATTGATTTATTCAAATTACCTAATTATTAAAATTGATAATATCAAGTTTGAAAACAGATCCAATATAAAGATACGAAAGATGCCATTTTTTTTTTTTTTTTTTTTCCTGAAACATATGTTTTTCGAAGCCGTTACACGGGCATCCAATTCTGTCCTCACTTAGAAGGGCTTACATTGGATCACTGATATTTAATTGGAACAAAGCCCTGAGTATACCGAGCTCAGGTGGTCTTGATGGTGTTACCTTCTCCTTCGCCAATGTTTGCTAAGCTGCTTGTAGGGTTTAATTTAAGGTTAAACAATTTGCTTATTATGAAACGATATTAATTGTTTCTGTATTATTTTGATAAAATTAATGTCTTTTTTAATTCCATAAAAAAAACAACTTCTTGATTGGTCTTAATAAAATAACATTAGGCAAAATCAGGAACAAAGGCAATCATAACAGATCTAAAACTATCTATAATACGTTACAATAGTGAATTTTCTGATAACGCTCACCGAAGAAAAAACAAAATGTTCTCTTATGGATATCGTTAGGTAAAATAAGTTAAAAATTTAGATAACGAATATATTCACTTGTTATCAGTATAATAAAGACATGTAAAAATCTAAACATGAAGTAAAAAAAAAAAAAATTAATTGTACTAGATAATTTGTTAAACGAAATTTGAAAAATGAATAAATGAACCAACGGCAAAATATGTTTATATTGGTTTGGATGACAAATAATAGAAGAATTAAAATATAAATTTATGGATAGATAAAGAATTAATTCTTACTGTTTTCAAGTGGCTTACTAAATCTTGTTATGGTGAGTAATTTTTAAAATAAAAGCACAGACAAATCGAATTTTCATTTAAGATTTATTTTCTAATCGTGTTGTTTTTGAAACTCATTTCATCTAACGAAGTAGACATTAACAAACATGTTTACTGCCAATGTTGTACTATAATTTATGTCTGGTAATCTCAAATTAAATTTTGGACTTATTTTATCTAATATCTCAAAAACAGTGGAGTCTAAAAAAATATGTTTCAAATACAAATTGAAACTAATTGAATTCCCTATATAATTAATTATATACATATATGTCAAACTTCCAACAGTTTCCAATATATTTATTGAATTATTGAAAATCGACAATATAAAAAAAAAAATTGATATCGATGTTAATATTACCTTTTGTCAAACGTTTGCTTCAAGTGCCAGTATATGTATATGAAATTAAAATAAATTCAATGCTCTTTGTTATTGATTCTGACATTTTTCTGAGAAATAATCGCGGAAGGCACTAGAAGCCATTTTTTGACAAAAAGTGAGGTATAAATTATTTTTTATTTTCGTACATTATCCATTTCAATAACGTATATCGTAGAAACCTTTGAAAGTTCGATAAGTAAATATAGAATCAATTTTATAGAAAATTTAATTAGCTTAAGTTTTGATTTGAAATATGTTTTTCTTGAGTCCACCGTTTTCGAGATGTAATCTAAAAATTTTGGGTAAAAATAGGACCTACTGTCAGAATCGATCCATAAAAAATATTTTAACAACGATGTATCACGTGTTTAGGAACTCGGTGAAAATTGAGAGAGGTTTGCTAGGTAGATTTGATGTATCTGCCATATACTCCCAACTTGTTTTATTACCTGCTCTATCCGACTATAATTTTTTTGGTATTTGCAAAACTATTGATGGTGTAAAGTTTTTACAGATCACTTGGTTCAGTTTTTCACAGGAAGCTCAGAGCTCACGCAATGATGAAACTATGTTTTTACCTGAAAAGTGTCAACAGGTACATCGATCAAATTTATATAAATGAGTTCACTTAGAAAATCTTGCAAGGAAACAAGACCACCTTTTCCCCATCCCTATATTTTCTGTGAGCTATAAACTTAATTGTATCTTAATAGATAGCTGATCTATGAAAATTGAACTAAAAACATAAGATCAAATTTATTTATTTAGTAAACCTACATAATAATGCAATTCATTCAGAATTTTTATAAATAAGATAAAAATATTTACTTTAGTTCACTGTCATCCATAAGATATATTTTTAAATTACAATTTTATTCTATTTCTAATACATTTATTTTGTATGGAAAAATGAATTTAAAAAAAAAATTAAATTTTAAGACTAAAGTAATGGAGGAAAACAATCCTTCAGAGATCCGGAGGGGGAGTTGGAGTTCATTTTGTAGATGTTTACTTCTCTCCTGGAACTTCAATCTTTATTCAGGTTTCGCTTTAATAACATAAAATGCTGTTTTTTAATCTCGGGCTGGATCGTAGTCGGCAAAGAGTTAATTTCGCATTTCGTGAGCAAATCATTTTTCCATCTGGCTGAACCTTTTCAAATACTAATTTGAATTCTTAGACATTTCATGAGAAAGCTCAGGTAAAACAATCATCGTTCAGAAACCCAATCAATTATTTTTAAATTTATTAAGAATGAACAAATTTCATATGATTAATTCAAATAAGGCAAATCATGAAGGAATTATTACACCTGTTGGACTAGTATAACAGTTCTATAGCCAGTTTAAAGGCAATGAATAATTAAATGTATGTAAAATCTTATTTACAGTTCATAAAGATTTGTATTTTGATATGATCCTTACAGACTGTATTTATTTTCAGTTATTTCTGCCGTGGTTCTACTTTGTTTATATATTTGTTTTTATTTTTGAAATATTTCAATACAAAACATTTCCATTTTTACTTCTATGAAAAAAATAAGTATGGTGATAGTTTTTTAAGTTATTTTTGGAAAAAAAAAAAAAAAAAACTACTTCAAGACACAAACATGGACTATGAATTTCGAATAACCTATCTCGATAAAACAAATTACTATCTGTATTTGTATCTGGATAGATTGTTATTTAGATATTGCCCAACTCTGGATAGAAATTTATTTTTTCGATAAACAAAATAATTTTCTATCGAATAAAAAAGTATCTTGTATCTTCGAGTACTTTCATTGTCTAATACAAACGTATTCGAATACTTTTTTGTATTCGATAAATTTACTGTTTTCTTCGAATACTATTAATATTCGTATATAAAATCTTCAAATAGTATCTAAATACAATTATGCCCAACTCTGCTTTGGGGTCGGGAGACCCTCCTGTGGCTCACCCAGCCTTTATTAAGTGGATAGCCTTAATTGGGGAAAAAACTTTTTCTTTGAGCCTGCTTTTGGCGTAATCTTCTCCTTTCACAACCATTGGCCCTGTTACAGAATATCCTAACTTAAGTATTAATAATAACTAATCTCTGTATTATGGCTGGATATATTTTTTTCTTTTACTTAGAGATGGTGATCTACATGGAAACGGGATATCCTTTGAGATTAAAAGATTAATCAAGCCACCAAAACATCAAGCAACAATAAAATTTGTTGAACAGTTTTTAATATGGTAACGGTCGGGTTAAGAGGAGGCAGCAAACTGCCTTGACCAGCGCTACACCGACCAGTTCGATCCTTACGCTTCACTTCGAGTTTACATTTATCGATAGCTCTTTCCTATAACCTCACATGTAAACAATCACTTCTACAGTTTCAACTTGGATTGTGTTGTTTAGTGTGTTATATTGATATTTAGTCTTCTTAAATGTAAATAACTGAAACATAAGTTAACAACATGAGTTTCATAAAGGATTAAGTGTTTTTATATCAATTCATGTTTTCTTATTCCCTCTTATCTGATGTGTAAAAGTGTTACAAAACTTAAGAACATTAATTTGTACATGGATTTGGTGTTTTATATATTTTTATTTGTTGTATCATTTTAAGTGATAAAATTTCAGTATGCTTATTTTGTGAATGCATTCTTTGTCATCCATAATACTTATTGCCCTAAAGTGAGACAGATTGTATAATTATTTCAATAAAACATATCAATCTAAAAATAAATGTGAGAAAGTATATCATAGGTTTCATATTTTCTTATTTCTACTTCCCTTAAGAAAATATAGCAGAAATTAACATCATCACTTTCAACTAGGATTCTGTCTTATAATGGATTATAACATGGAGAATAGACAATGTTAAAATAATCACAAATTAAGAGGTAAATGACAGGTTACTATATAATTGTAAAACTGTTGGTATAATGTTATAGATTAAAGTGTTTTAAAAAAAATTTAGAAGCCTGATGATGGAGCATTGTCTCGGAAACATGTAGCTACAAATGTTAAATAAATAGGAGTTATGACAAATAAATACTTAAGGATTCTGTCTTTTAAATATTTATAATTTGTTATTTACAATTAATTCCCTCACATCACAAAGTTTATGAAGAATTAACATTACTGGTGGTTTAGCATTATATTAATTTTCATTTAATTCCAAATTGATTTAGTGTCTTATATTTTGAAATTTTATTATTTCCACTTCATTATTTTCTTATTTCACATTTTATTATCATAAGGTAAACAGAAGTTAATATTACTTTGAACAGGGACTTAAAGTTTCTCCGTAAATAAATGAGAATAACCTTCCCCCTCTAAAAGTAGCGACTAAAACACCGAAATAAATCGGAAGAAGGTAAGAATCGATAAAAGGTATTCTCGGCGGGCGTAGGAGCTGCCTCCTCTTAACCCGACCGTTACCTTTAATATTTCAAAATTCAATCCTGAGAATCATTTTCGGATCCACAAAAACAAGTGAAGCATTTATACTTCCGCTTGAGCCTTTCATTACAAAAAAGCTTAGTTAGTTTTCGATGGTATACATACCGAAGAGCCTCATGAAATAAATGACTCAAAAAATGTGTTGAAACAAAGCGTAATATTGAAGCAGGATTTATCAGTCGATGCACCTAAACTTCATATCTTTAACCTCTTCAAAATAGGAGATATACGGGTTTTTATTCAACACTTTGTGCCAGATAATAAACTAACAGTGGATCAAACAGTTAGCTAAAATGTTTTTTTGACATTAATGTTGTAATTATATATTATTAAAAATAATAATAAGTTCAATAGTTATTCAGTAGTCTTCTGTAAACAAATTATTTAAAATTTTTTAAATTGTATCCCCTTTTTATCGTAATAAAATATATTATATAAAATACTATTAAAGATTAGTTATTATCAAAAGATATAAATAAACAAATAAAATTACAAAAAAAAAAAAAATTAACTTAAATTTATAAAATAAGAATAAAATTTATGAGGTGTAAATTTATAAAATAACTCTTGAATAATTAACTTTTACTTATTCATTATTATTTTTTTCCAAGAAAGCACTATTATTTTAAATTCTAATGAATATCATAAATTATATTCTAATGATCATCAAATGAAAAGTGCGTAATAATAAATTACACTCGGAACTCAATGAACCGATTGTCGAACAAACGAGCCTTCTATTATGTTATTTCATTTTATCAGGTATGATTTTTTGTTTGTCATAAAACATTCGATTGTTAAACAAGATATTGTATTTGTTCGAGCAATACTATGAGGCTGGTAGCTCGGGAGTTACTAGGGAACAAATCGTCATTAACAATTATCTTATTAAGAAAAGTTTGATTGGTTGGAGAAGGCACTGTGGATATACTTGGAATAATAATAATTTTTTCAAATCATATAATTTTTGATTTACGTATGTCATAATGTTAATTATGTATATGGTTATTCCATAGATAATCAGGGGTATGGATTTCCTTGGCAATTTAAAAAAATATTCCACATCAGTTCAATAAAGATCTGGCTGGACTAGGATAAGGGCTTTTTTTTAAAGCTATTTTCAATGTGATTTAACTACTTTTGAGAGAAAAGCTTCCACCTACAGATTATCTAGGAAAAAAGTATTAATAAAAAAAAAAATCTGGAAATGGATTTGGTTTTGGAATTCTACGTCTCATAAGTACTATTTTGTTAATAAATGTATTTTGAATTGCGTCTATTGTCAATTATTATTGGTTTTGTATTTTTCTTATTTTTATAGGGTTAACCGATTAACCGAGGATTTAGATACCCGGGCCTTTCTCAGTCCTAACCACGACGGTTAATCGCGTCGCCAATACATTGCTGTGACATTTGTGAAATAAAACATATTATCAACTCTAAACCTACCACGACCTGTCAAATGATCCTATTTGGATTTTTTAATCGAGGTTCTTGAAAACAGTATTTATTACATCGCTATTTGACTTTACTATTTTTATTAAAAAATATATCAAAAGCGTTTTTTCCACGATGCACTCCTCTATTACTATTGGTTTTCCCTAGAAATTACAATAGAAATATGTACACATAAAATTTCAGTAACAATAACATTCTAGTTTACCCTTCATAATATTTATAAATCTTCTGCCTTTAGCCGGAATCGAACTCGAGCCCAGGAGCATAGCAGTCAATTGCCCCATTCACAGTGCGGCCGCATCTCCTAATGCTTGATCAGCCCTATACAAATATACCCGAAAACTGATCCTCCATAGAACTCTTCCAAAGACCAAATTAACAGTTTCAATACTACCCTTTCTTCTCAAATAAAAAAGAACGATTCATAATCGTAGAAGAACTAAAATATCATTAATTTGAAAGAAAAAAATTAAATGAGAAAATAAAAACATTTCATTTTGTAAAGGGCAGCAGAAATATCCACTCTATCCATTAGGAAGTTAAAGAGAATTAATTTGTAAGAGGCCATCCAGTGATAGATGGCCCAAGTAGGCCACTGTGGCAGGAGCCTTTTCACTTTGGTTAAATTAAACTGGCCGTATTAACTACACCAACCCTTCCTCATGTTCTCCAACAGAAATCCCAACTTGCGTTATCAAGGAAAAAAATCCTCCGAGGATTTAAGCTTTCGTCTATAAAACATAGCACACATATCCATATATGTTTAACCATAAAATAAAAGAAAATAAAACATACAACGGGTTATAGGACAGACTATCTGAAACTGTCGGATGTGTTAGACTGGGAAAAAATACCAAGGATTAAACAGGAAGAAAGAGTGTCCTTTAAAAAAAAACTAGTAATTAATTGTAATTGGAAGTCAGAAGGACAACAATGGATAAATAAGCATCATACTCTGACAGATCTGAAACCAGTATCCTTCAGCGGCTTTTGGGTTTTTCGATCTATATTCCCAGGACTGAATAGCGGCTTAACAAAATATCAGTGGAAAAGAAAGAAAACACATAATGATTAAACTATCAATGCTTATTAGAAAAATCAAATTTTACCGATGCATACTTCAGAATATTTAGCCGTAATATGGCATGAAATATATTTGTCGCATTGTATCACGCACAGATGTAAGAATACACTATAATTGCAGAAAACCACAAACACATAAACTCGCAACCTTTAATAGCACAATTTCCGGCATTTTAAACATAACACAAAATGAACATAATTATAATGAAGAAATTCTAATTATATAAACTAAACCAACATTAAAGGATATAGTAAAATTAAAACAAAAAAAACTCATTAAAAAGACTATTAATGTATACTTAACACTCCAGAAGACAAACGGCCCTATATCCACCATAGTCAATAAGATATTAAGGAAATTAGGTTTAAATTTATTAACCTATTATTTATTAATTTATTATTTTTTATTAACCTAAAGAAAAAATAAACCCTTTTTGAAAAGCGATGTGCACGAACTAAAATCTATCGACTGTGAAGCTAATTGCACGAGAAAAACTGGACGATCAGTATATCAAACATTAAAAAAAAAAAAGATGAGAGCATACAACATTAAGACTCAGGATTCCAACTTCCTTATCCATTTAAATTACATTAACCATATTCAACACAGGGAACGAAACTAATACATTCAGTAGAAAATTGCTTGAAATTAAATATTTTTCAATGATTAGAAATTATAAATTCAATCAAACACAAGACATATCTTAGTTTAAATGAACGAATAAAAATTTTTTTATAGTTAAAAATTACAATGTTTCAAAATTTTATATTTATTTTTAGTAGGAACGGAAAAAACAAACTAGTCATTGGTAAAACCGAAAGGACAACTCACCTATCTCTCTGAACTTTTCCCTCTTTACGCCTCATATATCGCTATAAGCTCATATCCTCATGAAAAAAAAAATGACATGTAATAAAGCATTAGGAATAACGATACCCAGCTATAATCATTCCTTGACATTCATTTAATTCAGGAAAGTTAAGAAAGTGAATCCCTCATCTACCTTCTTTTCAGTCTCTTTTTTGTATTTTCGAGTTTATAGCTAATGGCGATGTATTAAATTTTGAAAACAAAAAAAAAAAATTAAAATGATTGAACTTAGCGAATAGAGTAATTTGTTAATTTATTATGGGATTATCAAATTATATTGATTAAGTTGACTTAAGTAAGGTACTTGTTTATTAAAATGATTATTTTTGTATATGACAGGGACCGAAGCAATGCACTTGGATGAACCAAAGCTGGAGCGATTGGATCTACCAAGTTCCTGCAATTCTAGTTCTTGCTATTAATCTTCTCTTTTTGGTCCGCATCATGTGGGTAAGCTGCTTTTAACAATTGATATGAAACATCATATTCCTCATACTTCACTTCTCTAACAACATATACATATAATAACATTAACATACACTAATTCAGATGGTTAGATTATTGAATAGTTCGAGTGCGACTGAGGGCAGAAAATTTATTTTTTTTTTTTTTTATAATAGTATTAATGAATGTACAATTACTTACTTACTCCTCGGTGCTACAGGTCTGGGTTTTGGCCTCCTGGATTTTTCTTCTCCTTCTATCCCTGTCCTCCGCTTCCATTCTCCAATTTCTTACTCCTAATTTTGCGGCGCCTTTTGCCATTTCATCCTTCCATCTGCTACGTGGTCTTCCCCTTTTTCTCTTTCCAGTCATTCTCATTTCAAGCAGTTTCTTTGACAATCTATCTGCTGTCATTCTTCTGATATGGCCAGCCCACCTTAATCTCTTTACTTTAATGAAGTTTGCAATATTTTCCCTTTTTAAAAATTGGTCTATTTCTTCATTCGTTTTTATTTTCCATATTCCGCCAACTTGTGTTGCGCCGCATATTCGTCTTATTACCCTTGTTTCAAAAACTTTCAGTTTCTGGACGTCATTTTAGGCTAAACACCAAGTTTCAGCTCCATATGTAACTACGGGTCTTATTAATAACTTGTATAGTTTTAGTTTCGTTTTTTCTAGACAACAGTTTAAACTTCAATAACTTATAATTCGCAAAGTAGGCTCGGTTTTCTGCCATAGTTCTCATATCAATTGCACTGTTGATCATATTTTCATTATTGACTGAAGAGCCAAGGTAGACGAAGCTAGAAACATTTTCAAACTTGAGATCAAGGATTTCAATGTACCGCACGGATCTTCTATTTGCCGCCGAAGACATTTTCAAGAATTTAGTTTTTTCTTCATTTATAATAAGCCCAGTCTTTGAACCGTTTTTTTATAAATTATTTCAAAGGCTTCTTTAAATGACGGTTCATTTCTCGCAACTATGACAATGTCGTCAGCGTAGGCACATATTTGCCACATTTTCTCTGCAATGGTACCACCTTTAACCGCGTTTTTTACTGCATCATGCATAGCTATATTAAACAGAATCGCGGATAGCGCATCACCTTGACGCCCTCCAGTTTGTACTTCAAAGGCTTCTCCAACTTTGTTTCCGATAATCACTTTAGTGGTGGCATTCTGCATTGTCATTCTAATTAGTTTTATAAGTTTTATTGGAATACCGCTTTTCTCTAGGCTAATATACAACATTTCTCTATCAACACTATCAAACGCCTGCTTATAATATATGAATGAGAGGTTTAAATCAATGTATGTATCCGATTACTGATTTATAATAGTATATACATCACTTACTTCAAAAATGAGAAATGGATCGATCAACTTTTGGCTCCAACAGGAATAAATTATTTATGGATTGTTTTGAAGTGATTTTAAAAAATGCAAAGTGTTGATTGTAGGGCGTATTATACTAACTATAAACGTTTTCATCCCGACGCCACGCGGTATGCTCGTCAAGGGTACTTTCTCCTTCAGTTTCACAAGCCTCTGAAAATTTTTTTTTATACATAAAATGTCATAGCAAAAAGAACTTTGTAAGAGAGCGCCATGTTGTTAAAAAAAAAAAAAGTTGAACTTAACAAATGATCGAGGTGATCCATTGTTGATAATTAGTTTAGAATAGTGTTGAGTTGACGGAAAAGAATGTTAGTAAAGTTGTCAGGATTATCAGTATAAATAGGAATAATGTGAATTTTTCAAGTTCTTCTTTTTCTTTTATTGTCCTCCTCAACCACTTGCTCCTACTCATTTCTCTCTAAAGCATCCTATTTCCATCTTCTTACACCCATAATCCTAATTTCTTCCCCTATTCCTTCCAATCACATTTTTCTCAGTTTTCCCCACTTCTTTGGAATAGGTTCCCGTCCATTAGTTTCCTTGGAAATCTTTTCTCCCCCATTCTAACAATGCGCCCCGACCGTCTCACCTTCTATATATTTATCCATTCTACCAAATCCTTCTCTTGGAACAGTTGTCTTAACTTTTCATTTTTCCTTATTCTGTACCTACCAACTTCCTTTACCGGGTCAAAGATTGCACGTAGGATCTTCCTTTTCCAGGCGTTCAACGTTTTTTCATATTTCTTTTTGGGCACCATGTCTCACATGTTTACGTTACAATAGGCCTTAAAACGGTTTTGTAAAGTACCAATTTCGCCTTTCTTGAGAGCTCTCTAAAGTTGACCCTTTTCAGCTCTCGGAAACTCCTTGGCTGCCATTATCTTTCCTTTTTCTTCTTCACTCATGAAACTCGTATTTGGCTGCTTCATCGTGTGCCAGGTTTTTCCGAGTACTACTTATGTATTTCGTTTTTGCTCACTAACGATAAGGCTAAGTTTCGAACTCCTAGAATGATGCCACTAAAGTTGCATGTGTGTAATTTTTTAGATTGAAGAAATGCCTGAAAAATTATCAGATCATTTAAAATTCGTTTTGCATTGCTTTCGGAAGATTTATGCTTTTAATGGAAGCAATGTTGTTTGTTTGTTTGTTTACTTGCTTTGAGACGGTGTTTAACAGCTAGGTCGTCGACACCCTTAGGTCATTTCGATTTAAGTATTATGGATCTAACCATCGGCTCGAGCACCCGAACCCACAGCAATGTTGAAATCTGAAACGTTCGACAAGTTAAATCAATAAAATTTTAAAACGCTATATAATCTGTTGGGATTATTTATTTTTTTTTTTTTGAAGTTTTAGGACGCCAAACTTATCAAGGGAGGCAAAGCTGAAATTCGAATTTAGTTTCCTACCCCCCCCCCTAAAAAACAAAAAATTGAAAGTAAACTGCTATATGCCTCCCTCCCCAACAAATATACTTTGTAGAAAACTAATATGCATTTCTTGTGCTATTATGAGTCCAATGACTTCCTATTATTTGTTTTTGCATTAATTTTTCGTTTCAATAATTCTAAACTTATTTTTAATACTACAGGTGCTTATCACTAAGCTGAGGTCGGCTAACAACGCAGAGACAGAACAATACCGGAAGGGCTGCAAGGCTCTCCTCGTCCTCATCCCCCTTCTCGGGATCACTTACATCCTCTTCATCGCCGGCCCCCAGTCCGCCGTCTACAGCAACATCAGGGCCCTACTCCTCTCCACGCAGGTTAAATACATATTTTTCTATTATTTTCAGAATTTGTAATCCTTTATAGTAGTAGATTCTCTCTTCCTCTCTATTTCTCTTCGGATCGATAAGGTAGACATTATTATAATAGTACAGTCAATGAGTGCTGAAATAAGGAGGGTAGAGTACATGGAATATGCGATTATTTTTAACCTCAGGGCTTTGTTAGGAGTAGTTAAAAGATTAACATAATAAAAGTCCCTGTATCTGTAATCTGTAATTAGTCCTGTTAATGATTTTTTTTTTTTCACAAGTTTGTATGAGCTGAAGCAACCAAGAACCGATTCTTATCTGAAGAATGAAATATAAATGAACAATCTGCTGTAACAAATCTTAAAAATTTACCAGCATCTGTACGATGACAATGATTCATAAGTGGGGCTTTAATAGAAGCAGTAGACACAATCGTATAAGCAAAATATTAATAATGAAAATATTTAACGTAACACCTTAGTTATATAAAGATAGAAACTTATGATAAAATTTAATTATTTTCAATTCAATGTTATCAAAAAAAGCTATAAATATATGGAGCGCCATATGGATCCCAGTGCAGTTTAAAAATCAACCGACATGTGGCCATTCTGTTAAGAGTTTGGAATGGTAAAACTATTAAACCCAACTGTACTAAATTTTAACTACATCTTCATAGTAGTATGGTTTATAATAATATGCTTTGACGTACTCTTCAAAAACCTAATCAATGCAATTTTAACCACGTCAAAAATTACTGCCATGCGTGAAAATATCGTCGAAGAAATAATGCTAAATTCCATACTTCAATACAAGATTTATATCGATAAACAAATGAAATTCAGTTATTAGATACAAAAATAATCTTAGCTCTTTATTTATGAGAGCGGGCGTATTCGCGGCGGGGTATACTAGTGTCATAAATATAGCTATGAGATAAACTTTCATTTCAAATATATAGTGTTATTTATTTTATAGATCACAATATTTATGCTCGTACTACTAAAAAATTGACAGAATTTCTTTTAAAAGCTAATTGAGAATCTTTTTCTTTCAAATATTTTTTAAAACTTTGTATGCAGTCATTCCGGAACCAGTTTCGTATAGATATTTGTTCAGGGTAAAATTTCCTATAAGATCGTTCGTTTTTGTTCACCGTAACCATATGATTTTGTCCACCATAAACATTCGAAGCACTGTTGAGCGTGATAAAATAACGGCTTTAGTTTATTATTTGAAGAACTAACAGTTTCAAAAATATGATCAGACTGTTCTATAAAACAATAGAGCACAACTATATTAATTCGATGACTATTATTAAAACATTTTAGACTACCAATACAATTTATAGAGAACTGGATACAACCAAACGCTCTGCAGGCAACAAGAGGGCCATTAAACAAATAGAATAACAGTAGACGGCCTACATTGCAATTGTTGGAGGGAGGTTTGGATTCGTTCCAAACTGTTACTGCAGAACAAGCTTAGAGATCGATTCCCGCGATGAGAGAAATCAAACTTAGCAATTGAGTTGAGGTAAAGAAAAACTTCTCAATTGAAAATAAATGGAACTCTCAATTATTACATTGCGGACCACAATCAGGGGCTAATATTATATTTGTATGATTGTCCATCAGATTTATAAAATAATATGTTTATGAATCTATTTGATACCTCTTATAATAAATGTATTATATACAGGGGTGTGATAGAATGTGGGTAAGGCACTAGATCTGTAGTTCAACGGTTTGGGTTTGAGTCAAGCTGTGGACAGAAAATTATTTATTACCCTTTATTTTAGCCGTGGCTCGACTTCAGTGAAAATAAGACCCAACCCGCCTCTATAAAGAAAAAAAAACTTAGTGGTTTAGCATAATTTCACCCAAATCTAAATAAAAAGCTAATGCTCTAGCTCTGTTGGTGTTGCTCGGTTCAAAGATTTGCCAACATTTTGCTAATTAACTTAATTAGAACTACTTTAGGTAACTTGATCCTTTAAGTTCTAGAATGTAAATTAGGAAAATCGGTAGATTATAGATAAACATATCCATTATCTACCGTCTTTCTCAATCAGAGATTTATTGAGTTTTGTTTTTAACTACTGGATTTTTTCTTGTTTAGCTTAAAGCATTATGTTTTCTTTAATTAAATTTTACAGAACTAAAATAAAAAATATTTACAAATACTTAAAATTTAATATTTTGGGGAGCTTCTTACGTTTTGTCTAGTAAAAGCTAAAACAGTAGAAAACTAGCATTCTGTTGTTGTTATAGTAGTATAATAGATAGATAACTTTGATTTCAATAATTAAACCATTGTAGTAATTTAATATTTCAAAAATAAAATTTGAAAAATAAATCTTAGGTTATATTTTTAGTGAGATATTTCATTCTAAAACAAGAATTAAAAAAAAAAAAAGTAAACAGTGGGAATTTTTTTCAGTAATATGCCCTAGGGGGATGGAATGCCCCAGACCTGCACGGAGTTAGTTCGGGTTATTAAAGTGGTCTCGACACACCCAGCCTGTATATTTCGTTTTTTTTTTACGTTCTCAGTAAATTTTTTTTTTTATAATTAACTGTAAAATTTATTTAAGGAGTTAAGTCAGTACAATTTCAATAGTTATGGATAAATTTTTACTTCATTTCTTCAAATATTGACAATTGTCTGAAAGTTTCGAAAACTACTTTGAGCCTAACAAATTGAATAAAAAATAATTAACTATTGACAATTGTTATTGAAGGATAATATTAACCCGCCTCGGCTAAGAAAAAAAATAAAATTAAAGGGATTTTTCCCTTAAAGCGTAAGGTAAATTAGGTCAAAACGTTCACATGAATAAATATTCGTCTGCTTTGTTTGCCTTTTGAATGAAAGAAAATCAGTATGTCCGAATTTGATTTTTATATATAATATATATATATATATATATATATATATATATATTTACAAATGTATTAAGAAAAAAAATACATCTAGTAGCTGTGATTAGAACGTTCATTATAAGCAATGCTAGTAAACCAACTACCCACTTGAAGATAAAAGTTCTTCAATAAACGTTCTATATTAGAAGGTTCCGAGACCATTTTCTTTTCAGAAGCCTCGGAGGGTAGTCGGGCATAGAATGGAAAACAAGTTAAGAGACTAGTGGAAAGATTATGGAGTTTACTATGAAAGGATAGGTATCTAGTTTGGGTTAAATTTAAAAAAAAGATTTTTTTTTTTATTTGTAGATTGTTATCTTATTTTCTTTTCTGTATATTTAAATATCATCTATGTCTATAGTGTCATTATTGTATTATTGTTTTCCTTTATTTTTATGAATTTCATTATGTCTTTGACCAAATTAAATTTTATATATATCTGTACTACTTATCTGTTATTCTTAAGGGACTTTGTCCCAGAAAAATATTATTTTTCTATTCTATAATTACATTCTTGAAATATACTTAAACGGTACTTCCATGCAACTTGACAATCCTTTGATAAATAGCCAACTTTTGCAATTTAAAATATTCAATGCCTCAGCTTCATTAAGGAACGGATGTCTCAGAAATTTTACTCTGAATTCCCTCAAGGCAGGATATACCGCTAGGAATTTTATATAACTATTGAAGGTAGGGTAGCGATTCAAGTATTTATATACAACAAAGGAAATAGATGTTTCCTTCGAAATTTGTTCTGACTTGAAATTTATTATTAATGCCTTTTTTTTTTTTATTCAAAAACATTTCCCTAATTTTGAAAATTTCCAATATAAAAAAGTATCTTCCGCATTATACTTGTTCATCATTTCCTTAATATTTTTAAACCGAAAAGTATTAAATAGGCTTTTAAAAATGTTTTATTCCCAGATATGTTCAAATAGGTAAGTTAAAAATCTACATTATGTGCTAGGATTATAGCACATGATGTGGATTTTCAACTTACCTAGTCAGAACTCATATCGTTTTCTGGATTGTTTCTTTATTTAAATGAATGCTATATGATAGCTTATGTTGTTTCTAATTCTTCTAGGGGTTGTCGGTTGGCCTCCTCTACTGCTTCTTGAACACAGAGGTGCAGAACACCTTGAAGCACCGGTGGCTGAGGTGGAGGGAAGAGCGGTCCTTAGCGACGAGGGCCTACGCCAAGGATATGTCCCCCAACACTAGGACCGAGAGTATCAGGTAATTATGATCTATGTCTGAGGCACGACATAATGTCACAACACAAATGTATCACGTTTAAATCTAATTCAGGATTAGATGGTATAGAATAATGACTGGGAATAGTATATTAAGCGAACAGAAAACTATGTATTTAAATCACAAATTTAAATGTTGTCACCTATGGGTGCAAAAGCTGGTGTTACATGCGACGTATTGCCAGTGGAAGTTAAAAAATAAGACGGAGTATAAAAACATATGGGACATTAAGTTATTTATGGATAAGTTTATTTGTAAGAAAGTAAGGAGCATTAAGGATTTCAGATTGTAAGAATTGGATACGGGAAGAGTTAGAAGGTTTATTTGAGCCCCAAAGCTCAACTCTATATGTCCAAATAGGTCTGATAACTGCCATGTAAATGAGTTTTTTGTAGTAATTCGGAAGGTTTGAACGTCCGTTTTGTAAATGTTGAAGAAGTCGAAAACGGAGAGTAACGTAGTTAAAATGTATTATAATTATATTAACTAGTTAATTAAATAGAAACGTTCGTTATAAACAACAATAGACAGCTGTTTACATAGAAATGTTTTATCAAGCTATAAAAGCATTGGCCATAATGACACTGTATTGTGTTTGGTTTATAGCAAACTAATTCATTATTGAAATCGTTTATAATAAACAATGATTTAAGGACGTACAATGCAAAAACCGTAAAAAATAAACACAATTTCTGCCACTTTTTTTATAGAATGCGAAAATTTGTAACCCTGTACCTTAGTACCCGTTTATGCTACAGAGCTTATTTTATGCTAAAAGTTGGATTAAATGTAGTCTACTCTAATTTGGAACTAATAAGTTTTTCTGTAGAAACAAACGTGCAGCAGATATTTTTGGGAAATGCAAAAAAGCTCGAAATATTTGACGTTACAACATATCTCTAAGATCCAACAACTACATTTTCGTACACAGGCACAGCACAAAATATCAAATAATCAAAACTATCCAATCTTTAGTATACCAAAATGTAATAGTAAATCTTTACTGGATAATAATGGTTCCACGAAAATACAGTTCTACTCCATTTGTGCTCCACTAGTGGGACGCATTACCCGGAGATTCGAATTAGATTCTACAATATCTGGTGCAACCAGGGCTGATGGAAGGTGGAGGGTAAAAAGTAATGTGGTAATCGCAGATATACTGTGGAGAACATGCTTAAGGTATGTATCACTCTGATAAAATCAAAATGAAATTACGATAGATTTTTTTACAAACTGGCTTATCAACATCTCGGACTAGATGCAGTCCACCATGCTGGTATCCGTCTTGCAACACCTTTAAAACTATCCCAGTAAATATTTTATATGTTGAAGCTGGCATAGCTTTTATCTTTGTGGAGGGATCAACTCGCCTATGAGTACATTGGAAGATTAAAAATCTATAATAACCACCTTAAAGTCTGAACGCATGAAAAAAAGTGAAATTGTTACAACCAGATGTAGGATCGGTCATACACGACAACACAGTCTGCACAAGACAAATACTGCTCTTCATGGAATATTTATTTTCAGACACGAGTAGAAAGGAACCTCTCAACTACTATTTACAATTTCCAAAAAATAAAAAATAACCTCTTTAAAAAATTTAAAAATTTAACAAAACTAAAAGAAGTAGGAATGTAGAATTAAGAAGGAAACTAAAGAACCAAGATGTGAGTTTCCATAAGAATCCTACCCTAACGTAATATCTAAGTCTGGAATATTCTATCTCTTTCTTTATATTTTGTTATGTGAAATTGAGGCTGCGATAAGGACCCATACACCAAACTGGAATTGTAACGGGCTTTTGAGTAAATATGAGGAACTAAAATTGATAATTAACAAATATCAACCCAGTAGCCATATGTATACAGAAAGTAAACTTCTACCAAATAAGGAATTTAAATTGAAAGATTATACAATTTACAGAAACGACTACATGGACGGAAATAGAGCGTGTGGTGGCGTGTTGGTTGCAGTACATAACAGGGTTATGTCTGAGTATATTAAGCTATTAATACTCCCTTGCAAGCTATATTGTTGCCAAAAACTCTACCTAATCTACCTAAAATTTTTCCCGTATATCTATTAAATTATTATTTGCCACCCCGAAAATTTTTTTGAAACTGAAATCTCATCAATCTGCTGAATAACCTGCCATTCCTTATATCGTTACGAGCGACCGTTAATGGCCATCACCACTTCTGGGGTTCTTCGACTAATACTACGAGAGGAACTGTTATTAGAAAACTTATTGACAATTCAAATTCTATTCTTCTTAATACAGGACAGCCAACATACTTGAGCCCAGCCTATCACTCTTTCTCCTGCATAGATCTGACTTGGTGTACTTCCAGCATTTATACTCACCTCAACTGGCAAGTGAGCGAAGATCAATACTCTAGTGACCATTTCCCCTTGATCATTGATTTCGCAAATAATAACATTCTGATTGAAAGATATCCTAGGTGGATTACGAAAAAGTCTGACTGGACGAAATTCAAAATCAGTATCCAGACTAGCGGAAAAAACCGATATATCTGAGGGAAGTAGCAGTGAATTGATAAATGATCAAATTACATCATCGATCCTGGCAGCAGCAGAAAGAAAGCTCAATCCCACGATCCTCAACCTGTACAAAAATTAATAGAAACATCCCCTGGTATGATACGAGTGCAAAATAGCTATTAAAAACCGAAGAAAAGCCCTAAAATTATTCCAAAAAGAACCTACTCAAAAAATATAATAGAATATAAAAAAAAAAAAAAAGATTCTTGGAACCTATCAATCTCTAATCAAATCAATCTCAACAGACACTCCACCACGACTATTCTGGAAGAAAATACGAAGCATAACTGGGAAACAATGTTATTATCAACCAGGTTTATTAATTAATAGAAATTTTACACAAGACTCAAACACTTTGGCAGAATAATTTGCAGACTACTATTCAAATATATATTCCCCCCAAGACCATCAGATAGAAGAAAATGCAAGCAAATTGGATTATAGCGACATTACATTGAAAATTCATACAACACTCCTTTTTACAATGGAAGAACTAAAGGCGAATATAAATGAATTGAAACGGACTGCACCAGGTATAGATGACATACATAATGAAATGCTTAAAAATCTTCCAAAACAGACACTGAACGCTCTCCTAACCCTGTATAACCGTGTTTGGTACACTGGAGAATTTCCAGAGATCTGGAGAAGAGCAGTAATAATTCCGATTTTAAAAAACAATAAAAATAAAACTATTCCCATCAAACTATCGACCCATTTCACTTACAAGTTGTGTATGTAAACTGTTGGAAAAAAATTGGTTTTCAAGCGTCTTACATGGATATTGGAGACGAACAATTTATTATCAAATGCACAGAGTGGATTCCGGCAAGGTCGCTCACAAATGACCATCTTGTAACTATGGAATACGAGATACTGAGTAGCTTCGCAGAGAAGAAAGAATGCATCGGAATTTATTTCGACATTGAAAAAGCGTACGACAACTTGAATCCAGCACTCGTCATACAACAGCTACGAGAATGGGGATTTACGAGTCGTCTTCTCTGTCAGATTAAAAACTTTCTTAAAAATCGAACTTTTCAATTTAGAATAGGTAACATTTTTTCTTCAATCAAAAATATGAACAAGGGTATTCTACAGGGAAGTGTCCTAAGCTGTGCTCTTTTTGCAATAGCCGAGGATCGATTAAAACGTTTCTGTTTGTTGATGATTTGGCATTGCTTCTATCGTTTAGAGACCGGGAGAGGATGCAAAGAATATTGCAAAACTGCCTATGAAACTTAGAAATTTGGTCTACACAAATCAGGTTTAAAATTCTCTACTGACAAAAAGACGAAATGTATAATGTTTTCAAACGCAGAAACACCAACTCCTCCACCATACAATAACTTACAGAGGCATCAACTTAAACTTTGTACCAAGTACTAAATTTTTTTTAGGCCAAGTTTTTGATTCTAAACTGAGCTGGATCGAGAACATATCAGTGGTTAAAAGGCAGAATCATCCAAGAGATTAAATGTTCTTAAAGTTCTTGCTGGCTGCTCTTGGGGTGCTGACAGGGCACGCATGATTAAAGTTTACACGTGCCTGATAAGATCCAAACTGGACTATGGAAGTTTTATTTACTCCTCAGCGAACCTCACCCAGCTTTCACTATTGACTCGGTTCACCATACTGGTCTACGACTCGCAACAGGTGCATTTAGAACTAGTCCCGTATGTAGCATTTTGTGTTGAAGCTGGGCAACCACAACTAGCTGTTCGTAGACACCAGCTTGCCTGCGGTTATATTGGTAGGCTAAAATTCAATAACAAAAAATCCAGCTTGGATACCCGTTTGTTCCAACCAAGATCAGAAGATTTCTGGAAAACCAAAGACTGCCTTCCCCCGTTGGGAATCAGAGCCGGAAAATATATATAAAAGAAATACAGCACCTCGAACCTACAACCGATGATTTGAAATATCTACCATGGACTCTAAAAAATTCCAACAATAGATTTAACACTAAAAAAATATTCGAAAAATTAGCACCTCAGAAATAATATACTTGAAAGAATTTAACAAAATTAAAGAAAAATACGAAAACTTTAAATTCATATTTACAGATGGCTCAAAATCAAACAACAATGTCGGGGTGTTCCGTTGGTTTGGACACTACGATTTTGAAATACTAACTTCCGCCTATCACCAGTAACTTTACAGCGGAATGCCTGGGCGATTACTGCGGCGTACCAAAACTAACATCCCTGCTATTGAGCATTGAAAGTTTTTTTAACGATGAGTGCATAATTTAGTATTGGTCTTGCATTTGGCCTTCTCACTTTTAACTGTTTTTGTAACTATCCGCATAATTGGATCAAAAAAAAATGGCAAGTCATCATTATTCTTTAATTTTCAAATTACTTTGCAAAAATAAAACTTATAGGCCTTTTTTTCATAGAGTGCTTTTTTTGCAGAAAATGGTATTAAACTTGCCTAACGTTAAACAAATATATATTGAAAAAAGAAAATATGATGTATAAAAGCATAAACTACCACCAATGTATTAAAAAGTAGTAACAAAAAATATTATTTAAAAAAACTTGATTTAAAACGATATAAACAAAAAATATTTAAAAAACAGTGTTAAAAATCGATATTGTCTTGCATCTTAGCTTCTCTTCTGTTATTATTAGATCGCATTTAACCAATGTCATCTCCTTCAGGAAATTTTCTATCAGTGATATATATATATATAATTATATATTAATATATATTATATATATATCTATAGATTATATATGTTATATATCTTTAACCTGTTAATTTATGGATACTATATGAAAGATGACATGGATCTTCAGCATTTATTTTCATTTTCTTTTTTTTTTTTTTTTACATTTGACACGCGGAGAACTCGCAAATACCAGTTTTAGTTACGGAAAATGTAATATTTGTAACGCACGACAAGTTTTGGATAAGTGTTGTATTTTACCGAGAGATAGATTCGCCTGTGTTCTCATAATATTTATGAAACAAATCACATAGCATTTTAATATTTTAAATCAGTTTTTTTTTTAAGTTTTTTAAGGCGATTCGTTCTAGCTTGGTATGGCTCTCTTTCTATAAAAATGCTTGACTAAATTTCCCAAAGCAAGCATAAGAACCATGAAGTATAAGAGGGGCCCATAATATCAACTTAACAAATCCCGTTCTATTTTTTTACACAACCATCTTGAATCGATATAGAAGAGATTACGTTTTCCACAAAAAGGTCGTTTGGTACTATAAGCCCTTATTCCAGCCCTATCTTCAATAACAATAATGCACTTGATCTGTTAGTAGTCAAAAGATATTGATGAGAGTGGAAATTTAAATTCACATAATAGCAGTTCAATTATCTGTTAATTTAGCAGAACTCTATTGCTCTACTAATTTTAAGTGTCGCAACTGATGTGGGAGCAATCAATTATTTCCTTCCTCTTGATAAAGGTTCAATTTCACTCCAACCTGGTGCTTTTAATTTGTTTTCGCATGTTTCATTAATTAATTGATAATGATCAAGATAAACCAACAAATCTTACGGTAGTTTGAAGCAATAAAAGCAAGTTCTATTTTAAGTTATTAACAGCATAGTATAATTATTAACTCAACAAAATTGTAAGATAAACAATAATATAGTTGTTTTATAATTAGTAGAATTCGATATTTGTTAACGCGTCATTATTTTTTTTTTATTGGAAGTAGAATTTGGAATAATAATAAATTTATCAATAATAATAATTTCATTTACAATCAATAACAAAAAAACCTTGTATTATTTTTTTTTTTTTTTTACTTGTTATATATTTTTTAATGCTAGATAAAAAATATATTTGCATTACAACTTATGTGATAAAATAATCAAATATTATATCTGAGGTTTTTCCAAAACTAAGTATGTTTATTCCAAAATATATTTTTTTACTATACTAATTAAAACTATGTTTACAAGGAAGACTAACGTAGTTTCATCCTTGGCACAGTGACATCGTGTACAAAAACAAATTTCTCAATATGATCCCGACACAGTGGACAAGCACCTATAAAACAAAATATACCCAAAAAACACTTGAGGTTCGCATGATGGTATAGAAAAAATCAATCAAATTAGGATTGATGAATTAATTTGCCACTTCTTATTGAGATTATTTATTAGAAAACATAACAAAATTTTGTGGGTGCAAAATTTTTCAATACATCAGTACATGTTACATAGATTATATATACTAGAAAAGATTTTTTGTTGTTTTTTTTTTTTTAAAAACGTGGTAAGACAACTAGAATTCAAAAGCATGGGCACTCACAGTAACCACCTTCGAGGTAACTGAAACCCTGAATTCTTGAGAAGTAAAAATGGGGCAGGTAGGTTAAGTTTTTTGATTTACATCGGGGTTTCCCTCATGAGAGGGGGGGGACTCATTGGATATTTCCGTTCCTATGGGAAAAAAATTTAAAAATGGGGGCTATTGGATATGTTAATCTGATCATTTAAACAAAAAAAAAACAAAATTCTGGATCGGTTTTAAACGATTTTTATTATTTTCTAGTGATTCAAAAGTGTGTTATGCTCTTATATGTTCATTTACTCTTTGATTTACGATCGTCGTCCGGTTTGTGCCGTGTTTTTTGCGGAAAAACCCCGGAAAGACTTAAAATTGTTCGAGTTACCTCGAATGTGAGTACCCATGCTTGATTTCTTGTCTTACCTTTTTAAAATCTTTAGTATATATAATCTATGTAACTTGGTACTGATGTGTTGAAAAAAATTTGTATGTTTTAGAACTGAAGATGAATGTTTAGCATTCGAAACTAGTTTTCTAATAAAATAATCTCAATAGAAGCGGCAGTTAATTCATCAATCCTAACAAAAAACTGTTTTTGGGAACAGCGATTTTTATTGATGAGCAGAAAATAAATTTTGATTTTGAGATATTTTTCATCCCGTCTTCTTTACTTAAATTATCTATAATAACTAGATCCTTTCTATGAGGTGAATTAGGTAAGATTCTTATTTTAGATCGATTGTGTTTGTTTACTTGTGCTTAACCTTCTTATTTACTCCAACAAAGAGCAGGAAGGACGGGTTATCCTACAGGTTACCCAACCTATACTAGTCAGAGTGGGAAGGTCAAGATTTATGCTAAAAAATAATTTTAACCAGCCCAGGTGGGTTTGAAACCACGACCTTTATTACGAGCGCGCTGAATCCCCCTCCCCCCAACTCGTTCGGTCATCAGGATCTGGCCTACGATCGATTGTTTTTTACTAATATGATTGAAAAATTTGTAGCATCTCCTTCGTTGAACAAGATTGAGCCAAACACAAATAAAAGGCCATTTATTTTTTATGCAATAAACAGAAAATATCATTATTCGCGTAGAGGAACACATATAGTAATGTGTCACTTAGCAACCGTAATCCCCCCCTCCTGCTTATATTATTGAGGGATATTTATTTCCCGGTTTACAGTATTCTGAAAACATACGAACTAGAAAAGATACTGGTTGGTCCCAAAAACATTTGACAACTTTTAATTGACTGTGGAATAAAAAATTTATTAAAATTAATTTTTGTTTTGATTGAAAATCTGGACGGCGATAAAATACCGAAAACCATAATTCAGTTGATATAAATAATAGTAATGAGCATTACGTTCATATAATTGAGAATACCACCATTTAGAAAAGTTGGGTTTTAATGAGTCTCTTGCTTTTGCTCAATTAATACTGGAAATGGAGCGATTTCATCAAATATACTATAAATGAGATCCAACAAGTGGGTTTGAGGGTGACATCATTAGGGAACTAAATCGAATAGACAAAAAGAAAATAAGGACCCCTAATGAATCGAAATGACTGCCTTTGACCCAGTCCAATAAGGATTTCACCTCGGAAATGACCAATAAAGCTGAAATTTCTCCATATACCTTGTTTTGTGGTTTTATAAATAAGTGGGGTAAAAATTCTCAGCATAGTTAGCATAGTTATATATTCAAGGATATCTAATTAATCTAGGATTCAATAACTTTTCTCCGATCTGAACTTTAATTTTTTTCAACTCAAACCTGGTTAAATTTACTATTAGTGCCCTATATATGAAATTTTTATTAAAACTCCGTAGATACCCAAGCAAGGCCACTGAAAATGACAAAATCGTCAGATGTTGCCAAAACAGGCATATTTAGCGTGCTGTTAGGGTGTCGTACTTGGGCTTTAATTAAAAAATTTCATATAAAGGGCCTAATATTTAAATTTTAACCGGTTTTAGTGTGAAAAAATGGAAAGTCAGATCGGGGAAAACAGTATGGAGTTATCGTGAAAATGTACAGATAAGTCTATTAACGCTTAATTTTTACTAATCTAAGTTCTCAATTTTAATGATATTAAACCGTAGCGGGCCGGCAGGGCACTTTCCAGCTATTTCAAAATAATTTGTAACCTGTATTGATTACGGGGTTCGACGGCCGAGTTCGTTGGGGCAGGGTCCGAGTGGTGCGGAAGGTCGTGGGTTTGAATCCCACTTGGAGAGTTGAAATTCACGTTTCGCCCATGCCCCGCCGGGAATTAATCGTGACCTTCGCACTCTGTTTGGAATAGTTTAATAACCGGTAGGACTACCCATACTTCCTGCCCCCTGGATTACATAAGGCGTCAATCTCCAACATACAAATAACCGCAATCTCTATTAATAAAATACATAATGTTTACGTAAAAGAAAAAAAAAATGCTTTTCCCTACTATTCGTTTAAATTCTAAATACCTATCTATTAAAAACCAAAATGAACAATAACAACTAAGAATAAATCACTCCGCGGAGATATACACATAAGATAGGGCAGACTATACCAAACCGTGAAAGGAGATATTTGTCAAGGAGGGAGGTGAGATTTGAGGTTACCAGGCAACGTTATCAGCCCCAGCTCCTCCACTAATCAGACTTTCATAGAGATGCTTCTCAGATAGGCAAATGGTTCCATTAATTAAATATAATTTATCTGCGGGGGGAGTTCCTCTAGACTTAACTCATGCCACTGCCTGTTTAATTACTTCAACTAATTTTACATGTGTAATAGGAATTCAACCGTGGAGGCGTAAAACTTAGTGTTTTGCCTCGCACAGGAACAAAAAATGCTTTGCAGATATATATATATATATATATATATATATATATATATATATATATTTATATATATTACTGAAGATATTTAGAGCTTATTATTTTTCATGACTTATACCATTGGGTATAATAATTTATCATTTCATTAATTTTATGACTCGCTCTAGCTATATTGGTGTTGCTCGGATCGAAAATTTGATGACAGTGTCCATATCAGAACATTAATTTTTTTTTTTTTTTTAGAAACTTGAATTTAATTTTTATTTTATTGAGAAAGTATTACAATCTACCTCAATGTGGGCAATAGGTAATATGAATGACTAAATGGTTCCATTCACACACTATTTACAATAACAAATAAATACAAGAAATAGATTAAAAGAATGAAATAAAATAATAAGAAGAAAATAAAAAAAATAAACAAAGTACCTTAAATTATACAGTACATAAAGCTAAAAAAATAAAAAATAAATAATCTATAAAATAAGTAACAAGACATAAAATAAAAACAATAATAAGAGTAAACAAATAAAAAATAATAATAATAAAAAAAATAAATTTAAATTAAATTAAATCGTAAAAATTTGACAGGTATGGATTCTAGGACAAAAGTTATATTAAGATCGTTATGTAAGGTTTTGTTGGAGACTAAATATGGGGCGTTGGTATGGTTCTTAGGAATTTGGATTGGAAGGATTGGATACGTTTGATGTTCGTGTGTTTTGTTGTCCCCCAAATTTCTAGTCCGTAGGTACAGATAGGCTTTAGGATAGTATAAATCAGAAGCTTGTTGTCTATTGAAAGTTTTGAAGTCTTGCGTAGAATATGGTATAGTTGGCTGAATCTTCTGTTTAGTTCTTGTCTTTTAAGTCTTGTATGTGGGTTCCAAGGGAGTCTTTTGTCTAAGATGAAACCAAGATATCGCACTGTATCAGATCTGGGTAACGGGATCTTATTGAATAGAACAGTTGGGCAGGAACTACGACGTAGATCAAAAGTCATGTGGGTGCATTTGGATTTATTGACTTTTATTCTCCATCTGTTGCACCATATTTCTGTCATTGAGAGGTGATTTTGTAGGTTGGAAGAGGCTGTTTTAGGACCAGGATGTGATGAAAGTATAGCTGTATCATCAGCGAAAGTTGCAAGGAACGTGTCGGGAGAAGTAGGAATGTCAGCAGTGAAGAGGATGTAGAGGACAGGACCTAAAACTCTGCCTTGAGGAACTCCGGCTTGGATAGGCTAGCAGTCGGAAAAACCAGAGTCGCATCGAACTCGGAAGGAGCAATTTGTAAGGTAGGAATAAAGGGTGAGGTAGAGGGTATGTGGTAGTATGCTCTTAAGTTTGAAAAGCAATCCGCTCTGCCAAACCCGGCCAAAAGCCTGAGCAATGTCCAGAAAGGCACCCGAGCAATATTGCTTCCTTTCCAGAGCAGAAGATACATTGACAACAAGACGGAGTCCTTGTTGGACTGTTAAATGCATTGGACGGAATCCAAATTGGTGGGAGGGGAAACTATGTGTGTCAAGTTTGGATAGGAGACGTTTCAGGAGGACGCGTTTTTTTTTTTCGAATATCAGGAAAATTTTAGATAGAATAGGAAGTAGGCTAATTGGTCTATATAATGAAGTGCTGTTAGGAGGTTTACCTGGTTTGAGGAAAGTTATTATGACGGAGTGTTTCCACAAGACAGGAAAGGGGGTTGTGCGTAGGATGCAATTGTAGATATAGGTAAGGAACATTATTACTTTATGTGGAAGTTGGCGGAGGATTTGAGGAGTAAGGAGGTCATAGCCAGGGGATTTTCTATTGTTTAGTTTTCGAAGTAGGAATTTGACCTTAGAGGGGGTAACAGCTCTAGGAGGTAAGGAAAGTGGAATGGGAGAAGATAGGAACTCTTCAACTGTACTGGATTGATTGGGATTTGGTCCAGGATTTGGAGTAAATGTTTGGGAAAGGTGATTGGCCTGTTCCTCTGCTTTTTCCATGTCAGATGTGGCCCATGAGCCGTCACCTCGTCGGAGGAGATGGGAGATAGGCTTGCATTTTAGGATCTTTTTGTTATGTTCCAGAGGGAATTATCATGATCGGAAAGGGACGAGAGGTATGTATTGAATGACAGGGATCTAAAGGAAGCCAATTCGCGCTTGACAAGTCTCGTATAGTAGTTATAGGTGCAACGATCAGATGGATGTCTTGTGCGTTGCCATATTGCTCTATAATAGTGCTTGGCGTGGATGAGGTCTAAAAGGTTTTATGGTAATGGGTTTTTTAAGGTTTTTTGGGATATTATTCGGTGAAGATGCTGCCCAAGCGGCTTGATGGATTGAGGTAGTGAAAGAGTGAACAGCATCATCCAGGTTTTCATGGGTTTTTAAGGAAACTCTGAGGTCTATTTGTTCGGTCAGGATATGTTAAAAGAGCTTCCAGTTGACTGGACCTCTGATAAATGAGGAAAAGGGTGATTAAGGAACTGGTGATATGGATAGGTTCAATATTAATGGGCTATGGTCTGATGGTAGGTCGTCTAGGCGAGTTATGGAATGATTAAGAGGTCCTAGGCCTTTGAGGATAAAAAAGTCTAGGAGATCGGGATTACGATTAGGATCGGTAGGCCAGTATGTGGGAGAGAGGATTTTGCAAGGACTAGAATTTAGTGCAGACATCAATGTTCGCCGACGGGAGTTGGTTGTTCTGGCTCCCCATTGCTGGTGTTTGGCATTTAGGTCTGCTCCTAAAATAAAGTGTTGTCCTAGGGAATTTAAAATGGAAGATTGTTGGGATTCGGAAATGGATTTGTTGGGAGGGAAATACGCTGACACAATAGTTATAGGAAAGAAAGGAGTTTGAATTTTTACAGCAGTGGATTGAAGGAGATCATGTAAGGGGAATAGGTAGTGGGCGACGGGTTGGTGTATGATGACAGCGGATCCAGCATGGTCTGTTCCATCTGGGTGGTCGGTCCGATATGTTTCGTACTTAGGTATGTTAAATAGACGTTTGTTGGTTAGTCTTGTTTCAGTAATGTGTGATTTCGAACACCATTTGCGTTCCATAGGAGGATCGTAAGGGACTTAAGTGAGGACATTTAAGGATTTCTAGGTGGTGGAATTACAAAATGTGATAAAGCAGTTGAAAGTAGGGTTATGAGAGGGGTAACTATAGATTTAAACTCTGAGAGGAAAGACGACAGTATATTAGTGAGGTCAGAGGAATTCGAAGGAAGAGGGATGTAAGGAATCTGATGAGGATTAGGGTTATAAGGATTAAGCTTTGGTTGGATGGCGGAAGGATGAGGAATTGTGATGCAGGTTCAGGCTGCTGCTGGGCCTTGAGATGTGAGGTTGGTTCTGGCCTCTTAACATTTCACAGAAGGTTACTGCTCCATTGACTGTTTTGGATGGTTGTCTTGTTGGTTTGGATAGCTCTTCTCTTCTAGCGGTTGTTTGCATTCTTGATTTCCAGGTTGTGTAGGTTTGACATCTCTTGTAATTTGCTGGGTGCCCTTGGTGGCAAAGTGCACAAACTGCAGGAGTTTGTCGGGATTTGCTGCATTCTGGTAAATGATTTATGTTGCTCCCCAGGCACTTAACACAGCGTGGTAAATGATGGCAATAGCGTCTTGTGTGGCCATATGACCTTAAATCCCTGGCAGTTATGGCATTATATTACAACAATCCAATTCCCGCTTCGGGTATGGTCTTTTTCAAATAAAGACTGCTATACTGGTGTAGTACAGACTTTTGTTACATGTGAACGTTGGTTTCAAAGTTTTGTGATTTGATTTCTTCTCCCCCGACTTCGTGTTCGCTCGAGGTCGACAAAAATGAAGAGGCAAGGCTATTTCGCTGATTGTACCCGATGTGATCTTTATTGTCTCTGTTGGACATTTATTTTAATCCCAAACGCTTGACCAGGACAAAATCCCATAGCATGCTGTGTGTGTGGTGGGTCAGTTCTACGAGCTTCTTCGATGACATTGATCCTGGTGTTGATGCATGTAAATGGCGAACGATTTCTTCGCTTTGGTTACTACTCTAAGTGGTCTCTCCTGTTGTAGCTGGTATGTGTGAAAATCTGCCTTGGTATCAGACAGATACTTCACCATTTTTTCCTGTAAATGTCTTGGTGGCGGGTCAGGGATAATCTTAGTATCATTTGTCCGACTATGGAATGTAAATGTAACGGAGCCTACTATTTGATTTAATTGCTCACAAATGAGCTGAATGTATTTTATATTTCTCACAAAGATGGGCGGGGGCTTAATTACTTTTAGGATCCTATTAGTTTCTATTGTTTCTGTTCTGTTAGCTAAAACTTGATATGGGTTTGGTGTGAAGAATGGCGACTCGTCGGTAAATACTTGGGTTGAAGGACCTGGAAGAGATTCCATACCTATTGAGTTCTCTGGTGTGACGGTAGGAGTGATTCTATTGGAGCATTTTGGCTTTTGTTTTGTTGGGGAGTTCCTTGGTGTATTTCCTAAGCTTCTTGATATCTTAGTGTTAGTCTTTTTGCTGGACATTACCATGTTGAAATATCGCATGCTAATATAATGCTCATATAAATATTTTGAAGAGAAAAAGTGAAAAAAAAAAAAAAATAGAAAATAATATATATATATATAAATATAATATATATATATATATATATAAGGTTTACGTATGGGAATACGTAATAATCTAAGGAATGCGCCAGTAGCACCTCCCTCGGCAACGACTGGCAGAGCACTGGCTCAGCCTTGGTGGGGGTACTGCTAGTAGATAAGATGGCCACAGTACACGCCAGTCTCATGCAATTCGTAAACACAGTGGTGCAATTCTAATCAAAGTTTCTAATAATTTGCTCACAATGTTTTTCACATGATATTTTAATCTAGAACACCAGTTAAAAGAACACTTTTCATAGACAGATCTAACGTACAACCTTACAATTCGGGCGCGTTCGCAGAACTGAGAACATTAATGGAAATTATATTTTGATTTTTAACATTTGTCACTAGGACCTACCGTCTAGGAGCTTAATTGGTTTGAACACAGTAATTTTAACAAGAAGCGTAAATCTAACTCACTAAATGATCACTTGCCCAAATTACATGATTAGTATTTGCTCTGAAAAACCTGCATAAATCTGAACAAACAATGTTTGCTCTTTGACATGAAACAGTTCCTCCAGTTTAACTTGACATTATATCTCACATCTTTGGCAAATGTGAGATATGATGTCAAGTGACATAGGTTCAACGCACCAAGTAAAAAAGGAAAACCCTCAATCAAAGATTGTCTTTTATTCTCACTTTTTTTTTTCAAAATTATTACTCTAATACAAAATGAACACTTATAATTACATACTAAAACCATTTATGTTTGCGCATCACAGATAGAACAGCTTAAAAGACATTAGCAAACTCCAATTTTTGAAAGTAAAAAAAACATTCAGGACTGTTACAGAAGCACCATGGTACGTAATCAACATAAATAACATTACATAAGCAACACTAACCTTCGTAAGCCAACTATAATTTAAAAAACAAGGACTCTGTTCAAGCGATTTCTCGAAACATTACACGGGCTTCCCAACACACTCATGACAGTAATTTTGTATTTTACCCAATTCACTAATTGTTAATCGTTATGATCTACCAAGTATGAATAAAGATTTAAAGATAGTATATATACATATTATATGCTATGTCCCTAAATACTTAATTTTCAAATTAAAAAACGTCCATTTTTGGTGAGTTTCACCGTGTATTGATAATGTGACTTGCAGGTTATACAGCAGACATGAAATCATGCCTTACAGGAAGCGGGAATCGACAGGCAGCGAGTCCACGACGATGACGCTGGTCCATTCTTCCAGGCTGTCCAACGGCCCGAGGTCCTCCTTCCTCCAGCCACCGTCGGAACCAGTTTGAGCAAGTCAGCACCGGATTCTGGTATCTTAAAAAAAAAAAAAAAATATTTGTCTGTATTTATGTATTTATTTTATAACGCAACCTCGGATGAAAAATGAATGTTTTTATGTTTAAACCATTGCACTTTGGAAACTTTGTTTACATGGGCATATACTTTATACTTAGTCTTCGAACGCAATTTATAAATGTTTTGTATATGAGAAGGATATTGCCTCTGTTGCTTTTTAAATACAATAGTTTAGAAATGCCCGTTTAATTAATTTTGTAATAAACAAAATATATATGTGTCTTATATGTTTTTGTTTCGGCATGTAAATTTCCTTTATATTATTGAAAGTGTAAATAAGCCTTTCCAATGGAGAGCTGTATGATATTTCATTTTTTTTTTTTTTTTTTTTTTTTTTATAATAAATAACAATTTTTTTTTAAAAATTGCTTTTTAATCTTTCTGTAGTTATATTTATTTGATATTATTTATAATATTCAATAGCAAATTATTAAAACGCTTTATTTGATATTATATTAATAGATTTTATATTATCTCGTATAACATTCGTTTGTTTTGTCGAATATTGACAAACTGAGCAGATTTCACTCGTTTCTAACTGTAAAATCTATTCACTATAATTCTAGCAATTCAATTTTTTTATTTCCTGTCATATGTATTGTAGTATATATGTAGAGAATACTATATAAAATGCATTGAAAATAAAAATAACAAACTAAATATCATATAAACAAACCTTTATAAGATTTTTTTTTTACTTTTAGTTACCTATAAGTTATAATTTTTTTCATACATTTCCTGAACTTGAACTTAATCTGAGATGAGTATCTTATTTTTAGTAATAAGTATAAAAACCTGAAAATGCCTATTAAAATGACTTTTGTTACACTGCACACTTAAGAATTCACGCAAAAACAAGGTTTACATCTATTAAAATATTTATCAATATTATAAATAGTTTCTTCATTAAAAATGATTACGCTGTGACAAACAATCTCAGTTTAAAATATAAATTTAAATTTTGTAATAATTATATTACAGTGATATCTAAGTATTAAAAACATAATATTATTTACATGCCAAATAATTAAGTGTAAATAAGTAAAATGTAAATATTAAAAAAAATATATTATTATGTTTTTCATTGTGATAAATACGTCTTTAACTTTAAAAATCAAATGAGGGTAACCTTTCAGTAAATATATCAATTTAAAATTCATAAATAAATTCTATTGTTATATGCAACTATTGGTTATTAATTTAGTATTTAAGCTCGTTATTTTTGAAATATCTTTAAATGTAGAATATTACATATTTTCAAGCCTAATAAAGATTTTATTCAATAATTTTTTTTAAATTTTAATATTTGCAAATAAGCTTAGAAAGTAGTGATAAGAATATTAAAGATAGACTATTTTATTTGTCAATGTATGTAAATATGTGGTTATATGTATCGATAAATAAAGAAGAAAAATTATTTATATTGTCCTGAAAATAATTTTATATATATAAAAAAAAAATGTACATAATTCATAAATAAAAAAACTATGTCTATTGGTGTTGTAAATATTGTATTCTATTTCAAACAAAAGTGTGCAATTAACTTTTTTTATTATTGTGAGATAAATATTATTGATCAAAGAAATTAAATAAATATAAAAAAAAAAAACCTGTTTTCATTGTTTTCTTTAATATCCTTCTCTCCAATAACTATTATTATTAAGGTGATGATAAAAGAGTACCTCCGGGATGTTCCACATACGGATATTCATCAAAACATTTGAAGAGAAAGCAGGTAATGACTAGTGATGCATAGTTGCATCTGGAAAAACTGACATGGAAATACGACGTTTATTATTTTCTAATTGTCAAAATTAAATAAAATGAATTTCCTTTAAATTATTTGTATTTTCTTCTATTTTTAATGATTACTTATCATCTATTTTTACTGTTATAGTTTAATGATGATAATTAAACAATTTATTTTCGATTTTAAAGTCATCGAAACCATTACATACTTCATTCCATCCTACATTAGAAAACAAAATCTGTTGTGTTTGTCCCTGCAGGCACTGCAGAGTGATGAACATCAACAGAGGTAAAATGAAAAGAAAAATCGCGAGTCTTGAGTCTAAGAATAAGCAGCTTTCTGGATAGTGAGCAGTTGAAAAAAGAAAAAAAAAACTTGGAAAAAGAGACACAACGGCTGCAAAACTCTTTGTTTTTACAAGGTTGTTGCTAAAGTCGTTCTGCATTAACTCGACTGTTAATTTCAACTTTCAAAACAAATACTATACGATTTATTTTTTGACTAATCGTTCATATATATTTTTAAAATATAGTTTTGACAGGTTTGGGAAAAGAAGCTTTATGTTTGGTGTATCTTCGAAGTTGTTTGGTATTCTAAGTTCGTTCCTGGTCATTTGGCGGAGGACTGAAATCTTTACTGAGAACTGCTGGTTCATAAACTTTTTAATGCAAAGTACCTCTTTTTCCAGCATGACCGTTTCCCTCTACATGGTTCTCGTTTGACTAAGGAATAAACGATTTGCCTAGCCCTTTGTATTGCACTGTGATATTCTGTATTGTTTTGATCAATAGCCCTTTTTTAACAGGTTGGAACTGTGACGAAAGAGGAATTTAAAAACTGCATTTGATGAGTTCGTCGTTTGACAATTAAAGAAGTGTCAACAGCGTCATTGCCAATTACTTTTAGAAAATTGCGTAAACGTAGTTGAAAACAATGATCTATACTTGGAAGGTTCAATTATGTAATCTGAAATCAAGCATTACTTAAGTACAAGTACTTGCACATAACAAATTCGTATTTCCTTCAGAATTAACTACAAAGGGATTTACTTTTATTTTATATGTATTCTAAACTAATATTAAATCCAGAAACAGTCCCCATGTACATCGATCTGTTTGACAATAATTACTTCCCCAGATTTTGAATTTTCGAAAACATTATTTAACTTATTAACTATAAAAAGAAAAAAAAAATCATTTCTTACTTACTGGGAAAAACAATAGATCATTGATGTGTCTATATATAATATAATGATTTTATATTTACTGCTTCTGTTAAGCAAGCTGTCGCACAGTGGGGAAAATAGCTAGTCTAAGAATGCAAAAGTCGTATTCTCCACAGAACCAAACGTTTTAAAATCTCACGTATTCTAAACATGTTAAATTAAGTAAAAGCACCATGGGTTATCATATTATTTAATTTTTTAAAGGGAAATCATCGTCATATTCATCCTCATGTTCGGCTGATTCCGGTCTTCATATCCTTTTCAAATACCAATATTTTTAAAAAAAGTTTAGCTGTATTATATTAATTAGACATAGGAGATAAAACTAGGTCTGAAGAATAAATAATGAATGCCACAAATCAGTTATATTACTAAGACAGGAAAATTTTCTCCAGTTGTGTAATCTGAATGTAACTTCGAAGGTCCTTGTTACGGGACTCGAGTGCTTCTACTATGAGCAACACAATAGGAGGAATAGCGGACTTGACAATCTGCCCCATATATCAGAATTCGGTGGATACTGAATGGCATGTAGTACAAAAAATATAAACTAACAAACAAACTCGCAGTTTCATTTATATATACATGGACCTTATCGGTGTCAAAACTGAATCCTCAGGACATATTTATTATTACTCTAAAATGTTTTATTAGGTTAAATTTTGTATTTTGTATTTAACGAATCTTTCGACAGTTCTACTTCAGTTTCTTTGTCTTGCCTTAACGAATTGAGTATGAATTATTTTACTTAGTCATTTTAATTGCAGCATGACGTTTTCCGCCAAACCTCAAAAAGTTTTTTTTAGAAAAGCCTCGTTTTCCTCAAATGAAAATACATAGCTTTAAAAGTTTCAAATGGTAGCAGCTAGTTCTTGTAAATATTGTAATTTGATTCTATTAGAATAAGTCTGCATAAACGGCAAAGCAAATGTAGGCGAATCTTACAGTGAGTGAGCTAATTACAAACGAACGTATTATAGGATAATTATGTACATTTATCTTTTTTAAATCACTAGACGTGTTTTCTATTACAGTTGTAAATTTCTATTTATAAAAGAATAAAAATGGAAAAACCTTTTTTTAAAAATGAATTTTTCCTGTTATTTTCGCTTAAAATAAAAGAAAAATGTAGAAGGATTACTAAAAAAGCAAAACTTTATCAATCTAGTCGAGTTTTAGTTAAATTCGGCCGTTAGGTCGTGGGTGCTACAAACACAACTGAGATGTCAAATTCTGGATCCGAGCTACACCAACAGAACTAGGAAGTGTCAAAAATTTTACTTTTTGCATTTAAGCCAATAAAGCTCATAAACTATTGGTCTCAGTGATAAATGTTAAACAAGAAGTATTCTCAATTAAATTTCTGATCAGGAAACTGCCGTTAAATTTTTCGATTCCAGCAACACAAAAATGTTACATTTTTTAGTGTGAAAAAAACGTTATACAAGGTAACTACTGACCCCCAGCCAATAAAGAATGATATATTCATAAATAAATTAAATATAACCTTACCATGGTAAGTTAAGGGCCGTTCCAACTTAAAGGTTCCGTACGTTCAGTTCCATTTTTCGTTCTACGTCAGTTTCATTAATCTACCACCTATGTACCATGCATTTTCGTTTCACACCTTTTTGTGACTTCGAGCTGTTAACCTCCTCCTTCTATTTTACGATTAAAAATTTTATAGATACTATAATATTAAGAGGGTTTAAATAGGTAAGGTCATTGAGCGAGAATTTTCCAATTACATTCGGCTCCGAGAAAAAACGAGGAATCAATTCTTGAGACTGCTCCTTCTTGTTCTCCTATCCTTCTTGTTAGCTTTTAAACAAATATAGAAAACAAAATTTAATTACATATGCAGTAAAACCTTGTGTGGTTCATTTTTCTGAATCCGAAATAAGAAGACGAGCTCCTTCGGCAGAATAAAAAATTTCAAAGAAAGCAGTTGATTTTGAAGATTTGAAGTCCATGCGAGGTAATGGAGTGATGGAGAGGGGGGAAGAAATCAACAACGGCAAGATCAACCCAACAAAGCAGTCCGGAAGACCATGGATGGGACGAAACCAGAGATACAATCTAAACTCTACTACACCGAAAGAAGAAACGAGACATCTTTTAGCGATGGTTTTCGTTCCAGGTGGAACGAAAAACTTGAGCGATTAGTTTTGTCCCAAGCCGGTTCAAAGCTTGAACAAGTTCCAAGTTCCTTTTCACCCAGAACGTCCCATCATTTACCATGGTACTGGGTGAAAATGTTTACCTATAGCTTGAATAAAGATATGAATTTGGCACGTAGGTAAAGTAGTTCTTTTTAAATGTGGGACATTGAGATTTCTCACATCTTCATTTTCTCTTTCTTCTTTTAGTTTGATTAGAGATTTTATTTTGATCTCAGATTTCATCTCCTAATACATACACATGTACATAAGCACACAAGATGTTCTTCAAAAGTTATTCAATCTATTATAACCAGAAAACATCAAGGGCAATATAAACAGGTGATACAACAAGATAAACATACATAGTAAACATCAGGAAAATAATGGAATATGCTTATTATGATTCTTTTTTTTTTTTTTTTTTTTGTTTAATTTCCTTTTATTTTTTATTGAAAATCAATGAACAAGCTAGTAATGCTATAATTGAAAGAGTATGGAGCAATCGAGAAAGGGTTGGCTATGTGGTCGTTCCTTGAATTGTCTTTGGAAAATTATTCCAAAGTAAAGAGATAAATATTTCAGCAGTAATCTATTCCTACATCTTGAAATATTTTTTCTTCTTTATATTAAAAAATAAAACTTCGCTACACACCCAGACTAAAAGAGGAATATATTGAGAGGTAAATTCAAGCAATTTTTATATCAGTAGGGAATTTTTTTAAATATTTGGTGGTGTATTTTTTTTTTTTTTTTTTTTCTCTTTATTTTTTAATCCACACCTGCCACTTAACATGTGACAACAAGCAGATGTGATAAATTCTGTGTGTAAAGTTTTGTTATTGACATACCAGGGTGATTGTGTAATGAGTCTTAAAGTTTTGGACTGGAAAGTCTGTATTTTTTGGATGTGTGTTTTTTTTAGCAGTTCCGTAAATTTGTGAGGCGTACGTCCATAGAGGTTTTAATAAGTAAGTATATGTATTTAGTCTTTGCGTAATTTTCAATTTAGATCGTTTATGTAGAATTGGATATAATAGTCTCAGTCTTTTGTTAAGGCTTAGGCGTTTCTGTTTCACATGTGGGACCCATGTCATCCTTCTGTCGAACATTAGTCCTAGGTATTGAACAGTGTCAGTCTGTTTAATTGGAACATTGTTGATGTAAACGTTGGGGCAGGTGTTATGTCGAAGTGCAAAAGTTATGTGCTGTGATTTGTCGTTATTTAGTTTAATTTTCCATTTGTTGAACCAGTCTTGTAACTGTTGTAAATAGTGTTGGAGAGTCAGTGAAGCCTGATTTATGTCTGAGTGTCTAGTCAGAATTGCAGTATCATCTGCGTATGTTGCTATTATAGTGTTAGGGTAAGTGGGTATGTCGTGTGTGTAAACAATGTATAGCAGAGGTGCAAGAATCGATCCCTGCGGTACTCCAGCCCTAATTGGTCGAACAGAAGAGATATACGAACCTTGTCGAACAGAGAAAAATCTGTCAGAAAGGAAAGAGAGAAGGATAAGATAGTAAGTGGAAGGAAGGAATGATTTAAGTTTAAATAGTAGTCCATTGTGCCAAACTCTGTCGAATGCTTGAGCTACATCCAGGAATACCCCAGTAGCATATAATTTTTTCTCCAATGCAACTGAAATGTTGTCTGTGACTCTGTGAAGCTGGTGTATGGTTGAGTGTTGTGAACGAAATCCAAACTGGTGTTCAGGTAGTATGTCTTTGTTCGTTAGTATGTCTAGAATTCGTCTATACAATAATTTTTCAAAAATTTGTTGAACAAATTGGAAGTAAACTGATGGGTCTGTACGAAGAAGGAGAGTTGGGGTCTTTATTTGGTTTTTGTATCATTAATACGTGTGAATATTTCCATTGCAATGGGAATTTAGTTGTCCTTAGTATTGCATTAAAGAGTGTTGTAAGAAAGACTGTAGCTTTTCTGGAGTAGCTCAGCAGTAATCAAGTCATGTCCTGGGGCTTTTTTTTTTGATAATTTTTGAATTTCTAGAATTACTTCAGATGGCTTAAAAGCTGGTGGAGGCAACGTTAGTAGTAAGGGGTTTTCAAGGGTATCTTGTACGTTAATTTCGTGTTCATTGTCAGTGAGGTCTGTATGAGGTATGAAAACAGTCGATAGATGATCAGCGAAGAGTTCAGACATTTCGCTTTCCGACTCGGCCCAAGTGCCATCTTCTTTTCGGAGTGGTGCTGACACCTCACGATGCTTTAAAAGCTTTTTTGTATGCCTCCATAAGCTTCCATCGTCAGTATTGATATTTGTTAAGAATGCATCATAGTTGGTCTGTTTGAATTTTTGGATTTGTCGTTTTAATTCGTTATTTATTTGGTTGTATGTATGTTTGTCCGATGGTAGTCTGTTAGTCTGCCATACCTTACGAGCTCTTCTCTTGATTCTGATCAAATCCCTTATATACTGTGGATAGTTTGGCTGGTAACTTTTCTTGGTTTTGGGAACTGATGAGGACCACGCAGATTCCTGAATGCATTTTGTGAAAACGTCAACAGCGTCCTCTATTTCTTTTCCTGTTTTCAATGAAAGTGGAACTGAGAGTTTTTTATTTAAAATTGTTTCGTAGTAGTCCCAATTAATGTTTCCTTGGATGAGTGTGGGGCGTTCTTCTTTCATACATGGCTCTTTAAACAAGATCAGTTGAATAAGGGAATGATCAGAACAGAGGTCAGAACTAGTTCTAACTGTGTAAGGTACGGACTGTAGTCCTTTAGTGATAAAGAAGTCTAGTAAGTCTGGTGTCTTACGTCTCGATGTAGGCCAGTACGTCGGAGAATTTGGAGTTATAGTGTTTAAAGAAAGCTTATGGAGAGCAGAATGAAGGTTTCTACCTCTTGGAGTAGTTAACCGTGACCCCCATAGTTGATTTTTTGCATTATAGTCACCTCCTGCTATGAAACATCTTCCAAGCTTTTTAAAAAAGCTACAAAACATGTCAGAGGTCAGCGCATACCGAGGAGGACAGTACACCGCTGCTAATGTTAGTGTTATTTGTGCTGTGTAAAGAGTTATGGCTGTTGCTTGGATGTCTGGTGTAATTGGAATATGTTTAGAGTGGTGTTTGAGACATGTTTTGATGATGATGGCAGTCCCACCGTGCGAAGTATTGTCTGGGTGATCGGTCCTGTAGATGGTATAGTCCGGTATGCTTATTTTATGACGTGAAGTGAGGTGGGTTTCTGTAATAAAAGCGATGTCGGTACGTTTCTCGTGTAAGTAAATGTCAAGTTCTGTTTTATGTTGAAGAAGTCCGTTCGTATTCCAAAGAAGGATGGACAAGGAACCCTTGGTGGTGTATTTAAAAATAATATTTGTCGTTAAACATCTATCAACCACCTTCACGTAGTTAGTATTTTTGATATAACAATTTAATTTAAGGATTTTATAGAGACAATCAAACTCTCCTTCAGAAGAGTCATTTCAAAATATAGGATAGTATCAATATAGCAATTAAATAATACAACCTACCGCACTCAAGGTCAATTATAAATAGGGATGATCACGAACCTGTTCATATAATAGATCTATCAAAAATAAATAAATAATGTCTGGCTTCACACGATATTAAATAAAATCAAATAATAATAAAAATAATAATAATAAAACCACTAAGAAATAATAACGCCATACTTAAATAAACACTAAGCTTGCGAAATTGTCATAAATAGATATAGAGGGGCTCGATAGCCTAGTGAGTTGAGGTGACTGTCTCAGCGCGCTCGGTACTGAAGTTCGTGGGTTTGAATCCCACCTGGGTAGGTTAAAATTTATTTCGTGGTGGACCCACGAATAATTCTTGACCTTCCCACCTTGGCTAGAATAGGTTGATAACATGTAGGACAACAACTAGTTGGAGTTTATAATTACTTTAAGCCCCAAAAAAACAACAAACAACAATAGATATAGCACTGTCTCCCTTCTTATCGTTGGCCAAGCTGAACTAAAATAGAATCTGGTTCTGCTGTCTCAGATGCATTGCTAGTCTCAAGATGCAATAAGAGTGCTATTTGGTCTATTAAATCATATATTCATAGAAGATGGGAGTAATGTTTTGAATTGACAATCGTCTTTACTGAACTGATCGATTGCACAATTCGGATTTTGAGTGGATTGAGAATGAGTAAAAACCAAGGGCTGCCTAATCACGTAACTGCATAGTCAGGATATGAATCTCTTAAGATTTTCAATTTACATCTATAACTAGGTATATATAAATTATACCATATTTAACTTATCTAGTAATGGTTAGTTACTTTTTAAAATATCTAAAGGATAGGCTGGTTGTATTCAATGTTTCTATATAATGACTCTTCTTGCAGATCCATCGCCTGCCGCATCTTCAGCGATGTCTTATCTCAGAGACTTGATCTCACTCCATCTCCTTCTCTTTGGGTTCGTACCCACTACTTCGAACTTTTCCCCTTCAAAACGTATATATTCTTTCCTCCAATCGCCTATATTCCAGTTAGAATTTTAGCACTATTTCATTTCGTCACCTTAGGAGCAAATTTTGCTAAGTCGATCATTTATTATATTAGCTAAGTAATAGAAATTAGGTTTTCTGCCCAGATCTAATAAACTGCCAATAAGTGGCTCCATTGAATCCATTAGCATGTAGAAGCACTTTTCTCAGGCCATAGAATCCCAAGTTTGCAAAATCATATCCCAAAGCTTATATTTTTAATCTATTAATAATTGTTTTGGGGCCAAACGCAATTTACATTGGTACTCCCAAATTAAAATCACTATTGGACCCAGATAGATCACATTTGTGTATACCCTTGACACCAAACGTTCCATATTCGAATATGAGGACAACGTGCTGAGAACGCATAATCAATAATAATAATAATAATAACAAGCAAGAGAGAAACGCTTTATTAAGTGGTACTGCCCACTTTTAAATGGGTTGCTACATACACAGTATACTTATCAATCACAATTTAACATTCAATATTCATCAACAAAATAAATATAGCACAAAAAAACAAACAAAAAAACAACTCATAATAGTCATTTTTTTTTTAAATATAAAAGTCTACACACTAAAATCATCAATGCCATGCAAATTATAAAATTACAGTTAAAAAAAAGTTAAAATATTAAAAAAGGCAACATATCATCTTATATACAACACTACAAAATATAACTTTCTAAAATATAACCATACAAAATAAATATAAAACTTTATAACAATCTGAATAATCATGCACTATGTGTATATATATATATATATATATATATATATATATATATAATATATATATATATATATATATATATATATCCTTTTTTTTTTCCTTTTCGATGTCAGCGTATCTAGTAGATCCATCGGTATCGATACAGTAAACCTCATCGAAGCAGGTAAAGTCTTTCTCTTTAAGGAGCCTCATTATTTCGTGTTTAACCCTGTGGTGACGGAGTGTTATAAGGAGGGTGTTGTTGGGACAAATTCCCAGCACATGTGCTGGTGTTTCAGACTCTCTGCCGCATTTGCGACAAAGGGACCCAACTTCTCTATTCTGCTCGCTGACGCCTGGGACTCCACGCAGGGGTGCGTAGTTAATATTAAGTTTAAGGGCGTTGGACCATTCAGACCCAGATAGCACTTTCTTATCATACAAGTAACTATTGGCTTTTGGGGTCTCTTTGAAATGGCGAACACCAACGCCCTGCCACCTGCATTTGGCCCACTCTTCAAAGGCATTTTCTCTCAGCGACTGCCGTATTTTCTCACATTCCGGTACCCCTGTCAACACCCAATCTATCAGCGCACTCGAAGATTTCCGCTGTATGAACGAAGACAGATTGGAACAGAGCATCCGACACATTGGTCCATCACTGGGCGATGAACCAATGCTGAAGAGCGGCCTCCCATTGGCAACGCATCAGTCCCTATCCACGATACCTCCTTGGTACATACAGCATCGCCGTCGATGTGTTCGCTGGAAGACCGACAATGGACCTGATACCCCTGCGAATCATTGCATCAATGCCGTCAAGCAGGGAAGGAGGCACCTTTGTCAGAGGCGCCGTTTGAAGAGGTATGTTAGACCCGGGAACAAATACTGATTGACAATGTTGAACTTTTGTTCGGGGTTAAGCAAACTGGACGTTACTAATTTGTCCAAATTACTATTGATCTTTTTTACCGAATCCTCGTTAGATATTAGCTTGAGAACGTGCATCCAAGATACTTCACTGTCCCTTCTCGCTTTATTGTCCGGATTGCACTTCCATTCTCAGGGGAGAGCATCGCTGATTGCAGCTCTCCTTTATTTAATATTATTCCCACGCTTTTCAGTGGGTTAATTGCCAAACCTATTTGATCGAAAAATTTTTTGATGCCGTTGATTACTCTCTCCGCGGCTCCCTTATCTCGCGCCGACACAACCTGGTCATCAGCAAAGCCCGTTCTCATGGTCAACATTCTCTTGGTCACTCTTCAGGTTGTACCTGTATTCCATAGAAATTTCATGATCACAAAGTTCACGGTATATATGGTCGATGGCCAAGTTAAAAAGAGATGATGACAAGGGGCTGCCTTGGGATACTCCCTTTAGCACCCTTATCTGGCTTGTCTGTTAGTACCAACATTTATGCTAATCTTGTTGGTGCCTAGGAGAGCAGCAATTACATCCCTTTGATCAGGTGACACACCCCTAGCCTCCATTGAGCTAAGTACATGGTCATGTCTGACATTGTCAAAGGCCCCAATCACGTCAAGAAAGGCCACCGCGCAATACCTTTTTTTGGCAGTGGTGTCCTTAATGATTGCATCGACAATCCTGGCGTTGACGTGAGTTCCCGGGAGGCCTTTGATGAAACCTCTCTGATTTTTGCTGAAGGTGACCTGTTTACTAAGCTCGCAGTCCAGAGCCTTTTCTGTTATGCGGCGTACAATTGAGTAGATGGTGATAGGCCTCCAGGATGAAATAACCTTAACTCCGCCCTTACCTTTCTTGTTGGCTCTCTGGAGATTCGTCACTTTCCCAGCACCCTTATCTGTCATAATTGTTTTATTTTTCTTCCCCATTTTGTAAAATTTAATGGCAGGGTGCTGGGGGCCCGGTAATTCAGCATTAGCATTTTTCAAAAACTTTAGAAATCTAAATACCGCTTCGTCAGAATCCCTATTTTCAATTATGTCTCTTTTTTGTAGACTCTTAAAGGTGGCCGACCATTTATCTTCTTTAGCGCCACATGCCTTTCCCTCCTCATTGATCAGATTCAGTCCTGTTTTTAATATACCTCTGACTGCTCTACAATTTGCCTCCCTGGGATATTTTTTTGCGATATGGGTTCCCAGACCTCTTTCTCCCTTAAAACTTAAACCACATATGGAACATAATTTGCTTTCGGGGACCTGAGCAATTCCACTTCGATGTCTGGGAGGACAAGGCAGTACATCGTCAACAGGCACAGTCTTGCCTAACTTGGCCGTCCTCACCCTCCCATTCCACCTTCGCAAATTTTATTTCCTCACCTCCTGCGGTAGTTACAGGCACAATGGATTGTTACTCTCTCGGTATTGTTACTCACAAACATTTTATTTTTTCATGGTGTTGCAGCACTTTATTCCGCTTCCGAATACTATATATTGCATTTGGTGGCAAGGAGGCTAAAAATTCATTGGTATTTTTAATTTGATGTAAAAAGGAGATTAATCACAACGAAGATATTTTTTTGAAAAACATCTTTAACCTAGTTTCTGTAAAATTTCTTTACTGTAATGGATTTGATGAGCCGAAGTAATCGATTTAATATTCTTGCATGATCATTTTTTCATACATGATCATGTTTTACTAAGATAAGGGGAAATATTGGGAAATGAAGGGAAACATCTATTTTAACATGATTTATTGTTGAGATAGACGATTATAATGGGAGCTATCTACAGCTAATCTCAGAAAGCTTTTAATCTAGCATTCTGAGAATCTCAGAGAACTTCCAAAACCCTATAACCGCAAGGTAACTCCGAATATCTGAGAGATAATATTCATGAAACCGACAGATCGATTGCGGTAGGAAATATCAAAATCGAGAGAGGAATCGTAAATTAGAAGTAATTGTAAATTGATTTTTATTAGAAAATGTATGATCTAAAGATATTTAAAATATAGTCGTATGTATTATATTATATTATATAGTATATATATTATATATATATATATATATATATATATATATATATATATATATATATATATATATATATATATATAGTAGTATCGTTGAGGAATACTTGCAGATTGGGTAAAGAGAGAGGAGTTGGAAAAGTTATGATTAACTTTGAAGGTTCTATCACTAAGATAGGAACGGATGATAAGGAAGTATGTAGAAGGTAGGAATTTTCGTAGTATGTATAGCAGCCCGGGTGCCAGACTCGGTCAAAAGCTTATTCTACATCGAGAAAGGCTCCCTTGCAGTATATTCCGCGCTCCAATGCGGAGGAGACAACGTCCACTACCCGATGACATTGCTGGATTGTGGAATGTGATGTTCGGAATCCAAACTGGTGGTCTGGGATTATGTGATTGGAATCTAGTATAGGATACAAGCGTTTTAAGATGAGTTTTTTTAGGATTTTACCCATATTTTGCAAGAGAGAGATAGGACGATATGAGGAAGGGTGTTCCGGTGGCTTTTTGGGCTTGGGTATCATTTTGAATATGGATACTTTCCAAGGATCAGGAAAATATGTTGTTCAGAATACAGCGTTATATATGAATGTTAGGAGCAGGATGGCTTTCCAAGGAAGGTGTTTTAGGATATAGGATGTGATAAGGTCATGTCCAGGGGCTTTCTTGGTGGGTAATCTTTGGATGATACTTGATATTTCTGAGGGATGGAATGCTTTAGGAGGAGGGGACATTTGAAGTGGGATATTTAATTCTGTTTCAATACTTTCAAGATGATTTGGGTTAAGGATATCAGGATGGGGTTTAAAGGTATTGAAAAGGTGCTGACCGAAAATTTGAGATTTTTCTTGGTCAGATCTTGACCACGTTTTGAATTTAGTTAGAAGAGAGTGATTACAATTTTTGTAGTTCAGGAGTTTTTTTGTGGCCATCCATAAGGATTTGTCAGTCGTGTTAAGGTTTTAAAATATATTTATATAAATTTTGAATTTTGAAATTTTTTATTTCTGTTTTTTGTTTGTTAGTCAATGTGGTGTAGTTATTTTTGTCTGACGGATATCTGGTTCTATGCCACCTAGCTCTTGCTTTTCGTTTTTCCCTCAATAGGATGCGAAGTTGTGGCAAATTACTCTGGAGAGAATTGTATGTTTTTTCTTTTTGAGGTGTTATCTTTTATGCTATTGCGTATTAATAAAAAAATAACTATAAAAAAAAATTTGAAAAATAACAATGAAAATAAAAAATACAGACCGAATTTTAATAACCACCACGACTACCAAAATTACCGACCCCATCAATATCATCGCGAGCGATATACGTCTTATAATAATCCGCAATACTACCGACCGCAACAGTAGCAGCACAAAGTCCAACCTTTAATACCTTTAATAATAATAATCAGCATAACTTCCGGCCACAACAGCGAGCTATAAAATATCCAACTCCAATAATCAACAATGGGACCCTCAGTCACAGTATAAATTTTTCAATAAACCGCCCTCTAGAAATATGAGACAAAATTATCAACAACCCCAAGTAGATTCAAATACAGTTTCGATGAGAACGGTTTCTAATAGAGTGCACGCGATAGATGAGGAAAAAGATAAACAAATAAAAATGTTACAAGAGAGAATTGAATTACTAGAACAAAAACAGGATCAATTTTTAGGATCAGGCCCAAGCACGAGCAGACCTCCGGAATTAGACCAGATATAAAGAATCAGTTAAATTTTAATAATAAACAAATCGCCAAAAAAGAACCAAAAAAAAAACTGCGTGTAATATAGAGTTAAATGATTTAAATTTAAATAATGATTTACCCAATCTAATCGATAAATCAGGAAACAAATGGTTAATTGATACGGGTGCCACACAACATTATATACACCCCGATCACATCCCATGTTATTCGGAAATAATTAAGGAGGACTTCGCGATAAAAAAAACCCCTACAGGAAGAGCGGAAGGGTCACAAAGCCAAAAGATAATCAACCTAAAGCCCCTGATAGGAATCAATCAAAAATTTAAATTCCTAATTTTTCCGTTTAGCAATAGATTCCAATTTTTGTTAAGTTATGAAACAATGAGAAAATTAAAATTAATAATGGACTTAGAAAAAAATGAATTGAAATATAATAAAAAAATATTTAAATTAGAAAACGATTTATTTTTCATCGACGATAAAAATGAAATAAAAAACTTATTCCGACATGAACACATAAAACCGGAAATAAAAGAAGAATTACTTGAAATTATAAGTCAACATGGCGAAGTATTAAAAAGAGATGATGAAAATTTAAAATCGACAGGCTTAATTAAGCATAAAATAATAACTACGAATGAAAACCCCATATATACGCGAAATTACCGTTACCCGGAACAATATAAAAAACAAATTAACGATGAAGTGCAAAAATTATTAAAAAATAAAATAATAAGACCTAGCAAATCGCCCTATAATTGTCCGCTTTGGATTGTACCAAAAAATCAGACGCGTCGGGACAAAAAAAAATTAGGATGGTCATAGACTATAGGAAGTTAAATTAGGCAACCGTAAAAGACAAATTTCCCCTACCGAACATTGAGGACTTATGAAATAGATTAAAAGGATCGAAAATATTAAATAATGTATTGTTTAGTATTAAGAAATATCCTGTTATCTTTTTGTACTTTAGCATGTAAGTAACCTATTGTATTTTTGTTTATATAGTCTTAGCTTATTGTTACTATTAAGAAATAGACGAGGTCTAATCCTTTTGTTTACAGGAAGTTGACAATTATATAAAATACTATTCTAGCGTTAGACATACAAAGTTTAATCGTCTTATTTATGTGAAACTATAAATAGTATGAATCCTAACGAGAGAGTAGGAAGTATTAAAAGTCAATTCCTTTTGTTTATAGAAAAGTTGATATTGTATAAAAACTTATTCCTGTACAGAATTTAATCTTTTTATTTTCAAATGTACAAATCCTAACTTAGTAAATAGGAAATTAGGAAATATTCAAAGTCTAATCTTTTTGTTTTTATAAAGTCCCAAGAGTATCAAGAGACGTACAAGGTCTAATCCTTTTATAATTGTATAGACTTAGTGTATATGGTCCAATCCCTTTGCTTATAAAATGCTATCACTTAGTGTAAAAGGTATTAAACAATGTAAAAGGTTCAAACCTTTTATTTATTGAAATTTTCAACTTGAATTGTATAAAATCTAACCTGTTTACACTAAAATATTTGTTCCATCGGAGACCTCGGTACTCGGGAGGGGGGGGGGGGGTTATGGACACCTCAATAGGATTAGGAATATAATAAACAATGTATGATATCCCCTCTTCCAAAAACCCTATAAAAGGCCACCCCCACCTAGCCTCATCAGACATTCTGCCGTCGTACGTTGAGACGTACAGATGCTATGCTCGAAGTTTTGTACTAACATGGCGACGTTTGCAGTTGTAACTCACAGATTTGAATGCCGATTTTTGAGTGGGTAGTATGGATCTATAATAGTGCGAATCTAGAGTTATAGCCGCCAATGAGCATTAGGAGTCGAGAAAAAAAAAATATATGAAAATCATATTTTATTTATTTTTTTTCAACTCTCAGTCAAGATAGAGAAAAGATTCCTTTACGTTTGATTGCAGTTATGTATGTTATTAGATACAAAAATACTTCCGTTATGCTCAAAACATTACCCGGCTTTGTAAAAAAATGACAAAATTCCAAGAAAATCCGCTGTAAATCAGTGGAAACCTTTTTTCATGAACAACTGACCTCAAATCTCGATTTAGTGCACCATAAAACCCTTATATGTGAAATTTTAACGAAATCAAAAAATATTGATTTTTTACCCCGATTGAGGAGGTTCAAATTTTGAAGTTGAGATTTCATCAACAATTTCTACCAGCCATAACAACTGCTGCGTTCAACCGATTACAATAATAATAGTATCACTAGAATCAGCATACATTCTGTTTTTTATCCAAGCGTAACACATTAGATTTACTCCAGATTTTAGTGGACAAAAACTGATGTGTATGAAAAAATCCAAGGTCAGCTATATCTTAAGATATTTTAATAAGGGAAAATCCTGCGACATCCGGATTTGGGCTAAACTATGCAGTTTTACGTCTTCTAAATGACCTTAAAATTTGGTCTTAATCCGTGGCGAAATATGTGAGATAGCGCAAATTATTTACATTGTTTCAGAAATTGACAGCCCCCCTTGCCTACTAAAATCCTACACAATTTTAAAGGGGAAAACAAATATTTTTGATTTCAACAAAATTAAGTTTCTACATGTTTTTTGAGATGAGAAATTTGAAAATAATATTAGTTTTTAGTTTAAAAATTTTCCTTACCTATATTATATAAATAAGACGTTTTAAAATGATCTATTTCTATTATTATTTTAGTTTTTACACGATAAATTTCAAATAAGACCATTTAAAAAAAATATACATATTTTTTAACCAAAACCTGATATTAAGATTTGATTATTCATCAATCATAGGATTTCTATGCAATTTGAAATAAAAATATGTCATTTTAAAACGTCTTATTTATATAATATAGGTGAGGGAAATTTTTAAACTAAAATACATACATACATCGGGGGCTCTACATCCCGTCACCGAGACTGGGCCTCCTCCAAAAGCTTTCGCCAGTCAGTCCTGTCAGCTGCAGCAGCTCTCCAGTTTCAGACTCCCAGCAGAGTCCGTGCGTCCAGTGTCACTGAATCCTCCCATCTCACATTTGGCCTGCCGACTATTTTTCGCCCATGCAACTTTCCGGACAGTATCCTCCTGGGTATCGCCGAGTCATCCATGCGTGCGACGTGTCCGGCCCATCGAAGTCGTCCTTTCTTGATAAACTTCACCAAGTCTGCATCCCCATACAGGCCAGCCAGTTCGACATTTCTTCTTCTTCTCCAAATTCCACCCTGTTTAACAGGACGAAAAATCTTTCTGAAAAATGATCTTTCAAAGATCAGAAGCCAATTTTCATCCTGTTTTTTTCAAGGCCCATGCTTTTGATCCATAAGTTAAAACAGGATAGGCCAAGGTTTTGTAGAGGGTGATCTTGGTCCTGTTAGACAGGAACCTGCTTCTAAAATGCTTCGCAAGGCCAAAGTAGCACCGTCTCGCTGTTGCTATCCTTCTGTTGACTTCTCGAGAGATGTCGTTTCCAGAGTTGATCTCAGCCCCGAGGTAGATAATGCTACTTACATTTTCAAAATTATATGGTCCAGCCACAAATGGACCAATCCCTGGTCTATCTCCTCCGACTCTCATGTACTTGGTCTTAGCTTCATTAATGTGTAGCCCAAGTTTCTTTGCTACATCTTCTATGGCCAAGACCGCCTCTCTCAGTGCACGTTCCGATCTAGCAGCAATATCAAAGTCGTCAGCGTAAACCAGAAGCTGAATTGTACCGTTAAAAAGGGTTTAAACTAAAAACTGATATTATTTTCAAATTCCTCATCTCAAAAAACATGTAGAAACTTAATTTCGTTGAAATAAAAATAATTTTTTTTTTTACCTTTAAAAATGTGTAGGATTTTAGTAGGCAAGGGGCTGTCAATTTCTGAAACAATGTAAATAATTTGCGCTATCTCACATATTTCGCCACGGATTAAGACCAAATTTTAAGGCCATCTAGAAGACATAAAACAGCATAGTTTAGCCCGAATCCGGAGTTCACAAGATTTCCCCTTATTAAAATATCTCAAGTTACCCACTCAAAAATCGGCATTCAAACCTGTGAGGTACAACTGCAAACGTCCCCTTGTAAGTTATAAATAGTGCTTTTTTTTATCAATGTATGTAATTCTTAATAATGCTTTTTTAAAAACTTCAACCCGCGATCCTTTTATTTAGCTATATATTTGAAAATAGTTTGAATCGGAGTAGCACATTCTATCACTCTCTCTCTCTCTTTCTCTTTCACTCTCTCTCTTTCTCTCTCTCACTCTGTCTCTTTCTCTCTCTATCTCTCCATATATATATATATATATATATCGTGTTCCATTTTTTAGTTATAATTTATTTTGTGGCATCCTAATTTTATACCGTCCTTTCTCCCCTACTTGGAGTACATACGGACGTTACAAACAGATAACATCGCAAATAATAAAAACTGCCAATGGCCCACGTCCTGTGTCCCTAAAGCAATACAATATTTTGACAAGAGTTCCATAGAACAACAAATATGACCATGCCTTCTTGATTTGGGTTGAACGTATCTGATATGTTGAGAGTGTCACATTTTAACTTACTCGTTCCCAGTCGGTAGCAGTGACGTTAGAGCTTGATACGTTCCAATGTATCTCTGAACTTAAAATCTGAAAACGTTTTTTAGGTGTCAGGTTGAAACTTTCGAATAATAAATACATATCATTCTCGGCCACTGAACATTTCATGTACGTTGTTGAGTTGGGGCGTACCTAACTGGAATAGCGAACTAGAGGTTGCGCGGTGGAGTGCAGCCGGGTCAGTGTGTGTCTGAGTCTTCGCCCCTCCGCGTCGTTTCCTCTCTCTCCAGCTCGCGTAAGTCAATAAATTTCAAAATGCCAAAATTTATTATTTACTGTATTGTGAATTTTGTGAAAAATACATTTTCCCAATTATCAGCTACATTTGGACACAATGAAAAGAAAAATTCTCACATTATTTGGTTATGAGGTGATGATGATAGTTGCAAAAATAATATTAAAATTATGTTTTGGTTAAATCAATTTTTTTATGAATTATTTTTAATATAAGAGAAAGCCTATTTATAGCAATTTTCTTATAAATAGTCGTAGAACTATTAAAAATTAAATTAAATTGAATGAAAAAAAATAAACAGAAAAACATAGCAGAATAACAAATTTTCAATTCATATGCGCAGGACCATGAATGATGGTTTTTGCTTGGGCGTTACCATCACTCTTGATCTAAACCTTAGTAAATGTTAGATATCCTCAAACTGTCTTTTCGAGATATAACATTAATTATGTATTGTTATTGTATGCCTTGTGTATTATATTTATATGTTATTCTTGAAGGACAAGTTGTCCCAGAATAAAGTTTGTTTTCTTCTTCTTCTTCTTTATTATAAATATCTATATTTATAAATATTACGTATCTAATTATCTATATAAATATGACATTTGTAATTACTATGTACGAAAAAAAAAATTTACCTTTCTAGTATCAAAGTGTTATACTAAAAATTCTACTGTTATTTCAATTACTAAATTTAGAAATCTTTTTTGTCCAATGAATAAATTATAATTTCGTAATATTCGTCTTAACTGTACGAATTCATCTATGTTAAAGTAGAAGTTAAATGTTTTTGATTATAGGAAAATAAAAATCAGAATAAAATTTACATTATTTCCCTATATCTTTTTATTAGATTTATATTAATGTTGTTAGAAAATTTCTAAAAATAGTTAACTTACAGCAATATTTTTATATTTATTTGTTTAATTGTTTGTGCCATAGCAGCGTAGAATATGATCAATGTAGTTCAGGTAAATATTATTTCCGGTCTATATAGAAATGTTTTGTTTCAGAAAGGTATTTGTTATTCTTTTATCATTTATTCGAAATACATAAGGTTGATATTTTCCTGATCTCTTTCATGTCATTAGTATAGTATAAAGTGGTTTTTGGAAATTCTTTTTAATATTGACAATACATTTGATCTAATATATTTAATAACAATAACATATCATCATCATAACGCTTGATTAAACGTACTACTTTGAATTCTAGAGTAGCATTGAAACATTGATATATTGAATAGTAATTAAGTATACTATTATGCCCTGTTAAGTATACTGTTAAAAGGTGGGTGAATGAAAATAGAAAATACAATAGGTCTGAAGATTCATATTGAATAGCGTACTCACCTTGAAAATTTCAAACTGCATCAAACTAAACTATGACGTAATTAATAAACTTACTTTTCTTAAATAATATTGTTGACCTTTACGCCGTGAAAAACGTTTTGCTAAATTATATAGTTTTCAAAATATTTGAGTACTAACTGACATCTGTTCGCCCTTCTTCCGTCCCAAAAATGCATAGAGATATATTCAGTTTTATGGTACTAAAGTGCTACTGATGGGTAGTACTTTTCATGTTTTGTCACGTTATTGTAATAGTTAACAACACATTTAATTGATGTATAAATTTTGTACAGTTGTAAATTTCAATAAATTATTATTAAAAAAAAAAAAAAAGAAAAAAGTTTTATGGTAATTACTTTGGCTAGAATTTTTATATTTTTTTATGTATAAACTGCATTTGTATCTGTTGGGATTTGATCTGTTATTCACTGTAAGAAATTTTGTTTAAAAGTGTTATGTAATTGTTCCAAATAACCTGCGATTTTTCTGAATCAAGAATATTTGGTCAGGTTTGAGGCGTGGAGTGAGGGAGGATGGATTGGAAGTTTTTTGAATTTTAAAAGTTTTTTGGTCGTGGTCCATAATGAATTTGTCGCGGAAACAGATAGTTGTTCAGTTTGTTTCTGGTAAATTTTCAAAAATTTTAGTTTTTTAAGTTCTGTTTTTAAGTTTGTTGCGTTAATTTGGTATAATTGGTTTTGTCAGATGGGTATCGAGTTCTATGCCATTTGGCTCTAGCTCGTCGTTTGTTCGACTAGTAAGACCCGAATATATTGAGGTAAGGACCATGCTTCTGAGGCGTATTATTGCTATTTTTTAAGGTATTTTCTGCTATGCTGGTTTGTATTGATTTAGTAAGGGGTTCTATTGCCGTGTCTATTTGTTGAGATGTTTTTAGAGGAGTTTTTTAAGTCTATATGGTTTTTCTAAAGTCAGACCGGAATTGTGTCCCAGTCTACTCGTCCAGTTATTAAGGATGGAGGAGAAGGTTTGATAATAGTGCGAGTAGAGTGTAATGTAAGCAAAACTGGGCTAATGATCAGAGGAAAGGTCATCTAAGGAATCTATTGTAGGTTGGGAAAGTAGGTATTTGATTGAGGCGGTGACGAATATGTCGAGAATATAGCTGGCGTTTTTAAAGGATGTAGGCCAGTAGGTAGGTTGTTAGGTGAAAGGATAGGGTAATTTGTTTTAAGATGATACACGGAAAGTACACTACCTCGGGAATGGGATGTTCTACAGCCCCATCGCGGGTGTGTTTAGCGTGTAATCCCCACCTGCCAATGAAGCGCCGCGCCCAAAGGATTGGATAAGGAAAGCAGAATATTATGGGAAAGGCTATTTCCTGGAGGCAATATACAGCTGAAAGAGTAAGGTTAAATGGAAGAGGGAAGGATCAGTGCGGGTAGACTGAATGGTGTCAGTGAGAGAGGAAGGAATCAGGGTGTGGGTTAGTGATCTATGGATTAGGATACAAGTACCACCATGGGCTGTTTTGTCGGGGTGGTCAGATCTGTAAGTGATATAGTCTTTGATGTGAAATAAGAAGTTAGGCGTCAAGTGGGTCTCGGTAATTAGGGCAACCGTGAATGTTATTGTCGTGTAAGCATATGTCTAGTTCATTTCTGTGATTGAGCAAACATTGCGTTCCATAAAAGAACTGCCAAAGGAGTTTGGATTCATCGAGGAACAGTAGACGTGATTTCTGTCAGGGCTCTTGTGAGAAGGGTAATTAAAGGTCTGATGGTTTCTGGAGTTCACGGAGGAAGGAGGAGAGAATCGATGAAATATCACCAAAACCTTGGGAGGGAAATAGGATAGGATTCTGATATTTGAGGCGGAAGGTTAAAACTGTCTTGACGACGGTAACTGGAATGGTATTTGGCTTGGATTTTGTTGAGGTGTGATTTGCTCATAAGTTTGTATGGAGTCTTGCGTCTGTTTGTGCATTATAAACTGTGATGAGTTTATCTTTAAAAATATGGAGTTTTTATACTTCTGAATAAATGCCAGCTCATACTATTAAATCGATATTTATGTTGTTATTGTTTTTAATTGGTTATCGGAGCCCAAATTTATAATCACTGGTGTATTTAAATACATTTATTTATTTTTTTTTTAACTAGTTTTGGAGATCGATGACACTGTGAGTTGTAGCACGAGTGTCAGCGCACTCGGTACAATAGGTTGTGGGTTTGAATCCCACCTGGGTGAGTTAAAATTATTTTTTGGTGGATCCTCGAAGTGACTCTTGACCTTCCCACCCTGGCTGAAATAGGTTGGTAATCTTTAGGATAACACGTCCTTCCTGTTCTTGTTAGAGTACATAAGGACTCTAAGCCTACTTCCAAAATAACATAAAAAAAGGCTTTATTTTTTAATATTTATTGTTTTCAGAATGTAATGATTTGTAATGTATTTACATTTTTTTATTAGCTCCTCCTATATAAGATTCAAAAGCAAAAACATACCCGAAAACTACGAAGTAATCTTAACAGTTGGTTACTACAGTTAAACCTTAAGTATTCGTGCATTTCATACATTCTTTTATATTGAGGGAAGTTTTTATTTTTAAATTATCTCCTGTTATCACCATATCATTTTATCATCACAACACAGTTCTATTGTTTCAACTTATACAAATATGGTCTAATTCGCATCTGAAACATCTCTAATAATAATTGTTGTCCGGTAGTTTCATCGTGTGGTGGACATGGTATACCTCTTTTCCTTGTCCTTTGAAAAGGGAACGTCAAATGAAGAGATATGTAGAAGCTTCCTCATCATACGTTTTCATTTCTCTGGTACAACATCCAAAACACATTGTAGCATCCAATTGATGTCTTATACAGCACTGTCCCCACCAGGTCTGTAGATCAAACGTATGGAATTAGTGATAGTGACTCATTTATTACATCGCTAATTTTAAAACTGTTGGGTAGGTTCATATGAAATGTCCTTTCATCTTTCTATGGATTCAAAGTAGTAGGTACTTTGTAGTCTTCTGTTTTTTACTGAATTAACGTTTACATATTTTAATGAGCCATAATTAATCCTCTATTGTTTGATACTTCTTTTACTCCAACAAATCACACATATGCCATGAAAAATGATGACAATTTTCTTTTTTACACCAACTTTCAAAATAAAATTCAATTAAATACATAACGACCAGTATGCCTGATCTTATGATCTGACAACCACAGGGAAGAATCAAAGGAGCTGGATGATAGACTTCTTGCATCAAATAAATGAAGTTAGGAGGATGCAAAGGTCCTGTCTTCTTCATGTCTGATCGTTCCATTTACATTGTGCTACGGATCTGGATTATATTTCATTTAAAAAAAAGAACTCATTTGAAATACAATATGACAGTCTAATTAACGCTAGTTAAAATTATAGAACTTAATCTCATTTCTATCCTCCTCTTTCTTTTGTACATAAATCTCTCATCTTAGAGAGTATGGTAATTTAAAACACAAGAGTCACTATGAATCATTCTTTGTAATATGAATAAGGGGTTCAAAGTGACCTTCATCGAAACCAACCGAATCGAAACCACTGGTATTAGGCTAGTAAAATAATATCGTTTATTATTTATGTTGTTTTTATTTATGAGAAAATATGTGCTTAAATAATTAAAAAGTAACATGAAATATATTAAAATTTTGTTATAGGAAAACATGTAAATCTGGGGACTCTCTTTTGTTTTTTATTTAAAGTTACTTTTAACATGAAATTTTCTAGATTTTTGTCTTTCAGTAACAAATGTACTAAGTTTGGGCCGGGCTCTCTTTAAAGAAGTCACCAAAAATGGTTTAAAAACAATTTAAACCGGGGTAGAGAGTTTATTTACAACAGGAAAAAAAGAATTATTTACAGCAATCATAACTCGCTCTTTCAGCTCCGGCACTAAGTTCCCACATTTGGAAACATTTTACCCACACCTCTCCCCGAGTTTCTTCAGAGAACTTTTCATTACAAAAGATTCAAGTTGAAATATCTAACACGAAATATGTCTAAGTTCGTGGTGAACATGGGATCTGTTTTGTGTAAAAAGGGTGTCCATATTTACACCAACTCCACCTAAGAAAGCATGCGTGACTAAAGGGTGTGCTTCAAAAAGTAGCTTTAGATCTCCGCTTTACAGATATCATTGTGAAATTATTTTTAAATAAAAATAATAATATAAAGATTTTCAACAATAATTTACCACCAATTAGCACAATAACTCAAGCTGCATCCTCACTAGTCAAAGCAATGGTTCCAACTGCTAACTGCTATGTTATGTTAGCAAATGGCTACACGGACAGTCTTCAATATCTCCCTTAGCCAGTAGGGAGGGGAACCCATATTTATACTAGTGCCCGTTTAACACCTTTTCCTCTATTAGTTAAATCGCAAAATACTTAGCTATAACTCAATTTATTAAATTCATTTCATCAATGATGATCTCGCTCTGCCTGTTCCTCGCTTCGGTCATACATCGAGTCTTGATCTTCCATTCACGGATCAACATCAACAGAGCTATAGCCTGTCAAAATGTTACATTTTGGAGTGAAAACAAAAACGCTACAAAATTTTAGGTTGCCAGGACGACGATTTACGTTACAAAAAAGCTATTGAACCTCATCCAAAAAACACATATAGTCCAGTCAATAAACACATTGTAGAGTGCATGGAATATGCGATAATTTTTGACTTCATAGCTTCGTTAGGAATAGTTGGAAGGTAAACATACTAAAAGTCCCCACCGCTGGGGGGTGAGCTAATGGTGGGGGAGGGGAGAAGTTCCATTTTTTTGGTTTTTCGATAATATCTCGAAAACTGTTGGCTCTAGAAAAATATGTAGCAGATCAAAATTAAAGCTCATTAAATTTCCTATAAAATTAATTATATACGTATTCGTAGTTATATACGTAAAAACCAACAATTTTAGAAATAAAAAAAAAATTTACCCCACTTTTTACTAAACATTTGAAGCAAATACCAAAAACGTATGTACGAAACTAAAGTACATTTAATGCTCTACAATTTTGATTCTGACGTTTTTTTTTCTGAGAAACGATTGTGCAACGTAATAGAAGCAAAAGTTTGACAAAAAGTGAGGTGACATTTGTTTTTTCCCGAAAATCACCTATTTCAATAACGTATATCTCGTAAACAGTTAGAATTACGACAAATGTATATATAACAAATTTTATAGTAAATTTAATTAGCTTTTATGTTTATTTAAAACATGTTTTTCTAGAGTCCACCGTTTTCGAGATATAATCGAAAAACAAAATTGGGACCTTCTCCCCTCCCCCCACCTTTATTTTACCTCCCAGGGGCGGGGACTTTTAATATGTTTACCTTCTAACTACTCCTAACAAAGCTGCGAAGTCAAAAATTATCGCATATTCCATGTACTCTACATTCCTCATTTCGGCACTCCTTATCTTGGGTCGCACTTCTTTTTGTTTATTGATACTCATTCCGAAACTAATTTTTCGATCCAAAATTTCTTTTTTTTATCAGAAAGCTCCTTAAATTTACTATAAGAACCTATATATGAAATTTTGATTATGTCACGTTATACACTCAAACCAGCCCACTGAATTTGTGACTATCGTCATACTTTGCTAAAAACATACATATTTAGCGTTCAGGTTTGGGTGTATTCATAATCAAAATTTCATATATAAGGCCTGATAGTGAATTTTACCAGATTTTAGTTGAAAAAAAATAAATTTCAGATCTGACAAATAGTTTCGGCGTTATGGTGGAAACTATGCCAAAAAAAACTTGGACTTAATATAGTAAGCGGTTTTTAACGTGCTGGTATGGGTATTTGATGGGACTTGATCAAAATTTCATATATAGGTTCTTATAGTAAATTTAAGGAGCTTTCTGATAAAAAAAAGAAATTTTGGATCGAAAAATTAGTTTCAGAATGAGTATCAATAAACAAAAAGAATTGCGACCCCAGATAAAGAGTGCCGAAATGAGGAATGTAGAGTGCATGGAATATGCGATAATTTTTGACTTCGCAGCTTTGTTAGGAGTAGTTAGAAGGTAAACACATCAAAAGTCCCGCCCCTGGGGGTAGAGAAGGTCCCGAATTTTTTTTTTCGATTATATCTCGAAAACGGTGGACTCTAGAAAAATATGTAGCAGATCAAAATTAAAGCTCATTAAACTTCCTATAAAATTAATTATATACGTATTCGTAGTTATATACGTAAAAATCGACAATTTTAGATATAAAAAAAAATTTAACTCCACTTTTTACTAAACATTTAAAGCAAATACCAAAAACGTATGTACGAAACTAAAGTACATTTAATGCTCTACAATTTTGATTCTGACGTTTTTTCTGAGAAACGATTGTGCAACGTAATAGAAGCAAAAGTTTGACAAAAAGTGAGGTGACATTTGTTTTTTCCCGAAAATCACCTATTTCAATAACGTATATCTCGTAAACAGTTAGAATTACGTAGTAAAATGTATATATAATAAATTTTATAGCAAATTTAATTAGCTTTTATGTTTATTTAAAACATATTTTTCTAGAGCCAACAGTTTTCGATATATTATCGAAAAACCGAAAAAATGGAACTTCTTCCCTCACCCCCACCGGTAGCTCACCCCCCAGCGGTGGGGACTTTTAGTATGTTTACCTTCCAACTATTCCTAACGAAGCTATGAAGTCAAAAATTATCGCATATTCCATGCACTCTACACCCCTCATTTCAGCACTCATTGACCGGACAAATACATGCAAAACCTAACTGTTGTTTTAACAAATGCTAACAATCTGCAATTGACTTCTAACTACTCTGATTTTGTTTTTAAATATAGTATTTAAATGCAAATATTTCAAAAAAATTTACTCAGCCTAATCAAGAAATCACCTTGTTACATTTCAAACCACACAATTCACTCTGATTTAGAAGTACCCACAGTAAAGGAACATATACATAACTAGAGACCGGATTTTCGTGCAGTAAAAAATCAAAAAATGTGCAGTAAAAAACACAAAACATGCAAAATCGTGCAGTAAAAAACTCAAAACGTGAATTTAAAAACTTAATACTTGCAGCAATATGCATTATTTACACAAATATGCAAAACTTGACCAGCCTTGAATAAACTTAGGACATTCAGACAAACGTTTCGTTTTAGTGTTAATTCAATCTGAAATACTTTTAAATTTGGGAAAAAAAGGAGATGAAAAAAAATTGTTAATTAAAAAAATATAAAATATCTTTATTGAAATTTTCTTTTACGTGGAAACAAAATATAATTAAATGTTTTTGAAAAATAAATTAGTTTTTAAAAGTTTCGTGAAAATGTACGACATTATAAATCTCAAAATATTTCTCAGTAAAAATTATACCGCCTGTCACTTAATAAAATGTTCTTTAGCAAAGAAAAGGAACGTTCTACATCTATGGACGTAACAGGACAATTTTTGTAGCATGCGATTGAGGATGGATCCAGATTATCAGCTTCTATTTCCTTTCCGTTGATACAATAATTTGATATTTTTTAACGAATGTAGCCTTAGTTTTTCTCAAGGATTTACTCGAATTTTGAAAATAAACATCTTCCCTTTTCATTTTCGATTCGTTTTAAGCTTTCTTCGAGAGTTTCAAACAAATATCAGCTCTGGATATTCATTGGTCCATCGTTTCAATTTTGACGAAACACTCGCGGACGTTTTTGGCATTTTCAAATTTGATAGTTTAAAATCTTGTTAACAACCAGCCTTTTGTGCTAAATCAGAAGTGGAGAATGAAATGGGAAGCGGGTAGTAAAATTTTCTGACGAAACGTCTTAGTTTTAGGAAGTACGTCGATCCTCAATGTTTGCCTAAATCCTCAAAGCTCCCAATCCAATACGATCATTTAAAAGTAGTAGGTCACAAATATATTTGATTTAAGCGACTTTTTACTTTCAATTTTAAACTAATTAACCTGTTTAGTATAAATATTTGTTATAAATGTTGCCTAATAATCCTAAGTAAAATTTTCAAAAAATAAATGATTCAGTAAAGATGAATTTGGTTCAATTGTGCGATTTCGTGCAGTAAAACCCTAATTCGTGCAATTAAGCTCAAAAAGTCAAATTTGTGCAATTTCGTGCAAAATAAAATTTAAGAATAAGAATCTTTAGGTTATAAATGAGATTACTACTTGGGTTGGAGAGCGCTAAATCAAAGCGAACTAAATGTGCAATAACACAGAAATCCGGTCTCTATACATAACCTTTATAGACGATTTCACGACAGAGTTCATGGACATAGAAACATACTCATTAATGACACGGCCACGACTGACACACCTGAAAATACTTTCAAAAGACTTAAAAGAAACTAGATGAGAGATTTTCTCACATAAATCTTTCTTTTTTTTTTAATCTATGCCAGGAGGAGGTACTGTTAAGTGCTAGTCTCCCACACGTCTATATTACAATATTATCAAATTCACTTATTGATACTCCAATAACAGGTGTGATAACAAATTCGAAAGAGAAAAACATATATATAGTATTATTACATCAATATAAAAAATGAGGAGTTTGGTATAAAAATCAGCTCAATCCACTTTTATAGAAGGGACAAAAATTATTTCACACTCTTCCCATTTAATTTTTACGGGATCAATTATTTTTGTTTTGAAAACCTTGTGTATGATTCTAAATGGTTATCTTCTTCTTCTTTCACTTCTCCCTATGGTGCCTCTCGGCGTAGGGGAGCTTCCAGCCAGGATTTGAATTTGTCGCGGTCCCTCGCCATTGTTTTAGTTTGTTCCAGGGTCTTTCCTCTTTTCTTGGTTAGGAGTTCGATGTATTGGAGATAAGTCCTCCTGGGTCGTCCTCGCGGCCTTTTCCCTTCCGGCACATACTCCATCGTCTTCAGTGGGTCTAGATGGTCCTTCATACGCACCACGTGCCCGAACCATCTCAACTGTCTGATTTCTAGGGCATCCTTGAGGGGGATCATATTTAGCTCCTGCCTTATTTTTTCGTTGCGGACGCACTCTCTTCTTGTCTTGCCTGCGACTCTTCGTAGGTACTTCATCTCAGCAGCGGTAACTCTGCTTTCCTGCTTCTCCGTGAGTATCCAGCTTTCAGCTCCGTACAGTAATATCGGCATGTACACCGACTTGAAGATGTGGAGCTTGACGTTCCTTCCCACCTCTCGCTTTCCCACTACTGTGTTGCATATCTGGTAGTACACTGCATTAGCCTTGCTTATCCTATTGGATACTTCTATGTCCAGCTTACCAGAACCGTCCAACACTGTTCCGAGATAGGTGAAGTCCGTCACGACCTCCATCTCCTCTCCGTTGCAGTGCACATGTACGTCTGCATGTCGCCTACCAGTTAGTAGGATTTTACTTTTCCCAGAGTTGATCCTCATACCTTTCCGGAGAAGTTCTTCTTGCCATTCTGTTACCGCTTCCTGTAACTTCCCAACTGAGTCTGCGATCAGCACGACATCATCCGCGTAGAGAAGCATCTGTATAACAACTGGGCTTAGATTCCTTCGTCCCAGGAAAGTCCGCTCCGTTCTTCTTTTACAGATGGCTGCGATCTCATCCATAAATAGCAGGAATAGCAGAGGGCTCAAGCTGTCACCTTGTTTAACCCCCTTTGCTATATGAAAGTACCCAGATTCAGCCCCATTGAGTCTAACGATTCCCTTAGGGTTCTGGTAGGTCGATTTGATGGCCTCTATCAGGCTCCTGGGTACGTTTTTATTTTTGAGAGCCACCCAAATTTCCTCTCTTGGGACTGAATCAAAAGCTGACTTGAGGTCAAGGAAGGCGATATATAGGCTCTTGTCTCGATCCCACGTCTTTTGGAGGATGTTCCGCAATGTGAAGATGTGGTCCTGGGTTTGGCGTCCTGGTCTGAACCCGGCTTGCTCTTCTCCTATTTGGTGTTCCACCATTGGCCTCAGCCTGCCTTCCAGGATAGAGGTATACAACTTGTATATGACTGATGTTAAGCAAATAGGACGGTAGTTCGAGCATTCAGTCTGGGATCCTTTCTTGTGTATGGGGATTATGATGTTATTTTCCCATTCTTTTGGGATCCTTTTCTCATCCCATACTTTCTGGAAGAGAGCCTGTAGACTGTAGACTAAGAATGGTTATTCTTATTTAAATTATGAACACTGTCTAATTATTCAAAAAAAAAAAATCGGATTGAGCTGGTTCCTCTCAGATTTCAATTAAATTCATGTTCTTCTCATGAATTTATTTTCTACCATTTATTGGACAGTAAAATTAATTAATAGATTAATAGATTTATTATATTCACTGATCCTCGAAATGCTTGGTGAGGAAACTATTCACGTCATTTATCTTTACTGAACCTTGGATTGAGCTGGTTTTGGAAAAAAACAAAAAACAATCGGGTTTCAAGAAGATCGAAATATCAAATAACAACATTGTTTTGATAATTCATGGACTCAGCTGGTTTTATAGTAAACGACTTAATTTATATGAGCAAATTGCTACTAAAAACAATGAAATACAATTTATTACAAAGAAAAACAAAATACTTCCTATCTTATCCTTATGATTTCTGTACTAAGGCGTTGGTCACAACATTCGTTATGAATCAATAAGCAAACTTACAATACAACAATCAGTTGAAACAGTCCATTAATACAGTTAGCCGTAGCATTATTTTTTTAACCATTTGCTAAAACAATTTTGATTTTCTTGTAAATTTAGAAATAATGTTTTTTTAACAAACGATTAATTTGCGCTAGCATTTTTTACTTAAATTATAACTTTTTATATTATTATAGCGCGAGGAAAGCCATATTAACCGCCAGGGATTATTGATTTTGGAAAACCTTTTTGTAAATTTAGAAGGATAATGTCCTTAACGGTCTGACCAATCCGATCCAATGAACCTCATTTCCCCTCCATTCTGCTCCAAATGGCTGCCTGTAGAAGGTACTTTTAAAAGGGCTATTACAACGGAAGAGAGAGAGGGGTCCTTGGGAATTTTTTTTTCGATCATATACTTCCTGAAATAGCTTTTGAAAGTTCTTGTCCACCGTATTTCAAACATTCTGGGGGGGTAGTAATGTCCTCCCAAAGGGCTTTATCCCTATCGACATTTACAAGGTACTTTTAAAAGGGCTATTTAAGTCTCCCAAAGGGCTTTTTTCGACATTTACAAGGTATTTTAAGATTTTTACCTAAAGAGCCCTTTCATTAATGCTTTAATACCTTAAATGGTTCATAATTGTCTCATAAATTTTAAATAAAATTTATTTTAAAAATATCTGCAGGTGTGTTTAATTTAAATGCGTTAAAAAATCATGTGCAGTTTCATAGCATCGGTGATTTTATTTCTGATTCTATTAACTAGCATTCACCGTCGCGGCTTCGTCCGCTCTCATAAATAAAGAGCATAGGTTATTTTAACAAATAATTGAATTTCATTTATTTATGATATTTAGCATTATTTCTTCAATGATATTTTACGCATGGCAGTAATTTTTATGCTGGTCAAAATTGCATCGATTAGGTGTCTGAAGAATACGTAAAAGCGTAATTAGACATCCAATTTGAAAGATAGTTCTACCGATCCATTGAATTGGATATTAATTTATAAAAATGAAAAGTATATGGCAGATTGGCAAACCTCGTTTCAGACACTTTAGACTATACATTTTAATTATTATAATAGGAAAATTTATTGTTATAAACCTTCCTAGAACTATGAAGATGTTGTAGTTAAAATTTGATACAGTCGGGTTTAATAGTTTTTCCACTTATCGGTCTATTTTCAAAATGCACTGCGATCCACATGCATCTTCATATATTTATAGCTTTCTTAATAACAATTGAATTGAAAATAAGTAAATTTTATTATAAATTGTAACATCTCTTAAATGGTGCTCGCCTCCTGTCGGCCAACTATCAAACTTCACTAAGCACCACATATTTATTGCTTATTTATTTCAATATAATTGAAAATCTTCAAATTTTATTATTCCTAAACCTTCCTTAAACTATGAAGATGATGTGGTTAAAATGTGGTAGAGATTGGTTCAGTAGTTTTCGCTATGAATGGCTTGTCCTTTTATATAACTGTATAGATATGTAAAAAAAAAATAATTATTTTTTTCTAGTTATAGCAGTTATTTGTAAAAAATAAATTTTCTTTTTAAACCTTTAAAAAAAAGGTATATATATATATATATGTGTATAGTAAATTTGTTATTTATATTTACATATAATAATATTCCCATACTTTAGTGAATATCAGATAGGAAATTTAGTTAAATTGTAAACAATCCATACTTCTAGGGACCTATTATTCAGTTATATGTATGCCATTAAAGTATTAATAGTTTTTAGAAGTAATTAATTATTATTAATATAATGATAACTATTAATCTGTTATCAGTATGCTATCAGTTAGGCGACAGTAAATAAATTGTTTATTTAATGATATAAAACAATTATATTCGGTTAATGTATACGGTTGGCAAAAAGTTCGTTTTTTTTTCACTTGGGTTTTTTTCATAATTTCTCATCAAAAAATGATTTAAGGTTTGGCATCCTATTGCGAAAATCCTTTCTTTGCTGAAAAATTCTGCATAAACTAGAAAAAGTGATAGATGGCGAAATGTAAGGACTAAAAAAAAATCGGAGTGTGGCGAAACATTCTAAGCAAACTCGAACAATCTTTGTAAATACCGGAACTGTTGCAGAAAAACTTGGCAAATATTTGCCTATGCAGATGATGTCAATAAAGCCAGAAGTGAATAATAGGAGCATGCGACATTCTGCACAAAAGTTGAGCCAGTGTTGGTTTTGTAATAAATAATGAATCTAGTTTTTAAAATTCTATTAGAAGATTCTTGAATACAGTCGCTATGAACACGTTTCAATTTAGAAGCCTGCCTAACTTTAAAACCTTGAGTTTTTTTTATCAATTATGAAGTAAATGAAGCATGGAAATTGATGACTAATAATGTTAAGGAACATAAGTTATGAACTGGAACAACGAAGTTACAACTATATACATTTTTTAAAAGATCAGTTGCCACATACGCCTCGAAAACTTGGTTTCTGTTCTAAAGTGATTGCTATAAGTTTAAAATCTTTGGATGAAATATTATAAGAAGGATTTGTGGCACAATGTTGGTTGACCTTTTGTTGTAAATGAAAAGTAACGTAAAAATTATACCAACAAGAACCAGTGTGCTTTTCTCACAGACACTAGTTGTTTTTTTTTTTTTGTAAGCGTATCAGCATATATGTTAGAAAATACAGATATGCCAATGGGTCTATTTTGCTATTTAAATCTCATGGACTAGTACAAAATTAGAGTAAAAATATATATTTTTTTAAAATAAACATGTTATGCTTCATCACACAAGTTCTTTTTTAAACTTCTTAACGAATTCAGAAAACAAAAATTACAAAATTATATTCAAAAACGAAAAGCTATAAAACTTAAAAAGTACTACTTAAAAACTAGTTCTATGAAAGATATAAACGAATTTATGACAGCTGCATTCGTCATTGAAAAACACACCAGAGGCCAACTCTATGCAATGCTAAGTCGAAAGATCTGCATAGTTTTAACTACTCCTCCTTTAGTTTGGATATAAAACTAATATTTTATGGTTTCTTGAGATTCTCTGTTTATTCATGGAACATTTTAATCGTTGTGAACGCTTGGGACTTTATCTGACACATACAAGTCAGTATAATTTCTGTGTTAGTTTGAACCAAGTGTAAATTAAATTTGTATGCAAGTTTAAAATAACAAATGAATTATAAATTTTACTACAAATAATTTAAATAAAATATTGAAAAAACTTATTTTGGTGGACGCGCGTATTCTGTAAGAATGCTGTTTGCCTTAGTAATCTTCGTTAAAGGCTGTGCTAAGGTTGGGTTGGAAAAAGGGAGTAAAAAAATGGGCAAATTCTAAGACGACATAGGATCAAAGAAATGTTAACAACTATTCCTGCTGCATATCAGGAAGATACGCGCGCCTATGGGAAGGTTTAATAACAAAGGTATTTTTAATTTTTTTTCAAGTAAGTGAGCTTGCTTAGATGGTCAGGTCGTATTGCTAGGATGTGAGAAAGACTACAAAAATAAAAATCTTAAACATAAGTATCTTAGACACAAGACACCTTAGAAGTAGATGAGAGACTAGGGAGAACTAGGGGAAGATTGGGAGATAGACAAATGTTGGAGGATTATTCAGGAGCCCAAGGTCGCCTAGACCTGTAGTGCCAAAAACTTCTACATCATCTTCCTAGAAATACCCAACTATTTCCAATGAAACCTGTTGAAAGTTACCGTAAATTAAATATTTTTCTGAGGTCTTGAAGAAATAAAGTTTTGAATACTAGCGTTCAGGAAAAGAGATGAATGTAGGTCACGTGTAGCATGAAAACTAATAATAATTTATTATGGACTTGATTGAGTTCAAAATATTTTTAGATGCTGCTATTACAGTTTGTTTTTGTGTGGAGGTAAAATATATTGTTTTTCATAAAATATTTTAGTAATCTATCTCATTTTCTTTATATACCTTTATTTATTGTAAGAACGGAAGTCCCTTTATTTTTAGCTATTTTCAATATTCCATTCGTAAACCAGATAGTTATTGACATGACACCCTTAAGGAAATATTCGGAAGCATTCGTACTATTATTATAGAAAGAATAGTTCAATAAAGTTTAAATTTGAAGTTATTTTCCTTAGTTACTAAACTTTAAGCTAAGCAAGAAAGTTCACACCAAACATTATTCCTGGAATGTATTTTACAAGGTAGTTTAGTTACTTAGTTGACAATATTTAATGTAAAATCAGTTATTGACGCCCTAAGGATATGTTTTAAAATACGGACAGGATTGGAAGTATTTTTAGGCAGTTGATTTGTAAGATTTAAAAGGAATATTATTTTTAAATTTTTTTTGGTTTAATATTTTTTTTTTTAAGTTAAAGTGTCAATAACTATCTGGGGTTTCAATAGGAATGAGTCTGATTTACCCTAAATGAGATCATAATACCCCTAATGACATGTAAAATGCTTGTAAAGCAACTACCATTGGTAGTACTTCAATAAGTTTTATATTAGCAGGTCCCGAAGCCATCTTCTTTTCAGATAAGCCCCAAAGCTCAACTCCGTATATCTATTCAATAGTTCAAATAGATCTAATTATTGTTACGTGAATGAGTATTTTGTAATCAATCAGAAGGTTTAAACGTTTGTATATTAAATGTTAAAGGTGTAAAAAAAAAAAAAAATATTTTTAAAATAATCATGGCGGCTTAAGTTAGTGCTTAGAGTACAGTCGCGCTCAGTGAACAATGACTGGTTAGTTAGTACATTGTTCGAAAGAATATAAGCATGAGTGCTAATATTATTTCTCGACAAGTAAGGTTAATTCAAATATAAATAATTCACACAAAAGAGGCAACTACTGATATGCAAAAATTATTTATATTATAACGTACTTTTTAATTTTATTAAGATATCGAAACAGAGTGTATTTATAAATATTGAATATTTATCAGCTATGAAAATATTTCTTAAAGCAACTCTGTCTAAAGCACAAATAATTAAATCAGGGAACTAAAAATAAAACTGCTTGTCGAAATCCCTGCTCAGAATTTTAATTTTTCTCTTGACGGAAAATTGCTAAGCCCCGACATGATAGAAATGACTTTCTGAGCTAACTGATCCATAAAATAAGTACCGTGGTTAATGGTTAAAGTGCTATCGCAATTTCCCAACTATGCCGAGCAGGTTTATACTGCAATATTCTTCCGTCCTTATTATATAATAACAAATAACTAATTTTTTCTTTATAATTCTTTTGATGTCTTGATATATTTTATAAGTGATTCATGTAATTTTTCTAATGTTCTTTAATAAAAGAGTACTGGTTAATTTATGTATCTATATAATTAACATTCAATGATAAGACTAGTAGTTATGTACACAAATTACCTGGTAATCGTTCAATAGTTTAATTTTAAAATTTTAGCCGTCAAAAGTAGAAAGCTGTTCTTGAAAGATATTCTGAAGAGTATAGTGTTCACATAGGAGTACATCACAGTTTTAATTAGGTATTTTAATACATATATACAAATAAAAGTTTCTTTAAAATTATTAAAAGCATATAATATGTGAATTTACATAAATACTAGTAATATATAATATTATTTTACATTCGTTATCATTGTAATCCCTCCTACTTTATTCTCAATAATCAATTTTCAGTTAAATAAGTTTACTCAATAAATTCAGGATCATTAGTCATAAAAGTGGCACATGAAGTCAAGCGCTAACCCAACGCTAAAGCCATATAAACCCAAAGATCCGGGAGTTTCATTAAGAACGAAGGGACGACTAAAGACGAAGGGAATCAGATGCCTTCCGGCTTCACTTGACTGAGTTGCTTGATCCGCAGATTATGCTATCTTTACGCTCATGATCTTGGTTTCTGGAGTTTCTCAAGAGGCCTTGGATATATCCATTTAAGTTATCTAGTTAGGGAATCTGGTTGTGTCTTGATATGTACCAATTTATCCTTTTGTGTATCTGACAAGAATAACGAAATATTGTTGGCTATATATATATATATATTTAACATATTTAACATTGATAGTAATTCCGATCAAACTCTAAACGAAAAAAACCGTGAGTAAAACCTGAATATAAATTACATAATAAATAAATGACATGTTACTTAATTTTAAAGAATGAGAAGGTTTGAACATTTTTATCGACTTTGCTCAGATTCTTGACGAATGCACTTATTTGTCCAAATAGTTTAATTAAATTTAAAGTCTCTAAAACTTTAATATTTATATTGGTTATAAATCTAAATTAAAGTTCATCGATATATCTCTATGTTAGAAGATTTAGATAAGTCAGTAAACTTTATATGGATTCCGAGCCACGTGGGGATATTTAGGAATCTCCTCGCAGACCGGGCCGCTAAGCAAGCTCACATACTTACGGCCTAGAGACCGCCGCACAGTGGAGTAATTTAATTTAAGTAATTTAATTAATTTACTTTAAGTAATTTAAAGTAAAGTGGGCCAGTTAACCATGGCCAAAAGTCCAAAAAATAAATTGTACTTCAGAACATTACAATACGTATTTCCTGGTAGCTTAGGATTGTTTACATCGAAATATATTTATCTCGTTCATTATTGTCCACTTCCTGCCCGAGGAAACTAGCCTAAATCCAGGAGTTGGGTACGCTGCATGTACACAGTTGCTTTTGCTGAGTTGTAAAATGCTTAAAGATGTTGTGATTTCTGTGGAATCAATTTAACAATTGATCTGAAATTTCTCTACACAGTTTCGAAAGGTATGTATTTCTCCGTGATAACTAGTTTTTAGCAAATTTTAATATCATAACGGTAAACTTGTAATTCTTTTGATTAGATGATGTTTAAACGAAAAAAATAGACTGGTTTACAAGAATAAAAAAGATTATGTTGTACTGTCGGGCTTTGTCGGGCAGATATTTTTGTATTAATGTAAAGTTCAATCCTTCTACTTGTTATACCGCAAAAAAAATCTCACCCCAATATGTTTTTATGAATGTATAAAAATACCTCTTAAAGTGAATTTTTTGATAACCAAGTCGGTGTTTAGCGTGCAATAAGTAATTTCAAACTCTTTCAAGACGTGTAATGAAAATAATATATTCGTTATTGGTTAAAGAAACATTTTAAATTATTAAAATTGAAATCCTTATAATTTTTATTATAAAATAATTGTCTAAAAAACGATTTTCTGTGCATTTTATCTATGTACATAATTAGTGTCTTACCAAAGTTACACACAGTTATTGAGAGACTAATGCTCAATTTTCGGGGTGATTTCTAATAGTTTACCCTTTTAAGTAACTTATTTGATCTATTACATAATTATATGCCTCACTATGTAATTTATATATTACTAATTATGTTAGAAGAGGTGATCTCCATTAAAATATTACGGTTAAGGAATTGCGCTTTGTGCTTTTTTTTTTTATACTAGTGTTTTAGTTACTAAGACCTTTTAGATCAGATTGGTTAAGTTTATCTCTTATCTGGAAAAAGTGCAGTTTTTGATGTAGTAAATGTATGCAGAGTTTGATTTTCGTATTTTAACGCGTTTAAAAGTTAAGGGTGTCCACATTGTTTAGGTATGGTTTATAAAATTATATTATTTTAGTTGGTTTATATAATTACATCTATGCACAATTTTAGTATTTTTTTCTGTTTTACAAAGATTTTTTTTTTTTTTTTTTTTTTTTTTTTTTTTTTTTTTGCATTTTTTGTTATCTGGTTTCATTTTTACATGTGGTGAGAGATTTAAAAATGTTGTATGCAATTAAAATAGTATATCCATTTTCCTATTACATTATTTACATTCAGGTTTTCACAATTAAAATTTATTACGCAAATAATGTATTGAGTATTTGCAAAAGCTAAATATTAAATTGCCACATAACTTTCAAATGTCTTGAATATTTTCCTGACGTATTTCAAATTCTCTGATTTTTCCCCTAATTTTTGTCAAAACTTGAAATTTTGTATATTTTATTAGTCTGATATAAATCTAGATTGTTGATAAAATGTTTTAAGTATTCCACAGTCACGAAAAAATAGGTAAATAGTTTTGGCCAGGATTTCATGGCCAATACTCCACTGTGCGCCGTTTTAACGCCCCGGAAAAGAGTTCTTCCTCTGAAAAGAGAAATACCGGATGCCTGGTAGTCAATGTGGGATGAAAGTCCACCAAGCAAATTAAAAAATATTTAAAAAAAAACAGTCAAACCATGGACCACATCAAATTGCTCTTATCTCAGAGAGGAAGTTGCATTGCCCAGGCTTAGAATCCGACATAAAAATCTGACTCATACTTGATAAGGAAAGAACTACCACCAAAATGCCAACACTGTGACACCTCTCCCACAGTCAGTCACAACTTACAAGACAGTGTTTTGTAATATATAAAGTTTGAATAGATTATGACTCCAGCCAGAAATAACCGTTTTATTAAATAATGACGAATCAAATATAAAATCCGTCTTTAATTTTCTTAAAACTCACAATCTGTTAAATAAAATATAGAGCTGAACAATGTTTATATAGAAGATATGTATAAAATACGTCTATATGTTGTATGTATGGAGAGTGTGTGTGTGTGTATGTATATATTTCTGTAGTAGGATTTTTTTTTTCTCTTTTTTTTTTTTACTTATAGCCCGAACAAAGAACAACAACATCTTTAATATTTATTTAATTAAGATATTTTAGATCAAAGTTTTAAACAGCTTTACTACAAGCGGCAGAGATGGATTTCTGGAGGAGATGCCTATGAATTACCCGCCTAGACCAAATCAGGAATGATGAGATCAGAGGTAGGCTCGGCGTGACCGGAGGAGTCCCGGAGAGGATTGGAAGAAGCAGGCTACGATGGTATGGACACTGCCAGCGGATGCCAGAACGTAGGTGGCCGAAGAGAATTCTGCTGTGGGAACAACCACGAGCTCGGATGAGAGGAAGACCCGGAACCCGTTGGAGAGACTGTGTGGAGGAGGAAATGGATGGCAGGGGACTTAAGGAGGATGACTGGTGCGATAGAGAGAAGTTGAGGGACGCTCTGACTTAACCAGGCAACCCATTGAGGGGATAAAACCTGCAAAAGAAAGTAAGTTTTAAAAAAAATAAAACTATGCATTGTCAAGATTTTACGAGCTATAGAATTTGTACATATTATTAATAAGCAATTTCAACTAATTTCCCCATAAAGGGCTGAATTTGATATTGAGTATAAAAATAATATTTTGTTTTTAGTCATATCATTTAATTAAGCTTACCTGCCTATGTCAGTTGATCCTGGCCTTTAAATCCTATATTTTGTTGTAAGAAATCTCTACTCCAAATTCTATTCCTATGATTCATTCATCATCCTCAGTTCCCCCTATTAATTTCTTTATAAAGAGGATTTTTTATATTTAGAAACGGAATGCAAGGATTTGCAAAAAACAGATATTTTGTCACCGAACTAATAAGTTGAGATCAGAAGAAATGCGATGTAATGCCGAACAAATCATTAAACCAGATCAATAAACCTAAACAAACACCAAATCATAGTATTAAAAAAACATTTTTATTCTATAAAAAACTTTTAACTTCACTACTGAATGTTATGCTACTGGCATTTGCAATACCAGGGATGCAAGTTGTGGTATTAAAAAAAAAACATTTACATTAAAGACCACCTAGTCCAAAAGAATGCTTCATCTTTATTTGAAAGAAAGCCCAATTTTATGCATGAGTGGTAAAAATGTGCAGGAGCGTTATCATGCTGAAGAATGACTTTGGCGTGCCTGTGAGCCCACCCTCGTGAAAGAATGTATTACTGGTTTTCGGATTCCATCTCGATGTGGATGGTTGTCCTGGCGTTACCCATGACGTGGGGATCAAAGGCAAAGAAGCAGATCGATCTGCCAAGGAAGCAGCGTCTTTTGCAATTCGAAGTCCTAGTCATATCACTGATATCACAATTAAATATATGCCGCAAATGCTCTTTATTTGGCTTAAAATTAGACATTTTTGCATACTCATCAAAATAGCGTTTAGAGATAAGCAAATCCTTCAATAGGCTAAGAGCATTCTATTGGAATTAAAACGACATTTTAAACTTGCATACCTGGTAGTTTAAAATATTGAGTCAAAAATACCTGGGCCCAGCTTTGGGAAAACGAATTGAAAAATGTTAAATAAGAAATAAAAGTATGGAAAAGCTCTAACCATAGGAATTGAAGAAAAGGAGTTACAACTAGACTTATAATCGGCTATATACGTCTTACTCATGTCTATCTTATAACGAAAGACAAATCAACCATTGTGCGTATCACGCAACTATATACAGCTAACGATTAGGCACATTATAGAACACTGTTCTCTAGATAGTTATTTTCAGGAAGAACGATTACATATTAATCCCTTAACAAATGTACATTATTAAATAAATTCATATAAAAAAATGACCAAAACTTATAGAAAGAAACATAGATTAAAGAAGGACACTTAAGACCCTCATTTTCATTTTTCATTTTTTAAACAAGCGTTCAAAGCTCCCAATAAAGTACAAAAGACATATATTTGCATGGCAGTAACTAGAACAATTTTCACATACAGAGTTGATTTTTGGGGCTCCACTAAGTCTTCCAATTCTTCTCGTATCTAATCCTCACAATTCAAAATCCTTCGTAAAATCCTCAATGCTCTTTATTATGTCACAAACAAACCTATCCATAAAAATCTAAATGTTCCATACAATATTTGGTCCTAATTAGAATTATTTCATAGTGAACTCCATACCCACTCGAATTAATAAGTTTCCCAACTTGCTTCACGCTTTATTCTCAATAATCCTCCGAGGCATCTGAAAGGAAGATGGCAAAGAGAAGACTATTACACATGTTATTGACATGTCATTGTAATTATTTTTCTTAAATTTTCTTATTGTATATAATTTATACTGTTGTGAATATCAATAAATAATTTTTAAAAATTTAGCGCACCTCAAAAGTCTATTTGCCCTTAGTTCCTATTTGCCCTCTACTTATTGTATGAATTTTTTGAATTTATGTGAATTTTTAGCCGTCTTTCTCTTTATAATACTTTCTCAATAAAAAGAAAAAAAAAAAAAAAAAAAAAAAAAAAATTCTTTTCGAACGGAAGGAAGAGTACTTACCAGATACCTTCAATTGTAATAAAATCGAGTCACTAAAACGTACAGAAAATATGTTAATTTTTAAAAGAATCTTGCCCAGAGGAGGCTCATAAATTTCTAATGCTCTCTCGCTCTAACAGAATTTGGCTTGTTCTCTTTGGCCGGGTAAGGTTTCACCGTGGAAATTTGATTTGCATGAATATTTCAAAGGCTACTTACCGCTGCAAGGCTTCCAGGCCTTCCTCCTCCTTCCCACGTAACCCAACCCTTCCGGAAAACCTTCATGGATTAATTACGGATCAGAAGGCTTATGACAATAAGCCTTATTGTAAATAATAATTTCTATCAATGAAAACTTTGGTCGAAGCAGCAGTATATAATCTCTTGCAGTATTAAAATTTCTCAACAGAAAACGATGAAAATTAATACAAACCTTAAAAGATGACATCTTTTATGGATAGTAAACCTTAATAGAACAATAAGGAAACTGTTTAAAGCCTTACTCAACCCAAGAGTACTTGACTATTTTGTACCATTTTTTTTTTTTTATTGAATGATTTCAAAGTTACATGGAAAAATGTATTCACTCGTACTAAATATACTACACACACACACACACACACACACACACACACACGCGCGCGCACACACACACACACACACACACACACACACACACACACACACACACACACACACACACACACGCTACTAATAATCATAAAAAAAATAAAAATAAAACAAATAATTTTCATAAATATAAATCTAATAATAATGACAATTATTAACATAAAATGAAATAAAAATTAAAACTAAAATACAAAACTTAATAAAAATTAAAATTAAAATACAAAAATTACATTCATACTTCATAAACAATACAAACACACTCAGCCAGGGGAACCCCGAATCGAGCCTATTCCCCACTTATTGGGAATCAAGGCCAGCCCCGTAGCTATCCCAGCGCTGCTCTCCTTGCTGCATCACTGGTAATACACAGTGGAGGCTTAGTGGAAGCGCTAAGGCCACAGATGCTCCGGACTTAAGTGGAGAAGCTGGTCATTACCAGGACTCCTACATAAATTTATATATTACAAAAGGTCTCGGGGCTATTGCTGTTTAACCTTCTGGGAGGGTTATAAGGATGGTTATAACTGGATAGGGATTGAGCCAGAGGGTTTGAATGATTCGATAGATATTGGTGAAATTTCGAGAATTTTGAAGGATTGAGATCAAGAACAAAAGGTATTTTTAGATCATTATGTAGGGTTTTAATAGTAATATAATAAGGTGCATTGACAATTGTTCGGAGGACTTTGGATTGGAAAGATTTAATACGTTTGATATTAGATTGTCTTGCTGTTCCTCACGGCTCAAGTCCGTAGGTCCAAAAAGATTTTAAAATTGTTTTGTATATGAGGAATTTGTTATCAACTGAGATATGAAAATTGCTGCCTAGTAGTCTGTAGAGTTCACTGAATCCCCTGTTTAGTTCTTTTTCTTTTAGCCTAGTGTGAGGTTCCAAGTCAGTCTTTTGTGAAGATAAAAAACCAAGGTAACGTAATGTGTCGAATATAGGTACAGAGATATTATTGAAGTGGATGGGAGGATTTGCGGCGAAGAGTAAAAGTTATATGACTACATTTAGCTTCATAACTTTTATTCTCCACTTGTTGCACCAAGCTTCGATCTGTAGATGTGTTTGGAGGTTGGGGGAAATATATTTAGGATCTGGATGGGATGATAGGATGGCAGTACCATCAGCAAATGTGGCTAAAAAGGCATTAGGTTTGGTTGGTAAATTAGCAGTGGAGAGATTATCGAGGACAGTACCTAGGACACTACCTTGTAACACACCAGCATCAAGAGGATAACAGTTGGATAACTCTGAGCCACAGCGAACTCGAAAGGAGCGATTTGAGAGAAAGAATCGTAGGACTAGGTATAGGGATTGGGGTTAATGAGTCTTGAGCTTGAAGATCAAGCCCTGGTGTCACATCCAGAAATGCACTAGTGCTATACTGCTTGTTTTAAAGGGCAGAGGGTATATGGTCAACAACACGAAGACCTTGTTGAACATCGCTAAATTAATGAACGCTAGCAGATGATGCAGCTAAAGAAGCGTGTTGCTTCTTTCCATTATTCTTAACCGCTGTCACTTTGCCAGAATACAACACAGTGGTCTGAGAAATATCATAATTATTAGAAAATTGTGTTTTCAGAATCAGATGAGAAACCTTTTTAAAAAACTAATATTTACAAAAACTTTTAGTAATCAAATTGTGTATAGTGCCTTCTGCGATACCAAAAAAAAAATTAAAATAAATAATAACAAAACAATAATTAATGTGGGAATGAAACAGTAAACAGCATTCATCATCTTCAAAATATATATCATATTCGAAATTATTAATTTCATGTAGATTCTGGGTCATTCAGGTAAACCAGACAATAGAACACATTCTTGTTGAATGCAAGATTTACATAAAGCAAAGAGAAGATAATGGTCTGATGAATCAAAATATTTCAACATTGCTTGAAAAAAACTCATATCTCCACAACCACATTATTCAGTTTTTGAAATAAGCTAATCTGTACAAGGACGTATAGTTTTCAACCTGAGAATGGTGACACTAACCAAATGTGTTGGTTAAACGGCACCAGAAAGTAAATAAATAAATAAAATAAATGCGAGAAAAATACCAAATAAAATACATAATTAATAGTAAAATTAAAATAAAATGTTACCTTAAATGTAAACAATATCAGTAGGTTCATCAACTAATTTAAATTCATTTAAATGGATATGAGTTAATTGAAAAGATTGGATTTGAGAGTTTTGGCTGCCTCAGATGAGAACAGAGCAGAAGAATTTGCCAAGCACCTCTCCATTACCTTTATTCCCCATTCCGACCAAATCGCCTCCCACACTGCTAAAGTTCGCCAATTCCTGTCTCCTTACCTCCTAAACCTGTTACCCCCTCTGAGGTCAAATTCCTTTTTAAAAAAGTTGAAACTTCGCAAATCATAAGATCATTTAACCACCCAGATCCTCCGACAACTCCCTCAAAAAGCGATCATGTTCTTTACTTACATATATAATTGTATCCTTCGCACAAACCAATTCCCTCTGATTTAAAAACACTCCATTATCATTCTTTTCCTAAAACCAGGCAAGCCTCCTAACAAAACCTCATCATATAGACCTATAAGTCTCCTTCTTATCCTTTCAAATACTTTTTTTTTTTTTTTTTTTTTTTTTTTTTCACATTCATTGCATTTTGGGGGTGGCTTATCTTCCAATACGTTACTGTAGGTTAATTCTGTATGTCCAATTCGCAGTTTTGTAAATATGACTTGTTCTATTCTTGGTCCTGGCTCTTCCTTTCATGGCCCTGGTGTAGGTCTTATTTTTTAAAAGTTTCTTATTGTTGTTGGTTCTAAGCCATCTTACATGTCAAAACTATATTGATTTGATGCATTAAAAAGGATTTGAGATCTGGTAAAGGGACAGGATTTGAGGGTTATTATTGTCTTTTCACCAATAAACTTTTAGCCAAGAAAGCTTTACGGTACAAATTTGTTTTCAATTAGAATATAATTAATTCACTCACAAAAAACGGTTTTCATAATGGAAATAGGATATTTAGACAAACAATTGGAGATAAAAATATTATTATAAAAAGTATTGTTAAATAACTAGCGAATTTTCGTAAACATTTTATTCTACAAAGTTTAAATAATATAAAAAACTAAACCTCTCCAACTTGTAACTTTATATTCAAACAGGAACTTTTCATTCTTAATAAGATGAAGTTTATTAGGACAAAAAGAAATTAGAAGAGCTTAGCTTAAAGTTACCAAGAACTGCATTTGCTAATGAATGCTAACTAAAGTCATTGTGACTGAAGTAACTTGACTAAACAATGAATAATGTTTTAGCCAGATTATGAAACTCGCCGCTTCTAAAAATAGCGTTGCTGATATTGCTCTCTCTTCAAGATCTTATTAGTTTACCAAGAGAAATATGAAACTTAATAACATTTAGATGTTTAAACTGGTATACTAGATGAGAAATTACGATTTCATTTAAAGATTTTCATATCGTGTGATACTCCCATTGAATCAAGCAAAATATGCATACCTCTCAGTACCTGAATATGTCTCGCTGCAGGGACTAATAAGGCTTTAAAATATATATTAACTATCATTTCATATAAATAGTCCATTAATAAACTTTAAATACGAGTTAATCAGGTAGAAATAATGTAACAACTATTGAAATTTAAACATCAATAGTATATATATATATATATATATATATATTTTATATGTTTTAATTTTATTTATTTATTTATAACAATAACCTTCACAATAATAATTTATTTAGATTGCCTCACTTTGGCTGGTTTGAATCAGCTTAGGCAAAAATTGATGCTTTGTAAGTAGTTATATTTTTATATTTTCAAACTTCCGATTTTATTTAAAATCAAACAATTAAACAATGATAAAAGAATAAAGGTCTTGATTTGCCGTTTGACGTTTGAAATCTGTCTTCTACGCCATTCCCAGTGGTTCTTAGTCATCTGAAGCCATATTCTATATAACTCATGTGGAGGTATGTTTAGTAGAACTTCAAAGGCGTTTCTCATTTTTATCCTGCTCATGATGGTCGGGTAGGGGACTCAAATCGTTACTGTGAACAGCTAGGCTAAATGCATTTTTGAGCGTAAAAGCTTTGGTCAACAGGAACGAAGTCTTTTTGTAAGCCGATAATGTCCCTGCTAATTTTTCTCTTTTGATGAAGGAAAAAATATCGGATCTACAAGGAGTAAACACTTTGTCTAATCCTGCGTATAACTCACACATTGCACCACCAAATTATAGTTTGTTAGGATCAAGGGCTGATTTATTAAAAAGGCCGGATCTTTGGTAATTCAAAAGGTGATTTGAAAAAACCCACAAGTCCACAATCGAAACTTTTCAGGAGGAACAAAAAACTGTTCATCTTGAGTATTATTTTTCCCCCTTAATCAAGACATGTGTTTTCAATAAAGAATGCCAAGGTGCGTTGGTAACTACAGCCTGTTTTTTTTTTTTTTTTTTTTTTTTTTTTTTTTTTTTTTTTTTTTTTTTTTTTTTTTTTTTAATGACAATTAAATTGACATAAACGACGGTCATGTTGGGTTTTTCCAACCAGCGGTGGTATTTCACCTAACAAAGTACCTTATAAAAGGGTGAATTTTTCCGAGGCAGATCAATATGCAAACATTGGAAAGTATGTTCAAAATCTTTTACTATAATTGAAAAAAGTTCAAAAGTATAAACATCTATTGCTTTCATTACTACCTAGAGTGTCATCATATGGATTGCTCATAACCAATGTTGTGCGACAGCAAAGGAAGAATTCAGTAGACTTGCATTCTGCAGCGCCACTAGCAGAAAAATGCCACTAGTCCTGGACATATGGCGTTCTTCCACTCAACGGAATTTCTGGCTATCTTTTTCAGTTGTTTAGACGCGGTGAACAGGTGGGGTTTTTCCACACATCATATGTCTTCCTACACAGAATAAGAAAATGTAAAATATAACATGTAAAACATTCGTCAAAATGTGGACTAGTGGGGTTTTTCAAATCACCAATTCAATTAAGAAGACCTAAAAATCGGATGTGGAAGAGTTTTTGCTTTAAAACCAAAGGAGTGATACCGTGAAGTTGATTAAAAGTAGTTATAACGATGAGCTTTTATTAAAAAAACACGTTGGTCATACTTCATTAATTTACTACTTTACAGTGGCCATTTTTGTTATTAAATACACGGTTAATCTTCACTTATGTGTCAAAATCTGATGAAGGTGTGAGCATTTTTGCTTTTTAACTGCTAAAAAACTGTTGGAAATTAAACTAGTGCCAGCATACATAAAAGCACATATGGGTCAAAAAGAATAATTAATTTACTCTGACTCGCTTTCGGCTCTTACAAGTATAAGCAACAAAAAACAATATCCGAAATAGCTACTATAATTAATTCCATTTCGAAATTCAAAATTATTAATTATTTGTGGATTCCGGGTCACTCATATATAAAAGGTAACGCACTAGCAGATGATGAAGCTAAAGAAGCGTGTTGCTTCTTTCCATTATTCTTAACCGCTGTCACTTTGCCAGAATACAACACAATGGTCTGAGAAATATCAAAATTATTAGAGAATTGTGTTTTCAGAATCAGATGAGAAACCTTTTTAAAAAACTAATATTTACAAAAACTTTTAGTAATCAAATTGTGTACAGTGCCTTCTGCGATACCAAAAAAAAAAAAAAAAAAAAAAAAATTAAAATAAGTAATAACAAAACAATAATTAATGTGGGAATGAAGCAGTAAACAGCTTTCATCATCTCCAAAATATATATCATATTCGAAATTATTAATTTCATGTAGATTCTGGGTCATTCAAATATAGAACTAATGTAGGGGCCTCTTTCGATAACCCTTAGTCCCTATTCCTTTGCTAGATCTTAAATCATTCTTGAAACGGGATGGCATGAAACTTGGCTTCGAATCTAAAATAAATAAAACCTACACCAGGACCATGGGAGAAAGATTCAGGACCAAAATAAACAAAACAAATTACGTTTACAACACTAGGAACGGACCACGCTAACTTACCAGCAGCTACTTACTGGAAGCTAAGCCACACCTGAAATGCAACAAATGCTTAGAAAATATGACAACATAACACATTCTAGTGGAATGTACAAAATACTGGAGGCAGTGGCAAGAAAAGCCCTGAAAGACCAAGAAATATCAAAATTTGTAAAAAAATAACACATGTTTTCACAATCAGATAATTAAGTTTTGAAAAAAAAAAAAAAGTAACCTTTACAATAACGTGTACTAATCAAATTGTAAATGGTACCTCTAACTAAATGTTGTGTGGTACACGGCACCAGAAGAAATTTTAATCAATAATATGTACTTTAAAAAGTATTTTTAAATAAAATTTAAAATATGTTTCATATATGTAAAACTTAAAAACACAAGAACTTTTATAACAACCTAGTACCTTCCTAACTTTTTTTAAAAGTTGGTTAGCTTTTGGTTTTCATCAGAAAAAATAATTTTTATAAACTTATAAAGCTTATAATTTTTAATAAAACTTCTAGTTATAATAAGGTACTTTTTTCTCCTTATTGCACTGTTTTCCAGTTCGAGATAATGATGTATAAAAGAACTTAAGATTAATTTAGCGATACGGTTTTGGACAAGAAAACATTTCATTAAGGAGCAGGACTAAAAGACCATCAGGCGTCCAATAGAAAGCCAACGACTTATCATTAGCCAATGGGAAGAGAGCATTATCCACCATCACTTTCATTGGCCAGGAAAGTGCTCAGGGCGTGGAAGATTGAATGACGTCATTTGAAGAACAAAGTAAAGCTATCAATCTTAGTAAAACAGGCGGGGCCTTACAAATTAACCTTAATCGTGGAATTCCTCTGCCGATGAAAGACTATTTGTATCTTCGAAACATTGAACAGAAGGAGGGACGAAAATATAAAAATTGATCTATGACAGAAAACTTGAAGCACCAGAGCAGATCAAAAATATCATGTATAGCTGGCAAACTTCCCGTATTAGTACATGTTTTTTTTTTTTTTTTTTTTATAATTCTTAATCAACCGACTTCAAAAAAGAGGAGGTTCACAACTCGTCTGTATTTTATTTTATTTTTTTTTTTTTTTTTTTTTTTTTTTTTTTTTTTTTTTTTTTTGTGTATGTTACGCGATTACTCCGTCAATTGTGAATCAATTTTGATGATTCTTTTTTAAATGGATAGGGCATACTTCAGAGCAGGCCCCATAAAAAAAATTTTGAAATCAACGCAGCACTTTTTTAAAAAAAAAAAGTGAATAAAATCACTCATTAATTGTTTTGTTTTTTATTTTCCTTAAAAAGTGCTGCGTTGATTTCAAAATATTTTTAATGGGACCTCCTCTGAAGTATGCCCTACCGATTTAAAACAGAATCATCAAAATTGATTCAGAATTGACGGAGTAATCGCGTAATATACAAAAATAAAAAAATAAAAATAAAAATAAAAATACAGATGAGTTGAGAACCTAATTTTACCATTGAGGTTATTAACATCAGTTCATTGGAGTAGAATCAAGAAATTAATAAAATAATAAGATCAATATGAAGTATCACGAATAGCCATCACGTATAAAATGAAAGATAAAATAAATTTATTATAATTTCAAATAACAGTAATGAATGGTTTTTTGATTATTTTTTTTTTCACGGGAAAGTCCGGTAAATAATCCACCGTTCGCGCCAATACACGTTGCAAGAGCAGTCACGCGTAGTACAAAGTACAACATCCTTTTTTCGTCTGTTTTTCCATATTTTATTTTAAATCCATTTAATCAAACATTTTGAACATTCTATATTTAAAACAGAATACACGTACAGTATTTTAACTAAGGGAATTATATTATGAATGTAAATAAAATTTGTTTATGATTGAAAATAATAAAAAAACAAATTTAAAACTAGATAAATTTTCATTTACAATATTACAATTAAATAAACAATTCATATTTTTACGATGGTTGTTTTAATTAATAATTTTTAAAGAGTGATTTTTACAAATGAAATGCCCACTAATATTGCTGGTCTTAGTCGTGAAGGTATTCTTTGACCTCCCACAGAGATTGTACCGAGGATTCCTAGAAGTAGAGTCTGAAGTTGATGGTTCTAGATATCTTAGTTGCAAAAATGCTTTGAGGTTTAATGCGATGCTTTTTATTTTGCTTCTGGAAACCATGTTCCTTCATAAGACCAGGAAATTTTTTTTCAAAACTTTCTGGGCAAAAGTGGCGTTTTATTCCCCTACAGCATAAGTAACTTGGGAATTGACTCTAGACATATTTATTGGGAGAAAAATAATTGATAACAAATCAAATCGAGTGCGGTCGCGTGTTGTACACCATGTACTTAACTCGCGTGATGGACAATCACTGACTAGGTAGTTATCATGCAGGAAACTATCATCACACAACGATGATAAGTAATAGGTATCAAATGGAGGAGGATCCCAAGACTTTGAAAAGCTGAAGCCAATTTTCCGAAAAGCTCACCGGAAGCGAGAGAGAAGATAAGTCAGGTGTTGCACAAAATGACAGACCGGTTGAAGATTAATTCGAGGACCCGTGGATCCAAGGTCAATTAAGTATTAAGAGACCTAGAGTGGTCTAATGTAATCAGTATTCTAGTAGATTGAAGTAGACTGTTGAGATCTATCTGAATCCTACGTAGCGGATCAGTTCAACAGTGATAAGTGGAATTTCATTATAGGATACAGCAGGGCAGGAAATCGTTGATTTGTATCTAAGCTTAAAGGTTATTTTATGATACTTGTTTAAATTTATCTTAATCCTGCAATTTGACACCATTCATAGACACAATTTGAGGATTTGGTTTGTTTGTTTATTTCGTTTAACGTCACTTTATGCTGCTATAGCTAATCGGACGATGCACAGTGGGGTATTTGACTGGTTTTCTTGGCCAAAAATATTTCTGATGTTTAATCCATTTTATTTGATCCGATATGCTAAAAAATAGTTAATACATGAATATAGAAGTAGATTTTAAGAAAATAATAGTGTTTTTACTGTTATAAATAAAATAAAAAAAAATATTAAAGTTAGGTATACAAGTATATTTTTATTAATCAACTATCAGTCTTTATTGATCACACACACACACACACACACACACACACACACACACACACACACACACACACACACACACACACACACACACACACACACACACACACACACACACAAACACACACCAACACCACTTCCTTGAAATCATTCAGAAATTGATCTCAATGCTTTGTGTCAATGCCTTCTTCGTCAGATGACCCATCTTCATTATTTGAAGAAAAACTTCGCTCCTGAATGTCAGGATAGTTATATTTCTGCTCAGGTGGTAGAAGCATGTCTATAGTTTCCTTAAGGAAGGATTTGGTTTTTTTCCTAGGTAGCGGCCTCAATCCAGTTATGAGAGGATCTGAAGTAAGTAGAAGTCTATTTAGGACATCTAAATTGCAAGCTTCTCTCGAACATTTTCTTGAATAACTCTGCCGGTATTCACGAAAGTTCTTATTTCTGGCTTCGGCTGCTTCTTCAGACAATTGCCCTATAGGCAGGAGAGCATGTTGCACAATAATTGGCCCGTGTACTAAAATCTTGTGCAAAGTTGGTGTCATAGGATGCCAACCATACAACTGAACATATAATTTAGCTGTATTTGCTGTATATTCTGCAAATTTTTCAATATGGATACGATGACCACTGGAAATAGTTTCCAATATCACTTTGATGCGATATATGAAATTATAATCCAGGCCAGTTATTTCGGCTGCTAACATTGGATTTGCAAAAAATCTACGACTTGTGTTCCCGTCATTTGTGTTGCCAAAACCAGGCTTAGGAATATCTACAATAAGTCCCATTTTGTCTTTCATCTGTTTTTGAATCTCTGCCTTCTTTTCGTTTACAATAAATTTGTCTTTTTCTTCCCTTACTTGCCACTTCTTCACTGGTGATTTGTAGGCCAAATGTAATAATCCTTCAAATAGTCGAATCCTTGAATGCAAAATAGATAAACCAAATCGTAATGATTCTTCATTAACTGATGTAATCTGTGACAACTCATTAAATGTTTTTGATGTTGCACCACATATATAACACTTCATTGTAGAAGTAGTTTGAGTTGCGGCATTACACACTTTAGCGTCAACCATTGTCAATAACAACCTATGCTTAACAGAATACAATCTTTGTGCCAATACAATTGTCGATACTTCTAATTGGTTTGCTGAATTTTGAACATATTGTATTTCTTCATTCGTAATATCTGCATTCTCCTTGACAAACCTAATTCTAATTGGACGGCAATACCGCGGCGAGGATGGTGTTGGATTCTGCCAAACAACTCGTTTTTCAAATAAGCCACAAGTTAATTGTAGCGGTACAAGAGAAGATTGAAATATGTTTGCATCAGATTCACAATCATTTGCAAAGTTCTGTTTATATTGTGATTGCTGGGATCCATCACATCCCCATTTATAAGTCATCATTAACGAATTGGAATCCTCTTCGTTTAAGGTTTCTAAAACAACTTCTAAATGTGTTAGTAGGCGAGTGACAGTATGATTCAACAATGCTTGTAAATTTATTTCCGCAGAGGTAGCTGTCACAAGAAATGAATCTTTATGAGGGTAACATGTCTTCTTGGCCCTTTGTAAAATTGAGTAGCAGGGGAAGAATTTAAGATTTGTGTTTCTTATTATATTATATTGTTTTCTAGTGAGTCCAGCTTCGACAAACATAGCTAGTGCTTGCAAAGGTGACAGTGGTGGGGTTTGATCTGTATTCATTCGTTTTGAACAGGTACCCATGTATTTCTTTGCGCGTGATGGAGAGCTAGTTATATTCTTTAATAAATCACTAGCTTGAGGATTACCTTCAGCTCGTAATTGCATTTGTGTAGCATACATCAATTCCATTGAGTCCATAGTAGTACGTAACTTTTCTGTCTTACGCCTACGACTGCGCTCACTGGATTCTTCAAACCTCTTTAATGGTCGCCCTGGTCGCATTTTTGCCATTGGCAACAAAAATTTACCCTGAAGCCATACTTCATTATTTTTGATAAAAATAGCATATTTTTTGTGTGCTGCCAACCATTTTTGTTTAAAATGTGACTGAAAATGGGGAAAAATTGTGTTTGATTTCATTAATTTGCTTTTGTGACCAATCATCATATTTTAACAAAATATTAAGGGCATAATCTAATTGTTCTTTATAATTGAGGTCTTTTTTTTTTGACGCATGATGTCAAATACACATTTTCTAGTCATTATTTTGACTCCTGAAGGTCCTAAAAGGAAAAACAAAATGACATTAAAAATTATCACAAAAACAATCACATTTAACAAAAAAAACAACAGGCATTAACAGCCATGTACACGCACATCCGCGCGAATCCGCGATTACTGATTATATATTCTTAAAGTTGAATCATTCCTCTTTATATTGATATAAAAATAAGTGGTTGGAAATGCTTGGAAGTATAACAAAAACATTCGAATAACTTGAAATTCGACACTAAAAACGCCAGAATATTTTATATTTTCTTTTGTGGTCTATCTAATTTACAAATGGTCTAATTATTGCTAAAAAATGATAAATATTCTCTCACTTACCTGCTTCAGAGTGATCCATAATCAAAAATTGTCTTGAAAATTCCCAACTCGAGAAAAATAACCTTTTTACAAAGATAAATATCCGACTGACAGTTACCATGTGAGTGCAAAAAAAAGAGTGGTGACTTTGTTGTATTACACCTGATTCACAGATGATCCAGGCAAAGAAATTAGCCTTATACATTGTTGACAGACTATTCAACTATATCTGACAGTAATTACTTTTCGTCTGAGATAACTTTTACAAAATGGACTTTTGGCCAGCATTTGAAGGCAAATACCCCACTGTGCGATGCTACAGTGGGAGTCCTAAATTTTGCCTATCCAGGTATAATTAGGATAGGGATCTTTAACGAGTACCTGACATCGCACAGGCTCGGGACCCCCATTTTACGTCCCTTCCGAAGGACGGCATAGCTAAGGATTTTTTACTCCCTTTAAAAAATCCTAAGGTCATCTGCCGGGCTGCGAACCCGCGATCTTGGGTTTAGTAGGTTGCTATGCTAACCACTACACCACAGGTGACCCCTTTGAGGATTTGGTGTTTGCAATGAAGGGATCATTATATGCTGATAACACTTGTCATCAGGGATGTTAGGTGTTTATACTGAGTAAAGGATGGGACTTAAGATAGACCAAACGGGGATAGAGTTGTGTTTCACTCTGACCATAAGACTTAACATAATAAAATTATGGAAAACTGTATTTCTATTATCAAACGTGTCGTAAAATAACGAAATTAAAGGAAATAACTAATCTAAAAGATATATATTCTTATAAACACTTCAAATGATTTTTCTCTGCGTGTCAGTTCTTAAGACATGTCACATAATGCAGTAATAATTTTCCATTCAGTGGCAACTAACCGTGGCATAATAGGAGGTTAGGTATTATGGAAACCATCCTTCATCTTAGGAGGATTAGCGGCGACCCATCTCTTCAGTTAGCGACAGATGCCTCCATAATCGAGTGTGTTGGTAATTCCATCGGGAAGGGGCCATCAGCCTCTAATTCTCATTAGTATCCAGAAATCGATAGCGACCCATCATTCCTCTATCATCAATCTTATTCAAACTGAAGGAACAGCTCAATGGTAGGCACTAAAATCTTATTGTAATGATGGTGAAGAAGTGTTAGAAACTAAAATAATGAAAAATTTCTCCCTGAATGGGGCTAAAAATATATAATAGATATGTATATCTATAATACACTGATGTTCCTAGTCAACATTTTAGAAACATAAGGATAAAAATAAATTAAATTAACAATTATTAATTATTCAAAATAAACAAAGCTGAGAGAAAATAGGGGTTTTCAACATGACATTTTTCATTCAAACCAATATAGCTCCTTAACGGTATGTCCAAGCAACAAATGTTATATAACAAAAATTATTCTTCATTTAGCACCACCAACAGAGCTAGAGCGTGTTAAACTGTTACATTTCTGAAAGTAAAAAACTTTGCATAGAATGTATAGATCCCGCAGTCAACAGACCTATCCATGTAAATTCAGCAGGGTATCTAGTAATCCATATAAAATAAAATTCATGAAATCGCACTTATCACACCATTCATACATAGGCGACAAAGATATATTGTGTGGTATATTTAATTTAGTAATAATTTTTAGATTCATCTTTCCAGGTTGTTATTTATCGTAGGAACTTTAAGAAAGATTGTGATATTAACAAAAAATGAATTCGGTAACTAACTGATAAAATACTGAATAAAAAACCTACGTAATTTTCTTTAACAGACTTAAAAAATGAGGAGGTTCTCAATTCGACTGTATGTTATATGTACATCTCAAAAACAAAATAAAAAAACTATACCTCAACCAAAAGATATATCCCTTTCAAAAAGAAAATCTGATCCGATTTCGAATGCAATGCTTTATTTTTAAAGCTTAAATTAAATTCAATATATACAAAATTAATGAAACAAAGGTACGCTTCCAAGCTGGACGCCCACAAAAAAACTGTGTCGTCTACATACATGTCTTTCCACTCGATAAGACCAAATCAAAAAAGCCGATGGAAGTTGGCGCAACCTTGTGCTATAATAATTTTAACAAAAATAAATTATCTATGGGAATAATAGTTCTAATGAGCAACCTCGCCCAGTTTACAAAATAAAACTTACAGAACTAAATCACATAGCGAAATAAGTATACATGGGATCGATGTTTCGCAAATCATTACATTTATCTAAGAGATACAAGAACATTACTTTTGCGTTATAGTTAATTACAAACATGTTACAATGTGAGTATAGGTAAATAGGTAAAAATAAAAGAATATCTCAAATTATTACGTAATTTCAGCCTCCTGTGGTTAAAGAAATAATAAATAAAAAAAATAAAAACCTGACTTGTAGTTGAAAGCATAGCGTTGTAATGTCTCATCCTATTCTGACCTTTATTAATAATAAGAATACTGAATTAGTACAGAATCGGTTTATTTTACATAAGCATTTTATTTTATTAGTTTATTGCTAGTGAGTGTAGCAGGTCTTATTTGGCATTGAATGTATATTTGCTATCGCAGTCCTTAAGACCCGCTGCGTGTGACAGCTGTTACTTTATGCATTTCGTGTTCCTTGAGAGTTAATTGAGTATCTCACGGAATAAGTATAAATTATCAGCAGGAGTGGAAGATCTATGTGTTCTATTTAAGGGATGCTGAGTCATAACTATTCGTTGAAATACAAGGTTAATTGTGTATTTACAAAATATTACATCAAGCTAGTAATGCATAATACTTGAGCTGTTTAATAATACTAGTTCATTTCGTTAATAAGAGTTTTAAAGTAATGGATATAATTAAAATATATATATTTAGAAACAGGAAAAATGATTTAAAAAGCAAATATATATTGTCGGGAAAATAAAATTACTGAAAATATTAAAATTCTTCTTCTCAAAACATAAATAATCAAAGTGGTTACTTGTTTAATTATTCAACATCTTCTAGTTCTTCCAGTATTCTAGATGTCCTTATTCTTTGTTTTCATAATTGAAAATGATAATGTTGAATAATTTATAAATTAAGCAATGTATTTTTTTATAATTTTTTTTTTCTTTTTCAGATTTTAATTAACACCTGTTACCATATTAGGGTAACAATCAGTGAATGTGATGAAATTGTAATATTACAGGCCTTGTATGCGTGTGGGAGACTAGCACTAAATAGTACCTCCTCCTGGCATGGGTTAAAGAGATTTATTTGAGCAAATCTCTCATCCAGCTTCTTTTAAGCCTTCTGAGAGTATTTCCAGATATGTCAGTCGTGGCCATGTCTTTAATGAGTATGTTGTTTTGTCCATGAAGTCTGTCATGAAATCGTTCCTTTACTGTGGGTATTTCTAAATCAGTGTGAATTGTGTGGTTTGAAACGTACCAAGGTGATTTCGTGATTAGTCTGAGCAATTTTGATTGGAATATTTGTATTTTTTTTAAGGTGTGTATTTTTTGCTGTCACGTATATTTGTGAGGCGTATGTCCATATGGGTTTAAGTAAGTAAGTGTATGTATTCAGTCGTTGTCGGAGTTTTAATATCGACCGTTTATGAAGCATTGGATACAGAAGTTTTAATCTTTTGGTTAGACTGAGACGTTTTTGTTTTACGTTTCGGCCCCAGGTCATTCTTCTATCAAATGAATTTCGTTTGTTTGTGGTATGGGTTGATTGTCGATGAAGACAGGTGGACAAGAGTCTTGTCTGAGTGTAAGGTGCTGTGATTTGGTGTAGTTTAGTTTTATTTTCCATTGTTTGAACCAGTCTTGTAGTATTGTTAACTGGTGTTGAAGAGTTAATGATGCAATTGTGGGGTCTATATGTCTAGTTAATATTGCTGTGTCATCAGCGTATGTTGCTGTGAATGTTTGAGGGCTAAGTGGCATATCGTGAGTGTAAAGAATATATAACAGTGGAGCTAGTATTGACCCCTGTGGTACTCCGGCTTTACTGGATAAATATAGGAGATTTCTGAACCTTGTTGGACAGAAAAAAATCTATCAGAGAGAAAAGATTTTTATATATAAATTTATATATATAGATATTTAATTTACCGAAAATGACTATTTGATAGCAATCAAATTAAAAAAAAAAAAGTTGGATTCAAGAGTTAGTAATGTGAAATTTGTATACAATTTAAATATGTGTAATATGTACAACCCCAAGAAAATTATAGGCCTCGCCATTTTTTTTTTTTTTAGTTATTATTATCATAGGATACAATACTTCATACAAACTTAAATACTGTTGTTAACACACATATACTTGGAAACTTGATTATATTGAATTCTGATTATCGATTGTAGACTATCTAGAACATAATCATTTACATGCAACAAAACTATATGCCAGTCTCAGTTGTAATACAATTCTCATTTTAAACTGCAATAGAACATTACGTCTTTGTTATTTAATCTATTTAAATTTAATTAAGCGTTGTTATAAGGGAAAGTGTTCTCAGAAAATGTGAAGGACCTAATTAAAACATTACTTGATAAAATGTACCTACATCTGATATAGGCGTCGGTCGTAATTAAAATTAGAGGTGAATTGTTGAACTTGAACTACTCACCATTCATTCAGGGACAGAATTACATTTGTTCTATGTGTAATATTGGAGAAATTGAAGATGTACGTTATTTCATTTTTTGGACGTTGTAAAGTCTTGGAGGGAATGAGGAAAAAATATTTTGGTGCAGTTCCTATGACTGAAGTGAGTTACTTGAAAGAAGCCTACATCTACCGTTCCTTTCTTATTCAAAATTTTAATTATTAATAACCTAATAAATGTTTGGATATTATTGATTAATAATATATGCTATAAATAGCTAAAAATGATATAAATTAGATATTATTAAATAGTATAATGAATAGTATAATAATGGTTGGATATAAGTACAAATATTTTTAAAATTTGAGATATAAGTAAGATATAATTATAGGATATATTGTAATTATAATATCATTATATAAGATATAATTAATGATTAATAATATATTATATAATATGTAATTAGATAGTATTATATTGTTTGCATTGTATTGTTTGTGAATAAATTAGTCAATAAATTAATAAGTATTTACATATTTAAAAATAAATAAAATGTAATAATTTAAAATCATTTTCAAATTAAAAGCGCTCCTGACAGTAGCTATTTTAGTAATAATACTTTGTGCACTTTTGTAAATAACATAAAATTCAGTTAATATTATTAATAAAAGTATTTTCTATCTACCTATCTATCATCACCTGATAGAAATAGGGCAATGTCGAAAATTGCTCAAAATTTTAACAGAAAAAGGCATCTCATAAGGAATTCCCTTAGGCTAGATAGGTATTATTGTCGAAATAATAGGAATGGTAAGCCCATGCCAACAACTGTTTGAAAACAGTGAGTTATTTTACATCCAGCGTCAAACTCTTTAGCCACAGAAAGATAAACTTGTGAAGAAACTGTTGTCCAAACAAACATCAGGAACCGACAAGTTGTAGGCTACAACGTATTTAGCACAAAACCAGTCATTTCATGAGTCTTTAACTGGAAACCTCTTCTTTCAAAGGTATACTAAGCAAACACAAGGAACTTAGCTTCCGAACATTTCTAAAGAGGAAAGATGTGAAATAGCTGAAACCCTCAGTGATGAAAAGCTGTTTAATCTAGAATGTCCTGATGAATTGCGACACTATTTCCAAGATTTTAGAAAATAATATGGTAAACATTTTTAAGGGAACGTCAAATGGGAGGAGGGGTTTTCATGGTTATAGCTAGGATAGGGTACTATGGAACGACAGAATTATTAATTTTTTTTTAGCTAAATTGATCAAAAAGTAAAGGTATTGTTCAAAAGAATAAGATCTGACTTTTTTTTTTTTCAGCCAAACACACAGATCGCATATCAAATAATTTATTGCAGATAAAAATATTTCCATTTCATCTTGGCCAGCCCGATCGGTGGATCTGAATAATGATGAGAAATGCTATTTAGATTTTTCTTGAGCCGTTTGTGCTCAAAGACAGTTTTATCTCTATCAAATAACTCAAAACGTCCATCGTGGAATATTTGGCCAACATTTGAAAAACCAAAAAATTTTAATTATAAATATATTGTTTTTCGTTTTCCTTTAGCAATATTATAAGAACCTACATTTTTATGAATTCAAGTTAGAAAAAAAAAATGGGGGTAGCCCATTTTGCCCAGAAGAGTAAATACAAGCTGTCTACATATAAACCATGTTTAAATTTAATATAAGTGTAGAGTAAATCAGACAGTTATTGGCCACCTTAAGCAATATTCATACTATAAAGTACATAAAGAATAGTTCAATAGAGTTGAAATTTACAGTTATTTTTCTTCGACAACTATTCTAATTAAATAAGCTAAACAAGAAAGTTTCTAACAAACATTATTACTACAATGTATTTTACAAGATAGTGACAACTGATGAAAATCAGTTATTGACACCCTTAGGATATCATTTAGAATACAGACTGAATTGAAAGTATTTTAACATTTGTTAAAATACACTACACAAGTTGTAGGATTTAAAAGGAATTTTATTAAAAACATATTTTGATTTATATATATATATATATATATATATATATATATATATATATATATATATATATATATATATATATATATATATATTAATGTCCTAGTAAAGGTGGTAATAAACTATCTGAGAGGTATCAATAACTGTCGGGTTTATCCTACAAATATGCAAAATGAGCCTTTTAAGCCTCTGAACCTTACTGCTATTTGGTTCTCTTTGTGAGATCATTTAAATCAGTAATTACTTTTTTAAAATAAAATAAATAAATAATTGTGTAATAAGTAATTCTTGATTAGTAACAACAGTTTTTTTTACTGTAACACCAACAAAATCTAAAAACAAATGAGTTTAATTCATTCTACTAAAACTTTATCTTATCTTTTTTTTCTGAAAAGATGTGAATGTATGTGATCGGTTATTACAAAAAAATGTCAGCATAGAAATTAAGTAAAATACAAACTACAATGACATATATGCCAAAATGGGATGATTGAAGAGATGTTTGAGTGAGAAGATTATCTTAGTGTTTAAAGCCCCTGAGCCTGGTTGTCAGTTGTCTGTGCTGGGTCCTGAAAAACACCAGTTGCATAGGAAGAGCTTATGTTCCGGAGGCGCGAATATGTTGTTTGTCACTCTCTCTCTCTAATTGATGATGCGTAGGATGTCAAGTACGCCAGCCTAATTGATGATCAAGTCCTATCTATTGGTCAGTCATTATGACAAAAAGTCTTTTGTGAGGTGCTTGTTCCATGTGGTGTTTTATTTTTTGTTTTTTTTGTATTGTTTTTATGTAAATAAATAAATAAAGACAGAATTTTTCTTTTCAGACGAAAATACAAATGATTTCGTTGTCATTCACGAGTCTCCAATTCAGAAAAACAAAATGGGCTTATCCCCCTTTGGATGAATTAGGGAAATAACCAAGAGCAAACATGGACATACTTAGAAACCAAATTCCTAATAGAAAATTATTAATATTGATAATATTTAAAAAATATAAATCATTAAAAAATATTAATAAAACTTATTTCATCATAATTTCCAATGTTTCCCTGATGAATAAAAATAATATCTTCAATGTTTCTTCCGGATTCTATAAGGCAGAAATAGTTAATTTAATCAAATATATATTTATATATATACATAAGTATAATTTTGCAGAGTCTGGACACTGAGGGGTGGGGAGTATGCTCCGACCCCACAACTCCGTGGCTTCCTCCTATTTGCAAATTAAGCCAAAACCACTTTTCTTCTTCATTTTAAGTAGTGTTTTGCTTATTAAGTATTTTAATTTTTATTAATAAAATTAACAATAAATTCAAAATATAAATAAATACTTTAGGCTGTGTAATAACCAATAAAATAATAGCTAATATCGCATGATTTTATTATTTAGAAGTCAGGTTTTTAATAGAAATACAATCGAAAATAAATTTTTACAACATATAACTGAGGTACGTCTGTGTGCTTTTAAAAGCTCAACATTAATGGTAAAATAAATATTAAATTATGAAATGAGATAAATAAAAAATAAATCTCAACAAAAAAAAAATAAAATAACCACTTAAAAGTTAATAAATTCATAATAATTTGAATAAAATTATATGCTTTACGAGACAAAAAATGAAGTCTTTTTATTTTTTTAGGTGATCGACAAACATTTTGTTTAATTCCCCCATTCCCTTTTTATTAGAGAAAATGAAGTTTTTGAAATGTTCTTTAATATTTGACAGTATTTAAACTCAACCAATTTTTTCCCATTATTTCCGTTATAATGTTCCGTTCTTTAAGTTAGCCACTTTATGTTTTAGTATAGTTTCTCTTAATCTGATATTTCTGAACTTTTTCAGCTATTCTTCTATTATTTTATTTTTATTTTTTTTTTTTATGTAAAAAGAATTTTGCATTAGGTTAAGTCCCTATGAACATAATAAACACAAAACGTAATACATAATTCGAAAGTTAGAAATCAATAGCAACAAACTAAGTAGAAATTAAAAAAATAAATCAATGAATATTTATAAGTATTATTTTGTTTATTTGAATTTTTAAAAAAAATAATAATTATGAAATGTTGAAAACTAATCACTTTTATTGATCATTTTACGTCTGCTAGGTAGGCTCACCCGCTTCTCGGCATCCCATATCCAGGAATATGTTATTTCCTATCATAGATATATTCCTAGGCAATCTCGATCCAATTGGAATCCTAGCAATATCTATCCCCTAGGATCGACGATAAGGATTATGTGTCTGCATTAGAGGTGATATTGCGAAGCGGGAAGGCAAATTGAATCGAAATGTGCTGACGTCTTATTACATCAAGATCGACAGATATATATCTGTATACTCGTATATATCCTAATGCTGTCAAATAAGGCTGACCTTATTTGAAGGCATTAGGAATAATACCTAGTTTAATGCAATTAATTTCTCTGACTTCAATAATCTGACTTTTTTAGTATTTACAAAGTATAATTTCTTCTCTAAATTATTTGTAATTTTCTGAATAAAAAATAAAATGATAAAAATAAGATATCACTTTAAGTTTGACAGATTCTACCTGAAGTTGAATTTTAAGAATTAATCATTAGAAGTATGATGTTATTGATGAACCTACAAAAATTAGGAATTGATGAATTATTTGCTCCTTCCATAACATTGTTTACTAGAAGACTAGTTAGAAATGTTAGACATTTATATCAGGAACAACAAATTCTCAACAACTACTCATACTCATCAAACAAAGAGAAATGAAAGTAATACATCACATAGGAAATAATCCAACATTAAGAAGGATTTACGAATCAGTGTTTAAAAACCAGTCAAAATTTTTCCTCAGGTGACAACATAATTATTTCTATTAATCATATTGAAGAAAATCGGTCACTCTTTAGTTAACACCAATCCCCTTCATTTCTTCATATAATTTTCACTTTTTATCTAGAACTGCATCAAGTTATGATGCAGCTCTAGATAAAAAGTGAAAATTATATGAAGAAATGAAGGGGATTGGTGTTAACTAAAGAGTGACCGATTTTCCTTCAATATGATTAATAGAAATAATTATGTGCCCCTTAATTCCCTCTATAAACCTTGGTGAATGCCAACATACTTTTGATTCCTTTCCTGGCATTTTAGCAGTGATAGTACATTAAGCGGCCCCAAAAACTTTTTTTAATGTATGTATGTATGTTAAAGTTCAAATAATCCAATTTCTCTACTCATACTCTGAGGGAGTAGCGTTTTCAATGAGCCTTCACTGGGTCATTACCTCAATTACACATTTAAGAGAGCAGCATAGGAATCTCTTTGGACCTGGGTTGTCCCTAGACAAGTGTAGGGACAGGTTAGGTTAGGGGATATTTAAGCAGAGTTTGCGAATATTGCACATATTGTATGATTGTATTGTAGTTTATTTCATCTCATGTAATGAATAGTTGAATATTTTACGTTATTTATTTATTATTTTTTAAATTCTCAATATTGTATGAATTGTACCGTAACCATTCATAATATTGTATGTCCTCAATCGAGACAGGTTGCAATAGAGTAGAGCCCATAATGGGTACAGGGGTTCAAGGATAATCGAAAACCCCATATAATCGTTTCACAAAATTTTATTGATTTTATGTGATAGATAAGTTTGGTATTAAAATCGGCTGAGATTCATGGATTATTGTTCAACATTTTGGGTTTTATCTTTGTTAGAGATGGGCCGACAAGTCGGTAAAACAGTCTGATCTACTGCTTTTGTAGTCGGCTATAAGTACGCTAAAATCGCCGACAAGTAGGCCATTTTCAAACATTTATATTTCTCCGGTTAAAAACAGGTTGATTTTTTTTTAATTATTAATTAAAATTTACAACTGTATATACAAAAAATAAAATACATCAAGTAAATGTGATGAAATATATAAAAATGACACGTCACTTGTTTTTAAAGCAACTACCCGTTGGTAGCACTTATTAAGGTTCTACATGATGAAGCACTATATTAGAAGGTCCCGAGGCCATCTTCTTTTCAGGCGCCTCGAAGGGTTATCTGGAATGGAATGAGAAGCAAGTTGTGATACTAATGGATTTGAATGGTTGTGGAGTTTGCTGTGAAAGGATTGTGTTGGAAAGAGGGGCTTGCCTTTATTGGCTGCCTACCACTATCCCCTTTCCAGCCGGTTCTGCAGCGTCCTTAATTATTAAAACATAGGAAACAACAAGAAAATGGAAAAATATAAAACAAAAGAAAATAATCCTTCCCAATTATGTGACAGATTAATTATATATGTATTTACAAAAAAAAAAAAAAAAAAACCAAACAAACAAAAAAAAAAAACCTCCAATAGAAAATATTCAATTAAAACAAATTTTACAATTGAGAAAGAATTTACATCTATAAATAATTTATAACAAGATAAATAAAGTTTTGTAAATGGAGAAAATCGTTTAACCATGATATATTGAAAAATGGTAAATTAAAATAAATTAAATGTTCAAAACAAAGTGCAACCTACTCACGAAGTGAAGAACAATTATCTCCAGATGACCTCCATTAAACGATGAAAAGGCCGAAGTTCAATGCAATTATTCCACTTCAATGCGTTTGCTCTAACTGTAGCGGGTGGTGCACACCTTGCTATTTCAGGATCCAAATACCATCTAAATCAGACAGTCGATGTAAGTAAGCGGTGAATACGAACTGCGATCAAAAAAACAGACTTGATGTAAATGGTTAGTAGTTGTAAAATATGCAAACTGTTCGCACTCTTCTAGCGTTAGAAGCCAAGACTGTACAAGCCAATAATATGAGGTGCGATCTTCATAACATTAAAATCCTGACAGTCGATGTAAGCGGTTAAAACGAGATGCGATCTTCTTGCGATTAGAAGCCAAAACTGAACTATCTTATTAATGTAGCGACTGGACGTCTTAAAAACATATGTTTTGTTTTCAAACAAATGACGAACTACAATAAATGAAACTCATCACAATTGACAAAAAATATTATAAACTACAAATTAATTTTGGGTTTTCATAATTGGAAAGGTGAAGAAAAAATCAGTAATTAAAATTAAAGTTGACTCTTTTTGAAACAATTAAAATGATATACTTTTAAACCATGCCTAAACAGATTGATATCTGGTTTGAGTTAAGTCAGAAACGTAAGGTATATTAAGATGTTTGTGGATAAGTTTGTTTGTGACGAAGTAAGGAGCATTTAGGATTTTTCTAAGGATTTTGGATTGTAAGGATTGGATACGAAATGAAGTGGATGGTTTAGTGGAGCCCCAAAGCACAACTCCGTATGTCCAAATTGGTCTAATTATTGTCATGTAAATGAGTCTTTTGTAATTAATTGGAAGGCTGGAGCGAAAAATAGGTTGATTAAAATGAAAAAATGTACTTTATTGATTATAATTTTTATTTTATATTAATATTTACTGTTCATTTAAGCAAGTAAGAGGAAATACTTTGTTTGTGATATTAACATAAAATATATAAGGTAACTTCCGCTACACAGAATGAAGAACTTGTAAACTTCTATATTTTTATTTGAATCACAGCTTTGTGTCATAAATATTATTATTAATTAATATTAAAAAATATTAAGTCGGTGGCTGTAACCAGGTGAGTGGGTTTTTATGTAACATTTGTTTAGGTTACCTTCTTAATTAGATCTCCCCACAGGTGCGAAACCTCGTTTTGATATTTTCCAATACAGTCCATTTTCTCGAGGCCGATGCGAGTTTTTCGCATCGGAAATAATCATTCTTTTCGTTTACATTTCTGGTCCTCCGGGCCGGATGTGAACCAGCGACCTATGGACCCTATCGCAAAATCAATTAGCCACTTCGTTAATTTCTGTTTGTCAAACTTCCCGAGATATCTATAAGTCTTCCGAAGTCGAGAATATTGAAAAACTCCCATTCGAACAACCCGTGAGTACAGACCACAAAGACTCAAATGTTTCTGACATTCCAGAAAACATTGACCCTTCTATTAACACCAATACATGTAGTCACAGACTAAATACTGACAACGTTACTGACAATACAAATCAATAATCAGGGTGATTCCTTAAACTTAAATCAAGTTTCAATAATTAATCACATCAATATAATAGGTGGTACTGATACAATTGTCAGTGATTCATCTGATGAAAGGTTTTTTGTTTCCCTTACAGAAGAGGATAGCTACATCTCATCCTCAAATAGCCGTTATTCTTTAGCCAAACAAGTTTGCTCAAAATTCCTTCCTGTTAAAAATAAAAATAATAAGAAACCAGTATACATACATAGTGACCAAGATAGAGTAACAAGTAAAATTCCGGTCTCGAATCCTATTAAACCTACTTTTTTAAAACCACCAGTTGTAGATATCAAAGGGTCTGTACGCTCTAAAATTTCAATATTCGACAAATTCTCCCCAGTAGGGTTTACTGATGTTTCTTCTGTCGCTAATTATGCCCATATTGACTCTAGGGGCCTTACCCCTACTCATTACGCGCAGACCAACAATTTCTGTTTAGGGACTCAAGATCCCTCCTCTTTGACCAATTTCCAGGAGCATTGGCCTCCTCCCAATCGTGACACCGACTTAAGCACCAAGCCATTACCGGATCTTAAGTCTACTCCCATTGCGCTTATCGCAAATGAACCTGGCATTAACTTTAAACATTTTTCTGGGCTTCTTCTAAATGTCCGTGCCGATGAGCCGGCGAAGCCGCTCTACAGCCGTACTCCTTTCCTCGATAGCCTGAGAGTCCTCAGGGTGGGCGGCATACTTGACAACGCCGTTCTAAATTATAATTCACAACGTTATAAGTGGACTTCAAATTCCAAGCGCCGTTGTGGAACCAAGAAACAGGGCGACGTTGTTGTGAGCAAGGGACTGAACAGCTCCTCACTCTCCCGGCCTTTAGCTCTTATTTCCGAGCTCAAGCCTGATGCTGTTTCACGAGCGGCCACCTTTAAGACCTCTACCAGCACTCTCACTACACCCGTAAACAAGCTCATTCCGCTCCCAGAATGACTTCCCCTTGCATTGTATAATCGTTTTTCAGTTGTGCTTTTTTAGGTTCTTTATTTTGTATAATCGTTTACCCAGGAGCACTGTTTTATTTTCTTTACATTATATAATTGTTGCCCAGTCGGGCTGTATCCTTTTCTTTACATTGTATAATTGTGCTCCCATTCACGTTATAATATTCTTACCTTTTTGTCTTTGTCTTACTCCTTACTCAAGTTGAGCTTTCTTTCCCTCCCCTTTATTTTATTGTATAGATTTGTTGCTGCCTGCCCACCAATTCATTGTATAACCTTTTGTAATAAAATTGGGCAACATCCCAATTTTGGTGGGCGGTGAGTTCGCGCCAATCGGCGCTTTTGTGAGGGGGGAAAGGAGAAAAACTTTAATATACCGTTTATTGACGCACTCTATGGATCTCTAGGTAACTAGCCCTTATCTGCGTTAATCCCTACAGGAAAAACTCTTTTTCTTCTAGCATCTGCGTTCCAGTACGCACCTATACAAGTTGTCCAAGACCTCATGGTCTTCCATCATTTTTTTTGACCAAGACAAAACAGTTTTCCAGGACCCAATTCTTGTTTTAAAAGTGTTTTTATTTCCTGTGCCAGTCAGTAAACATTTAGTTATACCCTTAATGAGTGGTGATATAAGAGGAGGAGATCCTGAACAAATTTTGCAGCCTGGGAGAAGCATTCGCCTGCCCGTATCGACTTCGGAGGCCTTTTACGGAGCTTGTTTACGGGTGTAGTGAGAGTGCTGGTAAAGGTCTTAAAGGTGGCCGCTCGTGAAACAGCATCAGACTTGAGCTCGGAAATAAGAGCTAAAGGCCGGGAGAGTGAGGAGCTCTTCAGTCCCTTGCTCACAACAACGTCGCCCTGTTTCTTGGTTCCACAACGGCGCTTGGAAATTGAAGTCCACTTATAACGTTGTGATTTATAATTTAGAACGGCGTTGTCAAGTATGCCGCCCACCCTGAGTACCCTCAGGCTATCGAGGAAAGGAGTACGGCTGTAGAGCGGCTTTGCCGGCTCATCGGCACGGATAATTAGAAGAGGCCCAGAAAAATGTTTAAAGGTAATGTTAGGTTCATTTGGGATAAGCGCAATTGAAGTAGACTTAAGATCCGGTAATGGCTTGGTGCTTAAGTCGGTGTCACGATAGGGAGGAGGCCAATGCTCCTGGCAATTGGTCAAAGAGGAGGGATCTTGAGTCCCTAAACAGAAATTTTTGGTCTGCGCGTAATGAGTAGGGGTAAGACCCCTAGAGTCAATATTGACATAATTAGCGACAGAAGACACATCAGTAAACCCTACTGGGGAGAATTTGTTAAACATTGAAATTTCAGATTGTACAGACCTTTTGATATCTACAACTGGTGGTTTTAAAAAAGTAGGTTTAATAGGATTCGAGACCGGAATTTTACTTGTTACTCTATCTTGGTTACTATGTATGTATACTGGTTTCTTATTATTTTTTTTTTTAACAGGAAGGAATTTTGGACAATCTAGATCGGCTAAAGAATAGTGGCTGTTCGAGGATAAGATGTAGCTATCCCCTTCAGTAAGAGAAAGACAAAAAACCTTTCATCAGATGAATCACTGATAATTGTATCAGCACCACCTATTTTATTGATGTGATTAATTATTGAAATTTGATTTAAGTTTAAGGAATCACCCTGATTATTGATTTGTATTTCCTGGGGAACATTGTCAGTATTTAGTCTGTGACTACATGTATTGGTGTTAATAGAAGGGTCAATGTTTTTTGAAATGTCAGAAACATTTGAGTCTTTGTGGTCTGTACTCACGGGTTGTTCGAATGGGCGTTTTTCAATATTTTCAGTTTCCGAAGAATCATGGAAATCTTGGGGAATTCGGCAAACTGAAATTAAGGAAGTGGTTGATTGATCTCGAGATAGGGTTTGGATAGGGCCATTGATTGCCCAACCAAAAATAGTACTGACAGCAATTGGACCAATAGAGCTTGGAATAAACGGATGAGGCAATAATAATTGCGGGAACACATCGGCACCTAAGAGGAGGTCAATTTTGTCTGATGAAAGTCTGGATCGGCCAAACGCAAATGTTCAAAAGCGCGTGTAATTTCTGGAGTAAGGTTCTTGGTTAGCGATGTGAGGAACCACGGACGGGTTGGCAAAAATGTGCCTCTGAGAGAAGATGTGGCACGAAACTGTGCCAGGAGAATCGGAAACACGCCCACCTATACCTGAAACGGTAATGGGCATATCCTGGATTTTTTTACTGTAACGAACAGTTACTGATGAAGAAGACCAGCAAGGCAGCTTAAAACGTTGGCAGACTATTATAGTATTTTAACTTATACGTATTGTTTCCTTGTGACTGTATCCCTGATAATTTTCTTCTTTACTTATACTTTACAGTCAACTATACGTTTTTTAATGCTGAGTATAACTTATTTTTTGTAAAAAAAAAAACAATCCTTTATACATCGATCCGTTTGTAAACAAGGTTAAAAATATAAGATAAACAAAATATTCTAGCTACATCTGCAGACGGCTATAAAGCTGTAAACAAAGCCCTTGAACATTGCCAATGTTGTCCAAATTCCAACGGAAGCTATAATTGATTGACCGTCTAGTCGGACGACTAATCGGACATTTTGCCAGTCGAGTCATGTTCATAGCCGGCTCATCTCTAATCATTATCTTTACTAGACTACTATTTTTTAAAAATTTAATTCAATGGCATAATGTGGCTTTATTAATGATGGTATACATTATTTTTTTACAGTTAACTTGGAAGATAGTGGCAAAGAAGTACTCCAATCTTAGAGTCCCCTTCATGCATGCCACCGGTTGAGCTTATGATAAAAAGTAGACAGACACAATGGCGCAAAGAGACGAGGGCGAATGCGTTGTCATTTGTTAAAAGAGACCGCTTGGGGCGGGAACAGATGCTAATGTGGGTTCTGTTTACATCACACTGATCCCCCTCTTTATAAACTGCGGGTTCCAGGCAATGTGTAGGCTTCTCTTATTTATCGACCTCATTTTTCATTCCCACGCATTACTCCCTGCCACAGTGGTTGGAGTACAGAAGAGGATTCGGTCGCGAGGGAGTTCACGGTCATCATTTATCTGTCGGAAGAACTATAAAGAGGAGGAGAACTAACGAAGAAAGTTCTCTCAACGGAATACAAACAAACAATAAGATTAATTATTCTTCAAGTTTAGATGAAAAAATATATTGATTTTGTTTGTAAAAGGTTTAAAATCGATCATTGTTCAGCTATTTGTCTGAGAGAGTACCATTAATTACTGCATACGATATATCTGTGTCACTTGTGAATAGAGTGGTAAGTGCAATTTTGTAAATTGTGTATTATAGGGATTACTAGATAGAGGGTGGAGCTTGAGAAGAAGAGGCGGTGACATTTTAATTTTTAATACTTTGAAAAATAATGAAATTCAGGATTAATAAAACATTAAAAACTGTATAAATATTTAATCAGAAATATTGTTATATTCATTATAATAAAGGTTTATCAGTTTCATAAATCATGAAAAAAAAACTCTTTTAAAAGTCCCGACCATATCGCTACAATCTAGCCTTGTGCTCTACCGCTCCAAGATAACCCCCACCTTAATATATTACTAAAAGCAAAAATAGGAAATTTTTTAAATTATAACAAACTTTTCTGAAGGTTTTATGTTTTTAAAAATTTTATATATTAGTCTGATAGCACCTTGAAAACTATTATCAATATTAAAAAAAAAAATCAATTTTATATGCATTCATAATTTCTTATTTTTCTCTGTTTATCTCTCTCTCTTTTTAATAAATAAAAATATTAAACTGTCCTTGTCATTTTCAGTTTCTTAAAATTAATTAAAATTCAAACACTTATCTTTAATAAGTTCTCTAGGCACTAGATTGCCTTGTGCTATTTTTACCTGTTCCTATACCTTTACTGGTCATGGATTCATTTAAATATTAAGAATTTTTAAGTTTTCCGTTATATACTCCACTACTTTTAATTTGATGGAACTAACCGTTATTGTAATTAATACCGTTTTATTGAATTTCAGATATTTTTCTCACTTTCCTTATTATTCAGATTCTATAAGTATTATTCTTGCCTGCAAATGATTATTTTAAAAATAAAAGTTTGAATTCACCTATCATAAGTTCTGTTAAGTTAGGGAAAGTAAATTTTTTTAACTCGATTATATACAAGTACAAGAAATGAAAATATAGCTCAGTGAAAAAAGAATACGAAAAGTTTATGAACTGCCGCACAAACTAATAATACAACGAGCACTTAATTATTTTTTTAAAGGAGTTATAGACTAGTGGAAGGGGCTTACCTCTCAATAGCCAGGGCAATAACTGACTAGAGGTAGCCATTTTGGTATGAACCGTAGAATCAGTATATTAGCCTTATCAGTTTAAAGAAGAGAAACCAGGTTACATTTTTTTTTCTTTTTTTTTAATTACAATTTGTTTTGGAAATTTCTTTATTTGTTAGCTTATTTAGGAATAATAAAATATTTTAAAACTTTTTGGGAAAAACATTTCGAAATTGAGAAAAGGTTTACAAGTTTGATTTAAACTGATTTGATCACTGAAGTTCTGCAATTAAATCATTTAGTGATATTTAATTGTGATGAGTGTGCAATGACATAAAATTAATTAAATATTCTGGTATTTTATTATATTTAAGGCGTTATTTTCCAATTTAAAAATTGAATGGGTCCGCTGAAAAATGTTCTTGTTAGTTTTGTAGGTTAGATTTTTTTTTTCACCTTGGAATTTGTTATATTTACATGTATAATAACATAATGGAGTATTATATCATACTATTACGTAATATTATACATTTAAAAACCTTTAAAATCGCCACTTCAGAAACGTTGTCGCTTAGAACGTTTTTTGGTGAACCCATTCAATTGCCCTTGACCATATGGAATGCAGGTCGCCAGTTGGGCATAGTGGGCGTGGCCGGTTAGTGTTTTGGTCTCGCCCCCCCCCCCCCCCCCCACGGAACAATATACCATAGTATTCCATGGTTTTTTAACACACCTTAAACTTAACCTGTCTAGTAATCTTTTTTGTCGCAGGTGTTCGTTGTGTACTTGATCTGATACACATCGTTTATTTTAGTTCTGTATATTGACACTCGTTAGAGTAGCCTAAAAATTTAAATTTAAATTCAGCCTCAGCTTCTAATTTTTATGAATAAAATATTGTTATCATTAAATGTAACCATTGGTTAAAATTAAAAACGACTAGTCATTGGGAAGATTCGACTCATACTTAACATATTCACATAGTATAAGAATAAAGAATACCCAAATTATACAAAAATATAAAATTAAGATAACATATATATGATATTACATTAATCCCTGTTCATCAGATTCGCTACCTAGTACTTCTCGGACGACTTACTTGGAACCCACATACCAGAAAAAAAATGACAATTGACTGCCCGTTGTTTTTGAGTACTTAATTAATTACAGAAAACTCATTACAGACCTATTTAACAGTATTTAGACCTATTTGGACACAAGAAGTGTACATTTAAATAAATAGAAACCAAGTTATATAGGTTATAGGTTATATGTTCTTGTTGAGGTAGATATATATCGCAAACTGCAAGTGGGGTTTCGCCTTGAATTTTTACTGCAAGATTTGTTCGAAGGTCTACTTTTTTAAAAACTCATTGATTTGAAACAAATATGACGACGCCTGCTCATGCTCTACGCCATCAGTATTATTTAACCGGTGATAACTAAACACTACAATTGTCAAAATATCAGTGGATTTGAGATGTGTTTCCTGGAGGCAATGGACACTAGGCTGGTATTCATTAATCAGCATTTTTAGGTCATTGGAGTACATCAGTAAACCATTACAGTTCCATTGAATAATGCTGTAGTAGTCCATTGGGGTGAGCAAAAAGGGATATATAGACTTGAATAGAGTACAGCCTGAAGTGGTGTGATGTTGAGAATAGAGGAGTTAGCAATGCAATTCGAAAAAAAAACAAAAAAAAAAAAAAAAAAAAAACTGAATAGGAAAGGACAAAGGACAAATAAATCAAAAAAGAGAATCGGAAGTGAATATTTTCGAGACGTATGTGACACAACTTTCCGAATTTAAAATAAGAGCTATTCCATCAACCTATGAACCCCCCACTATTGGAGAGAATCGGAAGTGATATTTTCCCAGCTCACAATAAAATCCCTAAATGACGTATCCGATCATAGTGTAATGCTTTCCCACAACTCCTTCCTAAACCGACCCACCCTTTGATTAAGGCCGAATAGTTTTCGATATGATTTAGAAATGAAATAGACTTAAAAATTCCACTTAAAACAAAACAAGACATTGATACTGCCATAGATATACTAACGACATCAATACGCAACAGCATAACAGATAACACCTCAAAAAGAAAAACTTACAATTCTCTCCAGAGTAATTTGCCACAACATCTTCGCATACTACTGAGAGAAAAGAGAAAAGCAAGAGCTAGGTGGCACAGGACCAGATATCCATCAGACAAAAAACAACTACACCAAATTAACTAACAAACTAAAAACAGAAATAAAAAAATTCAAAATTCAAAATTTATTTACATATACTGTAAAACATGGTCAAGATCAGACAAAGAAAAATCTCAAATTTTCGGTCAGCACCTTTTCAATACCTTTAAACCCCATCCTGATATCCTTGACCCAAATCACCTTGAAAGTATTCAAACAGAATTAAATATCCCACTTCAAATGTCCCCTCCTCCTAAAGCATTCCATCCCTCTGAAATATCAAGTATCATCCAAAGATTGCCCACCAAAAAAGCACCTGGACATGATCTTATTACATCCTATATCCTAAAAACTCCTTCCTCGGAAAGCCATCCTATTCCTAACATTCATATATAACGCTGTACTCCGAACAACATATTTCCTGATCCTTGGAAATTATCCATAGTCAAAATGATACCCAAGCCCAAAAAGCCACTGGAACACCCTTCCTCGTATCGTCCTATTTCCCTATTGCCAATTATGGGCAAAATCCTTGAAAAACTCATCTTAAAACTATTGTATCCGATCCTAGATTCCAATCACATAATCCCAGACCACCAGTTTGGATTCCGAACATCACATTCCACAATCCAGCAATGTCACCGTGTGGTGGACGTTGTCTCCTCCGCATTGGAGCGAGGAATGTACTGCACGGGAGCCTTTCTCGATGTAGAACAAGCTTTTGACCGAGTCTGGCACCCGGGACTGCTTTACAAACTCCGTAAATTCCTACCTCCTACATACTTCCTTATCATCCGTTCATATCTTAGCGATAGAACCTTCAAAGTTAATCATAACTTTTTCCTACTCCTCTCTTTACCCAATCTGCAGGTGTTCCTCAAGGAAGTATCCTTGGTCCAATCCTCTACACGGTGTATACAGCTGACATCCCGACGCATCCTAGCACCATCCTCACCACGTATGCTGATGACACGTGTGTGTTATCAGTAAACAATGATCCCTTTATTGCCTCCCAGACACTCCAATCCCATATCATAAAACTTCAAGAATGGTGTGAAAAATGGAGAATCAAGATAAATCCAAATAAATCCCATTTAATCCTCCGAGGCGCCTGAAAAAAAAAGAACTTCATTTGAAATTTCATTTAATAACGAGCATGATAAGTTGTAGTGACATGCAAAAGAATATTGAAACTGTATGACCAATGATAATATTGAAAATATCTGTAGGTGGGGAAAGTATATTTGAAATTGCCTATAGTTTGGAGAGAATATTGAAAATGAACAAGGCTAAAGGATAAATAATGAAGAATAAAAAAGGATGAATAAATAGGGTTATAAAGCCGAAAAAAAATTTATGATAAATAAGTAACAATATTGCTTGAATATCTAATACATAAAAAAAAAAATGTTTTATAAGGAAAGGTTGGCTTCTGTATAAATAGCAATTATGTAAAAAGTATCGATGTTTATAGAAGAAAATGGTTGACTTTTGAAGTTAATGATGATGATATATTCGAAACAGAATAATATTGCAATCATTTTATTAGTGCTTGGTTTAGCTGCTAATGTTTTCCTTTTTTGTTTTTACATGTTTTGAATCCGTCATCGTCTATTAGCTCACAGCTAACAGACACAGAGATGGTGGGGTTGGCATCAGGATCGGGTTCTGGTTCGGAAGGTGTAGAGGTTGAGTTCGAGGGGGTGGGTTGAGGAGGGGTTGTGGGAGCTGGAGCTGAGGGGGAGTGAAGGTGACTGGGGGTGGGGTTATTGTGGAAGCTGTGGCGGAACTAGGTTTAGGCACTATGATAAGCTTCGCAGTTATAGGTCTTGGTATTAAACCAACTATGGAAGCGGTGGATTTGGTAATCTATGTTTGACAACCAGGTTGTTAGTATGTAGCATCCTTTAGCCTGGTCGATTACTTTAATAGATGGAATGGATTTATTGTCAACAGCTGATGTGCATTTGTTTAATTGAAAATTAATAATAATAATTTAATATCCAATCAGTCAATCTCAACTATATCCAATATCAATGAATTACTTTAATAATTCTATAACTATTGGTAAATTTGTCAATTTTAATCATTTGTGTGTCAAAAAAATTACTTTTTATTTTTGTCTCACATAGCGATTTAATATAAGAGGATAGTAAGTAGATGTGAAAAATATATATTTTCAGGTATTTGTAAATATTTTGTCTTATTAATATTATTAATAAACTTAACTCAATTAATCAAATAGTTAACTTTTTTTTTCTATATATATATTTTCCTTTTATTCACTATATTTGTTTCATTTCATGGATTTATTTATTTATTTTTTTTCATCTTTCTGAATGCATTGTAACTATTATATTAGCATATTAGTATTATTATTTTGTTTTCTTTTCTCATGTATATATTCATAAAATATAGTTCTATTTTAAAATAGATACATATATCATATTATATATATATATATATATATATATATATATATATATATATATATATATATATGTGTGTGTGTGTGTGTGTGTGTGTGTGTGTGTGTGTGTGTGTGTATATATATATATATATATATATATATATATATATATATATATATATATATATATATATATATATATATATGTATGTATATATATATATATATATATATATATATATATATATATATATATATATGTATATATGTATATATATACGATGGTGTCTTAAGTTATAATTATTATTTCATATGTTTATTTATTTTTTAATTTAATTTAATGTTTTTCCCTATAAAAAATGTTTAACGTAACTACTGATGCATTTAATTTGTATATAACATGCTAGACAATTGTACTTTTAACTGTGCATTACTTTATTCTTAGGGGACAGTAAGTCCCAGAATAAAGTTTATTTTTTCAAAAAAAAAATAATATCTGCTTGTACGGCAACGTATTTCTTTCAACTATTTTTTCTCTGGTGACGTTTGCGCATGGTTTAATAAAGGTTGTGGGTTTTTTTTTCCCTTTTGGCCTCATTATAAGGAACATTTTCAGTGACCTGAGTTGATTTTATTTCTTTTTGTAGTAGAAATACTGGGAAATTTTTATGTAAAGGATTGTGGTTACCGGTTCAGCTTGTACATTCTAAATTATCCTAGTGTTTACCTTCGCCACAATTGGCACAAATCGATTCTTTTTTTTGCATTTAAATGTGAGGTGAGAAAATCCTAATCAATTAAAACACCTCATTGGGTTTAGTGTGTAAGGTTGGACCCTTATTGTGCGGAACCATATTTAATAGTTTCAGGGAGTTTTGGTACAGCAAATGTTACAATGTAGGTGTGGGTAAATTTTTGCTCTCCGTTAATTTTTATTTTTATTCTATTTATATCTACGATGATATGTTTTAATTCATTTTTAATTTCGCATATTTCAACGAACTGGAGATTTAATGACCCCCAGTAGTTTAGTCTTTTATGAGGGTTAACCTCAACTTGAAATAAACCGCCGAAATTTCTAAGATTTAACAGAACGTCGGATTGTTTGTTATTAATGGTTTCTACAAGTAGAGTACCATCGCTCAACTTCTTAATACCTTTAACCTCGCCTACTAAATCCGTAATAAATTTATTTATGAAAAATGGAGAAACTTTCGCAAAATTATCATCACCTAATCTACTTATTATCAGATATTTTGGAATAACTATGGGTTTATCAGTGACATTTATTCTTTCGGCAAGCATTTTAATACGTCCTCTTTTCCTAAATTTCGCCATTGGACTAACCGATGAGTCTTCCTCATACATTATCAAACACAACGAGGTTATATATGTAAATAATTTAGATTTAGTCACCATGGAGCATGGAGTTATAGAACTATGGAAAGGGCCTTTCCGTATATTGTTCCGTGAGGCCAAACACTAACCGGCCACGCCCACTATGCCCAACTGGCGACTTGCATTCCATATGGTCAATAAGTAAATCGCTATAGTAAATAAATCACTTAAATAAAATAACAGCTGTATAAAGCCTAGGAAACCAAAATTTGAACTGAGAAGAGGTTAATATACTGATAATACGGTTCACTCCAAAATGGCTGCCTGCCTTAGCTATTAGGAGGTAAGCCCCTTATCAATAACTCCATGCCACGGAGTAATATGTTTTTCGTTGAAGGTTATATAACAGTGATAAGTGTTCTTACGATAGTTGTTGTTTCTTATTACTTGTAATTTTCTTAAAAAGAGCTGAATTTCAATCAAATGTTTATGTGAACACCTCGGATGTAAGAATAAAAAGAATTAATTCAATGGAAAATTACAGTCGAATTGAGAACCTCTTTTTTTAAAAAAGTCGGTTTATATTCATTTATCTATTTGATAAACGAGTATGTATTTTATGAATAACCTGCAGTTAAATTGTTTTTACATATATTAAGTTTATGCAGCTTAAACTATTGAAAACTATATTACATCTTCTCAACAAATGATAAAATAACATAAAAAATAAATAAAAAATGTTAATCCAAAAAATAACATAACATTATTTGAAGTTAGAGAAATTGCGATGCAAGGGTGTGGTGTCAGCATTCAGGATGAAATACTAGGGTTTTCCCCAACCCATTCCAACTTTATAGGGGTTAGGGATGGATACTTCGGGAGTCCACCGACCTCATGTTAAACAAAACCACTTAGAGATCAGTATTTTATTATAATCAGGCAGGAACAACGATCTCAAGTTCCCAGTGGGATCACTCGAGACACTTTCTACTATAGATCAAATATATAGGTTTAATAAATTTTATAATTCAGTTTACTGCTAATTTTCACCTAACACACCTAAAATTCGAATGTTTTTGAACTTTATTACAGTAAATGAAAATTCTGAGATAGTTCCTGAATTCCCAAGCAGGATTTTAATACTATTTTCGTTGACGAAACTTAGGGAAGCTATGCCCAAGTGAAAAGGGTTGACGGGCTAGAGGGCCCTGGCCTTTGTCCAACATTGTCGGCAGCTGAATGATATATGAGACGGTTCTAGTTTGTTCAGACAGTTGTGGAAATGTTTTAATAAATCTTTGTCTTAAACCGCACTTTTAATATATATTTTTTTTCAAAGACCTGAAAGTCTCATGTGATAATTTTATATGAAGAAGCTTTAGTAACCACATGCTTTAAGTCTTTTTTTCCAAGTTTGCAGGGAACACATTTATCCATATTACTATTGTCATCCTAATAAAGCAAAAATGCGGGTTTATTGGTTTAATTTATACCAAATAAAATGAGAAACTTACGAGTATCTTTATTTCTCCGGTGGATCAAAAGAACGACAGTTTAGTTGCAGCATGTGGGCAAAGGATTAATTATTAGGTGACATGTAGGAACACTGAAAGCTGAATGGGCGTCCCGAAGGAGGCAAGAGAGAAAGAGGAAGGCCTAGATTGCGCAACGTTTGAGGCAGACCTAAAGAGACTTGGTGTGAGGTATTGGAGGAGAGCAGCTGGTGACAGAAACAAATGGATGGGAATCGTGGAAGAGGCCAAGGTTCTGCATGGACCGTAGCGCCATTGTTGTTGTTGTTGTTGTTGTTGTAGGAAAACTTTAAAAAGTAATTTTTCTAACTTTCTCTATAGAACATATGAATAAGAAAGATGTCATACATAAGATTGACTGCTTAGATTGTAATAAACATTATATTGGAGAAACTAAGCAGACTTTATATAAAAGAATTAATCAGTATAAATATGACACTAAAAAAATAAGCAAATCAAACATTAATAAAACAGCACTATTAGAACTCGCACAAAAACTAAACCACAAATTCAATTTTGATAACGTTAAAATCTTGCAACATGAAACCAAAACACATAATAGAAAAATAAAAGAATCCATAAACATTAATAAAACAATCAATAATGCAATAAACTATAAAAACGGACACAGATAAAATAGGATCTATATATGCTGGTATAATTAACAAAATTATAATATAAGATTGGCCAACTTAGTACTAATAACAATAGTCAAGATTAGGATTGACCCTTGTACCCATAAAGTAGAAGAGTTATTCTATTGACAATGTAAATGAAACTGACACGGTGTGTTAACACCAAGAGATTGTTTTAAAGGTAAATTTATAATGAGATATATTGTAGTAGATTGAAATTAGAATTGTATTGTTTTGATGTTTGAAAATGTCGTGAGATTATAGTAATTTGTAAATACTGTTTCAGTCTGACGATGTCACATGTTTTTACTATTAATAAAGAGGAGTAAATGTTTTGTATTATACAATTATTTATCAAATTAAAATATTACTTTATGTCAATTTAGAATGATTTAGTTTGCTATGTGAAATTTCGTAACCCACCAACTCTGTCTCACTCTCTCTCGCACTCTAGCGGCATTAGCCTACACTTCTTATCAATATATGGAAAAATAACTTGAACAATGAACAATGAACGAAATTGCATTTTTTCATTAAATATGTAATAATTTCGACAACTATGATATTTGCTGGTTTCTGATATGCTGACATAATGACTTTAAAAAGTAAAAATAGATTAAGTTTAAAATATTGTCTTCAACATTAACTAAAGCAAAAAATAATTACAAATCCTACTTGAAAGACAATCACTATTGTTAATAAAAATAAGTGTGTGTAATATCACGACTACTTTGTTTATTAATATAAAATTTAATATGATTCGTTTATTCTAGTAATAAAATGTTCTGTCAGAGATTTCTCCCACTTGAAGTAAAACTTCCAAATGCCCGAAGAGGTAGTAATCCATTGGTGTCAAGCCCGGGCAGGCCACAAAATCGTTTCATTCCGCCAAAGCCATCGGTGTGGAAACTGCTCTGTTAGAAAATAATTGACAAGGCGATTGGGGTGTGTATGACAGCCATCAGCCTCAAAAATAATTTGGTCCATCGAATATAATGAGCAAGAGGAGAAAAATAGCAACATAGATATTATAAATAATCTCTAACCATGTAGTTAGAAAATACAACATTGAATTATATAATTATTAGCTCAATTAACTAAGTGATTTTAAAAAATAAATATTTCATTTTAATACAGCTCGTCTAATAATGCGATTTAGCTAAAACATCTCAATTATTTATCTGATATGCTTAATGTCGTAGGGGAGTTTTATAATAATTTTAAAAAAACAATAATTGTACCACACCTCGTGAAGAGTCTTGCATACTTTACTTTTTTAATAGGTTTGGATGTACAGTTACCTGGCCTACGCCTGTGAATGGAGGAGGTATGGCCGCAATCGCTATCAACCGACAGGTTTTCTCCCAATTAATAGTACTCCATACATAAAGACTGGAATATATATATATATATATGTATATATATATATATATATATATATATATATATATATATATATATATATATATGTATAATATGTAAACGTGAAACTTAGCGTATCAAATTGACATGTATGCCCTGGTAGTTAACAGATTATGTGTGGTTAACACTATTAAACATAAGTTCTGAGAGAGACGATCAAGGGACTTTTATTCTTAAAGGAGAGATATAAAGGATCTATACTGTTACACCACAATGGCACCATCTTTCAAATATGAACTCACGAAAATCATTTGGGCTTTGTTATAAAATTTTACCTCATCTAACCTACTTCCCAAACCTCCCACCAACCGACTACCATTTAATTTCTCTGACATCTGGACAACTTTTTAAGAGGAGAACAATTCATAATAAAAATGCATTAGTAGAATTAATTTATACCAAATATAATATTCCACTGATCCCGTAGAACAGATCCGCTACCAAAGAACAAATGACATACTTGGAATTCTCATGCAAGACTTAAATGACAAGAAACTGCTTGCAGTTTTTGACTACTAGCTCCCAATTAATTACAAAAGCCTTATTTAGTTGACAGTGATTAGACTCGTTTGCACATACAAAATTGAACATTGGGTCCCACTAAATTTTCTTAATCTTAAAATCCTCAGTGCCCTTTAATATGTCACAAATAAACTTATTCATAAAGATCCTAATGTTCAAAATGTTGCTTATTAGGCCCAAACCAGACATTTGTTTTTTCATTGTAAACTCCATATCCACTCGAATCACCTAGTTTCCTAAACTACCTTATCTTAATTTCTGATCATTCTCCGAAGCGTCTGAAAAGAAGATGACCATCAGACCTTTTAATGTAGAATGTTTTTAAAAGTGCTACGAGTGAGTGGTTCTTTACATGCCATTGACAAGAATTTGTCTCTTAAGCGTTTAGTGTTCTACAGCGTTTTGCCTGAATAGTTTAAAAATGTTTGATTCTGTATTATATAAATGCTAGCACAGAAACAGATAACAAACATACACATATTGCTGACTTGAACTGGCTAATAGTGCTACAAGAACGCATTGAGGCAGCCCGAGGCATGTTTACACCGCCAGCCAGTCTCCCCGATATTACCATTCCAGCGGAGGTCCGTAATAGGGTCGAGTCAACTCCGGCAAACATGAGGGGTCACGCATATGCTCTTATATATCTCTTACTTCAAGAAAATAAACCTGTCTCATATACCTACTGTGTTTTCTTTTCCTTTTTAAATACAAATATAATAAAAATCTAGGTTTCGAAAACAATAATATTCAAACTATATAAGATTAGCATATTTTTATTAAAAACTAATCATAACCACCTTGCCTACATAATCTATGGTATATATCTATATATATACTATTATATAAAAGGACAAGCCATTTTTAGTTTGTGATCACTAACTGCCTAATGGGATGCGAAATTTTTTCCGAATCGATTTTATACCGGTGATTTTTTCATCCGGGGCAACGTTTCGCCGCAAATCGCGAAAAATCATTTTTAAAGACATAGCAAGGGATACCCACTTAATGACAGACCTTTAGCCTTAGTCACTCATCATCTTGGGGAGTTAGAGCCTGACGAAGTGAAATGCGGTACGGCCTGACCTACACCGTTTAAATGCTAAAGTGGATATCCCTGGCTGTCTCGAATGCTCCGATGAGGATACGCTTCCACCGTAGCCAGTACATAAATGATATTCGTTTCATCACGGGCTTGTCGGCGATTTGTGCCTCTCGGGGGAAACCTTCCAAGCCGACCTGTTCTTGCCGCTTATCGTACCAGTCGCGGGAAGCCCTTAATATCATATTTTTGTTCAAAGTTTATTTTATTTTTATAATCCCAGTCTTTTATTTATTGTTTTCCTAAAATGATTTTCCGCGATGATTTGCGACGAAAAGGTGCCCCGTATAAAAAAATTCACCAGTATAAAATCGATTCAAAATTTGATTGTTTATCGAAATCCATCGTAAAAAATATCACATCTCATTGGAAATTCCTGAGTTAGGGTCGCTGGAGAAGGTTGGAGAGCAGACTATAACCTGATAAGAAACTTTATTTGACATAGTTAAGGCCCTGAGAGTTTCGTTTCAAATTTCAAAAACTGTGGAAAAAAAGGGGGGTGGCCATCGAATAGTGAACACCCTGTGTGTGTATATATATATATATATATATATATATATATATTTCATTTCAAAATAAAAAAAAATCATTGAGTAATTATAACTATCTGCCGCAGATGTGGGGAATACGTAATACATATTTATGGTTATTCATGTCACACATTATGTACAGCTTATTAAAGGAAGGGAGGAAACTAACTTTAATATAAAAAATTTCAGGAAGGAAGCTAAATAGGAATGTAGTAAATTAGGGATGAGATTATTTAGAAAATGAATTTAATGCAACTTTCCGAAGTGCATTTGTATTAGCGTAGTCATTTACTAGGCCCTGAAACATTCACCAATAGTATTAAGTTGGAGTTGGACTTGACAAAAAGTTCGATCTAGCAAATAATTTATTTTCAAAACGTTAGCCTTTAAAAACTATGGAAGCCACAATCTGAACAATGATTCTGGTCAGATCTGGTATCATAAATTTATAGTAATATAAAATGAAACACTAGAAACACAAAACATTCCAGCCATCCGTTACCGTTTTAGATCTGGTGGACTAATGCATTATTCGTTATACCATCAGCAATTTATTAATATAAAAGATAAATTTAAAATCAGTCCCCTCCTGCCTTAGTTGGAGTATGTAAGGACGTTAAGCCCAAACAAACAAACAAAATTAGTAAGCAGTTATCAACAACAAAAAAAAGTAAAAAAAAAAATAATATAATTAGGAATTAAAGAATTGATTTGATAACTATTCAAATTTAAGTTAAAAGAATCACTATTCTTCTTCGTCTTCAAACTGTTCTTCTGATAGATCCTCGGGAGCTGCGAAGCCATCCTCGGTTGCATATAATATATCTAAAATTTTTTGGAGAATTTCTTCATCACCTTGATATTCTTGGCACGCAACTTCTATGTCTCTAAGCTTGACGAAATAGAAATCTCGCTCTTTCTGAAGACTATCAACTGCTATTTTTGCGTCAGAAAGCTGTTGGGAAAGGTCATCGATAGCTTTCTGAACATCACTCGGATAGCGACCAGCGTTGGATACGCAACCGTTTGAAGCTTGGTTAGGGCTCCTTGAAGTTAGGTTGGATCTATTGCTACCTTTAACATTTGATCTAATTGTTGAAGATAAAGATTCACTTTGTCTGGCAGGATCAGGCTTCACAGCAGAAACTGAAACACTTTTAGACATTAGATTATGTAAGTTAGGTTTCAGATTGCTCACTGGCCCATTCCCCAACTTCTCGCCTCCTCTAGCTGACAGGGCACAGTATTCCTGATCTGAATAATTTGCATTAAAAAATTTTCTAAACCACTGAAGGAATTCGAAATTGTCTTGAAACCTTCCTTTGATGAGCCTGTCAATGGGCACTATTTTATCAACGCCTACTTTTTTAAAAGCGGCTTGCAATAGTTTGAAATTGTTAATGTATTCATGTTCCAAATTTGTTCTGAATTTAATCCGTTTTACCTGTATCGAGCCTGGAAACAGCATATCCATGTACTGGCAATAAGCTGCACCTGTGCACAATTCTTCTATTTTTCCCAGATTAGCTTGCAAGCAAGTATTAACCCAATTTAACATGTCATGTCTGCTAGAATTTTCCGCTGTAACATTTGTAGAATAAACGTTAACTGCCATAATTTCGACGTTTCGTTTTTTAAACGATAGCTAGAGCCTCTTCTACTGTAGCGTGGCTTCCGAAATATACTGCATGCTATGTATCGTTATCACAATGCAATCATTTAGAATAAATGAAATAAATAATTTAGCATACATATGTTCTAATAACAAAAGTAGTTTTGGTTCAGCCCAACCTCTGTAATATCAAATATAAGTATTCCTCAACTTTTTATCGTTGAAAATGTTTTAATGATGAAGAGATATCTTTTATAAACGGCATAAAGTTACGTTCTAGGGAATTTTATGGCCGGAGAATCGCGTAATGAATTAGTCTTCTGATATAAAGTTTGATAGGGTTTGTTAGGTTAGCATAATAAAAGTAAAATCTACAAATTAAAATGTATTCTAGGAACAGAAATGGCCAAACAATAAGCACTTCACGAATACCATGTAATAATATTATATTGACAAGCATTTACCATAGGTATTACAAATTTAATAAATAGCGTTATAATATGTCACAAAAAATGACAAAAATTTTCTTTATCGACTCATATTAGTAGTACAAGAAATGGGTAATAACATTTATCATAGCCAAACTCTACACTACTGGGGCGAATTGGCATTTCTGTATTTTAAAAAATCTATAATTGCTCGAATTTCTCCCAAAGACATTTTCCCATTTGGGTGAAAAAACTTCCGATTCATCCGGTTGATAAATGGAATCAACTGAGGTTTATTCTTTATTTCAGACATTAACACAGTGGTCTTGTTTAATTTAAATTATGAGTCGGTAATCAAGATGGACTTAGAATATTTACAATATTATTAGCGATATGTCGGTCGATTTTCCAAACTCCACATGGCGCACACATATGTCTTTTTTAAACAACAATTTAGTGAAAAATAAATAAATTTTATTATCAACTAGCATTCCCCGTCACCGCTTCTCCTGCTATCTTAATTAAGATCTAAGATAATTTTAAGTAATTGTAGAATTTTTATTTGTTTATCGATAATTTAAGTATGAAATTTAGCATTATTTTTTCAATGATGTTTTGCCTTGTAGCAGTACTTTTGAACCTAGTTAAAATTGAACTGATTAGGTGGTTGAAAATTAGCTAAAAGCATAATTGAAAATCTAATTTTTGATTATAATGGATGAAATTGTAATCTAGATGGACAGAGGCTATAAAAGACTCTTGGGAATAATGCACTACATTAATATTTCTTATAACTAAAGGCCCATGGATCATATATTTACACACTCACTCACTCACTGAAGGGCTCTACAGTTCTTGCAAAACCTTGGCCTCCTCCACAATTCGTAGCCACTCTTGGCGATCCTTGATTTTGTTTTTCATCTTCTGATTCTCATTTTTGGAGATCCTTTTCGACAATTTGTAGCCACGTCACCCTCGGCTTTATATTTACATACAATATCAAAAATCAAAGAATCGACATATTGATTTAGTAATAATTTTTATTTCAGCGATGTTTAATGGAATTGTGAAACAAATATTTTTAAAAAGCGAGTAGAGCCTAAAAACATATCCATATTGGAGGTAAATTTTTATTCCTTTAAAAAGCGAGTAGAGCCTAAAAACATATCCCGGAGGAAATATTTATAATAGACTCATCCAACACATGGCTTACGCAGATGACTTAGTCATCACAGCACCGACATTTTCAGCACTTTCGGGAAGGTAGGAAGAGTTTGAAAGGACGATTATGAACAATTTTTACAACGATTTTTAGGATTAATTGCGGTAAGGCGGAGTATATGAAAACGTCAACGTCCCTAGAAGGATGCAGAGATGTAGAACTGCAAATTAATGGTACACATTTAGGTGCTGAAAAACAATTAGGTACTTAGAGTCTCTAATAACAGAAAAACATTAGTTCCTCCAGAAATCCAGAAGGACAAGGAATATTAAAAACTTAGTATTTATTAGTGCTTTCAACTAAAGGACCATGAGCCACATATTTTATTATATTCTTAGATTTACACATTTTGATTTCGCAATAATTTTGATTCGGCAGAAATTATTTTATTAATTCCATCTAGTTGGATTTTATTTTCTAACCATAAAATTTTATATCAGTGTGGTAAACCTCTATACTGCAACTCAACATCGTAAATTTAAATTTTTAGAACTATGAAGATGATGTAATTAAAATTTGGTACAGTTGTGTTAAATAGTTTTACCATTATAAACTCTGTTGTGGAATGGCGCTAACCACATATATGTTGATTTTCAAAATTCACTGGAACACACATGTAACACCACATATTTATAGCTTTTTCAGGAACAATTTAATTGAAAAAAGTAGTTTTAAATATCAATGTCAAGCTCTATATAACAGTGTACCTTTGTAACCGCTCATGTAGTATGGCGATCGCCACATATCGTCCAATCTTCAAACATCAAAGTTATCCACATTTTATAGCTTTTTTAATCAAGATTTAATGGAAAATCAGTAGATTTTATTATTGCTAAACCATCCTTGAGCTATAAAGATGATGTGGTCAAAATTTGGTACAGATTGGTTTTGTAGTTTTCGCGGTTAATGATCGTAAAACGAAAAATATCTTCTCCTTTTCTGTAATAGTATAGATTATAGATACAGATATAGATTAGAGTTGCATAATTTTACATTGCTTTATGTTAAATAAAAAAGATATATTAATCCCTATTCTGCAATTAAGCTGAATCTCAGAGGACAAAGTGTCCGAGGTTAAAAATTAATTATCCTTTATTTTCAACCACCCACTCGGATATATAAAGATTAACCGGACAGACTGTTCTACTCCTCAGGGGCCTACTTGGTATAAATAACGCTCTGAATTAAATGAAGGAAGAGTGGGATGTAGTGCCCTAATTCGTTGCATGTCTCTCTCTTATTGCTGCGTCTTTGTCAGATGTCTTGAAGACAAACCTCAACTCTATCTAAAATTATTCATAGCACTGCAATAGCATAACTTATAAGATTTCGTCATAATATTCAATATTTAATAGTTACCCTTAGAGAAAAAAAAATAGATAAATATTTATTTTTTTTCTAAAAATTATTTTTATTTTTCACTTTTTAATTGTGTTTTTTTTTTGTTTTTTTTACAGTGAACTTCCGGTAAGTCGATATTCAAGGGATCCGAAAAATAGTTCGACATACCTACAGTTCGACTTATTGAACACTTATCGATTTATCGAGGTTATCATTCCCAATATCTTCATGTAAATAGGAAAAATTAACACAAAATCGAAATTTGAATCATTATGTATATTTTTACTAATAGGTATATGTATGTTGTTTGTACATACATATATAGTCATTGAAACAGAAAATTAAATCAATAAAAATCGAAAACAATAAATGAGACTAAGAAAACAAAAAAATTGTAATAAAAGAAAGGGAATTTTTTTTGTTTTGTTTTTTACAGATTTATTCAATATTCAAAAAAGAACCTGAAAAAGTTTAAGAAACAGTATTTACAGAGTAACTAACTATTTTGAAATCTGATTATGCTGTCATCACTATTTGTTTTGTTTTTTATGTCATGCGATACTTAGATATAGATCTAAATTTATTATTTTGAAAATCAGGAAGAAATTAATACTGCTTATATATTTCTATAATATAAATAAAAGTAGCGTTCACCACTTAGTCAATATCTAATCCTAATACATGGACGTAATGTGTTTGTATGCAAGTTTAGTGAATACTTATGGAATTACATCATGTTCTGTATGCATTGGGTATATATAAAAATTTCTGAATAAATAAAAAGCAGGGTTTGAAATCAATAATTATTTTTTCCAAAAAATCATATAATAATTATTATATTTGATTTTTAATTTAAAAATCCTTTTCGAAGAATCTTTCAATAAAACCAAAAAAAAAAAAAAAAAAAAAAAAAAAAAAAGCGAGTAAAAGATCTTATTCTGACCGCTTCATCTTTTGAATTACGTTTTGCTGCAGAGATGTCTGGGCGATCTTTGGTTGGAAAACGAAATCGATAAGTCCTTTTCAAGCTCAAGCTTTATGCATGGATTTATGGATTTCCGATAGGAAATACGGAATGGTCATAAGGACTGCTTATTAGCTTCTATTCATTAACTTTTACAAAAAATTCCCTACTTTCTAATAATATTATCGCTGGTGAAGTTAGCGCTTGGATAAATTTACAAGAACCCATGCAACTAACAGTAAAGAGCGTATAAAAAATTGCAAGTTTGGAGAACGGTAATGAGTTCAAACTTAAATGTAAATGGGGATTCGATAACAGTTTCGGTCATAACCATTATAAACAAATGTTTAAAAATGCATCAATCACTGATGAATATTTTGTTTAATAGCTATGGTGGCTCTGAAATTGATCGAAGTGAGGAATGGAAATGTTGCTTGAAGGTAAATCTGCGTTCATCTTCGACCATATATTGCTAACCCATAAAATTAATTTTCAAAAAAGGAACTGCAGATCTATTGCGTGACGAGAAAACGGCAATCAAAGATAAAATTTGCCAACACATCCTAATGTATTTCGAAACGCAACATTTATGCTAGTATTAAAAACTTGCACCAAGAATTTCATTTTGCTACCATAGGAAAAAAAAAAATGTTGCCTTTTTTACAATTATCTTGCCATAACTTTTTATAGGTGCATTTGCGGACCCATTTTCATATGAAATTTTTTGTTCAGCTTGTAATTTACTATAAGATTTTGAAGGTTTGCGAATTTTGTCCATCCTCACTCTATGTTCAAAGCACTGTGCGTCGTAAGGAGTGAGGAACCACAAGAGCTTCACGTGATCTATCTTAGGTCCAGATTGTACCTAATAATAATAATAATAATAATATATATATATATATATATATATATATATATATATATATATATATATATATATATATATATATATATATATATATATATATTTATTTATTTACAATCAATTGTTAAAACAAAATTTCAAATTTTGGTCACAAAACCGTGACTACAAAAAATAATCCGAAGATCAGTAACAATAAATATTCCTGACAGCTTAAAACAACGCAGGCTAAATATGATTGAGAATGAAATATATCAACTAACCTTAAATAAAATCACGAGGTACTGGATTTTCATCATCGCTAGAATACTATTTCTTTAATTTCATGAATTATACACAATAACTTTATCTCTTCAATCTGAAGTTCTGAAGATAGCTTAGATTACTTTATTCTCCAAACAAAAAAAAATTTGGGACTGGGATGTATCTTACTCTTCTGGCAGTCCTCTGTGACCTCCACTTGCACTTGCTTTAGGCACTGTCAAGTTCGGCCCAGTGGTCTTTGAAAACAGTACTCTTAAAATTTGATGATTCCTTTTTTTTTTTTTTTTTTTTTTTTTTAATTAAACTAAAAAATAGATCGTTTCTGACGAAAAAAAAACACCCGTTAGCTTTACAAATACTTAATACTTGGTTAGCTGGTCGTTAATTTTTCATAGGAAAAAGTACCGAGGTCTTCATGACAAAGGATTTATTTATACTATTTTAGAGTATTATAATATAAAATATTCAATAAAAATAAATTACAGTTTCCGACGTATTAACCACTTAAATGTTTAATTTCGTATAATATTTTTAATGAAGACTAAATTATAAATCGGTGACTTCATTACCTGACAAACTTCCTGTAAAGTTCTCAGAAGCTTACAGAATTTGATGCTTGAGCCTTATTAAAGTGATGGTAAGTTGGCGTTATGAATATCTAGAAGCATGAATTCACGATAATGGCACTTGGGTTGATTAGGCTTATTTTAAGCTTTGCATCATATTTGTTCTACAAGATATATATTCCCAAAAATATTATAATGTTACTAAAATATTAACTTAGGCGAGTAAGATGTTCAAATTCTTATCTGGTATTTAAAAACAAAAATTAAATAACACAATGATGAGTGTTTAATATTTCAAACTAGTTTTCAAATAAAAAAAGTCCAATAGTACTTGCAAATAATTAATCAATCCTGATTGTATTGATCCAAGTCATTAAATTTTATTAATACGCTTTTATTAAATTGACCTATATGTAAAGGAATCTTTCGTCGTAATTTCCACCAATTTCCAGAAAATCTGATTAACTTGAAAATTTGCACTCGTTTAAGGGACCAATGACAATACAATCATTGCACAACTGGGGGTTTGTCTTACAAAAGGTAAAGTAGTAGGTTTTAAGTATTTATATGATCCAGATGGATCCTGAGAATAAAATGTCAAAAAATTAAAGCAAATTTGATAAGGGGAAAATGCTTAGGGGCAAAAAAAAAAACTTTTTGAACTTTTGTTTTAGATTTTGGAAAAAAAAAACATATAGAAAAATGCTTTTATTTTGTTTACAAAATTATGTTTATTAAATTATTGCGTCTAAAGACATATCTTAAGCTGAATTTGACTTAGGCGTTTAGCCACAATCATTGTCAAACATCGAAGAATTTTGGCAACTTAAAAAAGTTGGTTTTGGCCATGTTTTAAGAGCCTATAACGCAGAAATGGCTAATTCAATCAAAAAATTGTATACACTGAAAGTTGTAGATCATATCATTCTGTGCAAAATGTGATTTCTAAAGTAAACGTTTGCCCATTCCTACTCTGACGTATGTCTAAAAAACCAAACTTTTTGGTTCATTTTGGATGAACTGTGCTAAAAATGCAAAAAAATCACAAATAGTAAAGGGAAATTAGGTTCGAAACTTTAACTCAAAAAAACAAAAGGTCTGACTGCCGCAAATTGTTCACCACACTTAGTTTTTTAGTTAGGTTTGCTATAAAAGTGTGTTTTTTCTATTTTTTTTTTTTTTTTTTTTTTTTTTTTTAATTTATCTTAACTTTCATAGAAAAGAAAAAAAAAGTTGTAGACATTTATTTACCTCTATAGTTCTTCTGTATATTAATTGCTCCATATTTTTAGAACCAAATGGCATTACCTGCATCCCATTTTAATGAAATCCATTTGATATGCAGACTACGCAGCCCCAGGAAGTGACAATATCTCTGGCCGATGTCGGTCGCCCGCTCGGAATGATGGCTGTTACGTGAGGGGTCGGGTTGAAGTCAACCTCTGCCTTGGATATGGAATATCTGAATAGCCTACGGTTCACGTCTAGATTAGAATATGTATAAGTATGTATTTACTCTTTTGCTTCATCAGAATATGCACCCAGTAAGAATACTGAGGAATTCAATTTTGAGGATCGGATGGTAAGAGCATTAGAACGGAAGGTTTCCAAAAGTCTATATATTTATACTATTATATAAAAGGACAAGCCATGTTCAGTTAATGATTACTAACCGAAAAAACTACACCGCCTTAATTAAGGTTTAGCAATCAGAAAAATCACATAATTTAATTAATTTTGTGTTGAAAAAGCAATAAATATGTGGTGCGCAATGAAGTTTTAAAATTTACCGATAGTTGGCGATCGCCATTCAAGAGAGGTTACAAAGATATGGTGTTACATAGAGCCTAAAATTAATAATAAAATTTGCTTGATTCAATTAAATTGTTATCAAAAAAAGCTATAAATCTGCGGTGTGACATGAAGTTTAAAAGAGGCTAGCTAGCTACATACTGCAACAGAGTTTGCAATTATAAAACTCTTAAACCTATCTCTACCAAATATTACATACTACATTATCTTCATATTTCTTGGAAGGTCAACAACAATAATGATTACAGTAATAAAAATTTAAATGTACAATGTTAAGTGAATTTTCCTATTCATCTGGGCCAGTTGATAGAGAAGCATTGGGATCTTATTAGGGTGGCTTGTACATGAGTGGAGGAACACTGTTCTGGGTTCCTTTGTTGTTAATATTTTATTTTTAAATTAATGTTTTTTTTCTACTATTTTAGTCTGATTCTTTCTACTATTAATTTATAGTTCATTTCATGTTATTATTATTTACTAGCCAAATTGGTCGAGCCGTTCTCCAGTTTTACGCTTAGCAACGCATTTAGCGATTCATTTTTATTTATACAGATTATATTTTACAGTTAGGTTTTTTTTTTTGTTTTTTTTTCAGTTTATTTTCATTGTACACATTTTATAACTTGAATCATATGTATTACTCATTACTCTTGAATGAGGTAGATAGTAATATTAAAAAAAAAAAAAAAGAAAGAAAAAGAAACCGTTCAAAAAAAAAGGAAACAAAACTCATCATACAAAATATATCTAATGGCATATATAAGTTGATATGTATAAAATTTAAAAAAAAATGTTTCACTTTTAGTGTCGCATAATTAAAATTTTTTTTATTATTTACTTATTTAAATTTTTATCAGTATAAAAAAAAATCTAGTAACAGTAAACGATAGCGATTGTAATGATATTTCAGTGGTTTGTAATGGAAATACCCATTGGTGGCACTTAAATTTTATATTTTGAAATAAAAATAAATTTGCCAGCTATGGCTTCAAATTTTGTTTTCTTGATATAATATTAAACCAAAAATGAATTTCTTTTTGGAATAAGATTTCCAATCAAAATATTTGTTTTATTATTCATATTCATACTTAATTGGTACAAATAAAAAAATAAAAAAATTCCCTGACTAGGAAAAACAATAGATCATGAATGGATATGTTTATCTACTGCCTTTATTGTGCTACTTTAAATGAGGAAACTATCGACTGAAAAAGGCTAAAACCCTCTAAAAATGTAGGCTAAACGTGAATATTTCATTGCTAGATCTGTGCATAGTTATTCTTTTAAAGCTAGAGCTAAAGCTTGTAAAAATTTAACATTTTCGAGCGTGACAAAAACCTTACAAAACGAAACGTTTTCCAATGTAACCCATATAGTTCCTAAACGGTAGCAACAAATGTTAAAAATAAAAAAATATTCTCCATATATTTTCTGATTAGAAATATTCGTCAAATGTTTAACCTCAGAAACAACAGAGCTAGAGTGTGTAACCCCCCCCTCCCCCCCCCCCAAGGAAAACGTGACATTTTTCATTCAAACCAATACAGCTCCTAAACGTTTCTTCATAGCGACAAATGTTTTCTAACTAAAAATATTTTCCATTAAATTTCTAATCAGAAAACTTTTGATTGAGCTTTAACAAAGCAAGAATGTGTCAAAGTGTTAAATTTTTGAGTGTGAAAAAACCGTTAAGCATTTTGAAGACGAAAAAACAATACTTAAGAACACTATAATAAACCCCAGTCAAAAGAAAGATACATGTAAAAAAATAAAAATCATCTGTAAATTAGAATGGATGTTCGATATAATCGATTGTCAACAACATTTGTTTATTTCCAATCTCCGATAATTTCGTTCCCTCCATATACAATCGATAAATATAATTTAATTATGATAATAAAATATACATAATTAAATAATAGATAAAATAATCTAAATTTATTTCCGAAGTGTATATTTTTTTTGTGGACGGAAGAGGCAATGCATCCCACCCTGACGACCTATATGATAGCTTATCTTATAATATATTCTGGTGGTGAAGTTCTTCTACCTCACGTTTTGTATACGAAAATCTTCATACGACGGAAATTCTGACTAGTTTACATAACGAAGGGGCGATAGTGCCATACTCACTATTTACAATATAATGGAATAATTAATATAAAACAAATTATTTTAAAATAAGTTAGCATATTTTGAAAAGAGTGTTTCTTTTTATTATAAGAGTAATATGTTGTTGTTTATTATTAATAACATAAGTAACAATGGTTCCATTCATGCGATATGTTGTGGTGCATTCATTAATACCAAATTTAAATTAAATAATAATTATTATTATTATTACACATTGAAACCTTAAGGGGGAGCGGCACCTAAGGGTACCCAGTTAGCATTAAAAACTTAGGAATGAGTGGCATCTCTGGGACTGACTTTCAGCACGATGCCCAATTACAGTATTTTTATACGTGTTCGCTGACCTACTTAACGTTGCCGGCAATACCTGGTGAATAAGTCTTCAAACAAAGGAGTCAAAGATTCAAAAGAAGAAATGCAAAGGTTAGAAGGAGGGAATATACCCCTATTTAAGATGCATCCTAAGAAGGTCCTGTGATGGAGAAAGCAGATGCGGGAGGGACGAGAAACCCGAAAGAAAACGGACCATAATGGAAAATGCGAGACCAGGGTGAGATGGACTTAGCGATACAGACTTAGACCTCACTATAGATAAGCACCATACATTACGGATTATACGGAATAATTTAATAATGTAAACTTTTTACTGACCCACGATTGAATATTTTTAACAATCCTAATACGTTGCACGTGCCCTGGTTCAAGTATATGGACGTAAGCCCCTTGGAAAAAATGAAAATGTGAGTGAAAAAAATGAAAAAATCCATTACATGGAATTTTTTGCCTGTCAGTGTATTTGAGAGGTAAAATAAATTGGTTTGCGGAGGATGAGTGGTAGATAAACTGCTTTGATACTGTAATAAATAAGTGAGCCGTAATTAAGTTTCTGATTTATGGTGGTTTAATATATTATATTTATCGATAGCTGTCTATTCGGTGGTTATTACAACAGATTTTTTTTTTTTTTTTTTTTTTTTTTTTTTTTTTTTTTTCAGTCCTGTAAGATGATATTTTTTTTATTCTGGGACGGGCAAACGCTGAAAGCACCTAGAACGTTCTCAAGTTTCCAAGAATTAGGCGTGATAATTTTAAGCCATCTCAACCCCACTTAAGGGGATGAATGGCCAAAATAAATTATACTCTAAAAGAAGGAAACGTTAAGTGGTAACTAGAAAAGCCGAAAATTGGTTTGAGGGTCGTGGGGAGGGGGGGAGGCTAGAAAGCAATAAAGAAAGCTTTCAAGGATGGTATTCATAAAGGGTCCAGGGCCGGAGGTATCTGTTGGATGAATTTCCCACGGATTTATCCTCCCTTGAAGGGCTTACCTCTTGCTTTCCGTCCTTGGTTTTATTTTTTTAGGTTCATAGTTTTTTTTATTTTATTTCACTTCGTATGTAAACAAGGGAAAATGTTTTGTTATTGTTTTGTCTGTTATTATCAACAAGAACCGAAGCCTAAAAAATATACGGTAATGAAATTCAGCAGGGTTAAAAATGGTATAAAATATCAAGCTGAAGAATCGAATGTATCAGCTCTTCCGCTAAACATATTTGCAATTCACATGGACTGATTTGTTTTAATCATACTAGCATCAGAATCCAGACTTTTTTCTTTTTTATAACAATTTATTGAAATTTACAACTACAAAATTTATACATCAAGTAAATGTGCTGGTAATTATTACAATAAAGTGACAAAATATGAAAGTACTACCCATCTGTAGCACTTTAATAAAAATTCTACACTAAAAGGTCTCTGGGCCATCTTTTCAGACGCCTCGGAGGATTATCAGGAATAGTGTGGAAAGCAAGTTGAGAAATTAGGGGATTTGAGTGGTTATGGAGCTTACTATGAAAGGATAGAAATCTGGTTTGGGCTAAATCTGCAACATATAGAACATTAAGATCTTTATGAATAAGTTTATTGGTGACAAAGTAAGGTGCATTTAGGATTTTTCGAAGGATATTGGATTTTAAAGATTGGATACGAGATGAATTTGATGGTTTAGTGGAGCCCCAAAGCTCAACTCCAGATAGGTCTAATCACAGTCATGTATATTAGTCTTTTGTAATTAATTGGAAGCTTTGAACGTTTGTCTAATAAATGTTGAAGTAATCTGTAACGACGGGCAGTTTCTTGTCTTTTTAGTCTTGTGTGTGGATTCCAAGTAAGACGTTTGTCCAAGTGGAGTCCAAGGTACCGGATCTGTTCAACAGGGATTAGTGGAATATCATTAAAGGATACTAGAGGACAGGAAGTCGTGGGCTTACGACGAAGGGTAAAGGTTATTTGGTGAGATTTTTTTGGATTTATTTTGATTCTCCATTTTTGTCACCATTCTTGAAGGGTTCGGATATAGGATTAGAGTGTTTGGGAGGCAATGAAGGGATGATTGTTTACTGATAACACGTAAGAGGTGAGGACAGTGGTAGGATGAGTTGGAATGTCAGCTGTATACACCGTGTAGAAGATGGGGCCTAGGATACCAGAATAAACTTAAATATATTCAAAAATGAATATTTAATTTGTTCTGGCTATTTTTATATCAACAAAAGGACTTGTGACTCAATAAAATATCAGCTAGAAAATTTAAATTTTCTAAAATTTTAATTAATGAGGTTTATATCCACCCCTTGCGATCATTAAATCTCGCATTGAGTTATTGGTCTTATGTTGATTTCTAAAGTTGGATATAATTTATAATCTAAAGTTGGAGAGATATAACTTTATACAAAACTGTAAAAAATCATATCGATTTAAACATTCGAAACTTTATTTTTTTTTTTAAGGATTATTTTAAAAATCGTAATAAGTGTTATATTCCTTTGCTCAAGTAAATAGGGGAGGGAGTAAAGAACAAGCTAAAAGGTTTGACCATTGAACATAGAACTCATAAATCACAGCCAAGATGATCTTATATTATTTTAAAATTAAACCGATATCTTAAAACATAAATGAAGTTCCAGAAATGTTATTATTAAAGCCTATATAGCCTATTTTTTAGGAATGGATTTATAAATAATTTGTCATACCTTTCATCGAGTACATGTTATGATACAATTGATTGATTATTAAAACTTATATATTATTTAGCTAAAGTATAACAGTAGAAGTAGAGAAAACAATTGAAAACGTTTTAATGGCTTCAAACCATCTAAATATTTGTCCAATTCAACAAAGCGTTGATTGACCGCTTCCCACTGATTACGATGCTCCTTGTTTGACTTTTGCCTCTGCTGTTTGAGTATTCTGTTTAATTATAGAATGTGATTGCCAGTGATTAAATTATGTCTTAGTAAATTCCCTAGTGACATAAAGTGTATGTTTCCCATCTTTTGAATCCAACTTCGATTCAACATATTTATACTATTATATAAAAGGACAACCTATTTTTCGTTTGTGATCACTAACCGCTAAAACTATTGAACCAATTTGTACCAAATTTTAACTAAATCGTCCCAATAGTTCCAGGATGGTTTACCATTAATATAATCAAATTCATTTCAATTAATTTGTTATTAAAAAATCGGATATGTATTGATAATATGTTATTATATTATATGTGAATAACAGTTTGAAAATTGGCTGATACGTGGCATTCAATATGAAAGGTTACAAAGGTACGATTATCCGTAAAATCTGTAATACATTTTAACCACATTATCTTCATAGTTCTAGGAAAGTATAGCAATAATAAAATTCACAATAAAAAAATTAAAATGTACAATCTTGAGTTGGAGGAACAAGGTTTGCCATACATAAAATCTAACTAGATGAAATCAATAAAATAAAACTTAGGCCAAATATAAATTATTACCGATACTATTTTTATTTCTTTGTTTTTTGATATTGTGAGTAAAAATATGATTTATGGGTCAATAGTTGTAAGCACTGTATCAAATTTTATTAAATTCTTTAGAAAGAATACAGAAAATATCATAGAAAAAATGTTTCACTATCCGATTCTGGATTGCCTTTATTATTAAATTTAAAGATATAATATAGACGTAAAAATATATTTTAAAAAATCCAATCACTTATATTATCAGTACAAACATGCTTATATTTTTAAATCTTTTAACGTAATTGACAATACATAAAAAAAACAGAGAAAAAGAAGAAGCAACTACCCATCGGTAACATGAAAAGAAGTTTTATATTAGGCTTTTATCTGTTATCGAGAATAGAAAGGGTTACAAGTTGAGAGACTTGTGTATTTTAGTGGTTATAGAGTTTACTATGCGAGGATAGGTATCTGATTTGGACTCAACTCTAAGGAAGGAACATTATAAGATCTTTACGGATAAGTTTATTTGTGACTAAGTGAGGAGCATTTAGAATTTTGGATTGTGAGAGTTGGATGACTTCATGGTACACCAGAGCTCTTCTTCGAAGGTCCAAATATCTATCCAATCCACTAGCTATGTAAATGAGTCATTTGTAATAAATAGGCATTGGATTTTTGTTTCGTGAATGCTGAAGTAACTACATATCTATATATACATATTTGTTTCCTTTCTTTTAAAATTGAGATACCGTCTTTAATAAAATGAATATTTGAATGATAAATTAGTTTAAATACATCCTTGAATTAGTAAATAAGCTTATGGAATCTTGATGCAATCCAGATACAATATTGAACTACAATGGGCTGCTCGATACCGTCAACGTGAAATGTTTCGGTGATTTTTGATATATTCCGTGCTTATTAAGTTACATTACTATCAGTCTTCTCAGGATTCACCTTGATGCTATACTTCAGAGCTTCGACGGAGGAAGAGTTCGCTAGCCATCTTAAGAGCCTGACCGGGATTGAGCAAGGACTTGAAGGCAGCGATATCGTCTGCATATGCACTCATTACCGTCTCAGGATGTTTCATGGATACCACTATTGCTGTAAAAAGTGAAAAAGTTTGTCCCAAGCACCTACTCCTGAGATACTCCGCAGGTTGTGGGGACTGGTGAAGTCAGAGCCTTCTCGCTATCTTGAATCCAGGCAGTCTTGAGAAATGAGTTCTTACTCTATTTCTTCGACGGTATGGTCCAGGTCATAACCGTAGAAGACAAATTTCTTTGATCTTCTTGTTCCTCTCGAAGCGTATGAGTGGAATTAGCGCTCCTAGTCAGACCTAAGTAGTAGAGTAGCACTAGTATGGTGAAATATAATCTCGTATCCCTCGGCAAAACGAAGCAGTCGTCCTACTAATCTTCTCTCTACATCTCCACGCCCTCTTTATAATTTTTTTTCTTCCAACCTCTGACTTTGATTAAAATCAAACAAATAGACGTTGATAAAGGAATAAAGTTCTAGCTTGTCCTTTCGGAATTTGAAGATCTGCCTTTTTCGAAATTCCTTTCTAGGAATTACGGAATCCACTTAGATCCTCCGGTCTAAGTCGTTTGCAGTTATCCCTTCTACATGTCGTGTGTGGAGATAACACTCTGCTGGCTCTCCCGGACAGATCTGAAAGTAGTATCCTTTGTAACTGGTAAAAGCATTTAACTAAAAGAGTGTTTCATTTATAAAACGCAAGAATTTAATCAATTTCACATTTTTACAGTTAATTACCATTTTCTCACTTATAAATTCTTCAATTTAGATCAAAAGTTAAACAATTATAACTCATTTCTGATTTCTAAATGTTATGAATTAAAAAGGGAATGTAGTTAAAATATATTTTTAAACTGTCAGATAAAAAACGAAATTTCTCCTCAATATGCTCAAAAACTCATTTCTATTCCAATATCCAATCAACAAGATCAAGAATAAAAATAGAATTTATTTTAGATACCTCGACATCCAAAGCGCACTCAAAAGTGACTCTTTTCCAAAAGGGAACAGCTCCCAGAAAGGATTAAAGTCTCTCTAGGGACCATTAGCCGAATTGGGAAATTGCTTAGGAGGTCGAAAACCTATCAAAACAGTATATAGGACAACTTTACTTTCCTTCTTAGTAAAGATGAGCTGGAATTTTCACGTCTCGGATACTATGTTTGAGTTTTACTAACTAATCAAAAATGATAGAAGTAAAGAAATATTAAAAGCATTAAAAGAAAATAGTCTTAATAATTTGTAAAAAATATATGTTTATATACATATACGAGGGTAAGTCAATAATTATCCGCAATATAGCTATATTTTTGTTTATGTTGGCAGTACTGTTCTTTTGTGTTGATGGCGCATGCTTTGTTTATTCGTTGTTATGTTTATGTTCGTATCAAGCTGGTAGGTTAGTTTTGTTATCGCTGTCGTGCTGTTAATAATGGCCGCTCCACTTTCTATTTGCACCAAAGAAGAGCAACGTTCAGTGATCCGTTTTTTTTTGTGGTCGGAAGGTGTATCAGGGGCCGAAATTCATCGAAGACTTTTGGTACAGTACGGGAACAATTGTTTGCCACAACGGAGTGTCTATGAATGGATTGAAAAATTCAAAAATGGTCGCACAAGTGTTACGCAAAATGAAGGAGCTGGACGACCAGTTACCGCCATAAAAGAGGAAAACATTGAGCGTTCACGTGAAATGATTCTCTCAGACAGACGGATAACTGTTGACGACGTGGCAAATCGTCTGCAAATTAGCCACGGTTCTGCTGCCTACGAAATCATTTACAGCAGACTTGGGTTTCATAAAGTTTGTGCAAGATGGGTTCCAAAACAACTGACACAGTTGCATAAACAAACGCGCTTGGACGTGTGCACAAAACATTTGGATCGCTATGTTAACGAAGGGGACAACTTCTTAGACAGGATCGTTACTGATGACGAAACATGGATCCATCATTACGAGCCGGAGAGTAAACGGCAGAGTATGGAATGGAAACATCCAAATTCGCCGTGCAAGAAAAAATTCAAAACCCAACCGTCCGCAGGAAAACTTATGCTTACGGTTTTTTGGGACTCACAAGGTCCATTACTGGAACATTATCAGGAAAGGGGCACAACAATAAACAGTGAACGTTACAGTGAGATGCTTACTGCTAAGCTGAAGCCTGCAATTCGAAGCAAACGCCGAGGACTGCTATCAAAAGGCGTTGTGTTGTTGCACGACAATGCCCGTCCGCATACAGCTGCCCACACTGTAGAAACGCTTCAAAAACTCAATTTTGAAGTATTGAATCATCCTCCATATAGTCCCGATCTCGCTCCATCTGATTTTCACTTGTTTGGTCCACTCAAACAGGCAATTAGGGGCCGTCGATTTGCCTCGGACGAAGCATTGAAAGAAGCAGTGCATTCCTGGCTCGCATCTCAACCCAAAACCTTCTTCCATGAGGGCATCAGGAAACTGGAACAACGTTGGACCAAGTGCGTTGAAAAGCAAGGGGACTATGTCGAAAAATGATGTACTTGTAAGTTTCCTATTTCATTTCAATAATATTTTATAACTATATTGTGGATAATTATTGACTTACCCTCGTATATATATATTTTTTTTAAGAGATCAATGTCAAAGGCCACGAAATTTTATATTTTATATTTTTCTGTTTCATCCTTCAGTATTCACTTAGCGTTATATTCTTCAGACAGAATACGCGTTCTCTTTTTTTCTGTCACTAAATTCTATTTTACGATGTTTTTTTTTTTGTTTTTTATGTTTAGCACTTATGTTATACACTGTGGAGAAGCAATATTTTTCGATATTGATCAATAAGTTTGAATCGAGTCTAATTAAATCTATTCGTATCATTAAAATTATTTCTTTCATAAAATAAATATTTCTGAGTCGTTTCTTTTCATAATTACGCTCATGAATGTACTTAATCTTCCACCGGTCGAGTGGTCGTATTTTGTACTAAGAAATGTCTTCCTTCTTTTCTCTTCTGGTGAGCTTTTAGGAATAATTGTCGTCGGGGGTTTCCCTCGGAAATTATTTACATTGTAGGTATTGTGTGATTGTAATTCTTTAAATTTATTTTTATTATTTTTTTATTTTATTTTTCTCTTTATTATTGTTTTTTTTTTTTTTTTTTTTTAATGATTTTATAGGTTTATTTTATTTTTCAATTTTTTATCTTGTAATAGTTAGAGGATTTTTATTTTTATTTTTTTTTACTTAATTGTACATATTATATTAGTGGATTCTTTGTCATCGATATTATTTATTGCATTTTAGAGAGGCAGCTTGTAACATTTATTCACTGAAACAATAGTTATTGAAAAAATCACTGGTATTGTATTCTTTCCGATTGATTTGCTTTGCAATTATGAAAATATTTAGTCATGAAGTTTACAGTATTTCCACTACTACAGTACTCATTGAATCCTATACCGATAATCATATAAATCAGATTTTTAATTGTGTCATTATTAAAGTTAAGGAATCAGTATCCTAACTCTCTTAATCAGCTAAGGATTAACATCAGGGTTGAAAGACCTTTCTGAAGTTTAATAACCTGTATAAAATGCTTATCCTTCGATTAGAGCAAAATTCTTGCGGTTGGACCCTTCGGCTGTCTATCTCTTTTCATGACCAACAACTTAAAATAAAATAACAAAGATTTTTGCGGAGTATTGTTTATTATTTGAAAACATGAAAAAACTGCAGTTTTTTTATGTGATTCTTACAGATTTATTCGAGTAAAATATCACGCTATAAAATTATGTATTAATCGTGATAACCTTCAAAGACGTAGCGTGCTATGGATTACGTTGCCTCTTGCATGCACACTAACAATCAACCTTAGCTAAGTTAATATTTTATATTGATTATATCCTATTTTTGATGTGGTATAATCAGGCAGATTCTTTCTTTTATAAATCCATGGCTGTCTTGAAGAAGTCGATGAGTTAAAATTATCAGTAGGACATTTATGATCGTTTTCCAATATCCTGTAGCTACTCTAAAAATACTACTTGCCTCCAATGTGGGTACTTTAATTTATTAGGCTGTACAAATTGACTTATTTTTTACTAAAATGTTATTTAAAATCCTGCTTTGAACAATTTAATTTTTATCTGATTTAATTTTTATGTATGTCAAGAAACATTGAATACTTTACTAATACCAGTATTGTTTGAATAAAATAAATAACTTCTTTAGAAATATTAAATTCTTAATTCTTAATATGTCGTTTAACTGGGGGTCAATACTTTTTGGGTGTAACGTTTTTTCACGCTTATGTTGACAGGCTTGTTGGTGTTACTCTCCATGGTAACTATTGATATTTCGCTGCAGACCGTTTACGACGCAGGCAATGTTAAGTTCTGAGAGTGGCAAGATGGCAAGAAGACGAGAAGTTGCTGCAGCGATATTAGTTTTGAGTTTATAAATATATATATATATATATATATATATATATATATATATATATATATATATAAATATATATATATAGTATTTAAAAACAAAAGAAAAAATGGGTGAAGTCATGGATACAAAGGAGGAAAAATTTTGCCACGTTTCATACTTTATCACTTGAATTGGAAATCGAAGACCCCCAGCAGTTTAGAAACTTTTGCAAGTTTTCGAGTGTTGAATATGAGTTTCTTGTTGAATTAGTGGGACCCATAATTTTCAAAAAAGACACAGTTATTAGAGAAGCGATCTCTGTTCGTGAACATCTAATTTTTCGCAACACGTACAAATTTTAAACGAAATTTATATTTACAGTAAATGCAGTTTACAAAACAATTTTTGCAGCAAAAAAAAAAAAAATGGCATTTTTATATTTTTATATTTTATTGCTCATGTTGTATGTTATTAATTCAGGTGATTCTTATGGCAGTCTACAGTATCTCTTCCGCATACCTGTATGCACAATAAGCGGAATATTAAAGACATCTGCTCCTGCAATTTTTCCTGCTTTCAAAGAAAGATATCTAAAAGTAAATAAATTGTTTACAAACGGTTTGCGCATTTTTGACAACGTTTTTTTTAATTCTGTTTTCAAAGTCAGCGTTTTGTATATCCCAAAAGATTGGATTTAATTCATACGCTTCGATGAGCTTATAAATCTTCTCTCCACTTTTTACTGGATTGAGCCATAGCTACTCTCAGAGAATTTAAACTTACTTGATATCTGTGAGTGTACTCGCCGCGAGCATGAGGAAACCGTTTACACAAGCGGGGATGATAAAATATTGCGAATCTCCGAGAGTTTCCCTTTTCCTTTCCGCGATAACTCTCAGCTGTCTTTAAACATGCGAGTTTTACTCTCGAGAGCGGACCTACCGCTCTCTTCTTCTATGAAAGGATTTTTCTTCGCTATCGAAGTTTCCTTCAACCAAACTCTTTCCTCAGCCGGTTCCTCCAATCCTCTCTATTCATTGCTTCTTCTTCCGTTAATCCTCGGCCAGCTATACTTTCAGCCACAACATCTCTCCATCTGATGCGAGACCTACCTCTCCTCCTCCCCTCTGCTTCCCATTCATAAGCAATTTTGGGGATTCTTCTATTCTCCATTCTTTTAATATGGCCGAAACATCTCAGTCCCTTCCCTCCATTTCCTCCAGAAGATTTCTCTCGAGAGCAGATAATTCTCACGTGCACACGCACCTATAAACATTCTTTCCCACGACTTACTACTAAACAATAAATAAACCGCCAAAGCTCACTCCCGTCTATACCCACTGTAAACATATACCTATAAGTAGCTGATAGGTTTTTAGAGGAATATTTCAACATCCAACTTATAACTATAATTATAGAAGTCATTTATGTAACTTTTCTTTAAACTAAGTAATTTTTTAAGGCTTCACTATTTGTGTTTTTATCTTGTCATACGCATCAATATGCTCCTAAGGTACTATTTATCAACCTTTGGATTGATTAATAACAATCTTATTCAAATGTAAAACTTTCTTATATATAGGAAATCGTTTTAAATATTTATTAACCTTACCTCTAATCTGCCAAGTGCATAAAATTTGTAATACTTAATTATATAGGTTTATTATAGTTCTTAAAAATGTTAACCATATTATTTAATTGTTAACTTAAATTACTTTTTAAATAGAAAACGTGTAACAATTTTTAAAATATGGTCCTAGCAGGGAGGAGCTGTGAAGACCCCATCCCCTAAATAGGTTGCCTTACACCCTCCAGGTGAAGTAATTCCGGCAAATAGAAGAGATGACGGCTTTGAAGCCGGATCAGTGGCCCTTTCAACCACACTCCGCTAATCTCCTCTAATAAAGGCACTCCAGCAATTTTATGATGCCCGACCTATCCGGATTACAACTCTCATCTCTCAAATTACTTTCTATGCCTAAAATGTCTTCAGCTAGAAATTTAAAAATATTAGTATTTTTCTAAAATACTTTAATGTTTGAGGAAATATTTTAAAATATATTTATGATTTAGTCAGATGTAGCTTACAGCGGAATATTTTGCAATAATTCAATGCAATTTAAATTACACAATGCTAATGAAGCTTGGTTGTAATATATTCATCGCTAAGTTATATTCATAATTGTTGTTGTTGTTTGTTTTTAAGGGCAAAAAAACTGATGTGGTTATTATTGCCCAAAAAATAAAATTAATAATGAATTCAGTAAAGAACATTAAATAAAATTATATAATCTAATTTTCTTGATAAATCCTATAGTACTACAAACGTACTGTTCACTACCGCCCAAGGCCTTACAGAGCTGACGAGGTACATAACATTTTTCCATATCTCTCCTGTACTGAGTACACTCCTCGAAGATGTGTCTTACCGTAAGAGTAACTTTATAGAGCTGACAGTGAGGGGGATCTCTCCTTGCCATCAGGAAGGCATCCACCGATGTTCGGTTTGCTTTCTTTCAATTTATTATTTTCCGATGCCGGCCATGCACGCTGCTAGTCACCCAAAATCTTCATTTGGAGTGGTTGAAACATGTCTGCCGCGGACAAGAAAGTGGGTGTAATAGTTTCTAATTGGTGGACTTCTCTTGCTGCTCCACCCACCTCCTCATTTCCGGGTATAACAGAATAGCTGAGAATCCAGAAAAAGGTTAGCTCTTTTGAAGATTTACTCATCTGATTTATAATAAAATGAATTTCTTGGATTATAGGGTTGTCCAATTAAATTTAAAATCGCACTAAAGAAGTTTGAGCAGATAATTATCGACTGATCTACAAATGTTTGAGCTAGTTGAAGCACTTTTAATATCGCAGTGGTTTTGGTTCAAAGAGCTTATAGCCGATTTCATTAATTTGTACAAATCTTTTCCGTTTTTATGAGAAATAAACAAAACGACTTAAATATTCTTTATCCGAAACCCTCTTTTGTTTTTGTTTTTTTCTAATTTGTCTATTGTTTACTGGAGATACATTAAACTAGTCTAAATACAGTACGCACTTTTTCCCATGCCATATTTAAAACCTCACATATTTTTGAAACCGTGGATGTTCGACTTTGGTTCAAAGAGCTTATTGCCGATTTCATTAATTTGTACAAAACTTTTCCGTTTTTATGAGAAATAAACAAAACGACTTTGAAACCCTCTTTTGTTTTTGTTTTTTTCTAATTTGTCTATTGTTTACTGAAGATACATTAAACAATTTAAAATGAGCTGGTTGTTGGCTCTTAACACTGTACAGTAACACTGCACAGAACCTTGCACGCCTACTATGTAAAACTGTTGGCCTAACGACCGCTCCACGAACCAGGTATTGCGCGCGGGATTCCACTTTAGACATGCCTTGTTTCCTTCGGGCCATCAAGCCGACATGCCATTTTGTGGGAAAGCGCGACCTCACGTTTTAGGCGACTCGATCTTTCCTACAGGATTCACCCTCTAGGAGTCTTCGAAAGCGTGTTTGTGTGGGGAGCGCTTGGATGAATGACGGTAAGTGTTCCAAAAATATCCTCGCAAAAATGGAAGTGATAGTTATCCATCTTACCGTAACTGTTCTCATAAAAACGGAGGATGTTTCACAATACAAATTTTTACGGTAAAAATAGTTAAGCGTGGGGTTGTACCGTACTGCCCTATATTATAAAGGTGTTTTGGTGCACACATAAACGTAGACTCTGCTGTTCATTTTCGGCAATGAAGTATATTTTATAAATGAAAAGATGATTCCAATAGTCGCTATATATGTTTTTTAGAAGAATTTAGCCATTTTTTTTGTTCCTATTAATGAAAGATTTCCACCTGTGATCCATTAAGCGATCCATCTCAAAAATAACCAAATTTCACCCGAGGTAATATTCAGTCCATAATTCATGAAAAACAACATTGTCCGCACTTTTTAAACTCTGTTCGTCTGTTTCGTTTTGCCGAAACCATTTTATATAGCATAATATAATTTCTCGAATAATACATTTTCTTAGAGAAAACTTGGGTAATATGTCTAAAGCGATCCTGGAATCCAAAATGATTCAGCAATTGCTAGGGTTTATAATATTTATACTGCCCTAAACAAAGCCAATGTTTGAGTTTGAGGTTGTTACATTTACGTGGGATACTAAAAAGTATAAAATAAATTTACTATTGTCAAAAGTAAAATTATGAGATCAAGTTTAAATTAACAGAAAATTTGTTTTGTGATAAAGAGTCTATTGGCCCAATCCGTAGAAAATGTAAAATGTGTCATAGGGCTCAGATCGAAGCAGTTGATCTTAGGTCAAACAATAAATTAATGGGTGGCATAACCTTTGTTTTTGCCGGAATTTTCAAATGGTGCAAGAGCATATAGAATAAAAGCGTGTTATTTCAAAATATGAGACCCTGAATTTCTTATTTAGTCTTAATTCACAGCTGTCAAACAAATTAATGACAGCAAGCAAATGAGATGGCTATAAAACAATGAGATGTTTCTAGCATTAGAGGCATGATGAGAAGCATTGACCAGCAGCACCTCCATCTCTCTTGTTAATCATTTCATTTTATTCAAGATCTCTCATCCAGCTCCGATGAGAAATAATCTTACATTATCAAATAATTAAGGCTTGGCTAAATAATTATATCCTTGTCTAAAAAATCACAGATGCGGATAAATCGTTGCAAGTTGCCGTTGATACGTTTCTATGATACATTTAATACCATTTCTAACTTATAACTGCACAACCATGCTAAATATAACTGCACAATTAAAAACAAAATGTTTGATATTTATATCAACTAAACCAAGGTGGTGGTTTAAACAAAGAAATTAGATGATATTCTACGTCTGAGTTTTCCCAATTAGGGAGTTAGTGAAGCCAACTGGAAATTTTCTCTTATTAAGGCAAACTTTTCAACAATGTTCCCTGAACAGAAAGGTGTTAGCTTGTCAAAGTTGGCCATCATGAATTTCATCAAAGGCTTTTGCGGTCTGTTGAAAAGTTCACAAGTAATTAACGCTGGCTAGTCTGTAATCATCGTGAACCCTTACAGCAAATCAGTCTGGGTTTATTATTTGAATTTCTCCTATACCGATATAAACAATGTTCAAAAATTGATAATTATCTAAGTATTTATTTACTCTTAATATTCTAAATTTAGAAAATATAACTTGTTTTGATGTAAAATAAAAAATATTTCAATAATGTAATGAGTTCAATGTTATTATTCCATCAATGTATTGCTCTATCAATACATGATATATAGAAATATCGATATTTTTCTTTCGATAATTCAATATTTTATTTCGATACATACCTTGAAACATATCGTTTTATCTATATAATAAAAATACAAGATAAAAAAATTGTTTTGGTATAGTTATTTTTTAGAGAGTGCCTACCTTGAACTGATAGTGAATACATCGCTCCTCAATTACAATTTGGTTTCAAGTGGTTATAATTGTTAGTTTGTAATGTTGTTTGGCATACATAAAGATTAATAGCTTTATTTTAATACTGTGAAGTTTCATTAAATTCTATCCAGCTGTTTTTCTAAAAATTGTGTTTTTTATAACAGAGTAAACAGTGGCTAGGAGTGTGCGGTGAGTGGTGGGGAGATTGCTTTGTTGTTATAGAACGTTTATTGTTGAGGTTTACTATTTGATGGGCTTTTAAATGTTGCAGTGAGTTTATTGAGGACATTTATTTTATAACATATTTATAATTTGTAAAATATAATTAACCTATTGATTGACAATTCAGAATATATTTATTTTAATGCCTAAAGCAATAAAAGATTTTCTATTAGTAAAACCTGAGACACTGAATAGGTCAAACATAGAAAGAATCAAGAGGTCACGTTCATTACCAGAATTTTTGGAAGATTCCGTTGAATTTAAAAAACCAAGTTTTGTCAGGAGTTTAGAACAAGAGATGGGAGGTGAACAGGAAGTTGGTAAAATGGCAATGAAAAATCTATTAGCACAGTTTAGTGCATTGATAGATTCGAAAGAGTTAGCAAGAAAAGAAGATATTTCTGAACTAAAATTACAAGTTGAAGATTTGTAGAATGAGAATAAGAATCTAAAAGTTGCGATGGAAGATTTAAGAACTAAAAATGAAGTACTAGAAAATCGAATAGAATATTTGGAAAACTACACCAAGAGGAATAATTTATTATTTTTTGGCCTTGACTCTTTGAATGGATCAGATCAAGATATAATAATAAAATTTTGTGATGACGTCTTGGGAGTTGAAATATCACTTAGTGATATTGTTAGTCTTGTCAGTTTTGGGTTGCCTAATAAATTGAAGAAACTAATTAAGGTAACTTTCGCTAATAATTACCTTACTGGGATGATTCCGAGAAATACCAAAAAACTGAAGGGAACTGGTTTTTATATTAATAAAGATTTTGCGTATGCAGTTAGACAACGGAGGAGAATGCTTTTCCAATTTCGTAAGGAAATGTACCAAAAAGATAAAAATAAAAGGGTTTTTATCAAAAATGATACTTTATTTATGGATGATAAAGCATATTATTGGGACACTAAGGAAAATTGTGTAAAGGAAAGAGTGTCAAAGACATTCAAGATGGTGTAATGGTTAGCGAAAACACAGTCTCGGCAGATGACCTTAGGATTTTTTAAAAGGGAGTAAAAAATCCTTAGCTATGCCGTCCTTCGAAGGGACGTAAAATGGGGGAGAAGAAGTACTGCTCTAGTTCTAGGCAAAATTTAGGAACCGGATCGTCCGATTAGCCATAGCAGCATAAAGTGACGTTGCTCAAAGAGAAGAAGACTGCTCTAGTTCTTGACACCCACAGAAGTAAATGAGAATAAATAGCAGGTAACGGCTGTCTGTCAAACTAAATTAAAAAATAGTTACTCTAGTATAAGTTTCAAAAATTTGAATATTTACAACATTAGGCCACAAATGTTGTAAATATTCAAATTAAAATCAAAGATAAGTTTTTCCTTGATTTTTTAAATAATTATGATATATTTTGTTTGTTAGAAACATTTATTGAAGAAAATCATAAAGTGGTTTTCTTAAATTATTTTCAAAATTATAAACTATTATGGGTCTCAGCCACTAAAATGGCAAAATTTGGAAGGGCGATAGGTGGTATATTGATTGATGTTGTCAAAACGAATTAATAACTAAAGGTATTTGTAAATTTGTAGCTATAAATAATGTTGATTTGCTTCAGATTAAGGTAAGCTCAAATTTTTGTTTGCATGTATTGCCAATTTTTTTGGGGCCAAGTAAATGGAAAGACAATTTTTCTTTGCTTGAGACTCTTGTAAATAATAATAATGACTTGCAGTTTCTATTGTTAGGAGATTGGAATGGTAGATTGGGTGATGGTCAGGCTATCGGGGAAAATACAATGGATCTCGGTTGTTTTTCAGAATCTAGATATTCTAAAGACAATATAGTAAATTCGGAAGGAAACTTAATTTTGGATTTTTGTGATGATCATGGGTTCTTGATTTTAAATGAGAGATCTCCAAGTGACATGTTAGGGGAAGTTACATATCTGGGCCCTAGGGATAGCTCAGTCATAGACTTTGCTTTTATATCTGTTAGCAGTATCAAGTTAGTTAAAGATTTCTCTGTAAGAAACGTAATTTGGTCAGATCATATGGCAATTGATGTCATTGTACAACTAGAACTAGAAGGAAGAAAAGATCTTGTACCGAACAATAGAAAACTAATTTGGAACGTTTCTAAATGTAACAACTATAAGAATAATCTAGAAAAGAGAATTGAAACTTGTGAAAATATAGATTTGGAGGTCCTGAAAGAGATAATAAGAGATAGTGCTAAGTGTATGCAGAGTTATTGCAAACCATTCGAATTGTTTCAACCTTGGTCATTGTTTTAAAAATAGAACCAGAGTATTTCAGTTATTAAATCTTTTCAGGAAAACTAGAGCAAAGATTGTACAGGAGAAATATATAACGGAGAGGAGAAAATATTTTGACCTGTGTGAACAGAAGCGTAAGAGCTATTATCTGGGTGTGGCCAATGCAATTAAAATTTTCGAGTGAATTTTGGACTCTGGTGAATAATTTTAAAAAGAGAGGTTATAAATGTGGAGATAATATTGGAATGAATGTTTGGGTCAATCATTTTAGTGAGCTTTTTAATCCTCGTCAAACTGTATCTCACATCCATTATGCTGCTCCATTACAGGAAGACGTTAATCTTGACTGTCCTTTCAATATCAATGAACTCCTTTCCACCTTGGATAAATTTAAAAATGGTAAAGCACCTGGTCTGGATGGTATTATGTATGAGTTCTACAAGTTTGCTCCTAAAACATTCCTAGAATTGCTGCTAGAACTGATAAATAATTATTTTAATAAAGGGTCCATTCCCGATAGCATGAACAAGGCTGTTGTACTACCATTGTTTAAGAAAGGAGATCCAAATCAGGCTAGTAACTATAGAGGAATAGTGTTACAGGATACCATTAAAAAAGTCTATACGAGTTTACTAGCTGGAAGGCTAAAGTCGTGGGTAAAAGAGAAAAAGCTGTTATGCGAGGAGCAGGCTGGATTTAGGGAAGGTTATTCTACAAGAGATAATATTTTTGTCCTTACCAACTTGATTCAATTGAAATGGAATGAAGGAGTCAAGAAAATCTATTGCTTCTTTATAGATTTCAAATCTGGCTTTGATTCTGTGGATAGGCATGCTCTCCCGTTTAAACTGTCACAATTGGGGGTTTCAACAAAATTTATCAGAGCTATTGCAAGTCTATATTCTAGCACCAACTTGTCAGTGTGCAGGAAACGTGGCCGATCAACAACTTTTCCAACAATATCTGGAGTCCAGCAAGGTTGCGACTTAAGCCCTTTATTATTTACCTTATTTGTAAATGATATTAAGGATTGCCTAAGTGGAGGAATATGGCTTAGAGGGTACAGAATAAAACTCCTATTATTTGCAGACGATATAGTGTTCCTTGCTGATAATGCCTCGGGTTTGCAAAACATGATAAAAGAGCTTGAACATTATCTTAAAAAGTGGAATTTGTTAGTGAATTTATCCAAGTCAAATATCATGGTTTTTAGGAAAGGCGGAGGAAAGCTTAGTGAACGTGACTCTTGGATGTTTAATAATCAACCAGTCAAGGTAGTCAACCGATATAAGTATTTAGGGATTACATTGTCTCCAAGTTTGACACTCACTGATCACTTAAATCAAACGGCTCGCCATGCTTTGCTTGGTCTTAATAGTGTTTGGAATAATTTATTTCTAATTAAACATATTCCTCTTTCAGCAAAAAATGAAGTTTTTAAGTCAGTAACCAGATCAATTCTTACATATGGGAGTCAGGTTTGGGGCTATCGATATGATGATAAAATAGAAAGTGTCCAGAGGACCTTCATTAAAAAAATATTTAAATTGCCAAAAAATACTCCAAATTACATGATATATTTAGAAGCCAAAATTTCACCAATTCATGTTTTTACCTTTCAATTACAATATAAATACATATTAAAGACCCTAGATCTAGATGGAGGCCGTTTAACGAAATTGGTTGCAGAAGAAGTGATCAAAAGAAAACTATTATGGTTTAAGGAATGGATAAATTGGTCCGAGAAAGTCAAAAGTAACTTTAACACAGTTTTCAATACAGCAGAACAATTGGGGAAAGATTTAAAAGCCTTGAAATCCAGCCTAATTATCTATTATGACTAGTGTTATAGGGAAAGAGCTTTAAACAGCCAATATCACCAAATCTATAAACAATTGTCTTTTGACATTCATTATATTAATTTAAATTTACCTATATCTGATATAGGCGTCATAATTAAAATTAGAGGCATACAGACCATTCATTCAGGGACAGAATTACATTTGTTCTATGTGTAATATTGGAGAAAATGAAGATATATTCCATTATTTAGGACGTTGTAAAGTCTTGGAGGGAATGAGGAAAAAAATATTTTGGTGTAATAACTATGACTGAAATTGATATAGTCAAATACCTAAATGGTGAAGACTGGGCAGCTCTAGTGAGTTACTTGAAAGAAGCCTATATCTACCGTTCCTTTCTTATTAAAAATTTTAATTATTAATAACCTGATAATTCATTGGATGTTATTGAATGATAATATATGTTATAAATAAAAATGATAATAATTAGATATTATTGAATAGTGTAATAATGGGTGGATATATATTATTTGAGATATAATTGAGATACTGTTATAGGATATGTGGTAATTATGATATTGTTGTATAAGACATAATTGATTATATAATGGGTAATTAGATTGTATTGTATTTTTTGTGAATAGATTAGTTAATAAATCAATAAATATTTACATATTTCGGAGATTCAAGATTCCAATATAGTATGCTCATTTCACGTGTACCAGCTCTAATATCTCCTACCCCGATCCCTTCTAGTTTTCATAATTCAAGGAAGGTTTAGCAATAATTATTTTTTTTTTAAAATTAAGTTATTGCTATAAAAAGGATAAATATGTGGTGCGCAAAACGCAGTAAAGTATTAAAATTGACCGATAAGCAACGTTCGCTATTCAAGAGAGATTACAAAGACTTGGTGTTTTATAGAGCTAAAAATTTATTACAAAATTTGCTTAATTCAATTTAATTGTTATTAAAAAAGCTATAAAAAGGTACTGTGACGTCTGAATCCCGGTGGTTTAAAACTCGAGCGATATATGGCTAGACTACTAAATCAATCTGTACCAAATTTTAACATCATTTTCATAGTTTTAGGAAGGTTTATAATATTAAAGTTTACAAAAAAAAATTTTTAATGCACAATGTTCCGGGGCAGAAACGAGGTTTGCTCCACTTGAGTAAAGTTCTATAGTTAGAAATTAAAATCCAACCAGATGAAATCCAAAGAGTGACACCCATACTGCCTGCTGGCCTCTTAGCAATTCCTGCTACCTCATAGTTTTTGGGAAGGGGACGCTTATTTTTTTTATTTTTTATTTTTTTATTTTCTAATCTCCTTTTATTTTTATTGATTTATAATACAATCACAAACATTTAAATCCATCCCTTTTTCTGCACTTGGTGCATTTTTAGGGAGTTTTGTTTAAAGTACAAAAATTATGATTATATTAGGTACAGCGATACAATAGATCTTGAACTAGTGATGGGGTCTGTTGAGTCATCTTAGTCAAGTCAAAGTGTTTTGACGTAATTTTGCCATCTCTGTGGTTTTTCAGTTGGCGTTAATGTGTTGAATAGTGGGTTAGTCCAGTATTTGAGGCTATGAAAGAATTTGATATGCCTCCTTGTAATATATTTTGTTACCTTTGGTAAGTCTAGTGTTTTGTATATTAAGTCAGTTTTAGTCCTTTGTAAAGTTGTATGTCGAACGATTCGTCTCAATACCCCGTTTTGAAACTGTTGGAGTCTTTTTGATGTCGCTTGTGATATGTTTGCCAACATTGGAGCTCCATAAAGGAGAGCCGGTCTCAGCAAACATTTATAAATCATTAGTTTGAGGCGGAGCGAGCGTTTGGTGTACTTAGCAGGTGATTTAGCCTGTATGAATTTGTTCTCACCAACTTAAGTTTTCGATTGCATTGGCTTGAAAGTGTAAGGTGCCTGTCTAGAGTGACACCCAGATACACTATACTGCCCGCTGGCCTCTTAGCGATTCCTGCTACCTTATAGGTTTTAGGAAGAGGACGCTTATTTTTCTGGAAGGAGGAGATAATGCAGTCAGTCTTCTTGGGGTTGACTGCAATATTTAATCCTTCCATTTTTTTCGTGATTTCATTACAAACCTCCTCCGCCTACCGTAGAACCTTCGTGGCGTTCTATGAACTACTATGTATAGCAATATCATCGGCGTAGGCCGCCACAGTCGCTTTTCTGTACCTATCTCCAACAGTTTCAGCCGTGTATATTGAGAACAATACTGGAGATAGCACAGACCCTTGAGGGACGCCGCATGTGAGAGGGACTTCTTTAGATAATGCCTGGCCGACTCGCACCCTGATTTTACGCTGATCAAAAAATGACCACAATAAAGTTGAAAGTTGCTCCGGGAGTTCATGGTCCTGCAGTATCTTACATAGGAACCCATGTGACACTGAGTCGAACGCCTCCGTGCAGTCAATTGATATCATTGCAGTCACTTCATTTTTAGCAATGTGTTGGCTTACTTCCGCCTGTAGTTTCGCCAAATGGTGTTCCGGGCTGAGGCCGGCCTGGAATCCGGTCTGCTCGGGTGGAATAACAGCGATTTCTGTACGCAGTCGATGGGGCTGCCTAGAAAGCAATAAGTCTACTGTAGAACTAAACGCCGCGTCCGCTTTATGTCTAAAGGTATGACTATTGGGGTGAACGACGGTGTAAGGACTTTTTAAAATCTTTTTTCCAGATGAAGAATTGTTCCATAATGGATGACGAGCGTTCAGATCACCAACGATCCAATAGCTCCATTATATATAAATTTTCTGTCTGATTCACAGACGTTGTTATGTCTTCTAATCCTGGTTCACCCGAGGTTTTCGAAGACACTCCACCACCTTCGCCATGCACCGATGTACACACGGAAGAACCTACACCGACCACAAGCAACTCAGGGAAGACTGTTGGCACCGTCGCCCAAGGGACAAAAAGAAAAGGAAAATTACCGACCTCTACAGCGAAGCGAGCAAAGAAGACCAACCTGGCACCTCTACTCCAGTTCATACTCTCCATACCATATCTCGGGATAGCTCCCCCGTCTCTATTCCCGGATCTTCTAGCGTTATTGCGCCTGAAACCGTTCACGATGACGAGGCCGTTCCTTCAGATGATGACGGACGTGTGGAAGATCTTCGAGAAGCTATTTGCGGGATGCAAGGATCCATCGCGGACATCACCGGACTCGACAGAACTCTCGGCCGCATTAGATACCGTATCAGAGACCGCATACTTCACGACGTATGGAAACCCCGAAGATGTGATGAACCTCGAGGATTCGTTGAGGACGTGTTTGACGGAGTGGCTAAGTTCGCGACCTCACGATACGACGGATTCTGGTACCTCTTCTCGCATAGAAACCACCGGACACCACACTACCACTTCATCCATGACTGCGCATAATCCAATCAATCCTGTCGTTGCGGGCCCATCGCGCGTATCTCAGCCACCTGGGGAAAAAATAGACGAGGAAACAGACGTCGAATCAGAAGACGAGGTAATTATTCCACCTTATCGAAATACTTCGCCAATCTGCAACAGTATAGCACGTTGGAAGGGTGCTCTTGGTGTGGGGGTCAAATCTTTGGTCTTAGCGCCCTCCGTGATATTGCAGAAAAGTCATACCATACGACAAATGCAAAGAAACGCCTCACAGAGACTGGTGGACGGTGACGACGGAGACATTCGAGATCGAGGTGAATCAGACGACCCACTTTCAGACGTGGAAGAAGTGGCGCCTACTTCGGAAAGACCTATTCGACATAGCAAGGGCGGGGAAAGACCTCGTAGACAACACGCGGCTGTCCCGTTCGTCCGGTTCCTGGAAGAAAACATTATAGTACCAGACCACGATACCACTTTATCGGACATATGGCTAAACCACCCTTATTTTAAATACATAACCGATAGGGACACGACTCTACAAAACGCACTTAAAATCAGAAGAACTATCTTGTCCAAATTACCTCTAGACAAACTCCGCGACTATATAAGTACAGCTCGGGTTCAATATTATCCGGACGGAACAGACATACTAGACGCCGGAGCGTCATACCATCTCATAAAAACCGTCTTGTCAAAGCAGATGATTCCCTACGAAAGAAACGACTTTTTAAGTTTCCTGGGGGATCTATTAAATCACAGATCGGGTAAGACCATCTGCCTTCTCATCAAGGGACGTCCTTCCGTCGGTAAAACGTGGTTCGCCACAATTGTGGGTAAACTGATGATAAATACCGGGTATATTGGTAATTCCAACAGATACTCACAATTCCCGTTTCAGGATTGTCCACGGCGTAACCTGCTCATATTCGATGAACCAAACGTTGAGCCCGCAACTCTGGAATCGTTTAAACTCCTTTTCGCTGGTTCCCCACTACCGGTAAACGTAAAATACGAGAGTAGGAACCTTGTCAATCGAACTCCAGTGATAGTGACCTGCACATTTAAAAGCTGAGAGAATTCCCTAACAGAAGACCCAGGTCTTCTATAAATTCCAGTGATCACAGTCGGCTTTTTAAGAACTTGGATTGTTTTATGATGAATCCTAGGATCTGTAATAGACACTGGAGTAGGAATTTCTCTCCACCTGGTTCCGTACCTTATGGTTATCAAAACACCTCCTACTGCTCCGTTTTGGGAATTTTGGGAATTAGTCCGTTAGTGTTAAAATTTAGCAAGGAGAGTTGCGTATTCATTTCGTTACTAAGATACCTGAAAACATATTAATGAACGAAGTAATTTGTTGAGTCAGTTCGTTTATGGACGTCGTCAAAGTTGAAGTCATTTGTTGGGTCTGGTTTGTTATAGACGTTAACAAAGTCTCCACCCAAGGAGGTGGACTAGCTGTCTCTGTCCTATTTGCGTAGATGTCATTTATGTCATAATGTTTGTCGGTCCGTTGCGTCGGTTTTGGTGGAAGCCGTGGCTTGACAGTTGATGGTGCTTCTCGATCAGGTTCAGGTTGGACTTGAGTCGGCGCTGCTGTAGGCTTGGACCTCAGTTGTATCATATTTTTTTAGAAAGAGAAGATAATGAAGTCAGTCTATTGGTGCTCATCGGGAAGATAGTAAATAGATTTAATTCTTGATAGTAAATCTAAATCTACGGGTATAGGTTACAGTTCAGTTACGCGACGCGAGTTTGCTTTATTTTTACTCCATCCCAAAAAGTGCCCAATTGGCCAAAAGAATTTTAAACTTCAAAAATTACGTTGACTTTGGAAAGATGTTTGATACTAAATAATAAAAAATAAAAAATAAAAAAACAATACTGTTTGAATCCTGAATAGAACACTGATTTTGGAACTTATCCGCCCCTAAATGACCACATGACTTATTATCTGACCATGTATCAGCAATCAATTAATGGAGTGACACAGCTCACTGAAACATTAATCAATTAAATCGTTTAGGCGATATCTGCTAGTTAGTTAGTTTAGCCAATTAAACGGTGATTAAGCTAACACGGCTCCACCAACTTTCTAATTATTCAGTCAAATAATTATTTCACTAGGCCTGAAATACCTAATAAAGTTGCCTGTCCATGCCTGGTAATGTGAGCATTGAGGAATGTAACATTATTTAAATACCTTGTATCTGTATATTGTTTAATTAAAATAGGTGACTAAATTTGTATTGCAATGTGTACAACATGTATCGATAATTGTACTGCAGAATAAAATGGAATAAAAATTCATTCTTTATTTATTAATTTCTTTCACATGTAAGTTTCATAACAAAATAAAAGATGGATTTTTTCACTTTATCTGCTCTGATTTCTTATTTATTGATTGTTACTTTAATTTTTGCTCTATTTTTACTGCAATTTTCGTTTCTTTAATTCTTATTGCTTTCCGTATCTTACCTTATTTATAATATGAAGATTCAGTTTACAATACTCACATAATTTTTCTACTAACATAATGTATTGTCTATAATTATCTATAATCAGTAATATATCCTTAATTTTAAATACAGCAGTTTGGCCGCCATTGTTATATACCTTATAATTATTCTTAAGGGCCATTCTGCCCTGCCAAGGAGAAAAGCAAACATTTTGAGTTAATGATTTATTAGATTCTTTGGATTTGTTGTGAAATTTTTGATTCGATGCTCCGTAGAAAAAAGCACTAAGTCGAATTACTTCTTTTCCACGGAGCATCAAATAGAAACTTTTGTGATATCAATAGGTCATTATCTCACAATTTTTGAGTTACTGCTCTTCTCCTTGGGAGGGCAGAACGGCTTAATAGTAAAATATATTTTTATGTCACTTTATAGATGCCTTAGAGTGCTTGTACTTTTAAACCTTCTACTTAACCAGAGGTATACCATTTCCTAGAGAAAATATATAAATAAAAAAATATTTTTAAAAAACATAATCACAACAACATATTCATAAAAATGTTTTTTTCATTTTTATAAAACGCCGTGAGTGAGGTACAAGGACATATTAAAGTTTTGGCTGTCAATTATTTTAACTATTTTAAAATTTAAATATGTGCTAAATATCTGAGCTATTTCCATGCAGTTTTACATACTTTTTAAAATTAAATTAATTGCATTCATGATTATTAAAAGTTTTCTGCATTGACTCTGTAACATGTGTAGGTATTCAATGTTAAAACTTGCAATAACTGGAAAAATCTCACTTACTTCTTAGACATTTGAGGTGTTTACATGGCAAAAGTAGTAAGTCAATATAAGTTAATTTTACAGGAAGAGCTAAAAAAGATTTTGAACTGCTAAAATAAATTTTATTCTTAGGTACGAACGCACGCATTTTCCAACAAGAATTTAAAAATTGTTTTTTTTTTTGGTTTTTTTTTTACTTACTAACTTTTTCATGTAAGTGCCGTATTTAGCTATCAGTACATCAAAACCTAAGCGTTCTATAAAAATACCCTGTGTTGATTTATATGTTGGTTTCTCTTTCCAGAGGATAAATATTGTCCCATAACGATGAGTACCATAATTTATTTTCCATTTTATCAGTAATTTACATCTTGTCGTACATATGATTTCATCACATTTATAGAAACACAATTTGTTATTCGTGATGTCTCATATCAAATTCAAATTTATGAGTACCGAATATGAGTTTCCTTTAAATTATTAAATAAATATGAAATTATTTATTTTTGCACGGATACGTATTTTGGCTGTGGTCTAAACTTTTTGGATGTAACGCTTTTTTCATATTCATTTTTTCACGCTCTAAATCTGTTAGCGTTGCTTGAATAAAAAATTCGAGAGTTTCTTAAATAGAAATTGAATGGAGAATATTTTTTTTTATACAATATTTGTTACAAGTACCTATCATATAGGAGCTATATTGGCTTGAATAAAAAAAGTCACGTTTTGCCTAAATTTGTTTAGGGCCTTTTTTTGCCGAAAACTTGCCGACAGTTTCTTTATCAGAAGTAGTATAAATAAAATTAGTAGATTATAAATAATTATATCCATGAACTATTGTTTTCCTTAGTCAGAGAATTTTTAGATTTTTTTTTTTTTTTTTTTTTTTTTTTTTTTTTTTTAAGCCAAGATTAAGGTACCTTAAGATTCCAAGGCCTCTGAACTTTTAATATATCATGTATTTAAAAATTCAATATTTTTTTAATATATATTTATTTACATAGCAAGAGCATACTAATTATCACGATACGTTTTAAGATTGACTTTTTAAAAAAAAATCCAAGTCTTCAACAAATATACATATTTAATACATAAAATGCAATTTACAAATGATTATAATTCTTGTTGGAGTGACTGACTCACTAATTACAACGACCATGATACTTAATAGAAATTTATATTTCAGATATAGCAAGTGAGCCTCTGAAAATGGGGCAACTGTGAAGATAAGTTCTTCCATCTGCCAAACCATGTTCTGAACAATAACAGGGCTGTTTGGAATATCATGTCGATTTCTGGGGAAAGCATCCGCTCCTCCTTCATTCCTCTGCACCTATTCATACCAGAACTGAGTTCAGTTTCCTAGTAAAATAAAAAGAATTTTTTACCACTCGTGCTGATAAAAATATTTTTAAATGTAGATGTTCACGGAGGAATTAAGAAAAAATATATACAATTAAACGGAAAGTATAAAAATTAGTAAATTGATCCTCGACGAAAAATAATTGAGTCGGTTCAAAAATAGTGCTGATTTTGAATATTTACTTTTTTTTCAGGCAAGTTCTTGCTTAGTATACAAAGATGAAATCCAGTCTAGCTATTGGATTATAAACAATAGTTATAAATGTTTTTTTTTTTTTTTTTTTTTTTTTTTTTTTTTTTTTTTTTTTTTTTTTTTTTTTTTTTTTTTTTTTTTTTTTTTTAAAGCCTCCGATTTTATTTATTATTTTATTCATACAAGGAATGATAATGATAGAAATGGGGATCTTTTCTTCCCTTTCGGCATTTTAAGACGTAGTTATGCTCTGCCATCTCTGGAGGGTCTTTGGTCCACTGAAGGTACTCCCTCTACGTGTCGAGTGTGGAGGAAACACTCTGCCGGCTATGGTGGTCATCGGGTCAGTCCGTAAGGTCTGAACCCCTTCCCTCGGCGAGTACGTCCGCTAAGGGGATTGTGCCTTGCCACCTCCCAGGTCTTGGAGGCGGGGCTATGTCCCTGAAGAGAGGGTTGGCGCTGTAGCTCAGCCCGTCAAAGAAACGTCCGATGTAAGCTGGAATCGTAGGCAACCTCAGCTCCTCGAGGATCCGGGTATTTTTGGCCCTCTCTAGGCGGGTGCCGCGGACGATTCGCCGAAGGACGGAGTTCTGGAAAGTCTGGAGGGCGCGAAGTGTACTTGTGTACATATGATGCAGCAGTGGAGCACCGTGGAGGAGGGTTGGTCTTATAATGGATTTATAAATTTGAATTTTAAGTCGGAGGGATATCTGAGGAGAGGTTAAGAGGTGATGGAGGCGGTATGTCCGCGCCCGGGCCAGCTTTATCCTGCTTTTTACATGGGTCGAAAAGGTGAGGTGCCTATCGAGGCTGACGCCTAGGTATAATATTGAGCTAGAAATGGTCTGCTCAATACCGTCTACTGTAAAACTTTTCGGCAGTTTTTGGTACTTGCCCGCGTTTACAGAAAGACATCACTATGGCGTCAGTCTTTCTAGGGTTCACCTTGATGCCGCATGACTTCAGTGCCTCGACGATGGTGGAAGTTGCCCTCTCAGCCATCTTGAGAGCCCGGCTGGGGTTGAGGCTGGACGCGTAAACGGCGACGTCATCCGCGTATGCAGCCACCACCGCCTCAGGGTGCTTTATAGATACGACTGGCACCGTAAAGATGTTGAACAAGATCGGTCCCAGCACTGACCCCTGAGGAACAACACAGGTGGTGGGGACTGGCGAAGACAGACTCCCACCGACCCGCACAACGAATGATCTTCCACTAAGATAGTTTCCGACCAGTCGGCACAGTGCGACGGGAAACCTGTACTCCTCCAGTCGGTGCAGCAGCAGGGGGTGTGAGACACAATCAAAGGCTTGAGTGCAATCCAGCGAGATGAGCGCCGTGGCCTTGTTCCGGTGCATCTGTTCGATGGTGTACGCCTGCAGTTTAGCCAAATAATGTTCACACGCGACACCTCGCTGGAAGCCTGTTTGCTCTGGTGGAATAACATCTTCACGGCGGCAGTGGTCAATGATGTGATGGTAGATCAGTCGCTCAAACACCTTGCTGATGTGCGAGAGGAGGCTGATTGGACGATAATGCTCCGCAACGTTCCCTGACCTCTGGGGTTTCAGGAGTGGGACCACGACAGCTCTCTTCCAGGCCACAGGGAAGTAGGCGGTCCGGAGGCATGCGTTGAAGATGTTAAGTAGGAAGGCCTTACCCTTCCTGGGTAACATCTTCAGCAACGTTGTGGGGACACCGTCCAGTCCGGATGCCTTTCTCCCTTTGATGCGCCGTAGGACGGATTCGAGCTCTTTGAAGGTCGAAAAGAGGGCCGTCTCGTTGGGGCTCAGTAGTGGTCCTGGGGGTGGCTGCGGGGCATCCTCCGTCCTCTCAGCGTCCTTGGCAGCATAGGCGCGGGCCAGATGTTCAGTCTGTTCAGCAGGTGTCAGAAGCTGGTCTCCATCAGTCAGGAACACCGCTCTCCTTTTATTGACAAAGGTTCGGACCAACCTCCAGAACTCATTGTGGTTGTTGTGGGTCCTTAGCAGTTGGTCGTGCCACAGAGCCGTCTTCCAGTCGCTCATGAGCCTGGCGATTTGCCGGGTCATGGCGTTGATAGCCGGCTTGAGGCCATAGTCCCTGGTGCGGCAGAATATGTTCCGGAGGTTGTTCCTCTGTTTTATCAATGCCAGGATGTGCGGTGGTGGAGGTCGCTGGTAGTTGGGTAGAGGAGCGAACTTGGGGATATTGGTGTCTGCTGCATCAAGGATGGTGGATGTGATGCTCTCCACTGCTGCATCGATCTCACCAGGGGTCAGGCACGGCGTCACCGTGGGGAGACACTTCTCGATTGTGGCCCTGTACCCCCTCCAGTCTGCTTCATTCAACTTGTACTTCGTAGCCGGTGGTCTGTGCTGGGAGTACCCTCGAAAGTATAGAGTACAGGGCGATGATCGGAGGTACTGAACGGCAGTGCTCGGCAGTCGGTGACGCTGTGCATGTTCCTGGTGATCAAGAGGTCCAAAGTCGATGTCCTAGAGGGGTCGGCATCCGAGCGGAAGGTGTGAACGCCAGGGTGGTAGACCTGGAGTCGCATCTTAGTGATAATAGTTCCCTGATAATAGTTTATTAATGTTGGTTTTCCCTCGAAGATTAGTTTAGTTTGTGTTACATATTCTATGAGTAAGGACCTCTAAAATTCACGATATCCAAATTAGATTTTCTTCGCATTTATTTTTACAAGTTCAAATATAATCGAAGTGTGGTCCAAACCGCGCGTTGTTTGTTATTTGTGATAAAGGAAGCATTAGTGAATGTACAGCGCAGCGATGTTTCCAATAATTTTGTCTGGAGGTTTTGATCTCGAAGGCAAAGAAAGTCGCGTTTGGCCTTCTGTTGTTGATCACAACCATCTGAAGGCTTTGGCAGAAAAAACCTTCCCATAAATACTCGGGAAATTGTGAGAGAAGTTATTATTGTCCACTCAAAATAATCAGTCACATAACATTCTCCTAATTTCTATTTTATGACATATAATAACCTGCTTTAATTTTACAGCAACCCAAGAGATCTCTTTATTAGTCCATGTGTTACCTTAATTTCTGTGATAGCCTCAAATGGCTGCAATAAAAAACTATGACTTCAAATAAATACCATACTGTATGTTTTATTGACAAATCCGTGTAAGGGTACTGTTTTCCTTACATTCTACACCCATACAAGGACTGTTTATTTACACATTACTGTTAGAGCTAGGACGACTTTGCCTTTGACCGACTAGTCACTGGCCGACAAGTCGTAAAAAAAGCCAAACCGATCCTTGCTTTTGTTGGAATTCGGGTAATGTCGGCAATGTTCGAGCCACTTCGTTCATAGTTTTATAGCCGTCATTACACGTAGCTTTACATTTTTTTAAATCATTTTTTTACACGGTCTGCAACGTAGTTATTAATTTTTTTTTTTTTGGGGGGGGGGGGGGTAAATGAAACAAAAGTTAGCAATTCAGCTTAGATAGTTAATCGTGAAATTTAAAATTCTATTATGCCGAAAAAGATGCCCTGTGTACTCGTATATAACACAAAAATATCGTAATGTAAATATAAATAAACACATATGTTTTTTTTGTTTTGTTTTTTTTCATTTATTGATATTTACAACTGTACAAAATAATAAACAACAAGTCAATGTGTTGACAGTGAATACAATGACATGTAAATAACTTGTGAAGAACTACTCACTAGTAGCACTTCAATAAAATCTACACTAAAAGGTCTCTAGGACATCTTCTTTTTAGACACCTCGGAGGATTATCAGGGATGGAGGAGGAAGCAAGTTGGGAGACTAGTGGACTGGAGTGGTTATGGAGCTTACTATGGAAGGATAGGTATCTGGTTTGGGCTAAATAAGAAACATATGGAACATTAAGATCTTTATGGATAAGTTTATTGGTCACATAGTAAGGAGCATTGGGGATTTTTCGAAGGATTTTGGATTGTAAAGATTGGATACGAGATGAATTGGATGGTTTAGTAGAACCCCAAAGCTCAACTCCGTACGTCCAAATAGGTATAATCACTGTCATGTAAATGAGTCTTTTGTAATTAATTGGGAACTTTGAACGTTTGTCTCGTAAATGTTAAAGAGGTCTGTAACGACGGGCAGTTTCTTGTCGTTTTAGTCTTGTATGTGGATTCCAAGTAAGACGTTTGTCCAAGTGGAGTCCTAGGTAGCGGATCTGTTCAACAGGGATTAGTGGAATATCATAAACACATATGTAAATTGTTAAAATGGCACTTTTTCTTTTTTTGTTCCGACCTTTATATTTCAATTAAAAATAAATATTTTTGACTGACCCAAAAAAAAAAAAAAAAAAAAAAAAAAAAATTGTTACGTACGTTCTTCGTTCAGTGTGATAGAAGTTATTAGTTCAATAATTGATTATAAAAAAATAATAAATAAATTTCCAAAAATAAATAAATAAAATAATGTAAAAAGGAATGGAAAAAGGTAATTCGGAAGGCCAAAGGTCACACCGGTATAAAGAGCCAAGGAGTAAGTGAGTAAGCATCTTTCGTTGAAAAGTGAGTAAATCCGTTTTAAATTTGGAAAAAAAAAATTTTCTGTGTCTGACCATGTTTGTATATTATACTTATTAGATTAAATCGCTGACATTCAAAAAATCTACTTTCATGATTTATATGTGTAAAATTTTGAATTTGTCGTTCTTCATTACATATGTCTGATTATAGAATGTCAAAACTTTGAAATATAAGGTTACTTAATCCATCTTCTATTATGTTTCTAAAAACACTACATATGAACACGCAACTCAGTATTTATACTCAACAATAATGTAATAGTATTTTTTTTTTTTTCTTTATATTAAGTGCTGAAAATAAAACGAATTAATGAAATTTAAGAAACAAATCATTTATTAATTCCACATTTAATTGCTTTCGGTTTTGGATGATAGATTCAATAACTATTACTTACATACCAATTCATACTTCATTAAGACACTTTATATAGTTCAGAATCCGAACAGTCGTTAAAAGATATTTCACTGAGCATAGAATAAAATTTAATTTTTTTTTTTTTCTCTTTCATATTTCGATTCACACCTGTTATTAGAGTAACAATCAGTGAATGTGATGAAATTGAATACTACAGGCCTTGTATGCGTGTGGGAGCCTAGTACTCAATAGTTCCTCCTCCTGGCTTGGATTAGAGATTTATTTGAGCAAAAGGTTTAAGTAAGTAAGTGTATGTATTCAGTCGTTGTCGGAGTTTTTATGTCAACCGTTGGACATGGACATGGACATGGACCGGAGTTTTAATGAAGCATTGGATACAGAAGTTTTAATCTCTTGGTTAGACTGAGACGTTTTTGTTTTACATGTGGGCCCCAGGCCATTCTTCTATCATATGTAAGTCCTAAGTAATGAATTTCGTTTGTTTGTGGTATGGGTTGATTGTCGATGAAGAAAGGTGGACAAGAGTCTTATCTGAGTGTAAAGTGATTGTTATGTGCTGTGATTTGTTGTAATTTAGTATTATTTTCCATTGTTTGAACCAGTCTTGTAGTATTGTTAAGTGGTGTTGAAGAGTTAATGATGCAATTTTGGGGTCTTTATGTCTAGTTAATATTGCTGTATCATCAGTGTATGTTGCTGTCAATGTTTGAGGGCTAAGTGGCATATCGTGAGTGCAAAGAATATATAACAGGGGAGCTAGTATTGACCCCTGTGGTACTTCGGCTTTTACTGGATAAATAGAGGAGATATCTGAACCTTGTCGGACAGAAAAAAATCTATCAGAGAGAAAAGATTAAAGGATCAGATAATAGGTAAAAGGAAGAAGATTTTTCAATTTAAAAAGAAGTCCGTCATGCCAAACTCTGTCAAATGCTTGGGCTACATCTAGAAACGCCCCAGTAGCATATAGTCTTTTCTCAAGTGGGATTGATATGAAATCCGTTACACGGTGTAGTTGATGAACTGTTGAGTGAAATGAACGGAATCCAAATTGATGTGTAGGTAGTACTTGTTTATCTGTCAGTATGTCTAGTATTCTTCGGTAAAATAATTTTTCAAAAACTTTAGAACACAAAGGAGGCTAATTGGTCGGTAGGAATAAGGTGAATCGGTGTTTTTGTTTGGTTTATGTATCATGGTGATATAAGAATATTACCATTGAACTGGGAATTTTGTAGTCCTGAAAAGTGTAGTTAGAAAGACTATAGCTTTTTTGGGCATTTTATGGAGAAGGTCAGCGGTGATTAAGTCAAATCCTGGAGCTTTTTTTGGTGATTGCTTTCTGATCACTTGTAATAAATCAGAAGGAGTGAAAGACAGTGGTGGTAATGTCAATTGAAGGGGAGCTTCTAGAGTTTCGTGTAGGTAATTTTCATGTTCATTGTCTTGGTTGTCTGTATGTGGTGTAAAAACAGTTGACAAATGTTTAACAAAGAGTTCAGACTTTTTTTATCTGACACCACCCAGGACCCATCTTCTTTTCTGAGAGGCGCTATCACCTCGTGATGCTTTAAAAGTTTTTTAGTGTGCCTCCATAAGCTTCCGTCCTCTGTCGTGATATTGGATAAGTAATAATCATATTTGGTCTATTTTATTTTCATAATTTGTCTTTTCAGTAGGTTATTCAATTTATTAAATGTTCGTCTGTCTGAAGGAAGTCTGTCTGTTTACCATACCTTTCGCACCCTTCTCTTTGCTGTCAGGTCCCTGATGTACTCTGGGTAACTCGGTAGAGAACCTCTTTTGTTCATTCTAGGAACGGATGAGGCCCATGCAGATTCCTGTACAGCTTTGGTAAATACACCAACTGCTTCTTCAATTTCTTCTTCGGTTTTTAGTTGGATTGGTATGAGCAGTTTCGAATTTAACTTGGATTGATAGCTATCCCAATCCATAACGCTTTGGTTTAGGAATAATCTTTTCTCTTTTTTTATAGGTTCATCAAAAAGTGTCAAATGAACCAGGGAATGATCAGAGCAGAGATCGGCACTGCTACCTATTGTGTAAGGTATTTTAGTGATGAAAAAATCAAGTAAGTCAGGAGTTTTCTGTCTCGATGTTGGAATTGGAGTATTTGGGGATATAGTGTCTAACGAAAGTTTATGGAGAACAGATCTTAAATTTCTACCTCTCGGAGTACACGGGAGCTCCAAACTTGGTGTTTGGCATTATAGTCTCCACCAGCGACAAAACATTTTCCCAGTTTCTCGAAGAAACTATTGAACATGTGAGACGAAATGGCAAACCTGGGAGGACAATACACAGCTGCCAGTGTTATAGTGTTATGTTTTGTGTAAAGTATGATTGCAGTGGCCTGTTGGGTGTATGTGGTGTATGTATTGAATTGTGTCGAAGTGAAGAATTGATGATGGCTGTGCCTCCGTAAGCAGTGTTATCTGGATGGTCCGTTCGGTAAATAGTGTAGCCAGGAATGTGAATAAGTAAGGTGAGTTTCGGTTATCAGGGCAAAGTCCGTTCGTTCTCATGTAGGTATATGTCAAGTTCATTTTTATGTTGAGGAAGTCCGTTAGTGTTCCATAGAAGAATGGACAAGAAACCCACAGTTAAAGAATTAGGGTGCATATGATGGGAATAAGGCTTGTTTTACATAAGAAATCTGTTGCAGAAGGCTTAAAAGAGGTTGAATGAGGTAATGTAACCGACATAATAAAGTTACTATTCGATGTGGCATATTTTCAGAAGAAGCACCTGCCGAGTAGTTCTTCGCTTCATATCTGAATGATCCGCACATTGTTGATGTCCCGTATCTGATGATTGTGAATAGCTTGAGGGTTCTTGCAAAAAAAAAAAAAAAAAAAAAAAAAAAAAAAAAAAAAAAAAAAAAAAAAAAAAAAAAAAAAAAAAAAAAAAAAAAAAAAAAAAAAAAAAAAAAAAAAAAAAAAAAAAGCCCCCATCCTATGTCTGGGGAAAAAAATCGAGACAGAACATTTGTAACAAAATTTAATTTTGATAATAATATTATATCCATAATGTATAGTTAGTGGAATTCTAGGGGTTCAGTGGAATTCAGTTTTTAACTTAAGAAATATGGCTTTGAATTTATCTGTAACAGTTTCCCCAACTTCCAAATACAAGGTTTATAAATTATTCTTAAAGTTCTTTATTGTTCCTGAAACTCTCATCATACGAATTCACTTATAATAATGGGGTGTAAAAAAAAAAAAAAATGATCGTTTCTTAAACAAATGTTTGTATTATTATTCCTGTGATATAAAATACAATTAATACTTAAAGTATAGTCCATTGTTATCTACCGTCTTTACCCATCTGATAGCCAATCGCTCGATGCCACACTGATACCATTCCTTGGGATGGCTGTCATTTTTCAACTTCCGTAAAATTATAAATTTTTTTCCCTTAAAGAAAATGGGCCATGAATCGAAACAATAATAATCCGAAGGTGCGAGGTGTGGAATATATGGTGGATGAGGTAGCAGTTCAAACCCATGAAGATCTGTAAACTTTTCTGCTGATTGTTGAGGAGTAAGTTCGTGAGGGACCAGTCTACAGGTATCGTAGGACACTGTCATGTTTCTTCTTTGGAATAAATAACTGAACTGAGGCTTTTTTTTAAGAGGTCCAGTGCTAGTAAACAACCTTAGAAAATGCTCTAAAGGGATTAAGTAATAGTAAATAGTAAAAAGCATTAAGATATTTACAGGCTTTTGAACTCTGGAATTTGATAAAACGGTTATTTTTTTTTATACGCCCTATTATCTAAAATTTAAGTTTACTGACATAACACCATGTTCATAAGTCTACTTCTGAAGTTTCACTCAATACCTAAGATCTTCAGTGTATACAGATAGAATTTAGTTATTAAGATAAATACATAGTTTATATTTTTATATTATTATATAGTTTATAGATAAATTTTGATCGTTTGAATTTCTGCAGAAATGAAAGTTCAAAATTAACTAACGAAAAAATGCAACTCATTCATTGAAATAATCATTTTCCTATGTTTCAAATTTTTGTATGTAATCCCATAAAAATGGCAATTACTTTTTATTAGCAGCACAAACAATAAATTATTTTCTAAAATGAAAAATGGAGGTGAATTTTAAACCAATAGAAAAAAGAAATCCCTTCTATTTTTCTTTTATCCCCAAAGACTATAATGTAGAATCCTTGGGGTTCACTGACGCCAGATGAAATCATCATCACAAAGTATGGCTTGACACGATAATCCAGTCCGGGTCGGGTTTAACCGACCGCTAAATGAGATATTTATATTCAAAGGATTTTCAAGGAAAATCTCGATTGCAGACTTTTTTTTTTTAAATATTTCTTGAAAAACCTTGGATTCAATTGAATGATCCAGGAGATCAAAACTACTACTTAATAATAATAAATTTAAGGTTATTTAAATACCTGTATATTCTATATTTACACAACAATATAAAATGACAAGCTACTGTTCGTTGGTGTCACTAATCTCAAAAACTACTGAACCATTCTCGGTACGAAATTTTACAGCCTCATTTGTATAGTTGCAGGAAGATATAGCAATAATAAAATATACTGATATTTAATTGTTTTGTTATTAAAAAAGCGATACTTTGTTTATACAACAGTGAAGTATGAAAATTGATAGGTGGTTACCACCATTTTGCAATATATTTTACAATGGTAAATCTAAGTATTAAAGCTATACTACAACGTTGTTAAAACCATGTTTAGCATCAACATGGAGTAGACAACCTTTTCCAGGTAATGTTGTTTTTTTCAGTTATTATTGAATATTTGTATGAAAGCCAGGATAACTGAGAAAAAGAAAGTTCATGTGTACTTTAGGCTGTTCAATATGGTGGCTATTAAATTAAGATGGAACTGATATTTGTGTAAAATTGACATATTTGCCATAAGATTGACATTAGGCTAAACTTTTTTAACATAATAATTTAATTACTTGTTCATCAGAAAAGTGGTTCATAGTGGGAAAATGGTGGACCCTTATTTTTAAGGAGCTCTAGTACTAATTATAGCTTGCCCAGTAGAAGAATTATATTCTTCTCTACACTGTTGGCCCATTAGTGGTTCGCGTCTGTTTGCGACGTTCACTCATCACGCTGAAATTAATGGCTCAATTAGAGACCTCTTTTTGCTGAGTGGACGGGCTTAAGTTCTTAGCTAGAAACGGAGCGGGATTGCACAAAATCCTGACAATAGCTGTAAGTATTGCACATTATTTATACATAATATTTTCAGTAAAATAGAAGTTACAACAGATTAACAGCAATTTATTGACGTTGTTGAGAGAGTGAGAGATAGATTTTGAAATTTTTCAAATTCACTATGTCATTATACGTTTATTTTTATGAGTTCAAACTTGGTCGAACTGCGGCCCAAACCGCGCATAACACTAACGGTATTTGGGAAGAATCGGTAAATGTATTGAGCAGAGATAGTTCATATAGTAGGGAGTCCAAAAAGAGTATCGGATATTTGTTACTTCAATAAAACAAAAACTACTTCAACAATTTTGATAGCATACTCTTTAGTGATGAAAACGTTCATCTGAATGGCCATGTCAATAAACAGAATTGTCTGTACTAGGCGGAGGCAAATCATAGACGAAAGCATGAACGACCCCTGCCCAGCCAAATAGTCGTTGTTTGGGCCGGTATGCCTGCTAGACGCATAGTTAGTCCTTATTTTCAAGAAGATCGACGTGGCCGACCACTCAATGCGAATAGTGACCGTTATTGCGATATGCTGCGAAACGTTTTGGGTCCAGAGTTACAGGAATTTCAAGGTTTCAACTCAAGAACGTGGTTTCTACAAGATGGTGCCACTTGTTATACATCAAATCAAGCAATGGAAGCTGTTAACGAATTATTCCCTAGTAAGATCATTTCGCGTAGGGGTAACATAACCACTTGACTATTCTGCATGGGGATATCTTAGAAGTAAGGTCTATGAGAATAATACGACGAACCTGACGAAATGGATGCAAAACATCAGGTCAGAAATGGTAGCAATATCGACCTATGTGTCAGCATGTGATCGCCTATCTTCGTTCCCGATTAGAAGAGTACCAGAGCAGCATAACGGTCACCATTTAGATAACATCATCTTTTCCAAATAATTTTCCACTTTATTTTGTAATAATTAGCAATAAACTTTTTTTTTTATTTAAGTAGTTTTTGTTTTATCGAAGTAACAAATACCCAATACTCTGTTTGGACACCCAGTATAAACCACAGAAATTAAAATACATTTTTTTGTCACATATAAAAGCCTGTATTATTTTTACAGCAATAAAATATTATTATTTTAACAAACTGGCTGTTAGTTGTGGTAACTCTATTGAGTGACCTATGTCTGAACACATATACAGTTGAACAATTTAACGAGCCATCTTGCCTAACGGAAACTTTTAAAATATATAAATTTACTTTAGTTACTTCTTAACTATTTATGAATCTGTAATTTTTTAGGTTTGTTGTAAAATCTTGATAATTATAAATTTATCTTTGGAATTCCAAATCAGAAATGAGACATTATATATATATATATATATATATATATATATATATATATATATATATATATATATATATATATATATATATATATATTATGTTTTTACTTTATTACATCTTGAACCTGTCAAGACTACATCGATTGTAAGCATGTCATTTTTTTTCCTTAAAAAAGAACTGAACAAAGCAATACTCTGCGACAAAATGTTAGACACACCCTTGTAAATGTAACAATAATTTTTTATTATTACTTTATCTTCGATTGATATTTGTTTTTTAGCACTGTTTGTAGTATAAGTTAATATATATGAAAAGGAGGCAGAATTATCAGACTTTCCCAATATTTAACCCCAATATTATTAAATATTCATATATTTTATTTGCGACAAAATATTAGACACACTGTCGTTTTTTACGATTTTCAGTGGATTTACCATTGTAAACTCTAATGCAGAATGGTGGTAAGCACCTATCAATTTTCATACTTCACTGTTAAATCAACATAGTATCGCTTTTTTAATAACAAAATAATTAAATGTCAGTATATTTTATTATTGCTATACAATCCTGAAACTATAGAAATGAGTATTATAGCTCGACAATAAGTCCCATTTGAAGCAATAAACTTGTGCCTTTACTACCAATGAATCACTTAGTTTTAATAACAGTATAAAGATGGTTTAGATCAACATATTATGTGTATTAGCACAAATCGAAAAATATATATATATATATATATATATATATATATATATATATATATATATATATATTAATTTATAGATTATCTATAAAAAAAAAAAAAAAATATATTGTTTTATTGTTTTGTTAGTATATGAAATATCTGAGGAATGTGTTAATGTAGAAGTTAACTTTAAAAAAAAACTTGTGTATGCATTGTATAAAAAATATGTCAAAATTGTCTCGTTATACAAATGAAATTTGTAATTTAAATCTAAAAGATAACATACATGAACGCAAATTCACTATATTATAAAAATTAAATAATTTTACTATTATATAAAATATTATATATATATATATATATATATATATATATATATATATATATATATATATATATATATATATATATATATAGCTAAATAAAAGGTTCACGGGGCTGAGTTTTTAAAAAGAGATTTTATTGAAGTACATACATTATACAAGAAAAAGCAAAAACTTAAAGCCTATTACAAAACTTCGTGGAACAAACTGACATCATAACGGGTAGAGGCAGAGTGTCGCCGGACGAAGGTGGGGGTGCCCCTTTTATACAATTATCTAGGAGAGGGGATAGTGTACATTTATTTATTATTCCTTAATACCATTGGGTTTCTATAACTTCTCCCCCCCCAAGTTCCGAGGTCTCCGATGGAACAAATATCTTAGTGTAAATAGGTAAGATTCTATAAAAATAAAAGGTTTGGACCTTATACATTTCTCAATACCTTTTACACTAAGTCATAACATTGCAATAGATAACATTCTATAAACAAAAGGGATTGGACCTTATAATTTAAGTTTATACAAAAATAAAAGGATTATAACTTGTGTACTAAGTTAGAATTTGAACATTTGAAAACAAAAAGTTACAATTATCAACTTCCTATAAACAAAAGGATTATACTTTGAACTTCCTGTTTACTAAGTCAGGATCTGTACACTTGAAAAATAAAAAGATTAAACCTTGTACGTCTAACGCTAGGATAGGATTTTATACAATTGTCATAAACAAAAGGATTAGACCTTGTCCATTTCTTAATATTAACAATAAGCTTAAACTATAAAATGTTTATACGTTACAGAATTCCTTACACGCTAAAGTACAATTTTCCTTATAACTAAAAGATAATAGGATATTTCTTAATACTAAATAATACATTATTTAAACAAAGGACAAAATACAATAAGAGTCTTTGAATCAGTTTCCTCTATTGCAAATAATACTTTTAGCTTCAAAATTACTCAATTAAAATAATAATATTTTAAATCAAAATAATAATTCAAACACTCCTTTACAATAATTACAATAATTACAATTAATAATAATTTCAAAATAAAATACATACTTTTTCAATGATCAATCAAAATAATATTTCAAGACAAAATAATAGTATCCTAATTTTTATGATAGTGACTTCAAAATATTAATTACAAAATAAATCAAACAGAATATTATCGTGAAATAAAATAATGCTTTGAATGATCTTTTACATTATTAACATGGAATATAATATTTCACAGCAAAATACAAAAGTCCGACTTTATTAAAATAAACTACAGCATTGTCAGTTTAATACAGATAATTCTTTTCAATATAACATAAACATTACTCCTAATACCATTATATTTATTATATTTAAAATAAAAGATTTTTAAGACATTTTAATATTGTTTAAATAAAATTAAATATTTTTAATCAGAATCATTATCTGAGTCATAGTTATCCGAGACATCCGAAATATTTACGCGAATGGATTCATTATCGCCGTCTGAAATAAATTGTTTATTTTTTCTCTTTTTTCTAGTGGGCCTTTTAATATTGTCAATATGGGTTTTAATCGGTCTCTTATCTTTTACTAGTACATTTACTTTTTTAAATTTGTCTCTACTTTTTATTTTTGCTTGGGTATTTTTTAAATATTCTACATCTCCTAATTGTCGTTGAATATCCAAAGGGTCTTCTCTATTTTTATTTAATTTTTCAGTCCTTGTTTCTTTTTCGTCATTTATTTTGGATCTAATTAATTTATGTAATAATTGTTGGTCCTTGTGATATTTTAATACGTATTGTTCCGTCAGGTCGGTGTTTTCGTCTGACTCTAATCTGGAGGTTCCGAAAGTAATTTCATTGGGCGTTAATTTTAATTTATTATTTAAGGTATTATTGTACGCTATTACCGCTAATCTTAATTTCTGCTGCATAGAACATTTGTCTTTTTCTTTTCCTATTATTCTCAATAATTCGTTTAGGGTAGAGTGGACTCTGTTCAATAATCCCAAAGAGTTTGAGTGGCTGGCTGAAGTATAATGTAAGATAATATTATTTTCTTCACAAAACTGTTTTACTAAATTATTTTTCATTTCCGTCCCTTGGTCTAATGCTATTTGTAGAGGTGTGGGAAAGTATGTCATATAGTTAGTCAGTGCGTTACAAATATTAATTGCGTTCTTTGATTGTAGGGTTTGAGCAAATAAATGTTTCGAAAATGTGTCTACCGCTGTGAAAATTATTGCGTTGGTAAAATTAAAAATGTCAATCATTAATTCCTGAAACGGTCTTTCTGGTGTAGGTGTAATTTGAAATTTGGTCTTTATAGGTTTTCGGTCATATTTCGTAACTTTACAAGTTTCGCATTTATTAATATACTCCGCTATTTTATTTTGCATCCCTGGAAAAATAATATTCTTTTTTAAGTTTTTCGAATGTTTCGTTTATACCCCTATGCTTTGTTTTGCCTAAATGATAATTATCTATAATTTCTATTTGTTCATTCGGGTTTTCGACGTCATTTACAATTTGTTTATATTTTTTCAATTTAACCGATGGATATTCCGTTTCTATTATTTGCTGTATTGTTCTAAAATAATCGTCATATAAATTTTCGGTTATTTCGTTAGGTGATTTACAAATTATCCCGTATGTTTTATTAGGTTCGAGTATTTGTTCTAATAATGAAGCGATATCTGATTTAGCATAAATGTTTAATTCGTATCGGCGTTTCCCAAATGGTTTAGTGAAATTAATTTTTGTATTTCCCCTTTTTATAATTATTTGATTTTTTTTTTCTATGTTTATACATTTTTCGGGTTCACAAATTCGTACTTGTTCGTTACTAGATTCCTGGGAATGGATTGTCTCTAAATCATCTTCCGGCGGTACTTCTAAGTCCTCTATTATCGCGTCATACTCGGAATTGTTTTCGTCCGCTATTTCCTGATTTAATAATTCTTCGACGTCCATTTCCTCCACGTCGCTATTATGATTCAATTCGTCGCTTCCCCTGGAAAGTGCATCGGCCACGTAATTTGTTTTTCCCTGAATGTGTTTAACTTCGAATTCAAATTCTTGTAATTTCCAAACCCACTTCATTATGCGCGTGTTTCCATTTTTCATTGAAAAAATCCACGTTAAAGGTTTATGGTCCGTGCATAAAAGAAATTTTGTACCGTATAAATAAGGCTTAAAGTGTTGGGTTGCCCAAACTACCGCTAGTAATTCTTTCTCTATTGAACTATAATTTAATTCCGCATTTTGTAATACTCGGGACGCGAATGCTACTGGGTGTTCTATTTCATTTTCGTCTTTTTGTGAGAGCACGGCACCGATGGCTTTATTACTGGCGTCTGTAGTAATATAAATGGCCGTTCCCAATCCGGATAATTTAAAATTGGTGTGTTACTCATCATTTCCGTTAGGGTTTGACATGCTTCTTTAATTTCCTTTGTGCCATAAATTTTTGTTTTTAATGAATTAGAAATCGGTCTGGTAATTTTTGCGTAATTTTTAATAAACTTTCTATAGTATCCCGTCATGCCCAAAAATTGTCTCGTCGTCTTTTCATTACGCGGAATGGGGAAATTTAAAATTGCTTCTATCTTTTTCTCGTCTGTTTTTAATCCGTCTGGGGTTACGATGTAGCCTAAAAAGTTTAATTCGGTTTTAAAAAATTCGGTTTTATCTAGTTGTATTGACAGGTTATGTTCTTTTAGGGCTTCAAATACTCTTTTTAAATCTTTTAAATGTTCTTTTTCGTTTTTTGAGTAGACTATTATGTCGTCGATGTAAATCATAGAATTGGGGATATTTTGTATCATCATCGTCATCGCTCTCTGAAAGGTTGGGGGTGCATTACACAAGCCAAAAGGCATACGTAGAAACTCAAAATGCCCATTTTCGGTGGAAAACGCGGTTTTAGCTATTGAATCTTTATCCATTTCGATTTGGTGAAATCCCGACGCGAGGTCTATGGTGGAAAATATTTTCGATCCCTTTAGTCTATTTAATAAATCTTCGATATTCGGTAGGGGAAATTTGTCCTTTACTGTAGCCTGATTTAATTTCCTATAATCGATCACCATTCTAATCTTTTTCTGTCCCGACGCGTCTGATTTTTTCGGTACGATCCAAAGCGGAGAATTATACGGCGATTTGCTAGGTCTTATGATATTACTTTTTAATAGTTTTTGAACTTCATCATTAATTTGTTTTTTAAATTGTTCCGGGTAACGGTAATTACGCGTATAAATTGGATTTTCATTCGTTGTTATTATTTTATGTTTTATTAACCCTGTTGATTTTAAATTCTCGTCGTCCCTTTTTAATACTTCGCCATGTTGGCTAATAATTTCGATTAATTCTTCCTTTATTTCCGGACTAATATGTTCGTGGCGAATTAAGTTTTTAATTTCGTTTTTATCATTAATAAAAAATAAGTCATTCTCTAATTTGAATTTTTTCTTTTTAAATTTTAATTCATTTTTTTCTAAATTGATTTTTAATTTAATTTTTTCATTGTCTCGTAGCCCAATAAAATATTAAACCTTTCGCTAAACGGAAATATTAAAAATTTGACTTTTTGATTAATTCCTATCAGGGGCATTAGGTCAATTATCACGCTTTGTGATCCTTCCGCCGTTTCCGTAGGTGTTCGAATTGCAAAATCCTCTTTAGAAATTTCCGAGAAATGTGGAATGTGATCGGGGTGTATATAATTTTTTGTGACACCCGTATCAATTAGCCATTTATTTCCCATACTATCAGTTAAGTTCGGTAAATCGTTATTTAAGTTCAAGTCATGAATTTCTATTTGTTTATCCTGGTTATCTATTTCTTTATCCGGTTTAGAATTTAAATTGTTTATATCCGGTCCGGAGGTCTGCTTGTGCTCGGGCCTAATTCTAAAAAATGATCCTGTCTTTTTTCCAAAGATTCAATACGCTCTAACAATAATTTAATTTTTTCATCTTTGTCTTCTTCAATTGTATGAACCCTATTAGAAACAGTTCTCATCGAAACGGTGTTAGAATCTATTTGCGGTTGTTGGTAATTTTGCCTAATATTTCTAGAGGGTGGTTTATTAAAAAATCTATGTTGCGACTGGGGGTCCCACGGTTGATTATAAATCGGAGTAGTATATTCAATAGCTCGCTGTTGTGGCCGGAAGTTATGTTGGTTGTTATTGTTATAAGAATTAAAGGTTGGACTTTGTTCATGCTGATACGGTCGGTATTGTTGAGGATTATTATACGACGCATATTGCTCGCGGTGATACTGATGGGGTCGGTTGTAATTTTGATAATCATGGTTGTTAAAATTTGGTCGGTACTCTTTATTTTTGTAATTATTTTCAAAATTTTTCTTTTTGTAATTATTTTGAACTGGGTTTTTTTGGTGTTTTTTATCGCCATAAATTCTATGTACGATATGAGCCGCGCTGTTTCTTAGTATTTCTTCTAGGTCTTCTAATGAGTCAAATTTTATATGGTAAATGAAGTCCGTTAGTGCTGGGTGTAAACTATGTACTGCGTGGTGGGATATCTGTTTGTCATACCTATACATTTCGTCCTGTTTGTTTAGTATCTCATTGTCTGAATAAATACGTGCGTATAAATCGCATCTTTTTTGGCCCAGTCGTTCTAAGAAATCTAGTGGGTTTTCGTTATGGTAAGTCCGCGTATTTAAAATTTCTGAAATTAATTGTTCCCTAGTTCTCGTGTCCTGATATTTTCTTTTTAAGAATTTTATTATTTCTTTGACGGTATTAAATTCTTTGTCGTATACGGCGACTTTAGCTTTACCTGTTAATTTATTTAAAATTGTTAAAACTAATTTTGCTTGATTTGTATTTTTATGAGTATTGTCCTCTTTACAATATAAATTATATAAAAATTCGCTATTTCTGATAAAATCAACTAGTTGTAACGGATTTCCGTCGTATTCCGGGATTAATGCTAAATCGTGATTTTTAATTTCAAGAGCCATATTAATATCTTCTTTTTTAATTAACGTTGAACCTGTTATTTTTAAGTTACTTAATTTTTCTTCCAAACCATTCATAAAGATAAATGCTAAATTTAAATTATTATACTTATTACTAACTTATATTTAAATTACAAAAATTACTTAAAAATAAAAATAAAAATAAAATAATTATACTTTTTCTTGATACAACGATGTCTTCGTTGTCTTCGATGTCTTCTCGATGACTTCCTCCTTTAGCTCCTTCCCGTCGATTCCTTAGCAAAGAGGTTGAAGGTCCTTCTGGTTAAGGTATTGGAATACCAAAGCGCTCCCAAAGACTTGAAGATCTGCTGATGTATTAGTACTCAGCTCCCAATCTTCTCATGCCCGGTGGAAAGAGGTCTCGCTGTTCTGTACCTGAAATAAGATAGAACTGCCGCGAAGTTACGTTAACGCTTCCAAATGTCCCTCCGTTCGGGCGCCAGCTAAATAAAAGGTTCACGGGGCTGAGTTTTTAAAAAGAGGATTTTATTGAAGTACATACATTATACAAGAAAAAAGCAAAAACTTAAAGCCTATTACAAAACTTCGTGGAACAAACTGACATCATAACGGGTAGAGGCAGAGTGTCGCCGGACGAAGGTGGGGGTGCCCCTTTTATACAATTATCTAGGAGAGGGGATAGTGTACATTTATTTATTATTCCTTAATACCATTGGGTTTCTATAAATATATATATATATATATATATATATATATATATATATATATATATATATATATATATAGAGAGAGAGAGAGAGAGAGAGAGAGAGAGAGAGAAGGAGAAAACGGATGAAAGTGAATTAATAACCCCCTCCAGCTAATGTATGCTCTGCAAGCGTTGAATGTCTGTAAAAATCCCTGACTCAGAGAGAAGGAGGAGGTTCATATTTTTTTATCCATAGAAATACACACCAATCTTTGTACGTCCATTAAAAAGTACATTTTTTCTTTATGATCTGACAGATGTTTTTCTCTTTCATGAATATTTTATATCTCTGATTTTTTTTATTTCGATCTTCAACATTCGTTTAAATAACAGTAAAACTTCAATAATTTTTCATCGATTAATTCTGAGACATCCCATCCATATTTAACCTCTTATGCTGTAAGAGAAGAAAGTCACTCGAACTTTCTCCTCTTCTGTTGGAGTTCCACTAATTCCTTTCTTCTGTGCTATTGAATTAGTCTTTTCTAGAAACCTTTCTTTATTCCACCCTCCCAATTTGTCCTCAATCGTTTAATCACTTTCCATATTTCTTCGCTAGTTCCAATTTCTTGAAAACAACAGTTAGTAAATCTTACTACGCCACTTGTTTTCTTAAACAACCTTCCCACCGCCAATATATGGTATTATTCATTTATTTTTTTCTGTTAAGGCCCTCAAGTTATCTGTCTTCATAAGTCATTCAAAGGTTTTCGTGATGTCAAAAAATCACATTGACATTTTCTTTTCTCGTTCAAATAGTTTTTCAAAGATGTGTCATTTGCAACCAAAAGGAGGCTATAACGTTCGCAAAAATCATATTCCACTTCCAATCTGCTTGTTTTTGGTTTTTCTAGAATTTTGGAATGGATCAAAATTCGCTCATAACTTGCGAATAATGTGGAAATGTCTAATGTCAACAGTCATATAACAGAAGTTCGTATTTATATCAATAATACAAACCTTTTTATTATATTTATATAATATAATATAGTATTTATAAGTTTATATTTATAAACGGAAGAGGGGCTTACCTCGATTGACCACCTATCTCTGTACCGTTGCTAGCCGGTTCTAACTCTAGCGTTGTCCTAGCAAAACGAAAAAAACAAAAAAACAAATCAAATTAAAGAAAACACTTTTCCAGGTTATAGTTTGTACAAACTAATTTAATTTTATATTTACAAAATTAGCCAAAACCAAAAAATATAAAAGATTGAAAATAATAAATTACACACACACAAAAGAAAAAAAATTAGCAATGAAATAAAAATTCGACATTTATATAAGAAAACGATTAATTAACAAATACTTTGAGCTAATATTTACCACATACTTAAATTTACAAAACTATGCAGTTTCAAGTGTAACTGATGAATCTTGAAGTTACTTTGCGAAGATAGTGGCACTATTTCCAGTCCAATGAGATGAATTTTCCATTACATGATTATATCGACTACCTGAGAGACACTGCAATTCGCGTAACGAATTCTAGACTAGTGGTTTTCCCATCAACCAAGCAAGCGATGATTTTCAACTGAAATATAAGATTTAAGCGATAAAAACTACGACATTGTGTTCTTCCTCAGATCTGGATCCTGGATGTTGATGTATGCGGCTAATTCAAGGTGGTCTCTTATCTAAGTCAAGATTGACTAGAGTAAAGGTGCATTCACACTACGCTGACGTGACGTGTTGGGACGCGCTCTACGACTCGTGCTAACACGTCAGCGTCAGCCATTGTGTGCACACTGTTCTGACGTGTCGGGACGAGTTTATGCCAGTTTTTATTTGGTTTTCACAAGGTGCACATCGTTGCGGAATGGATGTGAGAATTTTAAATGCTTTAGATGAAGAGGAAGGGTACATGGCTGTGATAGCAGCTTTTATGGCCGCTCACCACTCAAGGAGAATATGGGTGCACCCTATAAATAGTTGCAGACCGATTTACGGGGAGTTTCAGCATCTGATGCCTCAGCTATTAGAAGACGAAGACGTTTTTTAATTTACTTTAGAATGACCAAAGATCAATGCTATGCACTTCTAAATATGGTTAGAGGAAAAATTGAAAAAAACAATACTCAACTGAGAGAGAGCGTTTCAGCCGAAGAAAGATTAGCATTGTCTTTAAGGTGAGAAATAAAACTGCAATTTACAAATTAACATTAATTTTATTTGGATATATATATATATATATATATATATATATATATATATATATATATATATAATTGGATATATAATTAACAAAGTAAAAAAAAAAAAAAAAAAATATGAAACAACATTATATAAACTTTTATGCTGAAGGAGATGTAATAATAATAATAATTTCTTTGGCATAACTCCTATTTACTTTCATTTGTAACTACATGTTTCGGAGACAATGCTCTATATAAGGCTTCTCCTTATCAGTGATTACCTTCACATTGTCAATTCTCACAAGTCAGATAGAGTCATACTACTCCAGTAGTATGGCCAGAACTATGTGAGAATAGACAATGTGAAGGTACTTCCACTTGACTAGATTTTTTGTTCCCTGTCCTGATTTTGTTTTTCTCCTTTTCATCGCGTTCGTGTAGGCGTTTCTGAGTTTCATCCACAAATCCCTACATTCGTTGCCTTTGAAAAGAAACATAATTTAGAATGTTTTATTTACAAAAATTATAACTAAAGAAATACTCTGCTCCATTATATTCATTTAAATGTATAAATAAAACCGTTTTCTAAATACTTTATTATATTTACTAGTTATATGAAACATTGTTTAAATCAAACGGGCAATAGTTAGGAAATGAAAAAGTAAAATTTTTACGGTCACATAGTATTTCCATTTTCTCTTAATTGTATTTTTAATTTCTGTGTTACAGATATTTAGCGACTGGCAATTCATTTCGATCACTTGGATTTTCGGGTCGATTGGGTTTCTCTACTGTTGGAAACATTGTCAAAGACTGCTGCAAAGCTATTTGGGAAACTTTGCAACCTGTGTACATGCTTATAAGCAGCGACGAAGAAAAAAATTATAACTACAGGCATTCATGAGCAAGACGCACAGTAGAAAATGCTTTTGGCATATTAGCAGGGAGATGGAAGTGTTTCTGAAACCCATAGAAACTCAACCGGAAACATGTGATTACATAGTGTTAGCAGTATGTTGTCTTCATAACATGCTCAGAAGTTGTTAAACAATTACACCCTTTGAACAGCAAGTGCAAGTGAGAGAGGAAGAAATAAGAAGTTTTCGAAAATCGGAAGCGATTCGTGGAAATCATGTTCGTGAAGCTGTACTTGTGAGGGAAAAGTTCAAAAAATACTTCGTTTCTCCAGACGGGACTGCAAGCTGTTCATGGCAATGGGACAGCATTCATAAAGGCAGAATGGCCCATTAATATTTTTTGAAACTTTTTAATTACTATTTATATGTAAGCTATGTATCATTTTAGTTGCTTTAATTATCTGTGGTGAAATTTACTTCTGCATTTACTTCATTCAAATAACAAATTTATAATATAATACTTATTACAAATAAGTTGGTAGTTTTTGGTCGAAGACCATCTGCCTGTAATCTTTAATTGTATCTATGGTTAATTATAATAATACATAAATTTGTAAACATGAAAAAAACTAAGCAAATATAAATTATTTTTGCTATATAATAGATGGAAGTTGGGGGAAACTGAGGGGACGAACGCCTTTTTATGTTTATGTTGTGTTGTTACACACTACCTTCATTTACATTTGTCAAGATCAAAAGGTAGCCGACTGTTGCCACCATTTGACAAACAAACAATTTGTTTGCAATGAAAAATTTAAATGAAACCCAAAAACATATAAATTAATTTTAATTTCTTGGATCACTCCTTCGCCATTTTTTACATATTACAAGATAAATAACCAACTGTTGCTACCATTGATTAAAGAAACCAAATTTTATGCTACTGCAATTCTAAAGAATCACTAAATTAATAAACGTTCTTTTAAAGTGTTTGAAACATTGTTAAATAAATAAAACAGTCAACTTTACAATAAATTAGTAAATAAATGTAATTATTACCTGATATTTCCAGCATTCCTCCTATTGACTCCCATGCCTCGTTTCGTATTTTTTTATTCCTATACTCCTTCTCAAACGGGACAAAAAGAAATGGATATTTCTTTACATGCTCGATGAGTTGCTCCTCAATGTTCATTGTTGACGGGCTGATGACTACTGACGAAATATGGGAATTTATATTTGGTGCTGACGTGTTAGACAGTGTGTTGCGACACAGCACAACACGTCAGCGTAGTGTGAGCACTTCCTTTCTAAATAATAGTTTATATTTTTGCATAACACGTCAATTGACGTGTCAACACATCACGTCAGCGTAGTGTGAATGCACCTTAATAGCAGTGTATATGTCATCAACAAATGTAGACTATACATTATAGTATATACTAAAATACATCGATACTAAAACATTTTGAAAATTAACAAAAATAAAATTTTAATTTTGAAATTACAAACATGGTTTCGTTTTAACATGGTACATGTTTTTACGGAGACTAACTAGATTTCGTTTCATTACAGTAAGTGTACAAATTAAGGGTGGATGTTTTAGTTGGATCAACTTTTAGAACAACAAGGTTTATTTAACATTTCGGAAAACGTGGATGTTCAGTTGGCATCCGCCAATTTTTTCACAGATTAGCCTTTTCTAAGACGTTCTACAATAGAGAAATTTTAGGACACATTTAATTCAACACGATTTCTTTTAGGTGCCATAATTCTTTAAATAGACCACAATAAGACCACAACTACCCCTGATTCTGAGAGGCAGTTCTGGTAGCTGCGGCTTGGTCTATTTAGTTTGACGTCTTTTATTGTGTCATGAAAACTAACAAGACGGGACCTATCTTTTTTTAAATCCGAATCAGGCCTACAATATGTGTTCATAAGCTATTAAAAAAATAAAAATTGTTTGTAATAAAAAAATATATATTCTCCAAATCAATCCTGATAATTGGAGTTTGACTTTATACAAACCTAAATACACCTGATAGAGATCATGAGAACTATTCCTTTTCTTTCTATAAATATTTGATATTTACTGAAGGTCAAAAATAGTATATTAACTTTAGCGTTCCAATGATAAAAGTCAGTAAGGACCATTATGGAGATTAGACTCAAGTTACGAGGCTAGTGCTTTTAGAGGCCGAAGTGGCACCTCGCCCTTGGGCCAATTATCTGTAAAGGGCCACCTTTACCAATTAACTTTAATAGCCTATTCTTCTTTCGGAATTTTACCTCTTAGTGATACCAAAAATGTAAAAAAATTAAAAAATTAAAAAAAAAAAATTAAAAAAAAAATAAATAAATAAAAAAATAAATATCGCGAAGTCAATATAAATCAATAACGAACCACAGTTTGTCTCAAATAACCACCTCTAAAAAATATAATAAATAAAAATAAAATGCTTCGATTTTTTTTAAACATTATTTTATCATATACATTTATTTTCATAACTTATGTATTCTTCATTGCAACTACAAGAAAAATGAATAAAATGACTATATAACTGATAACAAGGAATACGCCTGTTTTACCAGAAAATAAAAATGTCGATCAACAAATAACTAAAAAAAAATAAATTATGAAGACTAAGTAAACATTAAGGACAATAGCAAAAAGCAATGGGACGACACTAATGAACAATTTTTGGAATAAAACATAATTAGGGTAAACCAGACAGTTATTGACACCCTTAAGGAAATATTTGGAAATATTCTTACTAAAATTATAGAAAGCATAGCCCAATAAAGTAAAAATTTGCAATCATTTTTCCTACTTACTATACTTTTAGCTAAGTAAGAAATTTTACAACGGAAAATAATGCGATAATACGATTCTGTAAATTAGAAAATATTAATAATTAGGTGATAAAAGTATAGTTGACCGGATGATAAATGGAGAAGAAGATAGTCAGGGATGCAGTCAAAGTAACACCACGTCAAAGAAGAATTCTTTAATACGTGCCAACGTTTCAGTCATCGTCCTTTTCCTCACAAGTGTGGTTCGGTGGCCCTGAAGAAGACCTGCAACGCAGGTCGAAACGTTGGCACGTATTAAAGAATTCTTCTTTGACGTGGTGTTACTTTGACTGCATCCCTGACTATCTTCTTCTCCATTAATAATTAGGTACTCTATCTAACAATTTATTTGTATCCATCAATACATTTTTAGTAAATAAATCGATCATAGGGAGCTGTGAAGCATAAGAGTTACAAGTGAAACACACGAAGTGAAAAAATGGGGTTTTGAGCATATGTTGATCAAAGATTTTTTTTCTTTGTCTACTTTGGTACTAAAATTACTTTATGAAATGCGTAAAACACCTGAAACTGACAATAATTTAACTTACACGATAAAATAATGTAAATATGAAGGAAGACAAAGCAAAAAAATCTTTCGGCGTTTACTCAAAACCATGATTTTCTACGTAGTGTGTTTGACTTGTAACCCGGCGATGTATAGTATCTTTTACAATGGATCCCTTTAAATTCATGAATTTAATGTTCTATAGTTATAATAATAAGAATGGATGAATTTAGAAGAATGTTATTCATCAATGTTATTGATAGAACAGGCTGCAAGCCTGCTAATCTCTGGTTCTTGAGAAAAGAGTTCCTGGTTCCTACAGGACAAAGCCTATGAAATGAGGACGATAGTGACAGATTTTTATTAAATTGCAATATTGTAACATTTCTAGTTTAAGGACAGAGGCTTGGATCGGATGTAACGACTTGTAAAAAAATAGTGCGTTTCTCTAGTAACCATGGCTAACAAAAGATTCTACCAAAATAAAAAAAAGAAAAAAATTGAAGAAAAAAAAGGAGTTTGGGGTATGTCTGGAGCGTATATTAATCGTATTTCAACATTTTACATAAAAAGTACAATCCAACGTGTCTAGGGAGATTTCCTCTAGAGACTCATCCTCGAATTATCGAGAGAGGGAATTATCTATCTTTCTATCTATATGCATATCTATATCTATATCTATCTATCTATCTATATATATATATATATATATATATATATATATATATATATATATATATATATATATATATATATATATATATGTATACACACACACACAGAGTGAGAGAAAAGGTGACAGGGAATGAGAAAGAGAGAGACATATCATCCTGATTTATATACATGCAACAGTAAAATATCTACTAGAAAATATTATTCATAACTGTTGTGAGATTGCTATCGGCCACAAAAAGAATTTAGATCAAAGGGCTGTCATGTCACCGGAGTCGCCAGTTCCCAACTTTATTCAATATCCATCATTCTCTCGTTCTGATATTGAGAAGAATTTTGATAAGCCTCGAGCATTTCCGATTTGTTCTCTGTAACAAATGTCATACAAATAAAAAAAACGATTGAATTCAATGTTGAAAACTTTTTTTTTTAATTTTGTAAGAATATAATAGTATAACATGTATAGTAGAATAACTATAAATAACATATTGTCGACTAACTTTGTGAAAAGTAAAATAAACTGTACAAACACATAAATCTTACTGTTATAAAAAAGGACAAGCAATTTTTCGTTTGGGATTACTAACCATGAAAACTACTAAACCAATCTGTATCAAATGTTATCCACATCATCTTTATAGTTCCAGGAGAGTTTACCAATAATAAAATTTACTGATTTTCAGTTTAACTTTTATTGGAATGCAAGAAATATGTGGATTCCAGACAAGTTTCAAAATATACGGAAAGGCAACGAGCGCCATTTTGCAATAAATGTCACAATTATAGGGTGTTATCTAGAGCTTGAAATCGATAATAAAATTTATTTATTTTCAATTAAACGAATATTTGGTGCGACTTGTGGAGTTTTTTTTAAAATTTATTTATTTTATTTCCAGATCGGCCTGGTAAGCCTTACATGGATGGTCTAACAATATTAATAATGGTTTAACAATAGTAGAAGGAAGGGTATAGTCTCCTGCAAGAGACACCCATAACAGATAAGTTTTCTAATCATTTTTGAATAATTGTAACTTTAGAGGCAGTATATAATAACAAAAAGATAAAATAACAATAGTAATTAACAAATAAATACAGTAAATGAAGTAAATAAATAAATTAATAAAGTTAATGAAGTAAATAAATAAAGAAGAAAGAGAAAAAAATATAATAATAGTAATATACGGCAATATCAGTTACTTAACAAAAAATGGAGTTTAAAAATCTACCAATATATCGCTTAAATTACAGTGAATATTCTCTATCCATCTGGATTACCTACTTGTTCCTTACAATTGAAAACTGAATTTTTAATTATGCTATTACGAACTACTAGCCACCTAATCAATGCAATGGTACCAGATTAAAAAAACATATACGCGTATCCTTGAGACTATAATTCTCAGTGTTATAGAGACTTTAGAACTCGCATTTATTCCAAGAATTGTAACGGTTCCTACTAATCTACCATTTCAATTCAAATTATTAACATTTCCAACCACCACAACAAAGATTGCCATTCCCTATCTGACAAGCGATGCTGCTAAGTGGTTATTAAGAGATTTATAAGTTATACCACCATTCAAGCAAATATATTTGACTATGGGGAATGCAGCTATGACCATGACTCAGTTACACCACTTTTACTAACATTACAGATATATTTTTTTTTATCTTTAAATTTTTAAGAGAGGCCACCTAGTTTGATAAAGGCTGATATCAATATTGAAGGCAGAAAATTGGGAGTCCATGTGGGTTGAAACTACACTGACTAGCAAATATAAAAATATTTTTTTAAAAGTACAAAGCAGTGGACAAGCGCCATAAGAGGTAATAGTAAAGAAGAATTGGTTACGACAAGGTTGAGGACCGGTCATTTCAACCTAACTCATACTTATTTAATCACAAAAGAGGCCTAACCACATTGTGAAAATATCGATCTTCAATGACTATTAAACACAAAATAGAAGATTGCGAAAATAATAGAATGCCCCGATCCACAGAACTTTCTTTAGAGGCCTCGAGTAATTCCATAGACAAAATTATAAAGCTTTTAAAAGAAAATACATTATCCCTTAAAAAAAAATACACAAATAACGTGTATACAAGACGAAGAAAATTAAATTTTCAACAGTTGGATGCAAAGGGCGTAATAACCTAGAAGTCGATCGCCCGAAGAAAAACCGCAATCTAAAATCAATATTAAATTGTAGAAATTATTCTCCAGCTCATTTTGAATACTAAAAAGTATATTGAGTTGAAGAAATTAACTCTACAGGGCCAGTTTATATTCGACCCAAGCTAGAGTACAAATCCTTAATTCTACTATCGTCATAGTCAATCGTGGTTGACTAACCTCAACTCTCAGATCGTTTACAGAGCAACGACAAGAACAAGATGAAAACGGAATTGCGGTCGCCGGAGGATGTGAGGAATGGGCCAGTGAGGTAGAAGTTCCCTTCAAGTTTGTTTGTGAGTTCTATTGTCTGCAGTTGAACCGAAAACAATGAAGAGGATGTGTATCCGAGGCAGAAGTAAGGGGGAAGCATGCGGTCAAGATATACCCTCACCCTTTAACTCTTCCTGCCATATTTTTCTTTACGTCCCGTTAGGTAAAATTCATTTCTGTATCAGTAAATGCTTTTCTGTTAAGTAAAATATAAATGGATACCTTACAACAGATACTACTTCATTTATCCTTTAGCTGGTGACGTGGCTATTCAAGTACGTAGCTGGTGACGAGATGTCCTCAGGACCCAATGGCTTAAACAAACTTTTTTTTATACACTTTTTGCAAAATACCAATTACAGTTTATATTTACAAAGGATTGGAATCACAATAAAAATCACCAAGTTCTAAAATAAAATTTTATTCGCTTAAAATAACTATTTAAATGTTGGAAGGGGAAAATATGAGTGTTTCATAAATATGGAACATAACATTTTAAATTCGTGAATTAATTAACCCTTAACCGGCGCACACTGGGCAAAATCACCAATTTAGGTGGACAAAAGTCAAGTCAAAACCTTGGAATTTCTGAGTACTATATTACTAGTTGGTAAGACGCTTAATACTAATATTTCCCGCCATACCGTGTTTACAAATAAATAGTAAATGAGTGAATCGTCGTGATCACTTGTGACAGCATTCTCGGTAGGATCATTGCTTTCAGGATCACCTTCTTGATCTGAAAACTCTGTGTCAGATTCCTCAAGCCATTTTAGTTGGCTCTCCTCATAGTTAGCATCTGGAGTTCTAATGTTTTCTGGATTCCTGAGCATAGTTGAAAAATTGAAAATATAGCACGAACTGCGTCGCGAAGTCCCACGGACTCTAAAGCAATTGTAACGCCGACTTGAAATCGCACAAGACTGTAGTAAACATGACAAATGGTGCGTCCCTTCACCCTAGGAAGGTACCGGGAAACACATCCTGTTTGAACGAAAATTACATTAGTTATGAAACTGTATATATCTGCTATAGGGCTCCGCAACGCCGGTTAAGGGTTAAAGAGTATGTATATTTTTATTATTTACAATGATATAAAAATTTAAAAAACAAAAAGGAATACAAAATTCAATCATCATAGCACTTTTTGCAAATAGGTTGTGAACAACTATTTTGCATACAGGGTTTTTTCACTCTAAACAGAAGTTAAATATTTTTCTGCCAATATTTAAAGAACATAAAGCACACCGCTTTCTTATCAAAGAAGTACTTACTGCCACTTTCCTTATCTACATGATCAACACTTTCGTCAGCATCCTGTTCACTGTCTGAAGAATGATCGCTAACTTCAAATCGCTAAAATCTCTCATCTTTTTCTGCATCACTACCTTAATTTTAAATTGCGTCACATTCTTTGAAAATATTTCTAACAAACTGAGAAAACCTGAAGCCGCTTGTAGAACAAACCATAGTACTACAAAACCTGCCATTAAAATAAATGCAAAGTACAAGCAGTGACACAAGTAGTGACGTCGCACAGTGGGACGAATGGCCTATCTAGGAGGAAAAAATCATAATGAAAATTAATGAAACTATTGTGATAGGTGTATAGTTAAGTAGTTTATGGAACATTATCAAAGGTTCTTTCGTTTTTTTTGGAGGTGGATTTCAAGGAAAAAGAACGATCAAAGTAGTACCTAACTCGACAGGTCAAATTTTGTTAAAACTATTGATTCTTTCAATCTAAATTTGTGTATCATCCTATTGATATTTTTTCATTACTCTTTTATAATTAGTGAATATAGACGATCGTTGTACCAGTAAGCCATGCTCAAAATATTTTTTTTATAATTTGACCTATAATATAATTTTTTGAAAAGTGCCGCAAACTAAAGTATTTTTTAAACTAAAATGATCTAATACTAAAAAGTACCCCAAAGTACCTCTTTGAAATTCATGGTATAGGTGCCTTAGAAGGTATATGAAATAATCATGAAATTTTCAATTCCGCGAAGGGAGTTATTTCGTACTTGGCAAAACCGTAAGGGCATTGATTTAATATATACTACTATATTTGAAACACTTAAATTAGAGGATATTATTCCAACATCTTCAGCTGCAACTGATGTGATATTTAAAATTGGTAATTACGAAAATTAAAACGAAATAATAAGAAGCTTAAAAAAACCGGAAAGTCATATTACATTTTATTGACTCCAAACATCAAGGAGATTGAGAAAATAACTTTTATAAGAAAAAAAAATAGTTTTACATACATTTATTAAGTTTTAATACTCAAAAATACATAAGAATTAATGTATGTAAGCATGTTTTTTATTTTTTTTTATTTGTTTATTTTAGTAACATTTCGATAGTTCCTATTTAAATTGAGTCTAAAGCATAACTGAGTAAATAGTTTTGTTGAGAAGGCTAACAGGTCAGTTAAAATATCACAGAAAGATTTAAAAAACAGTATCGCTTCATAATGTGAATTGGATTAGCACACCGGAAACATCCCATTTATACGATACCAGCTTGACGTGTTTTTTTATTCATTAATTTTTTAAGATAATTAAAAATAATTACTGCAAACTAGTAACTATAAATAATTAACAATTATATATTCCTTAGAAACGATTTAATTCATTATTTTTATTTAATTAATATGATACATATAAAATGAACAGTGAAAAATTAAACCTAATTGAAAAAAAAATATAAATATATATATTGAACCACGGATAATGGGGACCTACTGTATAGTATTTTCCTAATTTTTGTGACTTTAGTGGTTTTATTTTAGCTTATTTAAACTCTATTGTTTATGTATATCAGGTTACCAGGTCTGTTTAAGTGATTCAGACGTTTTTCCTCCTAGATTGGTCATTCGTCCCACTGTGCGTCGGGTCCCCAGGACCAGAAGGGTTAATTATTGGATTGACACAACGAGCTAAGACGCGAGAAACAGACTGACTATGAAAAGGTGCCTGATACAGAAAGGTACAGGAATACAGGCCGCTACAAGAAATATCTGGCTTCTTAAAATAATTTGTCATTACACCCGGCTCCCTAGCACCCGCACGTCACCAGCTAAAAATTATATTGAAATTGATGAATTTCCATTTAGTACATTAAAAAAACATTTTAGTATAAATGAATGTTTAACATTCATAACGTTGAGGGACCAGCTTGATTTGCTTGATCTTTATGGATGCTTGTATATATTGCGCAATTGTAGCTGAATTTTTTTCTCTATTTCAGTTTATCGTTAATTATTAATAATTTTTATAAAGTTTGTTGGTCTATTTAAAAAAAAATCATCAGTTCTATCCTCGTTCTGTTACAAAACGATAAGAGAAGTATCCTTTAAGAGAAATTTAACGATTTATTTAGCAATATATACTTTTTGTAAGAGGTTTTTGTTTGGTTTTCGTGGGACACCAAAGAACTTTCTTACCTTAGTGTAAGCATTAAGTGAAACATAACTAATTTATTTAAAGAGAAATAAATAGATAGAACCGATTATTGAATATTATATTCAAACCGATATATTTACAGCAAGAATTATACATAAATATGCGCGTATTGTGATTAAAAATAAAAATAATTACTAGAGTAAATCACTAGTTATGATCATAGTTAAGGGAACTTATCGATTTATAAGGGAATATTGTTGATACAGTTTGTAATATGAAATATTTGGTTATTCATAGATTCTTTTACGTTTATTCTATTGAATGTAAAATTGACAAATACAATAAAGCTTTCTTTCAAATAATTTTTTTATATTTTTTAACAAAAAGCTAAAAATACAAGTTAAGATCATAGGCTAGACTAGTTAAGATCATGTGGCAAAATAAACTTTAAACAAATGTTTTTAATAATTTCAAAATGAGTATTAATTGATGAATAACTAGAACTATAAAAATAATCTAAATACTAATACAACGCCGTCTGACAAAAAAGTAAAATAAATATTTAAAAACACTATCACTTGATGCACTCATTTCCAAACTTTGTAGTTACTTATTGGTTTAGAAAACCATCATAAAATGATAGTTGAAAATGAATTAAAACAACCATTTATCAGTGTATAATTTTTAGTCACACTCGTTGATTTTTCTATAAAAACAGTAACGGCATATAATATGGTAATCAATCTCACTAAAAATTAATGAATTAAAATAAATCGGAACATATTTTTTTGTACATTATCTACTTTCAATATTTAAAGTTTTTTTAAAGTACAGAATATACTAACTATATTAATTATTAATGGTGACTTAAGAGACATAAGCTTAACATGGCACCTACTAAGAACGGATCTAAAAATATTTAAAGTTTTAAAATGTCATATTCAAATTAAGAAAATCTGCCGAAAGTGATCGTTTGTAACACTAGAGAAAATTTAAATGGACAAGGGGACCATTTCACTATAATTCCTTATGACCTTACTTTTAAAAACGATCTTACTAAAAAAGGAAGTATTTCAGGACACTATTTGAGGAAAATATTTTTTAATGGCTACTGGAAATGGATAGGAGGGAGAGTTTCATTAGTAGATGAACCTTAAATCCTTTTCAGAAATATTCATCCTGGTGATACCACAAATGAATGTATTAGATCATTATTATTGCGATAATTTTATTAGCCTGTCCATAACTGGTGACCATAACCAGTGATTTGCTCCAGTTACGAAAATATCCAATGTAAAAAAAAAATAGCGAAAAACAATGTCAAAGAAGGCACAAGGAAAGCTTGGGCACTTTGGAAGAAAGATAGAACATAACATCCGAGACAGCCAGGAGTTTTTTTAGAACACACTGTGGAACATGAACAAAGAGAATGTACCTGTCCTCAAAAAAATTATATAAAATACGGGATATGATCATAAGCAATGAAAAAATCATGCAAAGATGGACCAAATATATGAAGGGAGCTTCTAAATGAAAGCACTGCATAGAAGCAGCTGAATATCGGTGCGATAACTTGGGGGAAGAGTATACCATTGAACACGGTATAGTCTATTCATTATTTCTAATAAACAAAAGGTAAAATATTGGTTGATAATTAAAGATGGATTGTTAAAATTATGGTTTGCCAGATATTATTGAACGGACATAGAACTAGAAACTGGTCCAGAATCAATAAACGGCAACATTCAAACGTTAGGTCACTATCTGTTTGGATTCAATTAGCTGGGCCCATTACGTCATTATATTGTTCATTGTAATGCTGTATACCTGTATAGCACACACATCATCCAGATCATTGTTTGAAAGAAATGGATAAATATTTGATTTGGATGAGATAGTTTGTTAGGCTTGTAAAGACAGACATGGGCTCCTCTGTTGAGCGGTGATCCAATTGTAAATTTATAATCAGGTGACTACCGCCCTTATTTTCCTTACGAAAATGTTTTGATAAACATTTCATTTTTTTTTTTAATTATATTAATATATGTTTTAATTTTTTACTTGTTCAAGCAGCTTATATTAACCTTCCAAAGGGCGCGCCACTTAGATACCGAGTGTTTGTTAGCAGCATATTTGCCTTTTTAATCACCATACCTATATTCTATACGTAATAAAAAAGTAAGATCTGTTAATTAGTAAAGCTAATGGATTTATAATATATGGTTTTAAAAAATAAAAAAGTTACAATAATTTTTTTTTCAAATAAACCTTTTATGTTTTATTAAATAGTTTTTTTTTTTTACAGCTTCTCAAAGAACTCAGAATAAAATGTAAAATTACATTAAAAACACAACAGTTTATACTTCAAAATTAGTTTTATTTAAAAGTCCTTCCATGAGTGGAGGGACAAGATTGGTTGGGGAATCGCTAGGTTGAGTGTGTATTGGAAATAAAGTAGGAATGTTGTTTTAACTTTTAATTTAATTTAGCTTTTTTTTACTTTTATATTTATTCTTTTTTTTTAATTTTATTTATTTATTTTTATTATTATTTTGTTTTTTGTTTATACATATATACTATTTTATTCATATATTTCTGTTGTATGTATATTCTATATTGTATATTACTGTTACGGGCCACTGGGGGTATGACTAATCAAATCACAACTTAAATACTAAACACTAATTTATTTACTACTTAATAAATACAAATAGGTCCCTTAAGCTACTTAATCAAATAACAATTGTACTTAGGTCTAATTACACTAATATGTATATTACACAATACTTATCTTTAATATCTTAATACTAGATGTTACAATTATACATAAGAATCTATTACACTGACACACTGAGACTGTTACTACACTCACTGACACTGTTAATCACTGTCACTAACTCACTGACTGAACTGTCACTGACACTTGACTGGTCGATCGTTACTTGATCACTGACACATGGATACTCCCTCAGGATATCACAGACTCCTGACTGACACTTGCCCGACCGATCACTCACCGACCACTGTCACCTCAAGACTGACTGACTAGGCTGGAAGTCGGCCTATTTAAAGCTACGCCGAATATTCTAGATCTGGCCAGATTACAGATCTAGGGCCTTCTGGTCCGCCTTGACCCTTCCAGGCTATTTGCCGCCCTTTTCGGCTACCTGCTCGCCCATGCCCACGGCACCACCCAGGGTACCCTCAACCTCACCGGACCGTAACACTGCCCCCTTCTTAAAAGTGCTCTGCCCCAGAGCATGGTTTGGAGCAATTAGATGCGATGAGCTTTTTCCGAAGTAGTAGCCGTTTGCCCTCCAGGGGTTAAATGTGCAGATCAATATGACTATCCCAGAGTTGGCAAACGTCTCTTCAAGCATGTGTCTTACGGTCTTCCATTCCAGGCCGTCATATCCACAGCCCAACTTGGGGATGGCGAGCTTAGTGACATGCAGTCTTAAAAGCTGGCTGCGCAGGTCGTTGAGGCTTCGCTGTAGTGCGCCGTACGTTGATTTCTGATGGGAGGCACGCTTGGTAACCAAGTAAAACAGATGCTGGCCTCCGTGCGTTTGGTGAAGAACTCTTCCAACACTGGGTCCTTGCTGTTCTAATTCTTCAGTTCCGGCAAACTTTTTCCTGAAAACAGTTGCGATCCCTCGAGAGTTCCTCAGATCTACGGTGACGCAATGGGCCAGAGCACAGTCCACTGGTAGCGAGAAGATGTCTCGGTAGATTGTTTGGGTCACTCCACGGGCATCCAGAACTTCAGGACGCGCAACTGAGTCGTTCGTTCTCACGGTAGAGAGATATCTCACTTGCTGTTCTTTTGCTCGGCCATGGTCGCCTTTTCTTCCACAGCGATAATCATTTCCTCTCCTTTTAAAATTGCCAGCATCACTGCTCCTTCCATAATCAATAGTCACCATTTCCCCTTCTCCTGCCATATCTATCATCCTCTCCTTTCCGCCTCTAAGCAGGAGCAGCTGAAAGATTTGATCTATTTTCTTTCTCATTCATGATGGCTTTTTTTTTCTCGTTTCCTCTGTTCTTCAAGTTTCCTAATTCTCTTTGTCCCTGCCTTTCCTTTACGAAGGAAGAGCTCTCTACCTCTTAGCGTCACTAGACCGCTCGACATATCAAGTTTAAGCCCGTATTTGACCATCAGGTCCGTGCCCAGTATGACGTCTTCATCTACTTCGGCCACGAGAGCGCGGTGCTTCAGAAATTGGCCTCCGACGAGGAAGGTGGCTACTGTCTCCCCGCAGACCTGGGCTGGCTGTCCTGTGGCCGTCCGCAGTGCCCAAGTACTTGGTGAGATCTGTTCAGCGGGAACCGTCTTCGGGCTCAGTATTGTCATCGTTGCGCCGGTGTCCAGTTGAAGGCTTTGTAGTTGCCCGTTCACCATTCCATCCACATAGAATCTATTCGCCCTGCTTCCAATTAACGCTACTCGGATGGTCTTCTTGGAGCCTTCCGCACCTCGGTTGGCACTTGCCTCTTCCCTCCAACCCACCTTGATTTTCCTTTGGCTTCTTGTTTCATGGACTGATGACACTTGTTTCTTCGGTGTCCCAGTTGGCCGCAGCTCCAGCAGCGTATCTCCTTGCGGGTCCCGAGGGCCTCCAAAACCTTTTTCACTATCTCCTCGACGCTGGGGACCGCAGCAGGCTCTGCTTCTGCTGCGCAAACTCGTGCATGGACCCTTACTGACTGCTTGACAGCCTCAAACTCCATGGCCTGAAGTAAAGCATCGCCTAAAGTCTTTGGCCGGGCGAGTTTCACAGCTTGTTGTGTCTACGGGTCCCGAAGTCCGTCCAGAAATTTGTCTACCGCCAGGCTCTCGTATACATCATCGGTGACCGATGGGTAGGCATTCCTCATAAGCCGGGTGACATCAGCTTCGAATTCCTGTAGCGTCTCAGTGTTCTTTTGGATCCGGTTTCTTAGTTGTGAGTGGTATAGCTGGTCCATGTGGCGGTGGCCAGACCGCATCTCCAGTCTTCTCACCAGCTCCCCGTAGTTGGACCGCTCCGACATCGGCATCCCCTGGAGTACCCCCAGGGCGTCTCGACGCAAGGCCAGGCACAGCGTTGAAGCCTGGGTCTCTTGAGTCCACCCGTGAATTGAAACCGCTGTCTCAAAGAGAGTCATATAATCCTCCCACGGTGTCTTCCCGTCGAACACTGGAATGATGTTGTGTGTTGGTGGCGTCCCAGCATTGGCAAGCCGAATGGTGTTGTGAGAGCTGCTCTCGGAGGATCTGTCGCTGTCGTCCTTTGGTGGGCTGCTCATGCGTCCCTCAAGGGCTTCTACTCTTAACCTAAGTTCATTTTCAATCGAACAAACTTTTTCTCCTAATCTACATTCTACATCAGCTAACTTTTTGTCCACAGTTTCCATCAACTTATTTTCTACAGTATTTAGCTTACATTCTAGTGTACTTAAATTATCTTTAACATTACTTAACTCAGTACTTAAATCTTTTTGTACATTACCTAATTTGTTTTCAACATTGCCTAACTCTTTACCTAATTCATTTCTTACATTACCTAACTCATTACCTAATTCATTTCTTACATTACCTAACTCATTACCTAATTCATTTCTTACATTGCCTAATTCAGTTTTAAAAGTTGCAGATAATCTGCTCAAATCGGTCTCAAAATTAACGCTATCTGGGTTTTCCCCCGAGTCTATAAAAAACTGGCGCAAACGCTGCTGCAACACAGTTTTTGATCCGGAGGTATCCAGATCGCGCTCTTCCAACTCTCGTCTCAAATCTGCAACTTTTAAATCATTTAATCTAACGCTTTGAGTAGCCATTTTCCAGTAGCCCAATAATTACAAAACAAATACAAGACAAACAATAGCAATTAAACTGTAACCCCACACCTGACACCAAATTGTTACGGGCCACTGGGGGTATGACTAATCAAATCACAACTTAAATACTAAACACTAATTTATTTACTACTTAATAAATACAAATAGGTCCCTTAAGCTACTTAATCTAATAACAATTGTACTTAGGTCTAATTACACTAATATGTATATTACACAATACTCATCTTTAATATCTTAATACTAGATGTTACAATTATACATAAGAATCTATTACACTGACACACTGAGACTGTTACTACACTCACTGACACTGTTAATCACTGTCACTAACTCACTGACTGAACTGTCACTGACACTTGACTGGTTGATCGTTACTTGATCACTGACACATGGATACTCCCTCAGGATATCACAGACTCCTGACTGACACTTGCCCGACCGATCACTCACCGACCACTGTCACCTCAAGACTGACTGACTAAGCTGGAAGTCGGCCTATTTAAAGCTACGCCGAATATTCTAGAACTGGCTAGATTACAGATCTAGGGCCTTCTGGTCCGCCTTGACCCCTCCAGGCTATTTGCCGCCCTTTTCGGCTACCTGCTCGCCCATGCCCACGGCACCACCAAGTCTAGGCCACCCTGGCGGCCTTTCCAGCTACCTGCCCCCGAGCCACCCAGGGTACCCTCAACTTCACCGGACCATAACATTACTTATGTAAAGCATAGTTCTTTTCTGTTTTATTTTTTTTAATTTTAATTTAATTTAATTTTTTTATTTTCTCATCTTCTTGTACAAAATGTGTGAATGTAATCATAATATGATTGTAATAATTACTCAATAAATGTTAAAAAATAGTTTTATGAATATCGCAGTCACTTAGAAGGTAGGATATAATCATTGCTAACATTCTTTGAATGCTACTAACAAATAAACAGCCTGTAAATCTCCCACTTGAAACGGGTGATTATCATTATTTTAGTTGGCCTTTTGAATCTGATCTTCTTCTCCTATCTTCTTTTGATGCTCTTTCGCCAGCCACACATTTTTTTTTTTTTTTTTTTTAAACAACTTGGAAGTTCTCGTCACTTTTTCACTTCTTCTATGTGTGTGTTACTGTACAAGTCCATCATAAGGTTTTCTGAAATATCTTATTCTCTTAAGATTATTGTCAGTGTAAAATAAGATATTTAAAAAACTTCTGCGAATGGGCATGTGTATTTCTGAGATACAAACTACGTTTTTTTTTTTTGCTTTTTATGTTTAACCTTAATATTCGCTGTAGGAGCCCGTCAAGACTGTGCTAGGGTTCAAAAGAAGAGGATAATCCCTCTTCAAAGGAAACAAACATTTCCACTGCGTATCTGGTAGATACGCGCGACTATCGGAAGGTTAACACAATATAATTTACCTCACTTGTGAGGTACGCGAAGTTACTCGCACCGCTAGATACGTTTTCGCAAAGTGTTTTCATTACACGATAGGTATTAAAAATATGGTAAGTACTTTGTAATAAAATACATAGAACAGCAAAACAAAATTATGTACCTACGGTTCCTCTGAATTCATTTGAAATAACAGAATAATTAATTTAATTTATTCTGCTTTTGTTGTATATTTGTTTGAGTCCGTTTTTAATTAAATTAAATGAGTTTTTCTTTTTTTTAGTTTCACTAAAAAAAGTAAAAAATATATATATATATATATATATATATATATATATATATATATATATTTTAATAGTATATTGATTTTTATTATATTCAATATTTGCCTCCCCCAAATAATATATTTACTCATATCTGTTTTTGAACATTAAGGATTTAAAAAGAATTAATTTCGTTACAAGTAAATATATATATATATATATATATATATATATATATATATAATATATAATAATTATCATTACAATCGGTTAGATTTCGAAAATCAGTCTCTTTAAATCGGATACGAATATCTAGAGGCCATAAAATCTGCTTTTATTGCTTCTTTAACTATTGATGCGCTGTCAATTGTCATTCTATTTTGTATAATCTCCGTAGAAAAAGAAATAGGTACTTGCATACATTTTTCAATTAGAAAAGAAGTAGGTTGGTTCCTGACAACTTATTTACAAACTTGTCAATCCAGTCATACACTATTCTCTCCATATCCAAGTTTACCATTTCCCAACCATTTTCCCATTTATGAAACAACTAACCACAAAACTGCAAATCTCACTAAAACTTGAAACGTTAACCAGCTTTCACATGGATCAAATTATTGATTCTGTATCGATTTCATAGATAAATTTACTTTTAAAACTGTAAAAATATGGTGTTTTCATTTGGCATACAAATCAGTAACTTGTGCAAATAATACATTATGATAATCGCTTAATAGAAATATGTATTTTAAACATAATAAACTCTTCATTGGAATAAAAAAACAAACAAAAAATGTATTTTAGAATATAAAATAAAGGAAAACTGTCAATAAAACGACACAAGATAAAAGAAATTTATGTTATTACATTTATCTACTTATAATTATTATTTAAGATTTATGTGATTAAATTTTCAATTTCAATTATTCCGCTAGCTTCTGAATGCAGATGGTATTGAAGAATACCACTTTTTGATTTATTTGTCCGTACATATATAGTCGGTTTCATAAATATTAATTATTTAAAGGGGAAAAAAAGAAAATAAATCAATAAAAATAAAATACAAGAAACAATGAGTTTTGGAAAGACTGTGAGGAAAATGTAATTGACCATTGTTATTTATAGTTATGGTAATCAGAATGTTATCTTTAAGGCGATACATCAATGTGCTGTGTATGTAGCAACCTGATAAAGTTGGGCAGCAATGTTTTTTTGTATTAATAAAGCATAATATCTCTCTCTCTCTCTCTCTCTCTCTCCTCTCTCTCTCTCTCTCTCTCTCTCTCTCTCTCTCTCTCTCTCTCTCTCTCTCTCTCTCTCTCTCTCTCTCTCTCTCTCTCTCTCTCTCTCTCTCTCTCTCTCTCTCTCTCTCTCTCTCTCTCTCTCTCTCTCTCTCTCTCTCTCTCTCTCTCTCCTCTCTCTCTCTCTCTCTCTCTCTCTCTCTCTCTCTCTCTCTCTCCTCTCTCTTCTCTCTCTCTCTCTCTCTCTCTCTCTCCTCTCTCTCTCTCTCTCTCTCTCTCTCTCTCTCTCTCTCTCTCTCTCTCTCTCTCTCTCTCTCTCTCTCTCTCTCTCTCTCTCTCTCTCTCTCTCTCTCTCTCTCTTCTCTCTCTCTCTCTCTCTCTCTCTCTCTCTCTCTCTCTCTCTCTCTCTCTCCTCTCTCTCTCTCTCTCTCTCTCTCTCTCTCTCTCTCTCTCTCTCTCTCTCTCTCTCTCTCTCCTCTCTCTCTCTCTCTCTCTCTCTCTCTCTCTCTCTCTCTCTCTCTCTCTCTCTCTCTCTCTCCTCTCTCTCCTCTCTCTCTCTCTCTCTCTCTCTCTCTCTCTCTCTCTCTCTCTCCTCTCTCTCTCTCTCTCTCTCTCTCTCTCTCTCTCTCTCTCTCTCTCTCTCTCTCTCTCTCTCTCTCTCTCTCTCTCTCTCTCTTCTCTCTCTCTCTCTCTCTCTCTCTCTCTCTCTCTCTCTCTCTCTCTCTCTCTCTCTCTCTCTCTCTCTCTCTCTCTCTCTCTCTCTCTCTCTCTCTCTCTCTCTCTCTCTCTCTCTCTCTCTCTCTCTCTCTCTCTCTCTCTCTCTCTCTCTCTCTCTCTCCTCTCTCTCTCTCTCTCTCTCTCTCTCTCTCTCTCTCTCTCTCTCTCTCTCTCTCTCTCTCTCTCTCTCTCTCTCTCTCTCTCTCTCTCTCTCTCTCTCTCTCTCTCTCTCTCTCTCTCTCTCTCTCTCTCTCTCTCTCTCTCTCTCTCTCTCTCTCTCTCTCTCTCTCTCTCTCTCTCTCTCTCTCTCTCTCTCTCTCTCTCTCTCTCTCTCTCTCTCTCTCTCTCTCTCTCTCTCTCTCTCTCTCTCTCTCTCTCTCTCTCTCTCTCTCTCTCTCTCTCTCTCTCTCTCTCTCTCTCTCTCTCTCTCTCTCTCTCTCTCTCTCTCTCTCTCTCTCTCTCTCTCTCTCTCTCTCTCTCTCTCTCTCTCTCTCTCTCTCTCTCTCTCTCTCTCTCTCTCTCTCTCTCTCTCTCTCTCAATATCGTATCCATTTATGATTCAAGTTAAAGAAAATATTTCTGATATATTAATATAAAAACTAAAATTCATTAGATCCAGAAAAATATAAAGGAAGAATTTCATGTTATTTATGGCCAATGATAAAAAAATATCAAGAGGCTAAATCGAAGTCGTTGGGGAAAATATTAAGAAATACTCCTAAGATAATGCCAATTATCTATTCTTACTAATTAACCAGCATTGAAATACATAAAAGCTTATATCCAAATGTTTTATTATGTGACCAGGATATTATTATTTTTTTTATTATATCTTTTTTTTAGAATACAAGGAAATACCATAAGAAAACTGTCAAATGCAATATATCAAATACGAGTATATTGTAAAGGGTATCGGAAAAACTTCCAAGGACCTCTCAAGACGAATGAGTATACGAACATTTATTGATGGAATACTTACTTTTTATCAATAATATCGTCTCCGTAGAGGTAAAATTCACTAAATGAAATGTTTTCCATATAAATGGAATATAATATAAGATAGCGATGGACTATACTTTGAGTATTAATTGTATTTTATATCAAAGAAATAATAATACAAATATTTGTTTCAAAAACAGTCATTTCTTTTTATACACCCCATTATTATATGAAAGTATTAAATCCATCTGTACTAAATTTTAACATTATCTTCATGGTTCTAGGAAGGATCAGCAATTATAGAAATTTCAATGTTGAGTAGCAGAAACGAGGATTGCGATACTGTCGAGTACTTTTGTGGCTAGAAATTAAAATCCAACCAGTTGATTTCAATAGAATTATTTATATGAAATAAAAAATATTACCAAATAAAAATGTTGATTCTTCGCCACTACCATAACTTGAAATAAACATTCTTTAATCTTTTTGGAAGGTGTCATGGACAGTTTTATTTGTTAGCAACGTAATTTCAGAAGGTTTGGAAATTTCCTAAAAATTTAAAAAACAATAGCATTCTAACTGAATTAATCACTGAAAGGCAGTTGTTTGCTATGAAAACGATGAATTCTTGATTTGATGGATTCCGTCACTTTTATTGCACTCGAGATGCATTTGAAGGGTGTTCTGAGGCGAAGAATTGTTAAGGAAGAAAATAATTTGATGGAGAAAAATAATTATGTTCTTCGTTAGCTGGTGATACGGCTCGTTAGAATATTTGAATCAAACTTTTTTTTTTTTCCTAAGCCACTCCAGTTTCTATTCTAAAAACCCTTTTTTAAGTAATCCTGTATAAATTTTTATTAGCAAAGAAGGAAAAACTAATGAAATAAGTATTAATATAACTTCTAAATTTTATAGCAGGAAATAGGTCTCACTTTTTATGGTTCTAGTTCGAATGAAATCAGGAGGATAAGAAAGCAGGGTATAAATCCATCTCCATTACGGATACATTGGGAAGAGATAAAAAGGGAATTTCCCCGGCACAGATCCCAGTGATAAAGTGGAAGCAGGGTGGGATATCTTACAGAGATTATGCTTCTGTTGATAGGATGATGGAAGGGATTTGGGAAGGGGTATGAAGATGGATGAGGAGGTGGAAGTCTCTGACATGTGGCATTCCTGCTTGAAGTGGTATACTTAGGTTTATGAATAAAACAATTTTAAAATTTTATTTAAATGTATTGATCGCTACTTTTATCTAACAATAAGATACATCAGTGAACAGCAATAGTATAAAATTTAAAGTTTTATTTTAATTTATTATTAATTGATCTTTAACAATTATTAAATTGATGTTTAAGACTGTTTAGTATTTACACCTCGACTAAATGTATTGAATGAAAGGATTATTATTTACACCAGTTTTATTTGTATACATGGTTAAAGCGGTGTTAAGATGAGTTGAGATGTCAGCTGAAAACACCGTGTAACCTATGGAACCTAAGATACTACCTTGAGGTACACTGATATATGCGATAGAATGGGGAGAATAGGAAAATTTATAATAAATTTTAAAAGTTCAATCACTGAGATACGAGCAGATTATGAGAAAGAATATTATTTATGAATTTAAAAAAAATCAATGGTCAATACAACGTTGGCACAATAAAAGTCTAACATATCCAATTCTTTCTGCTGAAAGACTCTCAACTATTTTCCCTACTATTTATTTTTTAATTTACAGCTGTATAAACATTTATTTTTGCATTCATATGAATATTTTTGGCTCACTAGCAAACGCGAGATATATTAGTATAAGGACATTGCAATGACATAAGGAAACTACTCATCGGTAGCACTCCAATAAAATCTGTTTTAGTGTATACTTTTCTTTAAGAAATCCTCAGTGAATTATGAAACTTTTTTTTTTTTAAATACTAGCTGCCCCGGTTCTATTTTTAAGAAATCCTCAGTGAATTATGTTATACGCAAAACATTTGGCAATTCATTTTTTTTTATAGATAAGAACCTTCCTTGTGCCTTAACAAAAACTTTATTTTTAGTTTTTGAATAATTTTAAAATGCTGCCTCACTCAAGGGCAATGATTCATATTGATGACAGTGTGACTCATTCATTCAATATGTAGCAACACATTTGGCGAGTATTTATATAAAATAAAGTTATAAAAGAAATAAAATGGCGAAGATTTTATATTTGAATAATTAAATGCTGCCTCACTCAAAAATTTAAAATAAACAACTTTTAAAGATACAATAAATAAAATAATATATACAAGAAATAAGATAAAATATACAAGAAATAAAATAGAATAGAATAAATGACGGACAGAATCAAAATTTCAGACATGTACTTTACGAATGTAAAGCATTTGAAAGACAATGGTTTAATCTAATTAAAAATATTATTCTGGAACATGTAACATGGCCAGAGACAGAAGAAAATTTGTTCTCTAAATTTAAGACTGACTTACTCACATTTATACAAAAGATCGACTTAGACAAACTGACAAATGATGGGCAGCGGAGGTAGTTTCTTGTTGGCTTTTGTTTTGTTGTTTTTTTTTTTTTTTTTTTTTTTTTTTTTGTTTAAATTTTTTTGTTACCTTACTATATTATGCTAAACTAATCATGCTAAATTTTGTAATAGCATTGTAAAACATGTAGTATGCCTATGAGGTATTGAACATGTGGATATATAAATAAACAGTCCGTATATGGGGGTAACATATAAGGAAAATAAATTAAAAAAAATATGATAATATAAAAATAGATAATGATTGTTGAAACTTATAAATAAAAAATAAAATAAGAATTGAGGAAGAAAAGAAATAGTCATAACTAAATTCATACTCTACAATATTTACAAACATTCTAAGGAACACCCCGATTCAAGCCCGCCCCCCAATTTAAAAGGCAAGCTGGGCTCAGAGAGATCCCAGCGCTCTCCTATCAGGTGCATCTCTGATGGAATCCAGAGAGAGCGCTATGGAACAGTCGCACTGGACTTGAGTATAGAAGCTGGCCATTGCCAGCATTCCAATTATAAATATTTACAATATATCTCGGGTTCATTGCCGTTTTAATCTACGAGGTGAATTTTAAGGATGCGTGGAACTGGATAATGAATGAGCAAGGGGATAGGGATGGTTGGAATGGTTTTGATGGAATTAGGAAAATTTAAGGGGCATGAGGTCAAGAACAAAATGTATATCGAGATCATTATGTAGGGTTTTGTTGAAATTTAGAAACTAGAGACTTAGATGGTATATGTTTTAAAATAGTAGCGATACAATATGGATGTAGTTATCTCCGAAACAACAGTATATAGATCAAGATAACTGTGGATAGTATTATCAGTCACATATAAGATGTGCTTCACGTTTTTTATTTTTATGGGATTGTGATTCGTTAGCATACAAGATAAACTGAATGGTTTGATGGATCCCCAAATCTCAACTGCGTCTAAAAACTATATTTGAACTGTATACTAAGATCTTCCATTAATAAGTTAGAAGCTTAGAGCTAATCTTAAATGTGGGGTTTGAAATTGATATTTAAAAAAATTAGGTGAGGATATACTTTACTCAATTACACTCTGAACTAAAATATGAAAACAACCTAAATCGTAAGGAACAGAAAAAGTAATTGATTGCAATGAAACGAAAAATGTGCTCATTAATAATGTATGCATTCATATTAATAAATTAATTTGGTTGTAACAGGTGATTTTTATTTTGTGATCAATATATTTTTTATCACTATTTAATCATTATTATTTATGTATAATAATACCGTATCAATCAGTGAGTGATCATTATTTTAAATTCAATGAATAAACACCAAAGAACGATTTAAATTTTAATGTATAAATAAAGTATATTTTTAAATTAAAACTAAAATATAATAATTATTATATGATTTTTATGGAAAAAAAATTATCGATTTCGAACCCTGCTAGAGAGTTGCAAGTAAATATTTAGTCACTGTGAGTTTTAAAAATATTTTAAACAGGAAAAAATAAATGATAAAATTGTATTTAATCTCTTTATTCATTATTCCCAACCAGACACACCGTTTTTTTTTTCTGTAAACAAAGCTTTTTCGGACAAATGTTTCCATGATCTCCTCTGCGAAGTTTTTCTACCATTTTCCGGAAACTTCCATCAGATTAAAATGCAATTAGGGTGGCTTTTTTGATGTGACAGGGGTTAATGAAAAGTTCCCTATGCAACATCAAAAACAGCATAGGCAATGGAAGTGTTAAACTCATATCGGACACGTTTCTAGATAGTGTCACAGGGAATTTATAAAACACCTTTTGATCATTGTAATGGTAGATGCTGGGTCACAATACAGAGAATTTTATCAGTTTAACAATTTTGTGGCAACAATAAAAATAAGAAGGGATGGGTGTGGATACATGATACACCAAAATATCGATATTTTCGCTCAAAATATTGATATTTCGATTAGTATCTTACGATATATCCTTTTCTCTTTACTTAAAAAATACAACATAAAACTATATATATATATATATATATATATATATATATATATATATATATATATATATATATATATATATATATGTTTAGTAAGGTTCTTGAGGTTCAGTCATAAAATAAAAAAAACAACTATTTTGGCGACGTTTCGAGACTATATTGTTCTCATAATCATGCCCTACAGTGAAAAAACAGGTTACAATAAAATTATATAAGTTATACAAGTTATTTCAAAACATAAAGTTAGCTACAGTACAGGTAGGTATATAACATGAATGGACTGATATGAATAGTCTATTCATATCCACCAGTAACATTGTAAATAGCTTCATACTCCTCTATATTCTGTAATTATATATATTTTTATTACCCAACACATGTTGTTACATACCTACCTGTACTGTAGCTAACTTTATGTTTTGAAATAACTTGTATAACATACATAATTTTATTGTAACCTGTTTTTTTCACTGTAGGGCATGATTATGAGAACAATATAGTCTCAAAACGTCGCCAAAATAGTTACTAAACCTTACTAAACATTTAATAGTAAAAGTCAAGAAATTTACCATTACTATATTATATATATAGTATATATATATATAGAAATTTATCCATATATATATATTATAAAAAAGTAATAAAAACTTATATAAGTCGTTTTAATAAAAGATAGATTATCAATGTAATGTTTTTAATGCAACTTTTCAAATTGGCTTGGAAATATGGTGAAATAACTTCAGTGCTAACAGAACGATTATTTTCAAGAGTAGGGTGAACTCTGTAATTAAATGGAAAATGTTTGGGATAGTTACTTTTGCTACAATCCAATGATAGTGATATGTTGGAGTTAAATTGTCGACATATTATAGAAATCTAAGTATATGTATCTATTGCCCACTATTTGATACATAATAAACTACATTTAAATTTTAAACGTAAGAAATAATTGGATTACTGAATCGAGAAACAACTGAATTATTGAATAAAGAAAAGTCAATATGTTTATACTATGACTTACGAGTATGTTGTTTCTCCAAACACCCATTCAATTGTTTTCTTGTTTAAATTGTATGATAAATATAGGTCGCGATATGGAACTGCCTGCTTCCTAAATACCTTCATATATCAACATAAAAACACTGAATACATTTTGAATGTTATGTTGTTGATTTATAATAAACTTTTCAACATTATGGAATTGAGAATATCAAACTCCAAGTAAACTTCCTCACATTTTTGTTTAGACAGAATTGTTTTATTGAATCAATATTACAACCTACCCTATCTTAAGGCTCTAAGTAATGTAGATGACAAAACTCCATTCACACAATATTTAAAAAAAAAGAAGTTCTAACTTTCACTTCTTTTTTTTTTTCTTTTTTTTTTAGTGAATCATGGGAATGACAAGGAAATTATTTGTAGTATGTTTTGCAAAGTATGTTTTCAACTATTAAAAATATTCTAGTTATCCGGTTTTTTGTATCTGCTGAAAAATGTCGCACCATATATTTAAATAATTTTTTGAAATAATTTAATTGAAAATAAGTAAATTTTATTATGAATTTCAAGCTCTGTATAACACCCAAAAAAAAAAAAATTTTTAGAAAAAAAAACAAGATTAAACCTATATTGTTTTCGTGGTTAGTGATCACAAGCGAAAAATAGCTTGTTCTTTTATATAATACCAGCATCCCCCGTCGCGACTTCGCCAGCTCACATGAGTAAAGAACTTAGATAGTTTTAACTAATAATTGAATTTTTATTTGTTTGATTATCTAATTATTTATGATTCCATTTTTTTAATGGCTTTCGGAGTTAGCATCGTCTATTAATAACTACTTAGACATTTTAATTTTACCTCTTTCTTATAAAATATTTCTTAATCCGTTCTTTGCGAGTTTATAGTTAACTATTTAATACATAGCTTCTTATTTGTATATATTTTGTTTAAATTAGTATTGGTTTTCATGCTAATAAATCTGTTGATATGGGATGTGTAGAGAAGTGGTAGAGGAACTCCTTGAATGGATAATAGGTCCATTACGCAGCGGACAATCTCCTGTTGCCTAGCTGTAGGCCGTTCTGCTCCTAGAGTTCTCATCCGTTTTCTAGGCCCATGAATTATATCTTTTATATAAAAATGGAAGATAAAGTTTTTGATAAGTTTCATTAGACGCACTCTACTAAGGTTTCTGATATATACATATAAATATTTCACCATAAATTGCTCAATGCTCGTTTGAATAAATTAATGTAAGAATTAAATTCTAGATAATCCAGTTTCATATCATTCAATTCATAAATGCAATAATCAAAAGTCTTCTTGGAAATAAAAGCTCCTTTATAAGTCGTACAAAACCTTTACCTTACAACCCATTGAGGGTTTTTGTGTTTGGTAAAGAACAATCATTTAATGAACGGTTATACAATAGAGCACGACGCACAGTGGAGCCAAATGGCCAAAAAGCGGAATGAATTAATTTCTAAATGCGTTTATTTTTTATATTTAGTTATACAGTAATTTCTTTATGAAAATGGTAGGTCCAATCCTCTACACGGTGTATAAAGCTGACATCCCGACTCATCCTCACCAGGTATGATGATGACACTTGTGTGTTATCAGTAAACAATGATCCCTTCATTGCCTTCCAAACATTCCAATCCCATATCATAAACCTTCAAGAATGGTGTCGAAATGGAGAATCAAAATAAATCCAAATAAATTCCATCAAATAACCTCTACTCTTCGTCGTAAACCTACGACTTCCTGTCCTACAGTATCCTTAAATGATGTTCCACTAATCTCTGTTGAACAGATCCGCTACCTAGGACTCCACTTGTACAAACGTCTTATTTGGAATCCAGGTACAGGACTAAACGACAAGAAACTGCCATTCGTTTTTGACTACTGTAAAATTTACTTGACAAACGTTCAAACCCTCCAATTAATTACAAAAGACTCATTTACATAACAGTAATTAGACCAATTTGGATATACGGTGTTGAGCTTTGGGGCTCCACTAAACCATCCGATTCATCTCGTATCCAATCCTTACAATCCAAAATCCGTAGAAAAATCCTAAATGCCCCTTACTTCGTCACAAACGAACTTATCAACAATGATCTTAATATACATTTCGTTTCTGACATAGCTCAAACCAGATATTTATCCTTTCATAGCAAACTCCACAACCAATCAAATCCATTAGTATCACAACTTGCTTTTCACTACATCCCAGATAACCCTCCGAGGTGCCAGAAAAGAAGATGGCCTCGGGACCTTCTAATATAGTACTTCATTATATAGAACCTTTATAAGTGCTATCAATGGGTAGTTGCTTTAAAACAAGTGACGTGTTATTTTTTTAATTTTTATCATATTTACTTGATGTATTATATTTTTATATTGTATATAAAGTTGTAAATTTCAATAAATAACTAAAAAAAAAAAAAATAAATAAACAAATAAAAGGGTAATAAAGAAAAAAGAAAGCAGAAGAATTAGCTATAAACAACTAATTTATTTATAAGCAAACTTTAAATTTAGAATAAATATAAATAATAGAACAAATAACCTTAAATAGAAAAAAAATAGATACAATTGAATGGGTCCGCCCAAAAAACGTTCTAAGGGACAAAAGAAGTGGCAATTTTAAAGGTTTTTAAATGTATGATAATTAGAGCATAATGGTATGATATAGTACTCCAATATGTTATTATACATGCAAATATAACAAATTACAAGTTGAAAAAAAAAATCTAATTTACAAAACTAACAAGAACTTTAGATTATCATTTTCTTTCACTGATTACTCAAAATTTTGTTTATCGCTTAGAACGTATTTCGGCGGACCCATTCAATTATCAAACAAAATAATAAAACAAATTAACTTAAATTTTATTGCTATTATTTTTTTAAAATAATTTTATTAAAGTAAATTAACAACTCAAAGGCTTCTCTACTAACTAGAATGTTTTATTCTTGGTTTGGGTATCAAAGCGGAAATATATGGAACAAATGATTCTAAAAATGTTCACACAAATATGCAGATGAATTTATAGGATTTTTTTTTTTCGTTTTATCGTTGTAAATATTTTCTTAAAATAATATCATTTAGATGTCTATAGACAAGTTGTCTATTTTCAGTTTGATAAAATTTAATAAAAACCATCCTAAGTGTAACCTTTAATGTTAATAACTTCGTCTATGAAAACTATTGATATTCATATTGACTAATTATCTATCTATTTACCTACCAAATTGAATTATATGGCTTTATATATCCCACTATATTAGCTGCGATTAAGTGACGTTAAGCTGTTCACTACGTGATATTAAGGGAAGTCATGTTTGATAATGTGCTGTTGCATGTACACATCGTAATAGGTCACAAGGATATGCAAATAGGCCTGTAGCAGGCTAGATCACATTTCGCCGCTGGTATTGGCACTTTGTTTCGTAACCTTGAATTTATAGCATGTATAATTAAAAATTTAAATGAATAATTATATTTATTAAGAGTGTAATGCATAAAACCGCTATTAAAATATTTTTTTATATTCATCTATTATAAAATAGAAGATTAGAACGGTACTTCAATATTTACTAGAAAAACTATCCAATCTCCGATTAATTTCAAAAGACTTATTTACATGATGGTGCCAACCCCATTTGGAAAGAAAGAGTTGAGGGTTTAGGGGTCCACGAACTCATCCAATTATTCTCCCCTCAAAGTACCCAATCCTCAAATTCCAAAATTCTTCGTAAAATCCTCAATGCTCCTAATATATCACAAATAAATTTATCCATAATGATTTTAATGTCACGTATACTACGGATTTGGCCATGATTCCATTCTAAGCTCCATGATTTCGGATAAACATCCAAGAAGTTTAAAAAGAAGATGGTCTAGGGAACATCTAATATATGACTTTTATTGATATTCTATCAATAACTAGTTGTTTTACAAATTATTTATTAATCAATTATTGGATACACTAAATTTATATATTTTATATAGTTGTAAATATCAATAGATAAAAAAAAAAAATTAAGGTCATCGTATTCGTCTTCTAGTTCAAGAACTCGATAGAAAAAAACCTGAGTTATTTTAACCATTTTTTGGAATACATAGGTGTTATCTATCCTCTCTTCTGGATGAAAAATTACGATTCTGCCAATCAAGGCCAGTGCTTAAACAAATTTTCGGCTAGTAAAAGACGTTAAAAAAAAAAAATCACTGACATGTTCAGTGAGCTGGACTGATTGTTTCACGAGATTTAATTTAAATTACATATATTAAATTTAACCAGCTTAAAGATGGAAGAATGAAATCAGGGATCGGAAAATTATTTGCGGAGTTATAGAGAAAAATGTTGTAAAAAAACTTGGTCGTAAAAACTGTACTTTAAGGGACTTGATTAAAAGTTCGTATACAGGGTCTAATAAAAACTAGAATCTAATAGAAAAGAGTACTGATAAGCGATTTTTCGCGGAGAAGTGGCACTGAACACAAGTTAGCCAATCTCTACAATGTTCCCATGGCCATAGCTTCGCGAAAAATGGACCGATTCCGGTATTACTTTTTTTATTTCGTACATAGTAAATCCTGCTACAATTAACTATATAAAGACTTTCTTCGAAAAATCCTTTGTTGTCTTGTTATAGGTAAAAAAACCGATAATAACCGCTATTTTCCGCAGGTTTTAGAGATTTTGGTTACGAAGCCGACGGCTGCCGTGGTAGCAAATTTTAGATTTGGATTCAGCACTACTAAAAACTTTAAGATCCGTTGAGAAAAAAAAGTTTAGCATTTTTTTTTTTTTCTGAAAACGGCCTTTAGGGACCTAATTTTTGGAACACTAAAATTTATGATATTTCAGATAAACGTTGATTTTTTTGGGAGACCTATCATGACAGGTTTAGTATCGTCGGCTCCTAGACTATAAGCTGATCAACTTTCAGCCCTAATGAGTTTAGTGAAGTAGTCTTTCAAGGACAATTCAAAAATTTCAAATGTGACGAGTAATTTTGTAACTTTTAGGATTTCCGTTAACAATTTAAAAAAAAACAAAAATGACTGGGAGAATAAATAGGTTCTAAATATAAACTTTCGATGAAAAGAAAATTTAATCAAAGGGTAATTACAAGCCAATGGTCACCAGAAGTTTTTTTTAAACAATCACCCGATTGATTGATTCTGAGCAATCGACAAAAGACTCGATACAAAATATACTGTGTTTTTAGACCTCGCTGGGTAGAAGCTTTGTAGTAATGGAATTCTAGTGGCTAGCGCCTATAAATCTGTGGTCTCCTAGCTAGGAATGAAATTGACGCTGGAAGCAATCTTGCGAGGTTATTTATTTGTAACTATCACGGCTTTTAATTGTTCTTTTATATCTTTAACCTATAAAATTGATTTATTATAAAGGCCTGTTATATGCAATTACTTGTAAATAGTTATTGAGAAACTATTTTATCGGCCATAACCTTCCCTTAGTAATAAAATTCTCATTAAAAAATCATGCAATTTGTAGCTAGAACGACCCTTGATAGGATTACAATCTGACTATATTTAAGAAGATTACATTTTTCAATCTAAAATTTTCTGCTTCTAATGGAGGATATTTTGAAGAGAAAAACGTCAATCTATAAATATTTGCTTACCTAAATATTTATTGACTGACGTTTTTCTTTGAATACTTAAAATTTTGACCATTTTACATTTTAAAAAGTAATGAAAACTTACTTTATTTCACGAAATCCTTTAATTTTTAATGTCGGCTGAAATATGAGTTATAAAGGGGAGTATAGACCTGATCAGCAATATATTCTGATTAGTGCTAGCTTAATAATAAAATGGTTCTTTAGTTATTCTACGACCTTAAGCCCTTTCAGAATAAAAAATAATGTTCTAACAGGGGCATTCAGAGCCTTAAAATGAATATGATGTGATATTTAGAATCAAAGAACAAATAATGATTAAGTAAAAAGAAAACAAAAACCGTTACTATAATATACAAGTACAAGCCAATTTTCGTTTGTGATCACTAACCGCGATAACTACTCAACCTATCTGTACCAAATGTTAACTACATCATCTTCCTGGTTCAAGGAAGTTTTAGCAATAAACATATTTAAAGAATTTCAATTATATTGCCATAAAAAAGTAATAAAAGTGCGCCGTGGAGTTTGATAATCTACCGATAGGTGGAGAGCACCATTCAAGAGAGATTACAAGGTACGGTGTTATATAGAACTAAAAAAATTTCAACTAAATTTTTATTAAAAAAGTTATAAATATATGGTCACATGTTGTTTAAAAATAGACCGATACGCAGTCATTCTGCAATAGAGTTTTCAATGGTAAAACTAGTAAAAACAACTGTACCAAATTGAACTAAAACATCTTCATAGTTCTAGGTCTTTATAATAATAAATTTTACTATAATAATAATTAAAATTTACAGTCTCGATTGCCAGGCTTGGTAAACTATCATATACTTTCATGATAAGAAATTAAAACACAGCAAGATGAATCGATAAAATTATTTCTGCCAAATCGGGTATCTATGCTTTTACGTACTCTTCAAACACCTAATCAACGCAATTTTAACCAGGTTAAGAATTACTGACATGCGTGAAAACATCATTGAAGAAATGATGCTAAATTCCATACTTCAATACAAGGTTGTTTTCGATAAAAAAATATAATTCAATTATTAGTTAAAATAATCTAAGTTCTTTATTCATGAGAGCGGACGATGCCGCGACGGGGTATGCTAGTATATTAATAAAAAGTAATAGGAATATTTGTGTATTTTTTGCAAATAAACAACAAAAGTTTACGTATACAAACTTTTCATATTTTGATAGAACTAAAAAGTGGTTATTAACATTCAAGATGATGATTAGTCATAGGGCAAAGAAGTAATATTTATAGTGGAAGGGGTATTTAAATGGAAAATGATGTAATGGGAAAAATATGAGTTTCATAGAGATGAGGATCTGATTAGGAATGACCTGTCGACTAAGCAGTAAACCCATGAACAGGAATATACAAATCAGATGTTCGGGAACGGAATTGCCGGGTAAGAACAGAAAATTTGAGCTAAAGGAGTTCAGAAATGTAAGGTGGACGTCATGATTAGATGGTTTTATAGAGAAAGGGTGTCAAAAAAGACTAGTGACGATAGGAAGGAAATTTAACATATTATTTCCGCGTAAACTTAATCATGATAAAGTAAGCAAATAAACAATCTTTTGAGCCGAGATGATGATTCTAGTTTCTATCATTGCTATTTTAAAGAGATTAGTTTATTCTATCAAAAATGAAGCATTTATTTCTATAAATATTTAAAGTGTCATTCACAGTTTAAATTGTTTCAAAATAAAAATATCAATATTATCGCAATCATAATCTTATTTTTTGTAACTATTAAACTATTTATACTTAATTTTTGTTTTTTTAAATTGACTTAATCCTAATAATTTACTGCACGTATTGCACAGGATGACCAAAGCTTATAGAATTATAACTATTTTTTCTTTTTCTTTTCTAATAGTCACTTTTACATATTTTCAGGTAAGCGAGGTGTACTGAGCAGATGAAGAGGACAAGAAACATGTTATTAAAATAATGTAAGCCCATATTATATAATAATGTTATACATATCAAAAATACATTTTAGTCAAGTTTATACTATTGTTAATTTTAGTTTATTTCAATATTGATTGTTAACAGTTAACAGTGATATTGATGAAATTATAATTTATAAAACCATTTTTTTAAATTTATAATATAACTACCATAATTTTACTGTATGATTTTCCACCATTCATCCTGTAATCCTTGAACATGACCATCAAACATTACAAATCATCCCACAACTGTATTTAAAAAAGTCATTTATAATGTATATAATGAATTGGAATTCCTTACTCGAACTCTTTTCTTCCTAAATTCTCATTCCCTATATAATTATAAACGCTTTATATTTATAGGTGTTATGAAATTCTTTATTTTTACATCGTAAAGGGAGTACCTTCAGTGGACCAAGGACCCTCCAGAGATGGCAGAGTAGAAGTACATCTTAAAATGCCGAAAGGCAAGAAAAGATCATCCTTGACCCTAATATTTCTTTTTATGAATATAATAATAAATAAAATCGGAGGCTTAAAAAATAAAAAAATAATTTTTACATTTTTTAAAATTTTTATTTGACATAATACCAACAATAAATTAATTTATTATTTTACAATAGTTAAACTAATAATAAAGTAAATTATTATTTACGGATAAGTTACGTCATTGATTCTTTTTTTTTTTTTTTTTTTTTTTTTTCATCCATTTGTTAATTCATGTTGTAAAAGATGACATTCTACTAATCCCTGTTAAACAGATCCGCTTCCTAGGACTCCACTTGGACAAACGTCTAACTTGGGCGTTTAAACCTCCCTATTAATTACAAAAAAACTCATATTCATGACTGAGATTAGACCCATTCGGACATAAAGAGTTGAGCTTTGGGACTCCACAAAACCATCCAATTCTTCTCGTATCCAATGCTTACAATCCGAAATCCTTTGAAAAATCCTCAATGCTGCTTACAGCCTTGGCCAAAAATATTAGGCACCTACATAAAAGTATTAGGGAATAAATATAACTTCAACTATTTCAAACATATATTTTTTTTAATCATAAAAAACACGATTTAATACTTGGTCATCAAACCATTTGCTTTTATTACCCCAATTATTCTTTTTAGCATGGAATTAACAAGTTGTGTTCAATCTTCTTTAACTATTTTTTCCCACTCTTCTTTTAAATTGTCTTTGTTTGTAGGGTTACGTTCACCAAATCTGATTTTTAATTTAGCCCACAGGTGTTCTATGGGATTGAGGTCTGGGGACTGAGGAGGCCAGTCAAGAAAATTGAAATTGTTTTTTTCGAACCATTCTCTACTTTTGCGTGAAACGTGGCATGGAGCATTATCCTGTTGAGAATAATGTTGGCACTGTCCTCAGTTCAAATATTTTTTCAAATGAAGGCTTTAAAATTTGGTTCAATATTGATATGGAGGTATCGCTATTCATCCTCCCTTCGCACAAAAATATTTCTCTTACTCCCGAAGCCCCATAAAACCCCAAATCATTATGTTTCCTCCACCACGTTTTACAGTAGGGACAACACAATCTGGGTGATAGGCTTTGCCTTCCCTTCTTCGTACAAAAACTGCTCAAGGAGTTCCAGAAATCTGCACTAAATTAGATATTTTAATGAATTCGTAAAAATAATTATATTCTTGCAGTTGAAACTTATTTTAGGGATTTTTCGACATTTTTAATTTCAATTTACAATAATTGAATTACCTCAAAGTTGTTTACGTCTGATCAAATTACCTTTGCCCAATCTTCAGCAGTCAGTTTTGGTGTAGTTTTTCCCAGGCAAGCCTCTTTCTTGCGATTGGCTTCACTAAGCCACGGTTTCTTCCTGGCTTTACATCCCTTCAGACCTTTCTCTCCTAATCTTCTTCTTACTGTCCGAGCAGAAATATCGCCAGAACACAAGGTTTTAATCTCTTCTGTCAGTTCTTTTGATGTTTTCTTGCGATTTTAAAGAGATGTTCCCACGAAAAATCTCTCCTCCTTTGCACCTGTTTGTTTTTTCTTTCTATTCTAGGTAGCGAGTAAAATGTGTCAAAGGTCCGCTGTCTCATAAGAGTATATTAAACAGCACATCGGGAGCACTTCATAGTTTTAGCAATCTAAGATTGATTATACCCTTCCGACGACATAAAATCTTTGCACGTTCAATCTCACTCAGTTCTTTGAATTCAAAAAAAGCCCGAAATGTAATTTATTTGTAATATTCACTATTAAATACAACAAAAATTTTCTCAAGTTAAAGTAAAGAGAGCAGCGACTGTACTGAGTCCTTTAGTTTATATTACATTATTGTTTCCCCTGGTGTATCGTATGAAGTAGGGGGCAATGGTTGAAAATAATCTATTTAAAGGAAGTATTTTTGTCAAAAAAACGAGTTTTGAGTGTAACAATGATTGAACAATTACTTATTAAAATTAAAAAGAGAATTTTTCATGGTTCCTAATACTTTTGGCCATGGCTGTACTTTGTCACCGACAAGCTTATCCATAAAGACCTTAATGTTCCATATGCTGCTGATTTAGCCTAAACCAGTTACGTATCCTTTCATAGTAAGCCCCATAACCTCTCAAATCCACTAGTTTCTCTTTCCGATTCTTATAATCTTTCAAGGCGTCCGAAAAGAAGATGGCCTAGAGAGCTTCTAGTGTAGAGTGATTATTGAAGTGCTACTGATAAGTTGTTCTTTTCAAGTTTTAACAGATTATTTTAACCGTTATGAACCCATTTACTTAATGTATATATTTTGTACAGTTGTTAAATTCAATAAAAAAAAAATAAATAAAAAAAAAAAATTAAAAAAAAAAAAAAAAATGTGAAGCTATAAAGGGTTGGTAGGAGAGTTAAAAAAAGGAAGGTTTTTTAAACAATATCTTCCCCAAGCTTCCTTGTAAACCAATTAAAAATAATAAAATTACAATTTTAAATTTATCACAAATAAAATCGTATCTTTACTGTAAAATATTCTTTGTGAATAAACAGAAACGCTAAACATTTTACTGTTTGCATGCAATCTCTGTCACACACATTGTTTGAACGTTGTGTAGTCCTTTTTAGAATGCTTTGTTGATTCAATGAAAAATAAACTGGTCTGAGTTTTCCAGCTTTATAAATGAAACAGGAAATAATCCACCCTCGGATAGTCCAAAAAGAGGATATTAAAAGTAATCCTATTTTAACAGAGTCTGATCTACCTATATTATTAACAAATATTTGATGCAAAAAGATACTCCAACATTATTATAAAATTGAAATGTGAAGTTTTCCTTTGGTTATTTAGTGTTAATAGAAAAAAAAAAAAAAAAAAAAAAAAAAAAAAGTTTTTGATAAATATTTCAATCTCCTCACCAAAGGGCAATGAAAAAAAGGGATACATCCACTCACCCACACAAACAAACGTTAACAGTATCCCAGATAAATAACACCTAAACTGAACAATATAACAGAACAAAATAAAATTATTTAAATCATTCAACCCCCATCCTGATATATTCAATCCTCATCACCTCCAATGTGTTGAAGCAGAACTAAATATTCCACTCCAAATGTCTCCTCCTCCTAAAGCATTCCATCCTTCAGAGGTATCTAACATAATCCACAGATTACCCTCAAACAAAGCCCCTGTACATGATCTAATTACAGCCCAAATCCTAAGACTCTTTCCTCAGAAAGCGATCCTATTCCTAACCTATATTTATAATGCTGTTCTCCGCACCACATACTTTCCCAATCCTTGGAAACTATCCATAGTGAAGATGATACCTAAACCAAAAAAGCCACCTGAACACCCATCCTCATATCGTCCAATATCACTCTTGCCCATTATGGGCAAAATCCTGGAAAAACTCATTCTGAAACGCCTGAATCCTATCCTAGAATCCTATCACATTATCCCTGATCACCAGTTTGGTTTCCGAACGTCACATTCCACTATCCAGCAATGCCATCGTGTGGTGGACGTTGTCTCGTCCGCATTGGAGCGCGGGATGTACTGCACTGGAGCCTTTCTCGACGTAGAACAAGCCTTTGACCGAGTCTGGCACCAGGGACTGCTTTACGATCTCCGTAATTTCCTTCCTCCTACATACTTCCTTATTATGCAATCCTATCTTAATGACAGAACATTCAGAGTAAGTCACAATTCCGCCTATTCATCCCTCTTTACTCAGTCTGCCGGAGTTCCTCAAGGAAGTATCCTAGCTCCCATCCTCTACACAGTGTATACAGCTGACATCCCGACCAATCCTAGCACTGTCCTCACAAGTTACGCTGATGACACATGTTTGTTATCAGTAAACAATGATCCCTTCATTGCATCCCAGGCACTCCAATCCCACATCATAAACCTTCAAGAATGGTGTCAAAAATGGAGAATTAAAATAAATCCAAATAAATCCCATCAAATAACCTTTACCCTCCGTCGTAAACCTACGACATCCTGTCCTACGGTATCCTTTAGCGATACTCCTCTAATCCCTGTTGAACAGATCCGCTACCTGGGACTCCATTTGGACTCCACATACAAGACTAAAACGACAAGAAACGGCCATAAATTACATTTACTAGACAAAGAGACTAATTTACATGACAGTTATTAGACCTATATGGACATACGGAGTTGAGCTTTGGGGCTCCACTAAACCATCCAATTCTTCTCGAATCCAATCCTTACAATCCAAAATCCTTCGAAAAATCCTTAATGCTCCTTACTCCGTCACGAATAAACTTATCTATAAAGACCTCAATGTTCCATATGTTGCTGATTTAGCCCAAACCAGATACCAATCCTTTCATATTAAACTGCACTCCCACACGAATTTATTAGTCTCTCAACTTGCTTTTCATTTGATACCTGATAACCCACCGAGGCGTCTGAAAAGAAGATGGCCAAGAGACCTTCTAGTTTAGAACATTTTTTGAAGTGCTACTAGTGAGTAGTTCTTCACAAGTGATTTACATGTCTTCAAATATAATCATTTCTTCAAATTTACTTGATGTATATTAATGTACAGTTGTAAAAAAATATAAAAAAAAATAAAAAAAAAAAAAAAAAAAAATTAACTTCGTAAATAACTATCCGTATATAAATACAATGCGTCCTGGAAAACCGCAAACAAAATCCTTTTGTAGTTCAGGATCGAAAAGCAGAACTCAAAGAGACACCAACCTTACTTTTTTAACCGCATCACTGAAACCGGAAACCAGTGAAGGCTGATTAAGAGCACTACAGTTTTAAAGTTTAAGTTGGTCGCAATGACTCGCATTGAGTGAAACTAGACTAAAAATGAAGTAAAATGCTGCTGTCAGCACATTTCTATTCCGTTCCGTTGCAGATATTTTATAAATCAAATATATTTTGGGGGAAACCACGTTTTTTTTTTAACCAAACAACTTTTTACCACATTTTCGGATTTACTATTTAATTTCCTATACGAACAGAGTACATGTAACTTTGAATTTTACAAACTTAGGACCTAATGAACAGCTCAATCTTTAACTTATTTAATCTATAATACTTTAATCCTCACTTCAAAAATATATTCACAAAACTACAAATATCATAAATATATGCAAATTTTACGAACTTTCAAATGGTCAAATTAATGTTTCCGAGTCAATTTCTTACGGAAACTTTTGAAACCGAAAAAACAAGGTGTTTTCAATAGGCATACAAATCAGGTAATTGGGTAAATAAAACCAATAAATAAAAATCTGTATTCTAAAAAAAATAAACTGTTCATTAAAATAACAAGCAAAGAAAAAAATTATTTATTAGAAAATAAAGAAAAACTATTAATAAAGCAACGCCAGATCAAAGGAGTCCGTTATTATTTTTTTTTATTCAAAATTTCCTCCGTAGTTTTGAATGCAGCTTCTTGCTCTCTTTCTCGCAGCCCTATGATCACTGGTCTCCAGGAGTGAACAGCATAGGGGTTTTTCAAACAAGGATTCTTTTTTATTTAACAATAGGAGGGAATCACCCTGTATATATGTTTGTTTGTGTTATTGGGTCTCAACGTCCTTATGTACTCCAACTAGGTAATAATTATTGTTAATAATTATTTCAGGTAATAATTGTAAGATAATAATTATTTCAGGTAATAATTGTAAGATAATAATTATTTCAGGTAATAATTGTAAGATAATAATTATTACTCCAAAGGTATACAATTAGGAAAGTTAGAGGAGCCGTTTTCAATTAGATTGAATATATATTCTATTTAGGCCTTCATAATATCCTAAAAAGCGAAAAATGGACAAACGATCACAGTAATTTTCCCGTCACTCCAGAGATCATGATGGCTGAGCTCATTAGAGGAAGAGTACCTGAGCAGTGTAGGTTTAATTCCCAGCAGGATCGGTTAATATTCATTTAATTGTTGTTGAGGTAAATAAAATAAAACTCCAACTCCGGTTAAAGGACAGCAATCCAACAAGGTACAATCAGAAATACCAACTGTGTTTACTTCGCAGGATTATTTCGAACTCCATTGTATGTTCTATAATATCCAATATCAATCTATAAATGAATAACTATTGGCATAATGTAAACAGTTTAATTATATGAAGACACTAATAACAAAATTTTAATTTGAAAAATTGACATTTATAAAATGTTTATTAGATAGGGTAATAAATAAAAAAATATTTCAAATATGAACGTACTGTTTTTAAATGGGATCTTTAGGGATAAGTTAGGGTCGGGAATCGCCAGCTGGGAGTAATGTTTCTTTTAAGACGCCCCCAACCCCCCGTGGAAAAAGTCTAAATGAAATATATTCCGAATCAGACCGCCCCATTTCGCTCAAAGCTAAAGTAAATTTATCATCGCTATAAAACTATATGTATTTTTTAAAATAACATTTGAATCGAACTAACTGTAATTTTTTCCAACATTAGATAATGTCAGTTCATCGAATTTGCTACTTGCTAAATTTTCTATAGAAATATACATTAGCAAGCCTAATAATAAAAGTATTTTAAGTATTGAGGCTAAGTATATATCGATACACTCAATTAAAGCCTTCATATTACGTCAATAGAAATCCTCATTTGAAGATTCCCATAAAGCCGTGCTTTATTTTATCATGTCGTTACCCAGAAGATGGAGGAATTAACTAAGACCCTGAGTTTGCTTTAGAATACCATTAATTTCATGCGGACGTACGCCCAGCTCAACCACCATGTCTATGGCCTACGCCTTCTTTCATACATTGTTCCGCATCATGTGGTAACAAAATAACCAATCAGGGTAGCAAATTGCGTGTGGTATTTAATGCCTCAAGCCCTGATTCCTCTGGCGTTTCTTTAAACGACAGTCTATTGAAGGGGGCCCAGTTACAATCTAGACGTTTCAGCCGTCCGGTTAAATTTTCGGTTCCCTAAAGTTGCCGTGTGCTGTGGCGCACAAAAGATGTATCGTCCAAAGTCTCGTTCACGAACAGGACCGCCACCTGCAACATATTTTTGGACCACCGGACAACAATTCGCGAGCGTCGAAGAGGCGCAACTGAACCACGTAACATACGGCTTATTCCCCCTTCAGCATTCTTTGGCCATGCGCGTGCTGAATCCACTTGTAAAAGATGAAGGTGCCACTTTTCCCCCCCTTGGTCTTCGCAGCCTTAATGAATCACACTTATGTCGATGACATAATAACTGGCGCTAATGATGTCCGTCTGCTAGTACCCTGCGGTCGCAATGGGGGGGGACCCAATTGCTAAGCTTAGGGATTTAAGCTCCCGCAAATGGTCCGCAAGTCCCCTCAAGTCTTGAGGATCTCCCCGAGGAACATTGCGAATCCCCTTTTGGTTTTGAATGACGAGGACAAGTCGTTTGAAAATTTTAGGCTTAACTTGGGAACTTCCTGTCTACAGATTTGTTTTGTATACAGAGTGATACCCTTCAACGCTAAATGACTACCAAACGCAACATGTTGTCGTTTGTTTGGCTCGTATATTTGACCCCAATGGCTATTTTATCGCCTATCACCGTATATGCTTCAAAATCATTATACAAAGGCTTTGGACGGCTAAGCTCGACTGGGATCAGAACGTCCCCAAGCGAAATTGAAACACAATGGGATGATCTTGTGCACCACTTGCCTAGCGTTTCCACTCTATCTTTCCCGAGATGTGTACTCCCTGAAGATTCCCCTAAAGCCGTGCTTTATTTTATCATGTCGTTACCCAGAAGATGGTTAATTGTGCGTCTTTGTAGAGGGTTCGAGTTTCACCAACGAATCCGTCTCATTCTGTCGAATAAACCTGTTCCCTGTTAGGACATTTGTCTCCTTTCCTCGACGAAGTTGGCACTTCTCAGGGTGGGGCGGCAGACTTCAGAACACTGAACTTCTCCATTTTCGGCTCGCATCCAGCCTCCCGCGCTTTGCATCCTGATCCTGATGCAATATCCGGGTGGTGACTCTCCGCACTGCTGACGGCGTCTTTACGCGACCCGTCAACCAAGTCATGTTCCCTTACCGGATGACTCCCTCTGAATAATTATTGTACAATTGTATGTTCTTTTGTGTTTATTTATTTTTTTTTTTTACTTTTTCTTTCTCTACCTTTAACTCCCTTATCCCTTTGATCATCTTTGAAAATGGGAAACTCCTCCCCATTTTGGTGGGCGGTATGTTAAGGCGTATTAGCGTTTTTCCTGTATATTCTCATAATCTATTTTTTTTTTCAACCTGTTTTTTTTTGAATTATTATACAGTCACTCAATATATTTTATCTATTTTATGTCAAACCACAGAATTGCCTCGACAGGATCTTTAGGGATAAGTTATGGTCCGGGAATCGCCAGCTGGGAGTAATGTTTCTTTTTAAGACGCCCCCAACCCCCCCGTGGAAAAAGTCTAAAATGAAATATATTCCGAATCAGACCGCCCCCATTTCGCTCAAAGCTAAAGTAAATTTATCATCGCTATAAAACTCTATGTATTTTTTAAAATAAACATTATTTAAATCGAACTCAACTGTAATTTTTTCCAACATTAGATAATTTCAGTTTCCTCGAATTTGCTACTTGCTAAATTTTTCTATTATTCTATAGAAATATACATTAGCAAGCCTATTAATAAAAAAGTATTTTAAGTATATATCGATATACTCACAGAACATTCATGAAGAGCTTCACCCCCCTAAAGCCGGTGCTTTACTTTATCATGTCGTTACCCAGAAGATGGAGGAATTAACCCATTTTTATCCACTGTTATTTGAATTTATTAAAAATAAATTGTTAATTAATTTTGACTTTTTAATTCATTTACAAATAATTGTACAACTGGTACGCTAATAAGTTATTTAATTTAATGATAAGATTTTAATGTTAATTTTAGTCAAATAAGGGTGGCTACAAATATACTGTGTGAGCAAACTGTGTAATGATTACTTAGAACCGGATTTCTTTTAAATAAACAACGAATAAAAAATTGAAATTGTCATTTTTGTGTGAAATTAGTGTTCAAACTGTGAATTTATGATTTTCTGATATAAACAATTGAAATAGTTGTTTTTTATGAAACAGTATAGTTGCAGGATTTATAATTCCATCCTATTTCTGAATATATATATATATATATATATATATATATATATATATATATATATATATATATATATATATACTTCTGTAAATATTTCTGAATATATATACTACTACCTTAAAATATTTCTTTAGAGAAAAAACAAAACTTTCAACTAATTCTAGCCATGCATTATTTTTTCTCAGCACTCAGTCAAGATAGAGAAATGATTCTTTCACGTTTAACTGTAGTTTTGTATGCTATTTGAAATAAAAATACTTTCGTTATGCTCAAGACGCTACCTGGCTTTAGAGTGCTCAAAAACTCCAAACAAAATCACAAAATTCTAAGGAATCCACAGTAAATCAGTGGAAAATTGTTTCATGAAAAACCTCAAATCTCGATTTAACACACCATAATACCCTTATATGTGTAATTTTATCAAAATAAAAAATATTGATTTTTTACCCCATTCGTGGACATTACAATAAATTTGTGAAGTTGAGATTTCATCAACAACTTCTAACGACCATAACAACTGCTATGTTCAACCGATTACAATAGTAATAGCATATCCAGAATCAGCATACATTCTGCTTTTTATCCATGCATACAACATTTACTCCACATTTTAGTGGACAAAAACTGATGTGAATAAAAAAACCGTGGTCGACTATAACTTGAGATATCTCAATAAGGAGAAATCCTGTGACCTCCGGATTTGGGTTAAGCTATGCAGTCTTACGGCTTCTAGATGACCCTAAATAATTACAACAAAAGAATTCTTGTTTTTTTTTTTTAAATATAATTGTTTAAAATTATGTACAAAGCAGTGTTGATCTAATGCAAGAAAAAATGCTTTGAGAGGAATAGGTATACGATAATTATACATTTAGGCATCACGAAACTATCGCTAAAGTTAGTGGTATCTATCGGTTCTTAAGTATCGACTTTAGACCATCGATTCTCGATTCCAATGCTTTTCTTAAGAATCAATAGAAGCAAGAATCGACATTTGGAATCAACAATGAGTCTCGTCATAGTCATCTTAATACAACAGCTCTGTCCCATAGGTCTTCAGAACGAGGGGTCTATCACAGGTCCGCTCGCAACTATGACTAGACACCGATCTAGAAACTTATCTAGTTTAGCTGTCCTTCTTGTTCCTTCTTGTTCGATTGCATCTCAAGCCGTGTTCCAGGAGCTGGGATCTGAGCTAAGGTGATCGTATAAACTAGCTGAGCACAATATTTGAAGCACCAGAAAACAGTGGATCGTGGTGATGGTGATCATATTCATAAAAGGCTAACTTATTAACAACACAATAAGATATGGTTTATATATAAAAACTTCCTAAATATATGAAACATCATAACGAAGAAGTATAGTGAAATTTGAATAGTTTGAATTTGATTGATTAATAGTAAATTGTAGAAAAATGTATAATTTGGGTTTTTAAATGCATAATTCAAATAAATATTTAACTAGTAAATTAATATTTTTGAAAAGTTGCAAAGTATATGACAAAATCAACTTATTTAGGGCAACCGCTAAAATCAGTTGAAAGTTTTGATTTTTCTTCAAAGATATATTTTGAGGGTTGATTTAAAAAAATAAGTTTTAATGCCTGCAGAAAATGTTGCCTATAATATAATTTAGTTTCCAAAAATTTATTTTGTTTTTAGAGATAGGCAAGGTGAAATATACATAAATACTAAAACAATACAGTTTAATAAAAACTTTTATTGCAATTGTTTGAATAATAAAATTCTTTAAAAAAAATCAAAATTTTTATTTTTTATTTGTGATATGCTCTACAGTATCTATTTAACATTAACATTTAACATTACGTAGCTCACACAATTTAATTATAGTAAGGCTTATTTGGCTGAAATTGAGATATAAATCTTACTACTCATCACTGTGAAAAAAAAAATAAATAAATAAACATTTGCACTATTATTTATTGGATTGAAATTAAAAACCTTAAATAATAAGCTGATGTCATAAACTAAAATAAAAAAATTGAATTTATAAGATAAACAAATGTTAAATTTATCAAAAACAAGAATCACCCTATTGTTTAAGAGGAGTTAAACATTTATCAAGGCCTAACTTACCTAACTACCAAAATCTTTAAATACTTTTTGAAGGGTACCGGGCATTTTATCTTTTCAATATTATCTTCAAAAGATGTTTCTTAAACTTCTTTAATCCAATAGCCTGGTGAAAAGCAATTCACATTGTATCCAAAATACGATTAAGGTATTAATTACATGCTTGTTGTTGAAAAAATAATATTAGCAGCAGATTACACTGAAAACATGATATTTTGCATTTCAAAAAAGCGTTAAATATCATTTAAAAATTAATTAAGTAGTATGTTGTACCCTAAATTCAAATACTTGTCAAAATTTCTCAATGAGGTGGATTTTTTTTTTTACTGTTTCTTTTTATAGTTTTGTAATACTTGTCAAAACTTAATTCAAACGATTATTTAGTGCTACTCACTTTATGATGAAAGGAATAATGTTACGACAACTAACAGCAAGAATACGCAGCTTCATACATTTTTATATACTTATATAAATATATACATACTGTTCAGTTACGTTCATATATATTTATATATCATATTTTGTAAGCCGAGAACCAGGATTGAACTAACAGTATGTGATCCAACAAGTGTTTGTCGATCAACGTTCAACGATCCTAGCAATTTGTGTCTGCGATGTGTTGACGTAAAAGATTCAAAGACAATTTTTCTTTATTTGGGGTGTAAAGTTGGTTATCTTAAAATGGACTGGTGAACTCAAACCTGCACGTCGTTTTCGACTTCTTCAACATTCACTGGAGAAACGTTTTAAAACGCCGATCAATCGCGAAAGATCTTGGATAAATTAGTCATATGGGTTGAAAAAATTAAATTTTAATTTCAACCTTAAATTAATAAATATTTAATATTCACTCGGAAACATCGTATCCCTAATTTCAATGCTGTAATAAATTATCTAAAAAATTATCATGTTAATTAAATAAAGTACAGAGGTTTAACATTATAAAATAAGATAAACATATTTATAACCTAAAAAATAAGATCCTTAACAATTGGGGTTTAAACTTGGATTATACAGTTTAAATTTATGTTATATAAATTATAATAGTATGCATAAGATGTATCCTTTTACAAGATTTCTCATTTATTTTTTAACTCATACTATAATTATTAATCAATTTTTATTATTATATATTATTATTATTTATTAAAATTAGTTATCATAGCAAGACGATTGTCCTATGTATTGTAACAATTTTTTTTATTCTTGAGGGACAAGTTGACCTAGAATAAAGTTCATTTTCTTATTTTTCTTCTAAATATAACAAAAAGGGATTCGTTCAAATAATGTTTGTAATAAAAATTTAAAAAAAGGATATGGAATAATAGCTTATATCTATACCGTAATATGTCTAAACTCATACTTTAGAATATGTTTACAACATGAAGAAATAGTTAACAAATATAGATATACATCAATAGGAGAAAATGTTGAAAATGGTGAATGTGCCTCATAAATCATATAAATTATATAACCATATTATAAATAAATCACAGTTGCATACTAAAGACCACCGATGTAACGGAAATTAGTCGTTATCCTTAGTTAATATATTCACAGGTGGTAGTAAGGAGCAAAACAGAGTAGGGGATGCTTTCATTGCATTTGAATGAGATGAATTATTGCATATTATTAAGCTATTTTCGGCTAATAAAGTTAGGCTAGGACCTTATTGTTCCAATAATCAAGCCGAACTATTTACTATCCTTCATGCCATTTTAATAATATGGGTTAACCGAAGGTTCCAGAATAAAAAAAAAATTAAGTATATACATATATGCTTATAATATATATATATATATATATATATATATATCTATATATATATATATATATATATATATATATATATATATTAATATTATTAGAGGCAAGATGTAACTGATTTTATATATGGGATGTTTATTTTATTTTTTTGAATTGGTAGGTATAATTTGAAGAGGAAATTATAACAAAAAAAAATTAAAATTAAGTAAAATAAAAAACGGAAGTATTGCCGTCGAAAATCGGGGAAAAGCCACCCTAGCTTAATGTACCGACAAGATACGTGAGACCGTCTGTCGACCCCAAAGATGTATCCTATGAAGCAGTTCATTAGTCTCCTTAAAGTTAAACTCATTTTAATAATATAATTAATTTGTTTGTTTGTTTTTTTATTAAACCCCTTTACTCTTATGAGATCAATAAAAAATCATTTAAGAGAAAATTATTTCTATTCTGATTAGTTAATTACTAATGCAATCAAGTCTAAAATTGTTAGCTCATTGCGACATTGAACGTGCACCAGGAGGATATAATTGTAGAAACAATTTTTTTATGCCACAACTGAATATGTTTCCAGCTGCGTGGGATCACCAGATATAAAATTCCTTGCCAGCAGCTTTATTTGCTCTTTTATAGTTCTCTGGAGATTCGTTCAGACACTCTCGCAGCACCTTAAATTCGGTCACGTTCCTCGTTTCCTAGAAGTATCCTTTCTAGAAGTAGGGATGCTAATGAAATAGTGGGCTTAAGTGTTTAATATTATTTAATTTATGTAGCTAATGACGATAATATATGCGTTATTCTGTCATTTCGTCGGAATTTCGACATTGTGATTCCATTAAAAAAAAAGTTATGTAAAAAAAAGTTTTTCTTCATAAACATCTTTATAAAAGTCTACTAATATTACTAGCGAAACATTCCTTCATAGAATATAGTCTATTTGCACACAATCATGATGGAAATTATGAGAGTAAGAGAAACTGAAAGGGTGTAAGGGAAATAAAAAACATCCGCAATTCAAAAAATAAAATGTTTATAGTACAAAAGAATTGTTAATGAGTATGGTATCAACTAGTCAATTAAAATAAATTACTTAACATTAATTAAAGATTTAAACATGAAACATGAAAAAAAAAATTAAAATGGCAAGACATTATTTTATAAATTTAAACTTTGAAATCGAGCATTAGATTAATATAATTAATATTATATCACATTAATACAAATAGTGAAAATATATCTGTACCTCGGAGGTACATAACACTATGTCCTTTTATTACCAAAAATATATTGTTACGTATTCATATATTTTCAGTTCATCGATTTCAAATTGTATATATATATATGTATAGATTTTTCTTTAAAACCATGCCTAGCTCAACTAATAATCTTGTTTTATTGACCTCATGTTATAATGAAAAATTTCTGAAATCCTATTTTTAGCAACAATCAAAGAATTAATTCCTATGCCGTTTTTAATCTATTGACCTCCTAAAGTAATCTATGCATCTGCAGTTCAACCTTATTTAAATAATTAAGGGAGTTCTATAATATCCTGCTTTTGATTAACTGTTCTGCATCAAAATACTCTCTTCAATAACATTGTTTTATTATGTTTTGAAGTGTCCTAAACACGGATCAGAAGTCAGAAAATCTCAATCATCATTTTTTGTCAAATTTGTGTTTAAGTATTGGGCTTTGTTACGTAAATGACATCGTTGAATAATGCTTTTAACATATGAGGCCCTCAAAAATTTATTTTTTGAAATCCCACTTGAATTTCTTCCCTACCAACTTGGGAGCAGTGTTAGATAAACACGGAGAACGATTTCATCAAAAGGTAGCCCAAATGGAAAAAAAGGTATAACGGTAAATGCAATGAGATGCTTGCCGACTACTATAGGTCACAACAGGAGACACGTGATGTAGAGTACAAAAAGAAAATATACACACATTAATTATATTCAGCATTAACCATTATTATTTTATATATTACTGTTTTTCACCAAAAAAAGGGTTATAAAAATATAAGAAAAAAAAGTGCTGGTCCAGTTGTTTTTTTAAACAACCTCCAATCTCTAAAAAACGGTGCTTGGTAATTTTTTATTTTACTAATGATTCAAATTCAGCACACTCGTAAATATAAAAGTCACAAAAAAAGTTCATGGAAGTGAAAAAAAGATAACTGGATTTTTTTTTTTTTAAATAAATAATACGCTATTTCAGGTTTTTGAAAAATCACTTCCAAAAAAAGTTCATGGAAGTGAAAAAAAGATAACTGGATTTTTTTTTTTTTAAATAAATAATACGCTATTTCAGGTTTTTGAAAAATCACTTCCAGTTTCTCAAAAATGATGCTAGATAGATTTTTTTTGCTTTCAGATTCGAATTCAGCCCACATAAAAATATAAAAATCAGGAACAATTTCTCTAGGGAAGGAGGTTTTTTTCTTTTTGCATAACTGCACTGTTGTAATGGATACTGTTCAGAATAAAGTACTTAATAAAACTTTTTTAAAGAACTATTTTTTTCTCTCAAAATCTTCAAGCATTACATTAACCGAAACGTTCTGTTTAGCTAGTATATTAAGCTTTTATTCGAATATATATGACTACCTTGAAAACCATATATATCACTCCCCCTTTTTTCCCCTTATACGAGCACTAAGCAAAATACCATACTCCTATTTTCGGAACCACTCCCCAACCCCATGAAAAAGCTCTTTGTGACCTATACTATATTTTAACACTAAATGTTTTCGCTTTCCTTACGTCTCAGAGACACATAGTCTCTATGCTGAATAATGGCATTACTAGATGATAAACTGATCTTTTAATACCGAGAATTGAACCGATTGTTAATTTGATATGGGCTATTTGTTAGGTCTGTGTTGTATATTTATAGTAGCAATAATAAAAATACAGCTCTGACAAAATTATATTATAAAATTCTGTATTTATTATTAGGTTAGGTATTGTTAAAAATTATATAAAAAATTAAACTCAACATAACACATAAAAGTCAGTAACGAAATTGGTCCAGTGGTTAATACCAATAAAACAACGCTCATGGTTAGCAGTAAAAACGGCGAAATAGACATACAACAATTCTATGTGAATGTGAAACGTGGCCGCTCAAGTTGAGGGATGAGAAACGCAATTAATTACTGAGTAAAATTAGCGTTTGCACAAAAAGGGATAAACATACTGGATGGAATAAGAAAGCTCCACAACGCGAACCTGCGAAAGCTTTATCCGGTAAATATAGTTCAAGTAAAATGGAATTTAATAATAGCCTAATTCTAAAAAAGATTTTAAGTTTTGAGCCGTACGGTATATTAACGTGGATTAGACCAGGAATATTGCATCTTCACACTACAGACAATCAGTAAATTTGCTGACAATAAAAATATAGTAAATATGGCATGCAGAACAGGATGAACACCATTATTCATCTTTGCATTTTCCTGACATTTTTTTCTCTAAATTTTGTCCGTCTAGGACCGCGTGAAATACCGATATGCAATCATTTCCGTACTTCTTTCCTTCAGTTCTTCATCCGTTTACTTTTCTGTCTCCTCTCTTTTGTCCAGATGCTAATTCTTTCTCTCTTTTTCTTCTTCTGCAAGCCCTTATAGTTTAGTATCATTCTTCTGAAAGCTGTTCTGTCTTGTATTATGTTATCTGTCTACTTCCTGACATTATTTTATGTTGTTTTTTTTACTTAAGGATTTCTCTCATCCAGCTAGCTTTTAGCCTTCGGTACGTATTGTCGAGAACATGTATTGTAGCTATGTTTTCTATGAGGCATTTTGGATGATCATAAAGTTTGTGATGCGTAGGTCCATACGGGTTTTAGTTAGTAATTATATGTAGTCAGGCCGCTGTCTTTGTTTCAGGGAGGATCTTACATAGTGTAATATAATTTAGTTTAATGAATTAAAAGGATGATGTCTGAGTAGGCAAAACAATTGCTAATTATTCATTGATAATAATTTTTTGATGCCTTTATTTTGTTTAATTTTCTAATAGTTACCTTCTTACATTATTTGAACTTTTGGTTCAAAGTCTGTCAAAATCAAATCATTTGGATAACAAATATTACTACAAGATTGTTCTATCTACTTGTTATAATTTTTTTTTTTTTTTTTTTTTTTTTTGGATGAAAAGGTAGCATAATTTTCAGTAACCACTCAGATCCTATTGAATTAGAGACTTGAACTGGTTAGGTTTATGACACAAGTTTCAATCGCTTATCCCAAGTAAGATTGTCAGGCATTAAGATCTTGTTTGGAGTAACTTAGTTTGGCTTTAGGCAACGAGCTTAGACTAATTTGTTTATAATTCCGCTCAAGTTCCACTCTCCTCCTAACTTTAGGACATCATACAGAAACGGGTTATTAATGCTCAAACCACTTATGTAGGATTGCGTATATAACATATATTGTTGTATATAGTATATATGTTGAAGAATCTTTATATTGTTTTGACTTGAACTCAATATAATATAATCAATATAAGGGAAATGGTTACAATTCCTTCTATAGCGTTCGATGACTTTCAGCTATGGAACATCTAAGAATAGGCATGGGAAATCATACGCTACTTTAATACAACTTGATGACCCTAGGGTTTTATGCCTATAAACCCCAACAAACAATCAAACAAACTTATCACCACAACAAAAATTTGCATCTTGTTTCGAAGAATCAAATTTCCAACAGGAATTCTAGCAGGGAATTAAACCAACAAATGATAAATTGAAATATATGTTTTCATAGATCAATACTAAATGTAAAGCTTTTAAAACAAGAATCGGCAAGTTGAGGCGTATAGCTGCAAAAGTGGCCATATCCACCAAACCTTTTTAAAAAACAACAACTTTTTCTGCAGCATTCAATATAAGGGAAATGGTCACAATTTCTTCTATAGCGTTCGATGACTTTCAGCTATGGAACATCTGAGAATAGGAATGGGAAATCATACGCTACTTTAACACAATTTATCACCAATTTTTTTGGATTTGGCAAGTTTAGCAACCCGTTCGGATATGAATAATTTTAAACACTCAAAGCAGATTTATTACTCTAAAACTTAATCAATAATTATTGTATATTGCTTCATTTGATATATTTATAAATTTACAAGCATTTATCAACAAAATTAAGTTTGTTCAGGGAATTATTTTACGTTTTAGCAAATTTAAGAATCCCAGAATACATCAAGAGCTAAAGATTGCATAGTTGCAAAAAAAGGCAGTATCTCTACTGTATAATTTCGTAAAAACTATAAAAATACATAGTAGTGATGTTGATGTTGTTCAATAAAGTTTTAGCAATTAAAAAAAAAGAAATATAACCTGGAAAACATAAAATTCTACTAGCAGTATTCTCTTCTAAATTTTCGCAGCATTCCAATCGCTTTTTCTTTTGTTCTTCACCATGTTTGCCTTTTGCTAAACTAGCAGAACTAATATTTTTATGAATTATTTTATTTACTCTTGCGTTTTTAATAGACCTTCCGCTTCTCAAAACCAATTTTTTTTTTGGCCTATTTCTAAATTACCAAATGATCTCCTTGAATAAGGTTTGTATTCTCATAGTCGGTTATTAAAAATCTTTTTGTTGTGAAAAACGTAAAATACCACTCACCAGGTGATTTTCCAGTTCTTGACAATCTTTACCATGATGGGAAATTCACCAATCTCGCTCAAAGTATTGTTGTTATCCTATGGCTCCACTAGTGTTTCCACTTTTTTTTTAGTTTTTTTTTTCAATCATTTTAAACACCCTGTCTGGAGGAAGAACAGAGAAAACGCACTCAATTTTCCAGGAGCGCTGCCTAGTGAATTAAGAAATGGCCCATTTTTAAGCAGCCTTGAACTGGGAGATGGATTTAGCAGCTACGCCTACTTTCTTAGCGCTATTGATGAACTGTAAGCCAAAAATGGAGATGGCCTCATTTGTAGCTTTAATTTCAATTATGCTAAATAATCTATAAATGTTTCCTACTTCACAGATAATTTTAAGATCACCAATGATGAAATATGAAAGTATTACGTATAACTACATATCCTATGACCGTTCTCACCAAATACGCTTATGACACGTGTGTGTGATCCTTATATCAACATTCACGAATGGTGTAGAAATTGTGGCATTAAAATAAATAAATAAATCCTTATAAATTTCATCATATAACCTTTACACTTTGTCGTAAACCTACGACTTCTTCTCCTACAGCATCTTTTCATAATATTCCACTAAATCCAGTTTAACAGATCCAATACCTAGGACTCGAACTGGACAAGCGTTTAAAATGTAATCCGCATTCAAGATTAAAACAAGAAACTTCTTGTCATTTTCGGCTTTTTAAAAATTTACTAGAAAAACGTTTTAAAATGCCGATTAATTGCAAAAGATTTATTTACATGACAGAAATTAGATATATTTAGGCATATGAAGTTCATATATGGGACACCACTAAACCACCTAATTCATCTCATATCCAATCCTTGCAATCTAAAACCTAATGCTCCGTATCTTTTGATAAACTTATTTATAAAACCTTTATGTTCGATATATAGGAACCTCCCAACCCGAGATACCTCTTTGGCCAACGATGCCACCCTGTATGTCTGGTTCAGCCCAAACCAAATACCTATCCTTTCATAGTAAACTCCATACCCACTCGAATCCACTAGTCTACCAAATCGCCTCACACTCAATTCCCGATAATCCCCCGAAGCGTATGAAAAGAAGATGGTCAAGAGGCCTTCTAATGTAAAACTTCTATTGAAGTGCTCACTAGTGAGTAGTTCTTTACGTGTTATTGTAATCATTCATAGTAAATAACATAGTACAAATCCACCACTCTACTCTCTAATTGATTCCAATTCTATTCCTGACAATTCTCTAAAGCCCTTTGGAACTTGTCACATCGAACTTTGATTAAATTGCTTACATTGCTTATTTGCCTTCCATCAAATTGACATATTATAGACGTTACAAACACATTTACTAAATTTTTTTTTCTCAAAAAAATAAATAAATAGTTATAAAAATTATAGCTTGAAAACAGCGGCTTGGCTTATTGAAATGTAGACTACTCAAGAAGATTAGGGGAAACTCAGAAAGATAGCCTGGACTACTGGAAAGGGATCGTCTTCTGGCCCGCTCTGAACTCATAAAACTTTTATTAGATTGAAACCGGCGGAATATTGAAAGCACTGTCGACATTAGTCTTACCCAGTCATGACTAGAAGGAATAACTAACCGTTTCTCGTACCTATAATAGTTTATTATATATTACTAGCATATTAAGTTGATTTATGCGAATAATGGTTTTTTTTTTTGTATTTTTTTCGAACAAAATTTTTTTTTTTTTAAACTATTCACCACTCGATCCTACTCACAGAAGGGCAAATGACAGGTCTAGCCGGTCAAAATACTTTATCGTTATTTTCTATTAATTTCAAGCTGCTGAAAAAAATAGTCTAAAATATCTGGTTTTTGAAACATTATCTTGCCAATAATAACCAATTTCATCAATTTTGTTTGGGTTCACAGCGCTAAGCAGTTAATTAAATTATTTTACCAAACTTTAAGTTTTAGTTTTACCAAACAGTTTTTAAACAATAACTATGTTAACACAGTTGTCTATATTTTGGGTTAAAAACATATACAATAATTTCTCTTATGAATAATTTATTTACCATATATAAAAAAAAAAAAAAAACTTCGGGCAAATTACAACACACTTGTATTAATCTGATGATTCACAACTTTCATCGCTCTCTAAATTAAAAAGTCTCTTAAAAATAGCTTGCTTCTTTTCTTCAGTTATGGCCTCAGACCAGAGAAAAGCTGATCGGAACTTAAAAACAATCTAATCAAGATATCTATGCTACAAGATTCTCCTGAAAATTATCCAGCGACATTTTTCGGTTTAGCCTTAAATGCTTATTCCGAGCATCTGTAGCTTCTATAGAACGCTGTCCAATGGGATTAAGAATAATTGTCTGGAATTAACTGTTAGTTATCCAAAAATTCTAAATTCTTGTTTAAACTCTCCATAAGTTCAGAAAGTTTTTCTTAATCCAGATGGTCCTGAACATTTACAGTAAGGAAAATAGCCAGATATTTATATAGTCCTTTTTCAGAATTTCTTTTAAAGGTTATTGCTTCTTTATTTAGATTTTCAGGATAAAAAAATCAAGATTTTCCATATTGGCGATTATTGGTGGATATGGTTTAAAATTTATTTACTACATAACTTGACCAACCAATCATGTTAAAAATGTTATCAAGACTTACCAGGAAGTATAACGAAATCATTATCGAATGTTGAAATTCACTATGAAAAGAAGCAAAAAATGAAGGGTATCTTTAACATTTTTTTTATTGTCTTTCCCTTTAGTTTAGCTAATAATATTATGCTACACATACCTGGTCTCTCAAAATCAATAATGAGTTGGTCTAATAAACATTTGATCGTTAACAGATGACACTATGCACTCTGAAAGTTACTTTCGATGCGATACAAAATATACATAATACAACAGACAAGTTCAAACTGCTTTTTTCTCTAATTCGATTAATCAGGGAAACAATTTATGCCCATAACTTAAATCTTCTACAGACTATTCAATGGGGTTTTCCCACCTCCGCTGCATTTCGTGAAACTGAATTTTTTCCGGCTAGATTATAACTTTACTCTTCTGTGCTACGCCTGGGATTTGATCACGTTATAATTGGACGAACAAACATATTGTTTAGAGAACAAATAGGAAATATGTATAGAATAATAGGATTCAGCTTATTCCACATTTATAACTTTCAAAAATTAGTTTCTAAGGCCATTAAGTCAAAATCAGAACCTAACAGAAAGCAGGATGAAAACAGATGATAAAATCAGAACAACATTACTCACCCTCGAAGAAATTATATGCGGGATCTACTTGGCACTGAATTTGCCAAAAAATACATTCAGTAATAATTAAACTACTGAAAAGGTTTCATTAATTTTAAAACCTTTATTACTATTATCTTTAATTCCTTTGATGTAGACAGATTTATTTTTCATTCAAATCCAAATTAGCCGCTCTTAGAAATTGACGTTGTTGTGAATTATAATCAGCATCTTCCTCCTGTCTTCTCAGTAAATTATTTAAATCCAATCAGGGGTTAGGTTAATTTATTACATTGCAGGGCCCTCTTTGAGGCTCGTAATTAACTGCTTGAGAGCTTTGAATTCATTATATTTCAAGTACCCTTAAAAATTCATTTATCGCCTCAAGCATTACTGTCAATTATTTGTTGCATATTTATTAATCTCTTCCCTATAAATTTAAATTTTAGTAAGCGTGAACAAATTTTAATTTTTAAGACACAAGTAAACCGTTGCCTTTGGAAGTTTTGAAGTTTTCAGATTCTGGAATAATACAAAAGCGAGAGTTCAAGAGATTCAATTCTATGGGAGTTAAATTCAAACCTGATTTTTTTTTTTCTCTTTAAATTTGAAATCCAAACCTGTTACTTATCCCGCGATAACAAGCAGAGGTATGAATGATAACTGGTAAGTCAAGCATAAGGAAGGTGCTTACTCTCCCAGCGGTACTTACTCCTGACATAATCAATTAATTTTAACACAGTGTATCCCTCAAATAACACCTATTAAGCCTTCTTCGGATATTCTCTGGTATCTTTCTTGAGATTATAACTGGTATTAAGTTGTTGATATATCTGTAGAGTTTGTCATGATTTTTTTTTTTTTATATATACGCCCATAGTGATTTTAATGCGTGTAAGTATGAAGTATTTGCATATTTTTCAATATCGGTAGTTTAGGTATAACTAGATATAAAAGTGTCAGTCTTTTGTTAATGCTTTGGCGTTACTCTTTCATATGTAGGCTCCATGTCATCCTTCTATTTGAAATTAGTCTGAATTATTGAACAGTGTTGGCCTGTTTAATTGGAAATTTGTTAATGTAAACTGGGAAATATGATGTTGAAGTGTAAAAGTGGTGTGTTGTAAATTGTCGTTGTTAAATTTAATTTTCCATTTTTTGAAACAGTCTTGTAATTGCTGTAAGTAATAATAGAGAGTCGGAAAAATCTGATTAAAATCTGAATGCCTAGTCAAAATTGCAGTATCGTATGTTGCTTACATTTTGTTAGGGTAAGTGGGTATGTCGTATGCGTTTAGCTAAGGTAACGTAATATATAGCCAAGGTGCAAGAATCGATCCCTGTGATCTTCAAGTCCCAATTGGTCGCATAGAAGAGGTATCTGTCGAAAGGAAGTAGAAGAGGGCCCTGTCGAACAGAGAAAAATCTGTCGGAAAGGAAAGAGAAAAGGATAAGATAGTAAGTGAAAGAAAGGAATGATTTAAGTTTGAATATAAGTCCACTGTGCCAAACTCTATCTAACGCTTGAGCTACGTCCATAAATACCCCAGTAGCAACTTAAATGTAGTCTGTGACAATGTAAATTTTGTTTATAGTTTACTTTACACAGTAAAGTAGTGTATAAAGTTTTTGTGAAGGTTCTCACCTAAAGTCTCGCTTAACCTGCACATAATCGATTGGAGAAGGTACGTAATGTTTATAATGTAATATAACTAATGGGGTAGTATCATTTAGTTTATAAGTATGAAAGTATTTTCTATTTGCATATATTTTTGTTTAACTATTGCCAAACACTAAATTAATTTTTTCCAATTTTCCTTAGTTATTTCATACTTTTCTTTTTTTTCTTTTTTTTATATAAATTGATTTGGTACTACAGTTCAAATCGATTTAGCGTTTTATCAAACACCAAATTTGAAATATTAAATATAAATAATTCATTTTCTTACAATGTTAAACAACAATTCATTGATTAGGCTTCAAATTCTTTATCATTGACCGAACTACGATCCATTAAGATCGTGAATGTTCTTAAAAGTAATGTCAACAAAACATGATGTCCAGATTTTAGACTTAGGAAATAAATATTTTTAGTATATAACTGTAATTGCGGAGAATAATGATATAATTAAATGTTAACGATTTTTTAAATAGAGATATTATTAATGTTTTATAAAAGAGCAACGATAGAGAATCTGAGAGGGTGGCGATAAACTTGGTGATTCAGGTCGGCACGAAATGTAAGCAACTTATCGACAGAGGAATCACCTGAATAATGGAACTGGAATCATGAAATTTTCAATGGGTCCATTACCGAGATGGTATCGCGGAATCACAGCTCCCTGACGATGCCACACTCATATTTAATAATGTTTTAAAAAAATCCTTTATAACAATAATTTTTTATCTTCCAACATTTATTAGACAATCGTTTAAAGTTTCTGGATGATTACAAAAGATTCATTTACATCACAATGATTAGACCTATTTGGACATACGGAGTTAAGCTTTGTGGCTTAACCTTTTAGTCCTTCTATTTTACTCTCCTTACAATCCAAAATCCTTTATCAAATACTCAATGCTTTTAATCATTTAAATTTGGGTTAAAGTTAAACGTGTCAATTTTTTTTTGTTATATACTATAACTATTTATTGATATTAACAACTCAAGGAAAATTATTTCAACGACATGTCAATAACAAATAAAGAACCACTCACTGATATCACTTCAATAATAGTTCTACATTGGAAGGTTCTACACGAGAAGAATCGGAGGTCTAGTGGATCCATGGAGCTCAATTCCGTGTAACCAAATGTGTCTAATTACTGTCAATGAAATAACTCTTTTGTAATTAATTGGGAGCATTTAACGCTTGTCTAGTAAATGCTTGTAGAAGTCGAAAACGACGAGCAGTTTCTTGTCTTTTAAGTATCGGATGTGGATTCCAAGTTAGTCGTTTGTCCAGATAGATAGCCCAGTCAAAAAAGGAGTTTTATACGCTTAATGTCGGAATGAAAACAGAGAAGCTGAATATTTGCAGATACCTTCGTTTTGGCCTTCTGGATAAGGGGTGAATAACCTATATCCCAAAATCCGTTGATAGTTGGACAAATAAGTATAGAAACAATTTTATAGGAAATTTAATTAGCTTTAATTTTGATCTGTAGCATATTTTTCCCGAGTCCACCGTTTTCGAGTTATAATCGAAAACCCTAAACATGGGATCTTCTCGCCTTCCCTACCGTGAACTGGGGAATCTCATTCGCTCATAGTCGGGAACTTTTAGTATCTTTACCTTCTAACTACTCGTAACGAAGCTGTGAAGTCGAAAATAGTCGCATATTTCATGCACTCTACACTCCTCATTTCATCACTCTGACTCTGATCGCATTTTCCGCGCAATACGTTTGCCGGCACTCTTTTGGTTATAACTCTGAAACTAATGGTTTGATCCAAAATTATTTTTTCCAAGCTGATTAAATTTAATACAAATACCTGTATATTAAATTTTGATCAAGTCCCGTAAAATATCCATGCCAGCAACCTAAAAACCGCTTACTGAAAATATTTTGGCACATTTTCCACTATATTTCCTACCTGTCCGATCCCAAACTTTTTTTTTCCAACATAAATCTGGTTAAATTTACTATCAGGCCTTATATATGAATTTTTGATTTAATCCCGTAATGCATCCAAGCAAGCCCACTGAAAATGTCATACTTAGCCAAAACATTCATATTTAGCGTGTTGACATGAGTGTATTATGATACTAAATTAATAATTCATATTTGGAGCCTACTAGTCAATTTAACCAGATTTAAGTTGAAAAAAAAATTACTTTTAGATTGAGTCATTAGTTTCAGAGTGATGTGCCAGAAATGTGCCGACAAAGTTGTTTTCGCGGAGAAATTTTTTTACTTCGACACAACTATTTTTGACTTCACAGCTTTGCTGGGAGTAGTTAGAAGGTAAATATACTAACAGACCCCCATCCTGGGAGAACGAATTTCGCAGTTTACGGCGGGAGAAGGGGAGAAGATTCCATGCTAGGTTTTTCGATTATATCTCGTAAACGGAGGACTCAGGAAAAATATGGTACAGATCAAAATTAAAGATAATTAAATTTTCTATAAAATTGTTTCTGTATTTATTTGTCCAACTCCCGACGGTATTCGAGATATACGTTATTAAAAAGCGATTATTAGCAATAGCTTTAAGTGCCAGAAACGTATATATGAAATTAAAGTAAATTCAATACCCTACAATTTGAATGTGGCATTTTTTCTGAGGAACGTTTGTTGAAGGCACTATCGGTGCCCGCTTTTTCCTTTCCGTGCTATATCTCGAAAACGTATAATCCTAAAAAAAATTAATAGAACCAAAATGATAAAGAATTTTACCATCTAAAAGCTTTGTAACTTTCTCGATTGACGTCCGAGACATAGAAATCGAGATATTAGAAAAAAAACTGATTTTTATGACCTTTAACCTTGAATATCTAATTATGCTAACACGCTGAGGTCGGTGACTTTTTATCCCTTATTTAGAAGACCAAAATGAAAGTATATGCAAAAATTCAGCTTCAATGCTTTCATTCCGAGGTGAAATACTTATAGGGCGGCTAGGAGTCCTAGGTAACGGATCTGTACAATGGGGATTATGAATTATTATTATTATTATGTTGGCGCAACAACTCGGCGACGAGTCCTGGCCTCCTCCACCAGCTTCCTCCAGTCATCTCTGCTCAATGCCGCTGTCATCCAGCGAAGGACTCCCAGTACATCTCTAGCGTCTCCCTCCACTCCATCAGACCATCTAAGCTTCGGTTTCCCCCTTCTTCTAGTTCCGTGGAGAGGTTCAGTAAGGAGCTTTTTAGGGATTGCCTCATTGTCCATCCTTGCCACGTAGCCGGCCCATCGCAATCTTCCCAGCTTCATTGTCAGAACAATATCTTTTTCATTAAAAATAGAATAAATTTCGTTATTCGTCCGTCTGCTCCAGTTTCCGTCGGTATGGACTCCTCCAAAGATCCTTCGAAGAATTTTTCTTTCAAAGACCAAGAGGTCTTGTTCTATTCTTCTACTTGTAGTCCACGTCTCTGATCCAAACAATAGGACGGGGCGGATCAATGTCCTGTATAGGTGGAGCTTGGTCTGTCGCGATAAAAGGCGGGAGGTGAATTCCTTGCGGAGGCCAAAGTAGCACTTGTTCGCCATCAATATTCTTCTCTTCACCTCAGCCGCAGGTGAATTATCTTGAGTAACCAGGGACCCCAAATATGTGAACTGGGCCACTTTCTCAAAGTTGAAGAGGCCGATATTAATTGTCTCCCCAGGTCGAGCAGCTTCTCCTGTTACCATATATTTAGTTTTCTTTTCATTTATCTCCAATCCAACCACTTTGGCGGCCTCTAATAGAGCCAGAAATCCTTCTTTAACTGACTCCAACGATCTCCCCACAATGTCCACATCGTCTGCAAAGGCTAAGAGCTGGACCATTCTATTATAGATTATTCCTCTTGTCTGCAAGCCAGCATCCCTTACCACTTTCTCAAGCGCCAAGTTAAAGAGAAGGCACGCCAGTGCATCTCCTTGGCGAAGTCCTTTTCTTGAGGAGAATTCTTCCGTTCTTTGCCCACCAACCTGCACAGTGCACTTCACATTTGTCATGGTCAGCTTTACCAGTCGTATCAGCTTCTCTGGGATGTTAAACTCTTCTAGTGCCTTATATAGTTCTTCCAGGTTAATGCTGTCGTAAGCTGCCTTGAAGTCCACAAAGAGATGATGGGTTTTTATCTGGTGTTCGTTTCCCCTCTCAAGAATTGTTCAGAGGGATAAGATTTGGTCTGTGGTGGATCTTCCTTGCCGAAATCCACACTGGTAGGGACCAAGCTCCTTCTCTGCGTAGGGTAGTAGCCGCTGGAAAAGTATATTGGATAGAATTTTATATCCACATGAGAGAAGAGAGATTCCTCTATAGTTTTGACATTGGAGTTTATCTCCTTTCTTAAATTATGAATTATTATAACATAGTTATTATTTTTCATTATCTTTCATTGTTATGTAGAGCAGGAAGTCAGAGGTTTTTGATGAATGGTAAAAGTCATTTGATGAGGTTTGTTTGTATTTATTTTAATTCACCATTTTTGATACCATTCATTGTTATTATAAGATAGGAATGATGATTTGATAATTTAAATTCATTTTTAATTATACCATTTATGTTAAAATATTGTAGTGTATCATATTAAATCGTTGTGATGAAATAACATAATAAACATATGGTATTACACTAACCATTATGTGCACCAGCATATTTTTGATACACATCTTTACGCCAAAACAATATTAAATAAAGTATTCCAGTATGAGAGGGAATGAGGGTCTCCTAAATTATTTTATACAAGCGGAAGGGAAAATATTTACTGGTGACGCTAAGCCGCTGCCGTAAAGAAGAGAAAAGGCCAGCACGTTCCCCAGGTCCCCCCATGCTGGATTAATATCCGCCTCACTCGAACATCTGGGAGGGGGGAGTATTTGTTTGTTTCCTTTCTATTAACTTTATTTGATTTATTTTATTTCCAAGATTTTTTTAATATCCTTTTTTATGGGATATTGGTTAACAGATATTGTATTACTCTATCTTATGGTTGCATCAAATTTATTTCTGTAAATTATTATTCGTATTTGACGGTTTGAAACAAAAAAAAAAAATTTATTATTGTTTTTTTTTTCAATTTTATAAACTAACTAGCATCCCCCATTGCGGCTTCGCCCGCTCATATAGGTAAAAGAACTTTTATTAATTTTAACTAATAATTGAACTTCACTGATTAGGTGGTAGATTGCGAAAAAGCATAATTGTTCAACCTTTAATTTTTAAATTTAATGTATAAGTTTGTAATCCATATGAACTGAGACCATTAAAAAGCTCTTGCAGATAATGCGTTATCAATGCTTACAACAAAAGACCCATAAATCATATTTTAACACATAATATCGAAAAACAAAGGATTGACATTTTGATTCGATATTTTTTATTCCGCAGAAATAATTTCATCGATTTCATTTGGTTTGATTTTAATTTCGAACCATAAACGTACAAGGCCGTGTGGCAAACCTCGTAGATTCTATTATTGCTAAACCTTCCTACAACTACTTCATTTAGTAGTTAAAATTTGGTACAGATAGATTCTGTACATTTACCAATGTAAGCTTTATTGCGAAATCGTGCTAACCACATCAGTCGATTTTCAAACTTCGCTTGGATCCACATGCTGCACCACATATTTAAATGTTTCCTAATAATTTAATTGAATCTATACTATTATATTCTATTATATATAAAATAAAAAGCCATTTGTCATTTATGATCATTAACCACAAAAACTACTAAACTAACCTGTACCAAATTTGAAACACATATAACTAACAGTTACAGGAAGGTTTAGAAATACTAAAATCTACTTGTTCCCAATTAACTTATTAATAAAAGCGTAAACAGTAAAGTTTGAAAATTTACCGATAGGTGGCGATCGCCATTCTACATGAGAAGTTACAAAAGTACGGTTATGTATAGAGCTTGAAATCTATAATAATATTTACTTATACCTATCCAATTAAATTATAGGAAAAAATTGAAATATATGGTGCGACATGTGGATCGCAGTGAAGTTTGAAAATCGACTGGTTTATTGTCATTATTCTGCAACAGAGTTTACTTTGATAAAATTACTGAATCCATCTGTACTAAATTGTAAATATTATTTAGCTATAGTATAATTAACAATATATATATATATAAATATATATATATATATATATATATATATATATATATATATATATATACTTCTTTTTTTTTATGAAGGATTTTCTTCACTATTCAAAATTTCCTTCTACCAAACTCCTCCTGACTGTTTCCTTCAAGCTCTCCTGGAATCAGACGGTTCCTCCTTTCCTCTCTGTCCATCGCTTCTTCTTCTGTTAGTTTTCGGGAATCCATACTTTCAGCCACAACATCCCTCCACCTGATTCGAGGCCTACCTTTCCTTCTTCCCTCTGCTTCCCATTTATAAGCTGTTTTAGGGATTTTTTTATTATCCATTCTTTTAATATGGCCGAACCTTCTCAGTCTCCTTCCCTCCATTTCTTCCAGGATATTCCTCTTAACTTCCATTCTTTCTCTTATAATCTCATTTCGGATTCGTTGAATTCTTGAGATTCTTGCTGATCTCCTCCAAAAATCCATCCTCCAGAAATCTTTTGCCTTGCAATTTTTCTAGAGGCCATGTTTCTGAACTTTATAGCATTATGTTTTCTACCAGGGCCCTATATATTATTTTTTTTTTACATTGGTACATATATTGGCACTCCAGAAGACTGAATTTAACATTCCAATAGCTTTCCTTCCACCGGTTATTATTTTCTTCACATCCTCTGTCGCTCTCTTATTGCTTTCAAGAATAGAGCAGTTAAGTAGGGTCAACCAATTCTGCTACCTAGGCACTATTCTCGAAAGCAATTTACAATAATAAACATTTAAATGTACAATGTTGAGGATCAGAAATAATGTTTTCCACACTGTCATATTATATAGTTAGAAATTAAAATCCAACCTGATGAAATCAATAAAATTATTCCTGCCGAATAAAAACTAATGCTCAACTATCATGTGTAAAAATATGATTCATGGGTCTTTGGTTGTAAGCGCTGATAATGCAGATCGTTGTCCGCAAGAATTTCATAATAGTCTGTCCGTCTGGATTACTAACTCATACTTCAAACACCCAATCAGCGCAATTTTAAGCACGTAAAAAATTACTGCTATATGTGAGAATATCATTGAAAAAATAATGTTCAATTGCATACCTCCTTAATACAAGATTTTTATTAATAGAAAACTTCCATTATTAGTTGGAATTATCTAAGTTCTTTACTTATCAGAGCGAAGCCACGACGGGGAATGCTAGTATAAATAAATTGTATTATAAATTCTAAGCTCTATATAACTACGTACCTTTGTAACCGCTCATTTAGAATGTCGCTCGCCACATATCAGTAAATTTTTAAAGTTCACTGTTATCCAAAGTGAAGCTGTTCACTGTTATACAAAGTGACACATGGAATTAAGTGTTGACTCGAGGGAATGAGAGCATCCTGAGGATTTGTGAAAAAAAAGTTTTTAGAAATATCTTCGGTCCAGTGAATAACCGCGGATATTAGAAAATCAGATTAAACATACAACAGGAACAGCTGTTTGGCGAACCAAAAATTATTTCTATGATCAGAGTAGGAAAATTTCGGTGGCTTAGTCGCATCCAAAAGACTCCCAAAAAAGATAATGCATGGCAGACCGCAAAGAGATTGAGAGGCTATGGATAAGGTGGCTAAACAAAGTCCAGGATGACCTAAGAAGATTGAGAGTGAGAGACTGGTAGAGGAACGAGGAAGATTGACAGGGATGGCTGTCGATTCTTTGTGAAACGAAGGGCCGACAATGAAACGAATGCAGCGCTCAATATAATAATAATTACTTAGTAAATGATATGTGCATGGCCATGATAAACCGTAACTGTTTAAGGTGGTTTGTCCCTTTATAGGGTTATGAAGCCTCTTGTTTGGTCTTGAATTAATAAATATGCTTGAATTATTACACAATCTTTTAGATACGAAAAGTCGGGAGTAGAAAACTTTTAAAAATGGGTATAACCAACACGAAGAAGGCTAAGAAATTTTTCATATTTAAATAAGAAAACTTTTGGAGCACTCACACGGCCTTCTGTTGTTGTAAAAGCCGCCATGGGATGACGGATTTGATTAACCCACATCAAAACTTTTACTTCTTGTACAGGATCTGTCTTTGACAGGAAAAACGTCGGAGCAGCTAGAAAACTTTCTATAAGAAGAAAATAAAAAAACTTTACCACCTGGTATGATCAAACAAAGGGATACCGGGTTCCTCCAATAAGGAAAAAGCTAAGTAGCTTCAAAAAACAATAAAAAAATTCTATAGTATTTTGTTTTCAACAACGCTTTTTTTTTTTCTTTTTTTTAAATAATTCTTTGTTGTGAGGTTATATTTTATTTGTGTACATATTGTTATAATAACATAACTCGTGTATTGAAAAGAGATATATTTAGAACCATATCTAAGATACAATGTTTTATTGTTACATCGAAATAAATTACAATTTATTGCCTGTTAGGAGCTTACCAAAGGCCGCTGAAACTAAAAACACAGTTTATATTTTGTTTTTCGTATAATTAATGTATTCTACAAGCTAAGCAGTTTTTCACAAAAAAAAAAAAAAATAATCCAACACGGGGTTCGGTCGATATTGTCGAAACGAAAGAGACATAATTTATGACCTCAACTTGATAAAAAATATGGAATAAAGGATATTTTTTCGTGTTTGGTTGTAGAAGGAGTAATAAATTTATCAGGGCAAAGCTTTAAATGTCAGCCAACTAAACTTAAACGGCAAGAAGATGCTCTTCCTTTTCGACTTAACCAACATTTACTATAATAGTGTTCAAAACTCCCTCTTAATAACAAAACATTTTTTAAAGGGAACCACTAATTGGAAAAATTCAAAGGTTTAACCTAACTTACTCTTTCCACTTCCTCTTACACTCTTGATATCTTTCAGAAGTCTGTTTGCCTCTTTAAGTGAATACCAACATATTTTATTTCTTGTCTTACATTTAAAAAAAAAACTTTAATATATATAACAAAACGCTGTTGTTTAGAACATTTGGTATGTTTTATAACTGCTGACAAATGTTTAACATTCAAAACTATTTTTCAAATAAAATTATCCAATAGAAGTGGCAACTAATTCATCAATCCTAATAACAAAAGACTCATTAACATGACAGTAATTAGATCCATTTGGCAAGGGCTGTAGGGAGTATTTTTTTAATAGATTGGAGTTTTCCATCCATCACTCAAATCAAAACTTTCTAATAGGAAATTAAATTCCTATTCAATTAATAGCATAATTGAACTTTTCTCCTTCGAATATGCCTTTCAATTCTTCTCGTATCGAATCCTTCCAATCCAAAATCCATCTTAATCCTCAATTCTCGTTAATACGTCGAAAATAAGCTTATCTATAATGATCTTCATGTTCCATATGTTTCAGATTTTTCCCAAACAAGATACCTAAACTATAGAATCCACTAGTCTCCCAACTTAACCATTCGAGACGTCTGAAGAGAAGATGGCCTAGGGATCTTCTGATGGGTAGTTCTTCACAAGTTATTAACGTATCATTGTAATCATTGCACCACATATATAACCAATGTATATGTTGTATACCTTTGTAAAATAAAATATAAAATAAATAATAATAATAATTAAATTAAATATCAGCCACGATTTTCGTTGTAACCGACTTATTGCCGTCTTCAGCATATTTCCGATAATTTTATGCTAGCTACAGGAAAAGAAATAACATACAAGGCTCAGGAACTGCAATGATCCTGATAATCTCTATGTATTGAATCATCAGTATTTTTTTTCAAATTAATTTAAAATAAATTGGAAGATAGGTGAGGGAGCGCTCATACACATACCGATTTCGTAAAATATTGCACTGGTTATATTTCTGAAGCCAGATTTTGAATTTAAAAAAGTCATAAAAAAAAAAGGACTTCTACAGACAGTCCTACCTACATGCCCCAAACGAAGTCCTTTGCCGCAACTAAGCTGTTTTCCTTGTGATACACTAGTGAAATGGAGGAATTCGTTTTACACCTTTTCTTGTAAAAATTAAAGCTATAAACCGGTTTCTTTTTCTTTTTTTTTATTCGAAAATAATGATAATAAATCAGTTTTTTGTGCCCCCTTTAAAGTTGGGAAAATGTCATTTGGTATGTGGTGTCTTCATGATATACAACATACACAATACTATACGTATATTATAGGTTTATTGTGCCAAAGTTTCAGAATGCTTTCGTAAACCTTCATAAGAACATTTAAAATATTATTCTAGGCAAGATTCTAATTTTAAACAATATTTTTTAAAACAGGATATCTTGTAATTAGGCTGCTATGTGCTGAAGGGAATCAATTTTTAATAGATTAAATTTTTCCATCCATCGCTGAAATCAAAACTTTCTCACAGGAAATAGAACTTCTATTTAAAAATAGCGTAATTGAACTTTTCTACTTCAAACTGAAAATACATTAATGATCGTATCATGTGCATATGATGCATATATGCTGTGTTTGTTAACGATTTAGTGCTATCTTTTGGAGCATTTTGTATTAAGGTTTTGTAAAAAGGCAAAATGTCTTATACAATTAAAAGAGTGTGGAACTGATTTTAACTTGCATATGCCAGAGATCTTCCATGACTTGACAAAAACCTTCAGTAAGAGGAAATTCCTTCGTAAAATTTATTGTCTAATCAGAGAGGAGGATCAGTGGAGGATCAGGACTAATCTGGAGTTAAAGGGCCTATACGGATATTGTAAGAATCATTCAACTCAATTAACTGGGGTACTTCAAGATAGGTCAAAGGATAATAGAAGAGGAGAAACAATGACAGGAAAATGACAATTTAGGAGGCAAACTAAAGGCTTGCATTGGACTAATCACAAGGTCAATTTGATGGGTAATTTTTTGAACTTATTTCGAAATAAATTACATTATACACCCTCTTGTCCAGCGTTACAAAAAAAACCTTACCTGATTTTTACGCTAGGTGAACTTTAATGGCTTACTAGAGGAAATTTACTCCTCAATAGATATTTCTCATAATTTAAGAATAAACAAATTAATGTCAGTAACAATGTTCGATATCAAATACCAGCAGCCAATTTTGGTGGTTGGAACGTAAAGAGTGTGGAGTATGTTTCCAGCTTAAGATTTTTTATTTATATATTTTTTTGTTTCCTTTCTATATTTCTTACATAATTTTTACAATTCACAATTTTAAATGCTATACCAACAAATAAACCAGTCTCAAACTTAAATAAAATACTATTAAACAACTTAAGTATATGCTGATATAATCATGATTTCTAATGAAAGATAAATATACAAAAAAAAAAACGTTCAAAGAATTCCAGCTTAAGATATTGTACCCTTAGTTATTGCATATATGATACATTAGCTGCTAATTAAATATTATTTCAATGCAAATAATTTCAACGCCGGATTGGAGAGAGTGTATATCAGTTTAAAGAAAAATAAAATAAAGATAAGGTAGGGAAAGGTGTTGTACCTAAAGCACAGTTGTACCAGTGGCATTTTTAATAAAGAGAGAGTGGGAGGAGGGAAATTGATATTGTTAGATTGGTAGTGCTGCAAGCATCTCCCTGCAGTTGCACGTGTTTTCAAGATTGTCAGATCAAAAGTTTAGTTGAAATTATTATTTTTAACTTTTTTTCTTCCAAATCCTGACCAATCCTGCCAGTGATTTTAAATTTTTTAAGACCTACACTTAAATTTTCTAGGCAGTAATATTTCATTAGGTAGTCCAATAAATATATCATAACTTCATATGTTTTCATATCAGTTATCACTTACGGGTTATGTGAAACAGAGCTTTCCCCACAACATGGCGTTCAGTTGTACCTGTGGACACCATTGCCGGCTGAACCTGTGGACAGATGGTTAAAGTGTCCACAGGTACACTAGATTTTCCTCTTTGTTTGTTAATTCATTATTTCAATTATAAATATTGCGGAAAAGTTTGTAGGCATTCCACGTGATATAAAATGCCTATATTTGGATACCTACTATTCGTATAACCTTTTTTTTTAAGAGGAGAAAACTCGTCAATCACTATTTATAAAAAACTATTCGACTAGTGAAGATGGTGATTTCACAAATGTGATCTCGGCTAATCCATCAAGCAAATATTGTAATTTTTTGGATGAATTAATGAATGATTATGAACAAGGTAAAGAAATTGAAGATGAAGAAATATATGTTGGTAGCTATGTTTTGTGTTGTAAAGCATTTTATAGCTTTGATCAAAGAAAAAGTAGACTCGTTCACGTTGAACATATACTACTTGAAGAAAATTTCATCAAATGATAGAACCCCAAAATTTATTTTTCCGGACATCGCTACTGATTATGAAATTGAAATAAGAGATATCAAAAGAAAATTACCACCGCCATATTTTACAACTGGCACTTAGAGATTATGTAAACAATTACATTTTCCTATATCTTTTCTTGGATACTATCTCTAATGATTTAATTTTTTCTATAAAAAAGTCTGTGACACTCGTTAATTACAGTTATTGGTACATAAAAGATTTATTTTTGTTAAAAGTTTTTCAAAAATAAGTTAAGTTTCTATTTATTGTTGTCGCCTTCCTAACCGGCCTTCTAGTTCAATAATCAAGTCGACTTTTCTTGTTTAAATATTATATTTTGTTTAGTACATCTAATAAAAAATTATTGCTGATGTGTTTTTCTAAATATAATTTCAATTATCCCTATAAACCTATGAAGAAATGAATGTCCATTGGTACAACCACTAGTGTCCCCAGGTACAAAGGGGAAGGTACCTATGGACACTAATCAGTAAGTTACAAAACATTATTTTCTGTAAAAATAAAATTACTTTTCAAAATAAAGACATCAGGGTTCGATAGCCCCTTAATTTCTTTTTTAATGGTACAATAACCACTCAGATAAATAAAGCACCGAAAATTAGAAAAATTGATAAGTGAAAATTGTCCACAGGTACTGCACCTTCCCCTATAACCTCAATATATGTAATAAAAATATATATTTTTATTTTACAGCAATTAAAATTCAAATTAATAGAAAACATTATTCAATCAAAGTCGTAAATATATTTGCGTAAGGCTAAGTCGATAAGAATAATATCAAATGTTTATGATCATTATCTTCTGAGAATAGATGTGATAAGAACTGGACTACAACAATCAGTTTAAAATTAATTGTTGCAATTGTTTATAAACTTTTCAATCACATTAAAATCGAAACAAGGAGTATATAGAAGTGATATATAAGAATTTACAAAGTTAAGATAATAAAGTAACTTCGCCAGCAGATTATCTCATTGTGTGGAACTGATGTTGAACTTAATAAGTACTTCTTGTAAAAGTATCATAATCGTCTAGGATATTGACTTTGGGTGATATATAACTTTCGGTATATTTCCCGCAACTCCTCTAATATACTTTGGATTACCTCTTCGTCTTTACGGGAGTTACCAAACTTTCCCTCTCTAAGGGCTTTACATCAACCTGTAATTTTTTTAATTAATTTTATCTTTTAAATAAAATCGAATACTATATTTATTTATTGAAATGAGTATGATGTTCAATGAAAAATAAAAATATGAATAGGTTATAAATTTGTTTTTTTGTTGCGGAGACCATTAGCTTTAAAAGAATGTTGACATATTATTTCAATATTTGTATACATACAGGGTGATATCCTCTTAGTGGGAAAAACAAATGAGTAAAACAAGAAAAAAAATGAAGAACTGTGCTGCTGGCCACACCTTTTTATTCAAATCCGATGCAGACATATGATAACTCGAAGATTGTTTTGAAAAAACCACGTTCACATTCGAAGGTTAAATGCAGCCCCAAAGTTTAACTCTGTATGTCCAAATAGGTCTAATTATTGTAATTTAAACAAGTCTTATGTAATTAAACGCAACCATATTTATTTAAGTATTGTCATATTTTTCACTAGTCAAGAAATGCATCTGTGTTCACTTGTGATTGAGTTAACAAAACGATTTGCCTATAACAACTGAACTTTTCAATAATTAACAACCAAGTTATAGAGAATTAGTCTTTAATGTTTTTATGCGTTTTATAATTTTTAAATTATCATGTTTATATTTTTTCCCTAATTCATCATCTTTTGATAATTTAATTTATATTAAATTTTCACTTGAATGGGGTTACTAATTAACTTAGATTTTTCCAACATTATAATATATAGCTATCAAATTTATAAACCTAAACCCTACATTAAAGTATTTAAGTTTAAACAAATTATAATTATGCATCTGAATAAACTTTGTGTAAATACCCCTAATTTACCCGAAGCGTACTACATTTTAATTGTTTTTTATTTTTATCTGTTTAAACCAAAATGTTTTGAATTTATCCGAAACTTCAAAAGTACGTAATGGGAATTATAAACCTGATCATCAATAATAAATAATTTTCTATATATTATTTTTTAAATCATAGTTAACACGAGAAAATATAAAATGTCCCCACTTTAGCCAACTTTCCCCTAAATAGTAAAATATATACGTTATAAAATGACTTTCGTTAAACATTATTAAATATGAGTGCGGTATCTAAGAGCAGCTGTGATTCCGCGATACCATCTCGGTAATGGTCCCATTGAAAATTTCATGATTCCAGTTCCATTATTCAGGTGATTCCTCTGTCGATAAGTTGCTTACATTTCGTGCCGACCTGAATCACCAAGTTTATCGCTACCCTCACAGATTCTCTATCGTTGCTCTTTTATAAACCATTGAAAATGTCTCTTTTTAAAAAATATTTAACCTTTAAAGATGAATTAATTCCCACAACTACAGTTATGAATTAAAATGTTTATATATCATAAATATTCTTTCCCCAAGTCAAAATTTTTCATTTTACCTGACCTTTTAGAAAATTTAATTGCGAACTTAATAGATTAGAATAGGGCATTCGGACACCGATAAATAATTTGAATTTTTGTATTGAAAATTCAACAATGTGAAGCAATGAAATAGTAGTTTTGATGTTTGATAGCGAAATTTGTTGTTATCAACCGATAAACAAAAAGAAAAAAACGCTCAACATGAAAGAAAAGGATTGAAACGAGGTACCCACCCCTCAAAAGACAATCTCCACATAATACTGTAAAACCGGTCTAAAACGGGTCCGGCCATATTTTTTCCGGTATGACAGGTTACCGTATTAGACACGTTTCGTTTTAGCTTCCGTTTTTTTTCATTTCAAGAGATTTAGTAGGTAACATTCTGTAAAAACGAAAACCGGCTTCATAGCCAATTAATATATTTTTTCGCTTAAAACCTTCTATGATTTTGTGAACTTAATCACTGATCCTTAATTGAATTCTAATTTTTAATGGCATTTTAAACTTGCGTTTCCTCGATTTGATATTTTTCAGCTAAAAGTTTGTGATGTTTTGTTTCGCTCGTGCTCTTCAATAAGTTTCACTTCTTTCACAAGATAATGTTTCGTGTTTACTAACTGAAGAGAAGAATCAATTAATGATTCAGTTTTGATCAAAGAAACTGTTAAACCGAGCATGCAGTAGCACGTATCACACAAGTTTACTGGTCAAGGAAAAAAGGAACTAATTGTAAATAGAAAAATGAAGTATGTGGAAAATCGGTAGGGGGTTAGCTGTGAAACCAATACAAGGCAGTATCACAGAAATTGAATACCACAACATTCATGCTACAGCGCTCGTAAGTGCGCAGCATTTAAGACAACACAAATGATTCACCGAACACTGACCCTTCTGTATTAACATGGAATTTTTCCGTTTTAATTTTTTTTATTTTTTTTTTATTCTTTTATTAATAGAAATTTACAACTGTATTTAAAAAAAAAACAAAAAAGACATCAAGTAAATATGCGGTTTATATGAGACATAATGACATAAATAAAACTTGTAGAGGAACTACCCATTGGTAGTATTCTAATGAATATTTACATAAGAAGATCACGGGGCCATCTTCTTTTCAGACGCCTCGGAGGATTGCCAGGAATGGAATGGGAAGCAAGTTGTTCAACAAGTGGATTTGGATGAGCAGTGAGTTTATTATGAAAGGAAAGGTATCTGGTTCGTGCCAATTCAGCAACAAATGGGATATTAAGGTCATTGTGGATCAATTCATTTTTGACAAAGCAAGGAACATCTAGGATTTTTCGAAGGATTTTGGATTGGAGTGATTGGATGCGGGAACAATTCGATGGTTTGGTCTAACTCTATTCCCTAAGTCCAAATAGGTCTGATAATCGTCATATAGATGAGTTTTTTTTTAGTGTATCGGGAGATTTGAACATTTGTCAAGTAGGTGTTGTAGTAGTCGAAATCGAAGTGCAGCTTCTTGTCTTCTCAATCTTGTATGAGGGTTCCAGGTGTCTCTTGTCCAGATAAAATCCAAGGTATCTTATCTGCTCTACATTATTTAATGGTATTCCATTAAATGATACAGGAGGACAGGATGAGGTAGGTTTTCGACTTAGGGTAAAGGTTATTTGCTGGGATCCGTTTTAATTATTTTCATTTCGTACCGATAAAAGTTGTCCGTTTCTGGAGTAAACTGATTTCTAGCTTATACAGAGTGATTTCTAGAATTAATTCGATCCGTTCCGAAATAAGTTTTTGTTTTGACAGAATTCCGCTTTATAGACATTCCGTTTCAGACAAATTTTACTGTATTATATACACAGTAAAATGAAAATAAAGTGTATGAGAGGGATCACTAAAGAGTTAATTTGTTTCTCTTTATCCATACCTTATAGATTTAGTTATGAGGCTGCTGAAGAGACGAATACTAATTTGTGAATCGTTGGGGAGAAAAACGTGGTTTTCCTAAAATACGATTTTTCTATCTGTCTGACTTCACAAGTACCAAGTATATCAAACCTAATTACAGGATTGTTATTGCTAAGAATAAATGTCTAGTCTTTTTTTTTTGTTTTGTTTTTACAGATTATGCAGCTTCGTTCTAAAATGTTTCACACTACTAATGCACCATCTGCTTGGCAGAATTTTAGATAGTTATAGTTCTTGAAATTTATTCGACATATCGTATTCACACGAGCAGGTGGGAAAACTGAAGGTAAGTTTATTTTGACGCTTATATCTAAGCTTCTATCTGATAACGTCAAGTAACTCCGGTGTTTGTCAATTGTGAAAATACCTACAGCTAGCGACTTTTCTAACAATGCCTTATTGTCACTTATCATTCAATATTAAATTTTCAAGTTCATTTTTTTGATATTTTCTTAATATCAGACACTGAAACGATATTTGTTTGGAATTAAGTAAGTTTTTTTTAAAAAATGAGTAGTGTAGCTCATACTATATAAACAAGTTGGTTGTAACCGTAAAACTAATTGTATTGGGTTAATTTTTATTAACATATATTAATATATATATTTAATATTTAATCTTTGAATACAATGTTTAATAACGAATTAAAATATTGAGAAATAATAATCTGAAATAGTTATGGAGAGTTCTAGCTAACCAGAATATGATTTTATTATTTAAATTTTATATGAAAAGTTTCCTTTAATATCTAAATATTATATTTTACATTATAGACTTACTCTGAATAAATTAGCGATATATGATTTATTTGGATCACAAACAAGCATTTTAATGTCTTCGGTTAACGTCAATAAACAAGAGAAAGGGATAGAGGTGTTAGCGGTGATTCCAAAATAAAAGTGAAATCAAAGAAAGAAAATGAAACGAAACGAAAAATAAAACGTGTTTTCAGTCAGAACGGAACGATGGAGTACGTTCCTTTCAAAAAGTGGAACGACCATCCCTAGCCGGAGCTAAGTGATAGGGTTTGGAGATGAGTGGTTGTGATGACAAACACCCACTCGATGGCCTCTGTTGAGATGGCTAAAACAAACCACAACTTCCTTCGCACACAGTGTCTACTCTTTCCTCCCTCTCTCTGCCCTAAGATTAATTTCATCAACCGCTAAATGAAAACCATTTATCCTTTCATCCTGGGATCTTTTACAGTAGATGATTGCTTTGTTATGTAATCAATTAAATTCAAAGCTAGCTGAATTGGTACATTTAGTTTACATTTTCAACTGAGAACATAATCAATTCAAGTATCTTTCAGATTGTACATTATCGATTTCAATAATATTTCTTCTAATGATTCGAAATCGAAAAAAAACAAAAAATCTATATATTCCTTTATTTGTATACAAAGGGCTCTAAGAGGTGAAACAAAAACATTATGAAATTCTTATTCTTTCAAAAACATTCCTATTATAATGGAGATTATGTATTGGGTTGGTGCAAAAACAAAGCAGGTTGAAAAGTTATGTAAAAAAAAAAGAAAAAAAGTATTACAGTTCTGATGTGGTTTATAATGGTGAATGGATAACATTAACTTCTATCTAATTGTTCCGAATTTATTATGAGTGTTTTCTGCTACCAAAGCCCTCAGATGGTTATGATCATCAACAGAAGGTCTACCGAGACTTAATAATCCGAGAAATAATTGTTGGAGGCATCGCTGTACGGAACATTCGCTGATGCTTTTTTCGCCTCAAACAACATTGATGTTACGCCAGTTTGGGCCGCACTTCAACCAAGTTTGAACTCGTAAAAAAAAATCTGATGAAAATCTTCTTTCGACCTGGTAAATTTCAGAGGGCCTTAGAAGAAGAAAGAAGTAAAAGAAAATGAACTTATTTTCCCCTAAGAATAAGATATGATTACAGAACATGAGACAATCATCTGGCTATGATATTAATAATAAATAATAATAGGAATTGATTAATGATTAAATTATGCCTTACTCGTAGAAATTGCAACACGAACTAAACTAATCTTATAACAACATTCATAGCTATTGTTCAGTCCACAAAGGAACCAAAACTACTGACCAGGAGACCGATCCTCAAATACCAAGAGCGGTAAAACAAGATCTTAACGCTTATTTTCTTATCTTTGTTTTTGTAAATAAATAAAATATTGGAGGATTTGAAAAAAAAAAAAAAAAAACCATTGTTTACAGCCCATTAACTAGACTGGAGGATTACCTTTATTTACTTTTCAAGCGCTTGCCTAAAAAAAAAAAATTCAATAAGTGCATTATTTTTGCATGAATCTAATAAAAGTGTAAGTACTAAAAAGTATTACATTTTTGGTAAATTTTTTATCTCCAACCAATGAAGGGTTCACCAAATACGGCATATTTAAACAAAACTTGGCTTATAATTATGAAATAAGGGTATCTCTGAATGAGTAGAACCCGAAAACTAGTTGAATTAAACGATTCGTTAAGTCTCCAGCAGAAATCCCATCGTAAAGCAATCAAGCGTTATAAGACTGAAAGTAAATATGGAAGTAGTCAAATATTCAGAGAGCGTACGTTTGAAGCAGATAATGGGAAAAACTTTTTTAACTGGTTGAACTGAGAAAAACTTTCTGAAGCTGGAGATTGAGTGGTTTTTGGTCTTTTTAAAATTATTTTATTGAAATCAACTTCTAGGATTAAAACAAAATTGCATTGTTCAAAAAAAGTGAGCTAGTTTTATTTTATTTATTCTCTTCTTTTTTATTATAGTGAAACAACTCCTAACATTTCCATTCCAGTACCCCTCCCTAAGGACGATGTTTAAATGGTTTTGCCTTGTGTAAAGTAGTTTTAACCTTTTTGCAACGGAACTTTTCAAACGGACACAAAATGTTGTAAATCACATTCATTGTTTATGTTTTGATATACACCTAAAATTTAATATATATTGTTCGTTACCCCTTTCCTATGCATCTATCATCTAACGTTAACTTTACCTATACAATTTTAAATAAATATTTAGAAATGTTTATGTAAAACCAAATTTAGCAACACTATTAGTCTGTGAATCTCAATAGTGAGAAATAGCGGAGATAAAGCTTATGTACCTAAACCTTACCATGTTTATATATGAATGCCTAATGTTTATACATGAAATATGGATGAAAATAGAAGCAATTAACCCTGGAGAGGTACCCTTAAAAATATGATAGAAAATATACGGTGGGGTACTGATGTAAATACAGTAAATACAGTGATAACTGTAAATAAAAAAATATTTTTATTGATAGTTAGGATTATGTTTTTTTTTTTTTTTGTTTTTTAAGTGCAAAATCATAAAGTATTAACATATGTTAGCATATATAAATACGATAGTATTTTGTGCACTGCACTCATATTTTTAGTTGATGATCTGAACAAAAGAACGTTTGGCACTTTTTGCACTGTATGCGTCTTTTGCGATCCTTTTTCGATCAAATAAAAAAAATATCCCGGCTGGTGCTACCTTAGTCTTGAATGGAACTTGTGTTTCAGTTTTTTAGACCATCACCAGAGAGCGGATATAAGGTTTTCAATTTGAACTGCATATTTAAATGGTTCAACACTAAATGGTTCGTCTCACAAGTTCCCAAGCTAAATTGTTTATAAAGAGTCTTCCTTTTTTTTTAGTTTTTCTTTACCTCGATGTTTGGATCCTTTCAACAGTATCAACGAGCTGTATCCACCAATGTCTGAACAGCGCAGCGGTTTGTCTTCCTTTTACATGTATATGTGTAGCACAACTGATCTAGTGTCAATACTGCCTTTGATTGAGTTGTAGAATTTAACTATTTTAAGAATATTTACTGCATTAGGATTACCCCGATCAGATGATAAAATATATTAGTTTTAATTTATAAATAATAAGAATATGAGGAGAAAAAGTAATGAGAACAATACAATAAATAGTGTATGAAAAAAAAAAAATTATTTCTTTCTCCAAACGATTGGATGGTTAAGTGGAGCACAAAACTCAACTCCGTATGTCCAAATTGGTCTAATTACTGTTATGTAAATGAGTCTTTTGTAATTAATCGGAAGGTTTGAACTTTTGTCAAGTAAATGTTGAAGTAGTCGAAAACGATGGGCAGTTTCTTTTCGTTTTAGTCTTGTATGTGGATTCCGAGTAAGACGTTTGTCCGGATGGAGTCATAGGTAGCGGACCTGTTCAACGGGGATTAGTGGAACATCATTAAAAAATGTTGTAGTATCGGAAGTCGTAAGTCTACGACGAAGGGTAAAGGTTGGTGGGATTTATTTGGATTCTCCATTTTTGACACCATTCTCGAAGGTTTATGATATGGGATTGGAGTCTTGGGAGAAAAAAAAATGAACGCAGATAAAGCACCGATAGACGAATTACGCAATTACGCAATTCCTCAATACTAGTGCCAAACTTATGAAACTACCTGGAAGAATAACTCACTATTTCATTGTAGTGTACTAATATGGAAGTAATTAACTATCTGGGATACTCTAGTACCCCAGGGTTGAAAAACCTCCAATCTATGAAACAATATTTAAATGTACTAAAAGTAAATAGAAAACCATGGGATGGACATATTATATGATTGAATAATGAAATACATAAAACTAGAATGAAATATAAATCAAAAATCAAAATAAAGCCATACTATATATTCAGTAAATATAAAAATTTCCCGTGTGAACCCATTGGATGGATATATTATATGATTGTAAAAATATTGTCCTCTTTACAATATAAATTATATAAAAATTCGCCTATTATGATAAATCAACTAGTTTAACGGATTTCCGTCGTATTCCGCGGATTAATCGCTAAATCGTGATTTTTTTAATTTCAAGAGACATATTAATATCTCTTTTTTAACTAACGGTGACATGTTATTTTTAAGTTACTAATTTTTCTTCCAAAACCATAATAAAGATAAATCACATATTTAAATTATTATACTTATGACTAACTTAATTTAAATTAAAAAATTACTTAAAAATAAAAGTAAATAAAATAATTATAATTTTTCTTGATACACAGACTGTCTTCGTTGTCTTAGATGTTTTCGATGAAGCTCCTTCGTGAACCCTGCATGTTAGGGGTACTCCAGGATAAAATATGCGATATTTTTTTTTTTTATTTTTATATTTTTAATTAAATATAACATAATTGTTATATAATTTATTCAATATATCTTGATGAGTTTTGTAACCGCTAACAATAAAAATCACACAGCAGAAGTTTATGGAGGGGGATATTGCGGCAATAATACTTGCAAAGCCTGCCATAAACTACACTCTCGCCTATGATGGTAGCCGAGAGCCGTGGGCACCTCGCCATAACCATCTTCCACAGGCCTGATGATGGGTCCGTTACGCGGCGACGCTAACAATGCCCTTTTATTGCTCAATAAAACTCTGAAAGGTCCTCTTCGAGTGGCTTTATTGCCCTTGGTCGCACATCTGGGTTCACTTCAAGTCTGTTTAGCAACAGGAAATTTATATCAACAATGCAATACAGCTTCCAAGACAACAGTCCTACTACATAGTTTATATGGCACCGATTTTCTTCTTCCTATACTATGTACTGCTGAAAAAAATATTAATGGATATATTTTAATACAGTTATTTGTTTTTCATCATTAGGGGGAAGAATAGATTTATAATAATTGCCTACATAGTTATTATCACAAAACTATACCAAGCCAATGCCTTGGGAATCAGTTCCTAGGAATCAACACATAGCATTCTAGAGACACAGAGGTTGTATAATCGTATATTGCTTTGCTTAAAATGCTTCTCCTGTTCAACTGACAGTTGGTAGCGCTCCCCATGTCGCTCCAGGAACTAATCTCTCCAAGATTTACATCGCCAGGGCCCAGGGGAACGGGCGGCGAAAGCTTAATAAAACACTTATTAGCCTTAATGGACTTATGGGAGGGTAAGGGTTGGATATTGGAGGAAGACAATTACCGAGGGACTTACTCAGCTGCTCGCCTCCAATTTAGGATTATAGCCAGTCCGCTGCAATTTAACTGATTTCGCGACTCCTCTGCCCCGCCGCTCTAATTGGAACCCAACGAGTCCGCCAACACCGCACTACTTTAGACAGGACGCTCTATATTTATTTTACGCTATATCCTTTTAGGTATGCGGAAAGCTTCAATATTTTTCTGATTCTTATATACCCGAACAAGAATAAAACATAATAAAAATTAATTAAATTAAATTAATAAATTAAATCAATAATGAGCTTGAATACTATGCAGATGATGCATTTAAGGAGTCTAATGTCAATTAAGAAAAGAGAGAAACTTAAAAATAAAGATATTTTTCGTGAAGGGTTCAAATGTTATGTTATGTTGATAAGCAAATATTTTGCTAATCAGTTGAAATGGAATTGGGCTGGAATTGTGTGGATGAAGAATAGGGGATGGTCCAAGGTATGGACCGAGTGGATCCCGGTAGAAGACTACAGGAAAAGGAGTCGCCAGTATCTTAGATGGAGGGACAAAATAACAAAGTAGGTAGAAGAAAACTGGTAGCTTGTGAGTAGGGATCCAGCTGGAAAAAATTATAAATAATATTTAGATCCATTTCCTGTTTTCTAAGGATTTTGTTTTGTTTGATTATATCTTTTGTTGTTGTTTTTTTTTTTTTTTTTTTATTTTATTTATTTATTTTTTTAATTTAGTTTTTGTGCCATTAATTGTTTTTTTTCTGTTTGGAAAGTGTTCTATCTGATATTTGTTTTAATTAGGGATATATCGGTTTCAAATGTCAATTCCCGATTCCACCGATTTATTGAACTCGCCGTTGTATTTTGTACAACACTCGACTTGTTTTCTCTCTCTCTCTCTCTCTCTCTCTCTCTCTCTCTCTCTCTCTCTCTCTCTCTCTCTCTCTCTCTCTCTCTCTCTCTCTCTCTCTCTCTCTCTCTCTCTCTCTCTCTCTCTCTCTCTCTCTCTCTCTCTCTCTCTCTCTCTCTCTCTCTCTCTCTCTCTCTCTCTCTCTCTCTCTCTCTCTCTCTCTCTCTCTCTCTCTCTCTCTCTCTCTCTCTCTCTCTCTCTCTCTCTCTCTCTCTCTCTCTCTCTCTCTCTCTCTCTCTCTCTCTCTCTCTCTCTCTCTCTCTCTCTCTCTCTCTCTCTCTCTCTCTCTCTCTCTCTCTCGCTTCCAGTGAGCTTCCCGGAAAATTAGCTTTAGATATTCTTTGAGAAACTCCTCTAATAACCGGCAGTAATTTTTCAATGTGGTAGAAGAGATAGTTTTCTGTTTAAAAAATATTTAGTCCTCAGTGTTGCACAAAGGACAACAAACGACCGCTCACGTTTTAGTTTTTCCTCGTTCCTTTCTCGGCAATTAGCTGGATTCGATATAATGTAAGTAGTATTCTTTTGCATTTATACTTTTGTTTATCTATGTTTAGTCAGTGAAATATTAATTATTCAGAAAGTTTTTATTAGGTGGATACCGATAAAATTGGAACATATTCCTCAAATTTTGCAGGACTAGACGGAGAAGAAAAAATAACCATACAATCAAATATAAATTTGGAATTAAGTGAAGAGGAAATAGAAAATGTTCTAAATCCATGATACAGAAACCTATGTTGAGGGTAGTGATGGAGATCGGTTGAGGAGAGGGAAAGCAGCCAGGGAATTTTATATTTGTCATTATATTTGTAAAAATCATTCCCAAAAGAAATTGTTTACTATAATTGATCATAAAAACAACCATTTTTGACCTGAAAATAATTATATTTGACTGTAATATTGTAAATAAAAATTTATCTAGTTATAAATTTGTTTTTTATTATTTTCAGTCATAAACATATTTTAAAATATTATTCTCTCGAGTAATATTTTGTACATATACTCTCCTTTAAATGTAGAATGGTTAAAAAATGTTATTTAACAGATTGAATACAATCATCATCATCATATCCATAGAACCATCTAAAACCGCCGTGCGGTGTGTGGCTTCCTTTTATAGAGTCTGGACAAAATGTTTCGTTCTTGAACCAGCTCTCTTCTCCTGCTCCATTCAATGCCTCGCTTCCGGAGTGTGTCCTTAACACCCTCTCCCAGGTGATGCGAGGTCTTCCTTTTGGCCTTCTTCCTTTCATTCGTGTCTCATATGTTTTTCTTGCGATTCTCTCTTGATCCATCCTGAGGAGGTGTCCGAACCATTTTAGTTTGTGTCCCTCCAGGATGGTCTCTGCCGATTTTAAGTCGAGACTGGCTCTTATGGTGTCATTCCTGATACTGTCCCGTCGGGTCTTCCTTTCTACTTTTCACAGGTACCACGTTTCTATAGCCTCCTGTGTTTTGAGGTGAGGGTCCATGATTCCGATGAGTATAACAGGATCGGCAGGAATGTTGACTTGTAGCCTGCCACTTTAGTCTGCTTGGTCACCTTTCTTCTTCCCAGGAAACCCCTTCGGACCATATTAAACATTCTCCTAGCCGCTCCTATCCTCTGAACTATTTCCTCTTTAATATAGCCGCTTCCGTTGAGATGGGCACCAAGATTTTTAAAACTTTTTACCTCCTCCAATCTCTCTCCGCCAACTCTCAGTACTCTCATTATTCTTCCGGGTTTCTTTCCTATTCTCATACACTTAGTTTTTCCGAGATTGATTATCATATTAATTTTTGTTAGTTTGTTGTGTTGGAGATCTCGGTCATTAGCAGCTAGCAATACGAGGTCATCAGCAAATGCTAACAAGAAAAATCTGATGGGTTGCAGGTTTCGGTGTCCTAACTGGAATTGCCTCATTTGAAATTTGGCCCTTCCATTCTTAATATATTTCAGAAGTCAGTCTTGTCTTACATTTTGAAACAATTTAATATAAATATAATCTATTTAACAAAGTTCGGATGTTTTGAAAATTCTGTATGTTTTAGAAATGATGATGAATGTTTAACATTCGAGACTAGTTTTCAAATAAAATAATTCCAATAGAAGTGGCAATTAATTCATCAATCCTTATTGTATTGATCCTCTGTGTCATCATTTTTTTTTTAACTTATGTTTGTTTTTAATTGATTCTGTTTATCATGAATTCAATAAAAATAAGTACCCTGCTTGTCACTAACATAATTTAGTATAACACTGGATTATCTATTATTTAGTATCCACTATACATAGTTTATACTTCGATAATTAAAAATGTATACAAGAAATATCACCGAAGTACAAAAAAATCTTAATTTTTACCAATTCCTAACGAACAATTCATATTCAGCGGAATCTCAATCTAAATACCATTTGAAGATCTGAAGAAAAAAAAACATCATATTCGTATTAAAATATAATAATTCTAGAAGTGATAGGCTAAACATGCAAACATTGATAGTTGATTTTCAAAATCAACGATGCATCAGATCTGCATTATTTAACATTCAGTGGCTTATCTTTTTTCAATATCTCTTCAGAATCTCCTATAATGTACATTTTTATACATAACTCCTTTATTCATTATCCTTCTCCAAGATTAAGTAGCTTTTATCTCCCAAAAATACTATCACAACCAGTTAAAGTTATGAAAATATTCTTAGTCTCGGCTTTCTTACTCTAGCTTGTTGATATCTACAAAAGTTAAGTGAAAAATGATGGTTTGAACTATTGAAATATTTTTGCTATAGACTATCTGTGCTTATTATATTTATGGATGGCACTATTTAGCTATATACTTAGCCAGATTGTTATTTTTAAAAAAACACTTATACATAAAATGTAAAGATCTTGGCCCTAGAAAACGAGTTTAAGCCAACAGCTGTGAGATATATAAAGTTTTAATATCAAAATTATATTAAAAACACTTTAATGTTATAATATTGAATACAAATTATTTTGATTTCAGCAACTAACTACAATATCAATGCTGATATTGTTTAACCAACTCTCTGGACGAAAAAAAAAAATCTCTATAGAAGTACGATGACTTCACTTAATGCCAAAACGAACGATCATTTTAGATGATATCCTAACAGGAATCTATTGCATACGAGTTATTACAAATATGATAATGGAGTAATTTCAACCAATTTGAAATATAGTATAGAGAAAGAAATATCGACTGCATATTTACCTAAATTCTTAAAGCTTAGGAAGACGATAGATTGGAACAGCTTAAAGTTTATATGTTGTGCTATGTATCAAACCTATAGGGTTTAGTTTGATAGACATGACATTAGCGTGTTGCAAAAGGGGTGGCCCGTCGCGGGTGGTCCGGGGAGTCCGCGCCCTTTGTTGAGACTTTTTTCTCTACCTGCCTATCCCTTACCGGCAAAATATTTTCAAAGTCAGTTTTTGAGAGGAGTTGAAGTCGAGGAGTCGAGGAGAGTATTTGAGAGAGTCTAGATGTCTGGTCTGGTCCCTTCTGAGCTATGTAGTTCCTGGGTCCTTCGGAGCTTGGGAGCTCCCGGCTTACCACTATGAACCCACACGTAGCATAATCCATCATAGCATCATTAAGAAGATAAGTTTAGATTAAGTTATTTGTTACAATATAAGTTTAAACTTAAGAATGATTCATTTTCCTAACTGTCATTTTTATATGTCAACCCATAATGGAATATATATTGTTTTAGTTCAACCGTCATTTATTCACCATTTGCATGCCACTCATTAAGTAATATATTTGTTTACCCTTATTTATAATTAACATACACAATTATCTGACCCCACGATCACCTTTTGGAGAAGAAATAATTAAATTAATTTATTATTTAAATAATACATATTATCATTTGTCAGGAAATAATTCCTGGCTGGCATCCCTATAATTAGATTAATGCTGATCCGGACTCAAATAGAGACGGACATAGCAGTTGTGACTAAAAAAAATCACATAAAAATACCCAATAAGATCACATAAACAACAAAAAAGTATTCGGAACAGATAAAACAAGAAGTTAAGAAAATGGGTATAAATGAGACCACCAAGATAAAAGGTAATTCGGGAAAACTGTGAAAACATAAAGGTTTATGAAATGTAGAGAATAAAGCAGAATGGGAGGAAAAGCAAAAAAGGGAGATAGAAGAAAAAATAACAGAAATATTGTTACACTTCGATAAAGGTGGGAAATAAAAGAAAAAAAAAAAAAAAGTTTATAGGAGGAGTTTGGAAGTCAAGTTTTAACGTTAATTTTTTTTTAATGTTAATTTTTTTTTAACATTATTTTTTTTTCTGATTTCGATTTCATGTTAGTTTTCCTTTTTTTTTTTTTTTTTTCAATTGCTTTAGTAAGAAAGATGAATAGTGAAAGCTGAATGTTAAATAAAACAATGTTGGTGATGCCCCTATCCGCGAATTATTAAATTCTAAATTTCTTTTGCCAATAAATTTTTCCATTTTTTTTTAATAATAATTTTCATTACAGAAATAATTAATATTGTTAATTTTATTAAGGTAAATGAATTGCGATGGTAAAATAGACCAGAATTAAAAGTTTGATAAAATACCTCGACGGATTAAGAGTGATAATAATAGGCGACGGAACGAAAACAAAAGCCAAAACAAAAGAAGATAGACAGGTCTCAACGGAAAGAAGTGATTGTGTTGAGTTAGGAGACAGACGCTCATTAAACGGCAAGGCCGGATTTTCATTTCTTTCTTTGAAATTGGACTCCAAATATTGGAATTTTGGATTCTTACCCGACAGGGGATTTATTCATCGAAGAAAATTTATGAGTCAACGTCATCTACAGCTCTAAGTGGACTCAACAACAAAATTGGAGAAGAAGAAATTGTGGCCGTCCCTTGATACCAATACATCGCTCGTTAACGCCGAAGGGTGCACGCACCCAGATAAGTTTTATTTTATTTTAAGTTTATTTGTGCTGGTACCAGAATAAATCAAACAATAAATTATTTAATGGTTGCTGAATTTGGTTAATTAGTATTAAAAGAGAGAAATTGTTTAACTTTTGTTTGTTTGTTTATTTTGTAATATTTTTTTTTTGAAAGCGAGCTCGCAAATATTTCATATTTTTGGACCACCAATTTACAAAGCAATATTAGATATTGTTTTGATTAATTAATTTGTAAATTTTGTTAAATTGAATTTAGATAATCATAATATGTAAAAATAATTTTCGTTAACAGTAATAAATATGGTCCAATTTTCTTATTAACAAAATTGGTGTTATTTTTTTTTCTTTCCTTCCCGTTTTGAAAAATTATTATTATTATTTTTTTTAATTTCCTTTTGCATCTTGGTCTCAAATCAATTAAAAACAAAAACCAGGAAAAGTGGTGACCAACATTGAAGGAGAGATAATTTTGATTATTGAGTAAAAATAATATGTGTTACTATTTAATGATTATACATTCAGATTTATGGAAATGGTCAAGGGTCATTTCTAAGGATTGAGTGCATGGTGGTGAATTTTAAATTCAGAGGTGAGAATCACAAAATTATTAATAAAATTATTTTATTTTATTTTTATGTTTTCAACATTAATGGGTTTTTGGGTTTGATTAATTATCGCAATTAATTGGTGTAAGTATATTTAAGAGTTAAACTATCTATTGTTTTGTTTACCTTTCTTCGAAGATTTTACAGTTTAAAATATTTTTTCTTGGGGCTATTTTATTGATTTATTTAATCTTATTTTATTTTGTCTCTTATATTTTTTTTTTTTTATCTTAGGTTTTCGTCGTTTTACCATTAATAAACGACGTGGCGCTCAACAATATTTTTGGTGTGTTTTTTTGGTTTTTTTTTTTTTTTTTTTTTGGCTCATTTTCATTTCCTGACTAATTCTCCCCACCCCCTTCTCCATTAGCTAGCCTGACACTTACTGTCCTACTTGTACAAGTACTAGTGGTAACAATATATAAAGGACCTATAATCCGAATATTGTAAAATAGTTATTTATATAATTTCTAAGGGTCGACAAAATATAATTTTGATATATATATATATATATATATATATATATATATATATATATATATATATATATATATATTATTAACATCAGATTAATAACCAAATTGTCAATTGTAACAATTATTTATCTAGACTCAGTTCCAAAATTCTTATGTTGAAAATGCTATGAATATTTAGGATCTTACTGAAGTAAAGATCCATTCAGGTCTGGAATTCTTGTGGACTGAAATGCAATAGGACCAAAAATACTTCAACGAATCCCTTTTCCCATCTCACTGTAAAAGCCGGAATTTCAGAGAAAATGTTTAATAAACCTCAGAGGTTAAATTCTTCTATAACAAGAACTTATGTTTATTGATTGATATCTAACTTGTTGACATGAAGTCTGAAAATTAATTACTTTTAACTATATTTGTAAATTATCATCATATGGGTGATTATCAGTTAACGGGCAAAAGATAAAGAAAAATATTAAGGATGTCTATTGAACGTTCTACTGCTTGGTACGGTTCAAATCCTATTTCCCTAATATAAATTTAAAAATAAAATTTTTTTGACATCCTTGGACGTTTCATTACTTCCTCAGTAGTTACCAAACAATTTCTTTATTTTTTTATGGATTTTTAGAGTAGCTTATCATCAAGGAAGTATAATCTTTATAACTAAACAATTTCACTAGTTTTTAACACTTTCATATAATTAATAAATATTAAAGTTGGTACATAAACACAAGAAATTTGTTTTTTCCAACGAGATCACAAACAAAATCACACCATAATTAATTATTATTTAAAACCAAAATATAGGTAATCTTATATTAACTTCTATGGGAAATATTATATCCCCTGGGGAAAAAAAATGGAAGTTGCACGATACAATACACTGACAAGGAAGTTATAAATGTCTCGTGAAGATAAATTATTTCAGAAATAGTCAAAGAAAAAATGTTAATCTTACACATGATGTACAAGGTTTCATACTGCTTTAATATGGTTGTAATTAGGAGAAAATCTAATTATATACATCAACGCAATTCACTAACATGGAAGTTACTCATTTCAAAGCACAAAGCAGGTTATGATGACAATCTAGACTCTAGAGCGCTGTAGGATTTTAGAAAACTGAAATGCGAACGATAATTTAGGAATCACTAGTTTTACCTCTTTTTAATGCCAATATTTCCGTTTCAAAATCCATAATTCGATTTTAATATTTTTTTCGAAACGAACTTAAAATTATTCTCATAACTAGGTATCATCACTATTTCGACAACCTTTTTTTTAATCGAAGGCCAACAGTGCCCTCCAATGTAGGTAAAAAGATATTTTTGTGTGAAAAATATAGTAAGAAATTATTAAAAAATGTTCACATTACAATGTGCAAAAATATTAAACACTAAATTATGTAGCATGACATTCAAAATGTCACGATCTACGAATTTCTGTTCTGTTGAACAAATCTGCTATCTAGAACTCTAACTTGACAATTGTTTAGTTTGGAATCCACATAGAAGACCGAAGGAAAGGAAACTGCTCATCGTTTTCGACTTCTTCAACATATACGTTCAAAGTTTCCGATTAATTCATAAGACTCATTTACTTGACAGTTATTACGCCTATTTGGACATATGGAGTTGAGCTTTACTACTCCACTTTACCATCCAATTCGTCTCTTATCCAATCCTTGCATTCCAAAATCCTTCAAAAAATTCTTAATGCTCCTTACTTTACCACAAACATACTTATCCAAAGAGACCTTAATGTTCCATATGTTGCTGTTGTAGCCCATACCATATGCCTATCCTAACATAGGTAAACTCCATAACCATCCACTAGTCTCTCAACTTGCTTTATATTCTATACCCGACAACTCTCCGGAGTATCTGAGAATATGATGACCTGGGGAATTTCTAAAGTAGAAGTTTTATTGAAGTATTACTAGTGGGTAGTTGCTTCACAATTATTGAAATGTTATTATAAAACTTTTAATCACATTTACTACATGTATTTTTTTCTAATTATTACAGTTGTAAATTTTAATAAAAAGATAATAAAAAAAATTATTATTGCAGCAAAGAAATACTGTCTAGTAATGAGTAAACTTGTTGGTTTAAGAAGCACCTAATTAAAAAAAAAATAATGTGATCAGCTCTGAGCATATTAGTAATAGTTGGGAAGATGACTGTGTTTTGGCATTCGGCATCACGCTTATCACCATTCTTATAATAGCAAACAAAAGTAAACTATTTAATACGAAATATATGCAAACATTTCATATGCACATAGAGCGGATTTTTAAAGGACTGAATGCCAGTTTGTTTTATAGTGTAATGAGATTGAACCTTAGTTTATCAGGTGTCCTTATATTCATGTTGGGACACAAAAATGAAGGACAAGCTAAGCACTTAGTGGTCATGCACTACTCAGGAAAGTCATTTACTCCATTTTCCAGGTTGTGTCGAACAGGCCAAGAGGATTGATTGCTTCCTATGTTGAAACAGATTCCTGCTAATTCTCGGATTGTGGTGTCATCCAGGAGGATAGTATCGGGTGCCTGGGGTGGCCACCGCATATACAGTCCTTAATCCGATCTAGCATGTTTCGGTTCAGTTTAAGTTGCCAGGCGCGTCGCTAGAACAGCTTATTGAGAGGGGTCTAAATCTAAACATTACTAACAATTTTGACTAGATTTCCCAGATAATATAGGAAATCCAAATTAAAGATTTTAACACAATCAATTACTAGTTTGAATATCTTTTCAGACTGATAGTTTCTCTGTTATAGGGGTTTTCAAAGTATCGGGTGGGGGAATGCTTCAGAGGAAAAGTGAATAAATTCGAACCTCTATTAATATTTACGATTTTATATAACGATTTATGACAAGGTTTGATATTGATACCATTTTTATTTATATTTTTATTTTTGAAAAACAATAAAAATATAATATTTTCAATAAATAATTATATTCTAAATTCAAACTAGAAAGAGAAATGTTTTTCATATATTGCGTAGTTTATCTCTGTATATTGTATGGTTCTTTTTATCATTTACATATTGTAAAGTTCTTTTATCTGTTTTGTTTTATCTCCTTTTTTTCATTTATTTCTTATTGATACCGTCCATATAACTTACTGCCCACATTTGAGGAATATTGCAAATCGTAATAATAAAAGTTTAAATAAAACAAATTTTACTGTAAATGTATAATTTATTCATCAAAAATGGTTTATAATATAGTTATGATCCCCCAGCGGTACTAAATCGCTAGTATTATAGCACTTATGACTTATACATTAAGTTACGAAGTCAAGAACTGACAATGTCACTTGTCCCTACTTGAAACTAAGTTGATAGCTAGCGGGTGCTTGGACGCTAACTTAATACCGACCCATTTCCATTCTCCTCAACGTCCTTATGGGTGATTTCCCTTAACCTTGTTGGAGAAGGCTGTGAACCCGTTCAGTATGCTGTTCGTGCCTAACAGCATTGTTATTATAAACTATATTGTTTCAGTGAAATACTTAACAAGAAATAGTAACTTTATTTATAAAAATGACAAAATGTAATTATTTGTAGAGATCATGAAAATTAATGTAGGACTTTTAAAATGAATTAAACTTGATAGATCTCAATAACATTTTATTTATTATATTCGCTGTTACATTTGAAAAATCATTTAAATACATTTAATTTATTTACTTATTCAAATATTCATTTAAATCTAAAACAATTAAACAGTATCTTCAAATTTTAAATTAATTTATTTTTCAATCCAATATTGAATAATAACACACACACACACACACACACACACACACACACACACACACACACACACACACACACACACACACACACATAAATGTTGCCTTGAAAGTGGCAATCATGTCAAGGCCTGAACTTTTCCTGGAGGTATATAATACTTGTATCCGTGAAGGAATCTTCCCAACCCAGTGGAAGAAGCAGCGCTTCGTACTTCTGCCAAAAGGTAAAGGACCACCAAACGATCCGACTTCTTTTCGCCCGATTTGTCTTTTGGACACTGCGGGAAAGATACTGGAAAGGGTTCTGAGTAGTAGAATAGCTGATTAAAGTGAAGGAGCTAGAGGGCTATCTGATTACCAGTACGGATTTAGAAAGGGGAGATCGACGATCGACGCAATCGATTTTGTGGTCAAATCCGCTCGAGAAGCCATCGCAGGAAAAAGATGGAAGAGAGGTGGCAAAAAGTACTGCACCATTATCACGTTAGACATAAGGAATGCATTCAATTCAGCACGATGGGATTGCATTCTGGAGGGATTGCGAAGGATGGAAGTTGCACAGTACCTTATGAGAATCATCGAGAGTTATTTCTCCGATAGAGTACTGAGGTATGATACTGATGCTGGAAAAAAACCTATAAAATCACAAGTTTTTTTCAATGTTCAAAAGTTCTTGTGGAATGTGATGTATGATGCAGTGCTAAGACTACCCATGGAGGAAGGGACAGTTACTTTGGGTTTCGCGGACGATCTTGCAATCATATCTTGTGGAAAACTGGTAGAAGAAATTGTCTACAGTGCTAACACAGCTGTAGCCACAATACCCCAGTGGCTCTCATCAGTAGGTCTCCAGCTTGCTAATCATAAAACCGAGGCAGTTCTCGTCACAAGCAGTAAAGTAAGAGAAAAAATCACCCTTGACCGTTGGAGATTATAATATTTCCTCCCAACCATCTATTAGATATCTTAGGGTGCAGATCGACGCCAGACTAAGGTTTGATAAACATCTGCAAATAATTAGCAAAAAAGCAGCCCAAGTAACGAATGTACTTGCTAGAATCATGCCGAATATGGGTGGCCCCAGACAAAGCAGAAGAAAACTTCTGGCTAGTGTGGCTAGCTCTGCTCTTTTATACGCTGCACCGATCTGGACAACCGCATTCCTAGTGCAGTTATACGCCCGAAAGGTCAATAGCGTGTACCGAAGAAGTGCCATTCGTGTCACTAGAGCATTTCGCACTGTTTCATATGATGCTGTGTGTGTTATAGCTGACATGCCGCCCATTGACCTTCTGGCGGATGAACGCAACCGGATCTATCGCCGAAAACGAGAAGAACTGGGTGCTTATTGGCCCTCAATCACCAAGGAGGAGAGAAATAATACTCTACAAAGATGGCAAAGACGCTGGGATTCATCATCTTCTGGAAGATGGACCCACCGTTTGATACCAGAAATTGCGACATGGGTAGCCCGGAAACATGGGGATGTTGATCATTACCTCACACAAATTCCTTACTGGACATGGGTGTTTCAGGGCCTATCTGTTTCGGTTCAAACTTGACAATGAATCGTCTTGCCCCAATTGCACAAACCTTGAGGAAACAGTAGAACATGTATTCTTCTGTTGCCCCAAATTTGCAAAAGAGAGAGAAGATCTAGCCAGGACTCTGGGCCATCAGTAGGTGCCAGCAAACCTGGTTAGCCAGATGACTTCTGCCGATGAAAACTGGAATGCTGTTGCAAATTATGCAGCTTACATCTGCAGAAAGCTACGTAAACAGGAGCTGGGAAAATGAGGCCTCCTAGTGCCTCAATAATTAGCAGCAGAAAATATAAAGCAGCCACATAGCCAGTCCGCCCCCCGTGAAGTAATGCTTGACAGCAGTTCCGCGGGGTGGTTAAGAAGAATAGAGAGGTGGTTTTTAGTGAGTAACAATCTCACACTGTTGTGGTTTCTCACACGGCCCACTTCGTCTTATGCAAGATTTTCCTCCTCCCAAACACACACATATATATATATATACCTAAATAAACATATTTCAAAATGCTATCCTTAAGAACGAAATCTAATTAGATTAGATTAGAAAACTAAGGGGGGTGGCCAAGTATGTCGACCGTCTTAAAAATCGTTAAATCCAAGAAGATTAAACAAGATAGTAAACTTATAGACGAAAATTACTATATTTAAAAAGGACAATGATAGCGGACTATAACCAAATATTATCCTTAAGACCAAAAACTAATTTGTCGGAAAGAAGAGTGGCCAAGGATTTTTCGGCTGTAAAAAATTTTCAGATCTGAAACCAGTACCTTCACTGGCTTTTGGGCGTATATTGTACCAATTTAGTAAAACCTTATGACGGTAAGGGGTAGTCCAGAGACGAAACTCTGGATCGAATGCGTTAGACAGAGACAGGGCGAAAATTAGCTTACATTTATTCGTCATACCTGCACATACCTGTCAATTTTACTACTTCCCCGACTTTCATGCCTTCTCCAGGTATCCTTTTATACTATTACCATTACAACTTGCCTACTTTTACAAAGGTGAGTAAGACTCCAATATGGGTTGCTCAAAATATCATTCCTATTGTGAACAATAATGCACTTATCTAGTTTTTCCCAAATGGTACAGATTTGGTCTAGACATTCATATCAGATGCTAATAAATTTTTTTGGGAGGGAGGGGTAATAATAATATTCATGAACTTTTTAATAAAGTTTTTATTTTGTTAGAAAAAAATAATTTAATTTCTCACATTAAATTTATTACTATTGCTCTTCCCAAGAAATCACTCCAAATTAGAAGAACCCTATACTAAAACCTGTGGCAAGATGTTAACCCGTTCAGTTAAGAATCAAGGAAGCGGAAATTTGACGAAACAACTCAGGTATATATTCCCAAGTAATGTGGCAATATCCTAATATGCCACAGAACATGAATAAGTAACTTTTTTTTAAGGATGTTTCGGATGTTTTCTGGAAAGCTAAATTGCCATTTTATTTGAAAATGACCCTACTACAAACATAACCTTCAATAATGTTCGATACTTTTTAAATTTTAATACCAATAATTAGCAGTAAGGAGTGAGTTAAAAAGATACTATGGCTCAGTTTAGTAGATATAAATAAACTATAAATTTGTCAATGATAATGATTCATTGTCAGTTCTGTTTATAAATAAATAAATCTGTAAGAAAGGATGTAAGAGATCAGCTACTTTTTGGAGTCTCTATTTCATTTAGACTTAAATAACTTGTAATTCAAAACTTTTTTTTATTGTTTAAAATTCGTTTTTTTTTTTTACTTTCAGGTTGAAATGGACGACCAAGAACTCAATAGTAACTTCAGTTACCATATAGAGGTATGACAAATAGTTTACTAACAATAACTTCATATCTTTATACACATGATACAAATAACGTTTGTCAATAAGCCCCAGTGCCACATTTATTCAACAAATGAACCCACTGTTGGTAACTGTCATATCCATATATAATGGTATAATACGTTGTTTTTTTTTCTCATCCCTTTATTTATTATTAATTTTAGTTTTAATGTTATTTAATTAAAATGACTTTCATTTTCACACAGTTCCATAATTCCTCATTTTAAAATCTATAGTTATAATCCAGTTATTTGGGTCTTTTGCACTTATTCCCCGCATTTCATTTTGAGTTTATTATCATACGTTTAGGTCACGAGTAACCTTCACAAAAGTAATAAAAGATCAATGAGAGATCGTTTGATAGTTCGTTTTCTTAAATAATCAAATAAAAAACAAAAATGTTTCAAAAGGAAAATAACAAAAAAAAAACAACATTATTTTATTAAGAGGGTGACCAGAAGAAAATAATAAAGTTTATTTGCAAAAAACTTTGTTATGTGTATTGCAAACACCAAGAATAAATAAAAAATATCACTGTGTCATAAGACACAACTATTCTCCAACCACGTTCCCTTCTCTAAACCAATTTCAAAACGGCAATTCGACTTATTGCACCTCCATCGCACACTTTTTTCGTTTAAATACAATTTATTCTCACATTTTATTTTCCTATGAAAAATACCTTTTTATTAAAGGAATTCCATGACTTTTTTTTTTTTTTTTTTTTTTTTTTTTGTATTTATTTGACGAATTAAATCGAACAATGGCATGTCGCGTATATACAAAAAATGAAATCACGGAATATGACAATAGAACAGATAACACATCAGGTAGGTAATGCTGCTAAGGAATCATAAGTTTAATTATAACAATTGATTTCTGGGAAGTGCGGGGAATAAGTGCAAAAGACCCCAATATTTTGTTGGATATCCTCTCATTGTAATTACCTCATGAATTTGCTTTGGGTTTTATCCTACAAGTTTTTTTTAGTTTTTTTATTGTATCTAGAGTTTGAAATCAGTTTTATATTTTCTTGCTATGATAGGATAATTTTAATTATCCTTAGTAAATAAATTATTTTTTTCAACCCAACAATTAGTTGAATCCCTATTAGATCTATTTTTTTTTCCCTTGTCTTCAATAACACGACCCTCCTAACTTTTTTTCTTAAACCGACGGTTAAGTGTGCACACACATACAATGCTAGACTTCGTCAATATTTATTGCCGTTTGTGCTAGTTTGAAGTCATGAAACAAAATTAGGCCAAAATCACACTTTGAGATCTTAGTGCAAATTACATTTTACTTAAGCAGTGACATGCTGCAAAGGTAAGAAGACATTTTACTTAGGAAGAGGAAAACGAAATGAAGACATCCATTCTTTAAATAATTATCTAATCTATAACAGTTTATCATTAATATCAGTAAAGTGATAAAAACAAAATAAAAACGATATTCTTCATTAATTTTAGAACAATCAAATTATTGTACGAACTAACAATAAAATAAAATAAGATCTCGATAGAAGGGTGTTTTTTTTTTGTTTTTTCACACCATATTCATAGGTTACATTTTTCTCATACAGATAATACATTTAAGAAAAATGATGAGATAAGTAGATCACTTTTTTCTTTTTTAATCTAAATTTTTAACTAATAAAATTATATGAAACAATATTAATTCATGAAATTATTTATAACTTTTGGGTTTTAGAGAGTGGAATGCCTGCTGCGGTGGTCAGAACAGCAGAAAGAAGGCTGGTGCCCGGCGGTCTTCGACGGAGCGCTCTGCTGGGGCCCCATCGGCCCGGGGGTACTGTCCTCACAGCCCTGCAGGGAGGAGATACACGGCATACTCTACGATACCTCGAGTAAATAATAATAAATCAATACTATAATAATAAGATTTCATAAATTCAAAACATATGGAAAATATATCATGAATGAACCAAACGTGACTAAGCCTGTCCTAAATTATAATTAAACTAAAACTAAATTATAAAATTTGCATATACGATCCTCTGAACCATAATATTAACCCTAAAATGGTAAACCTCATTGTAGATACTAATAATGCTTTTCACAATTTGGACTAAGATATTTTTTTAGAGGAAGCATTGAGAAAAAACTATGATCAGTTAAGGTTAGCATGATGGTAAAGAAGAATCAATACAATTTGTAATAGATGAATCATTTGTAGATCTTAATTTTTACTATCGAAGATTTTTAAATGTTATAATATTAGCCTGAAGTCATGAATTTTTTGGTCATAAATCTGCCTTAGTAGGCAAACCTACTTCAGTATTTACTATCAACCCCCATATCTTTAGTCTTCAGAATCTCAATTGTCGGTGCTGCAAAAGTGGGCTTTGACGATTTCCTCAGTACTTTACTTAACTAAGCCTCAATGCTTTTTCTTTCATTTTTACTTTCGCAACATTTATTTGCTCTCCATTGGGCATTAATGGTTTTATGGGACTGTTTTAAATTTGCATTTCATCATATATATATATATATATATATATTATAATAATACAGTTTTCTTACTTACATTACATAGTTTCTTATTTAAATAGAACACGATCTTCACATTTCAAAATTACTAAATTTGTTTATATTATTCTTCACTCCTTACAGGCTATTTTAAGTTGGTTTCAACACGATCCACTTTAGAATCCTTTAAGATACACATATATTTATTAAAAATAAATTGGTTTAAGCTAAGTTTATTAAATAATGCATGTTTTATTACTCTGGATTACCATATCCTTCCTCAATTCAGACAATTTATAAATATTGACAGACGCAATGCATAAAACTAGACGCAGAGGAAGATCTCGGCTACGATAGAGTGATAGTACCAGGTATGCAAGTTTAAAATGTCGTTTATTTCTTAAAATAAATACACAGTAATTTAAAAAAAAGTATAATATATTTTATTCAAAGTACTGACCCTCGCTTTCTACACATTTTGTCCATCTCTCGGGCAATATATGGATACCATTCCAAAAGAATGCTTCATCTTTATTTGAAATCCATTCATCGAGCCATTTTCGTACGTTTTCGAAATTGTTGAAGTGTTGCTCCGTCAATGAGTGTCCCATCGATGAGAAGAGGTGATAATCAGAAGGCGCCAGGTCAGGTGAATACGGCGGGTGGGGTAGGAGTTCCCAACCAAGCGAAGAAATCGAAATCGTTTCCTTAGTCAATCTGGCTGAATGTGCAGGAGCGTTATCATGCTGAAGAATGACTTTGGCGTGCCTGTGAGCCCATTCTGGGCGTTTTTCGATCAATGCGTGACTCAAATTGATCATTTGTTGTCGGTAGCGCTCGGTATTGACTGTTTCGCCGGGTTTGAGAAGCTCGTAGTAGATTACTCCCTTCTGATCCCACCACACACACAGCATTGTCTTCTTCCCAAAACGATCCGGTCTTGCACTCGATGTGGATGGTTGTCCTGGTTTGGGATTCTGAAAATAAATCCATTTTTCATCGCCAGTTACAACTCGATGCAAAAAACCCTTTCTTTCGTGGCGTAAAAGCAGCATTTCGCACACAGTTTTTCGTTTTTCCATCTGTCGTTCGTCCAATTCATGTGGAACCCATTTTCCAACCTTTTGAATCTTTCCCATAGCTCTCAGGCGATCGGAAATGGCTTGCCTAGTGACATTCAACTGTTCTGCCATCATTTGTTGGGTTTGGGTATTGTCTTCGTCTAATAAAGATTGCAATTCGAAGTCCTCAAACTTTTTTGGTCGATTTTCTCGTTTTTGATCAGTAACATCAAAATAACCACGTTTGAAACTTTGAAACCAACGTTCACATGTCCTGACGGTTGGAGCAACATCGCCATAAGTCTCAACAAGAATTCGATGACATTCAGATGCCTTTTTCTTTTGATTAAATAAGAAAATCATGACATGCCGCAAATGCTCTTTATTTGGCTTAAAATTAGACATTTTTAACACCAAAGAAAGGTATGATACGTCCACGTAAACGACTTAAAAACAACTGACTTTTGTAAACAAATGACTAACAAACAAAATAGCGTTTAGAGATAAGCAAATCCTTCAATAGGCTAAGAGCGTATTCTATTGGAATTAAAACGACATTTTAAACTTGCATACCTGGTATAGCCAATAGTCAAGGAGTCGACGATACTAAACCTGTCATCATTGGTCTCCAAAAACGGCAGCCGTCGCACACTGGGACGAAACTATGTTTTTTCTGGACATCGCATTTTGAGCCTCTAAATATTATTGCATCGACTTCAAATTTTATGTGGGTATGTTTTCAATGGTGTAGAATTCGAATCTAAAGTCAGTTTTTTTTCCCCATCATTTCAGGACTTTGCTCTGATAACCAACAGTGTCTCTAAAAAAATCTAATTTTCGTGTTTTGATTCAAGGGATATTATTTTCTATGATTTTTGATGTGCTCTATCGAATTTAAAAATTTGCAAATCAATCAGTTTACCGTTATGTGAGTTATACGTGTTTTATGCCTTTTTCGTCGATCGGATTTTCTAAAAAAATAAACAATTTGCGGTTTGTCAGAAACCTGATAGGTAATTATTATTTTAAATATTGTCCCCAACCGAAAACGGAACTATTTATTTATTTAATAGAAGTAATCAATTATAGCCCACAGGCTCCTACACTGTGGTTATCGAAATTTTATCGTTGGATCCATTGTCAGTGCCAGCATTCAGACCTATTCCGATATCAATTTTAAGCATTTTTACTGGTGAATACCTGTGGATAACATTTGTGAATTCCATTTGTTATAGCAATTTGGACCACTTTTTTGTACAAGTTTAATTATCAGAGTAAATTCAAATATTTTCCAAGGTCACAAGTGGTCGCAGACCATTTCGATCTTGAGTTACTTTTTATAATCGATATTTTAAATTAAAATGGGTTTCGACTTAAACAAGTATAAACATTTTTCAAAAATCAATTTTTTTGTTGAAATTTTCAAATTTAAATACATTTATTTTTTAAAATTATTATTTTTACAGGAAAACGTTTTATTGTCAATTGTTTTATCATGCTAAAAACTGTGAACAGCAAAAAATTTACATCGAATGTGTTAACAATTTCTAATGCAATTTAACATAACGGGAAATTTCCGAGAACCTTTCAAACAAACATAGTATATCGATGTTGATGTCCTGTTTGTACGTAATAAAATTATGTTTAACCTACTGTTCGTTATCGACAATGACCATAGCAAACATTTAATAAGTGATTCAAGCTACAAATATAAATTTTTGTTTTCAACCAGTGTTCAACAAATTGCATAGGCTCGTCCCACTGTGCGACATGGGAGTTGAGAACGGAGGCCCTGAAGGTTCTGTATAAAGGCGCAATTTTCCCTATTATTACTTAAGGCATGGAAATATGGCATCCAGGAATTCAGAGTAAGTACAACAAGGCAAAGCTGGAAGGCTAATGGCAATCAAAATTACCAAAGGTTTTCGGACACTTTCTGACCAAGCCGTTTTTGTTTTTGGCCAAAATGATCCCCATTAGTATACGAGCTGACAAATATGTAGGTAAAATAATCCAATAGGGTTACTGCTGAAATGAAAACACTAAAAAAATATAAACAGACTAAACAAAAGGGGTATAACAAAGATTATAATGTGAGGGGAAGGAGTTCAGCAAATCCTATAAATACGTAAAAAAATCTTTAATTCCAAATATTCTCTAAGGTAGCAAGTGGTCGCAGACCATTTCGATCTTAAATTACTTTTCAGTATTGATATTTTGAATTAAAATGGGTTTCGACTTAAACAAGTTTAAACATTTTTCTAAAATCAATTTTTTTGTTGAAATTTAAAAATTTAAATCAATTTATTATTTTTATTTTTTGTAATTATTATTTTCACAGAAAAATATTTTATAGCCAATTTTGATATCATGCTTAAAGCTGTGAACAACAAAAAATATACATCGGACGTGTACACAATTTCTAATGCAATTTAACGAAACGGGAAATTTGCGGGAACCTTTCAAACAAACCTAGTTTATCAATCTTCTGTCCTGTTAGTCCGTAATAAAATTATGTTTAACGTACTGTTGTTTATCGACAATGACCATAGCAAACATTTTATAATTGATTCAAGCCATAAATATAAATTTTTGTTTTCAACCAATGTCCAACAAATTTCGTTGGCTCGTCCCACTGTGCGTCGGCTTCATACCCAAAATAGTTATAGCTGGAACTAATACCTACGAATTAAAAACAACAATTCTGAAATCGGACTATTTTTCGCGAAATTGTAGAATGGGAACCTAGTAGAAATTGCCTAACTTGCGGTCAGTTCCACTTCTCCGCGAAAACACGTTTATCTGTACTCTTTTGTTTATAACTCGGAATATATTTGTCCGATCCACATATTTTTTTTTTTTTTTTTTTTTTTATTTTAAAACTTTTTTTGGTTAAATTTACTGTTAGCATCTGTAAATGAAGTTGTAATCGAGCCATTTTAAACACACATGATAGCACAGTAAAACCACGTAGTGTTGAGAAATTCCATTTTTTTTTTTTTTTTTTTTTTTTTTTTTTTTTTGTCCCATTTTCGACTATATCCAAAAATATTTGTCTGATCCAATATTGCTTTTCTTCATCTCAAAGCTAGTTTTCGCAACAGTACGGAGTTTTATGTTAGCATGTGTATTTTAAGGGACTTGATTACAACTTCATATACACAGTTTATAGGAAATTTAAAAAGCTTTAAGATACAAAAACAGAAATTTTTCATCCTACAAATAGATTCAGAGTTATAGCCAAAAGAGAACCGATAAGTGGGACTGACCGTTAGTTAGCCAATCTCTACAATGTTTCCAAAACTATAACTTCACGAAAAATTGTCTGATTTCGGAATGTTTTTGTTTTTTTCATTTAGTAGGTACTAGTTCCTGTTGCAATTTACTACATAAAGACATTCTTTGAAAAATCATTTTTATAGGTAAAAAACCGACAATAATAAAACCGACGGCTGCCGTGTTAGCGAACTTCAGATTCGGATTTAGCAGGCCAATGAACATTACGATCCGTTGAGGAAAAAAGGTCAGCCGTTTTTTCCTAAAACTGGCCTTCTGGAACCTTATTTTAGTTGCTGCCGCCATCTTAACGGATTTGGAAACGGCAATAGTGGTTTTTTTTACACAAAAAATAAAAAGGAGTCAGGACTCGTATCAGATTGTAGCGCCAAACGAATAGAATGCAAATATTCAATTATCAATGAAGAATATCTTTATAAATACATTGCCATATTAGTTTACATTTAAATTTAAATCTGAGCTTTTCGATTATTCTCAGAGAACGTTCATTTCCAGAACAAACTTATACACACGGGACTCAATTAAACGAGTCTCAATCAACCAAACGTTCCTTTTTTTTTTTTTGTTTTTTTTTTTTTTTTTTTTTTTGGGGGTTTTTTTTTTTTTTTTTTTTTTTTGTTTTTTTTTTTTTTTTTTTTGTTTTTTTTTTTTTTTTTTTTTTTTTTTTTTTTTTTTTTTTTGTTTTTTTTTTGTTTTTTTTTTTTTTTTTTTTTTTTTTTTTTTTTTTTTTTTTTTTTTTTTTGTTTTTTTTTTTTTTTTTTTTTTTTTTTTTTTGAATCAACCAAAAGTTCTTTTTTTTTTTTTTTTTTTTTTTTTTTTTTTTTTTTTTTTTTTTTTTTTTTTTTTTTTTTTTTTTTTTTTTTTTGTTTCATTCCTCTATTATTATTATTTCACATTATATTCGACTGCCTAAAAATACATTAATATTTGTAACGGTCTACTATAATATGTCTAGTCATTAAACATTTCTCTTTTAGAAAAATTTTCCGTGTTCGAGAAGGTATTTCAATCTTGAAAGCAGAACTGATTCAATATCGTTCGATTTGATGGTTTTTAGACAATGGAGTGAGGCGTAGTGGCAGATAAAATATAAGTATCGGTACCTAAACTAAACTAACTTAGTCATTTTTTCCTTACTAATTTTGTTTCCTCTAAAAAAAACCCATTACCCCGAAACCTTTTAGGCCTCATCCATGCCAAGCGCCATTATAGAACAATGTGGCAACGCACAAGGCACCCATCCGATCGTTGCACGTATAATTACTACACGAAATTAGTTAAGCGCGAATTGGCTTCCTTTAGATTCCAGTCATTCAGTACCTACCTCGCATCCCTTTCCACTCATGATAATTCCCTCTGGACCATAACAAAAAAAATCCTAAAATCCAAGTCAATCTCCCATCTCCTCCGGAGAGGTGATGGCTCATGGGCCGCATCAGACATGGAAAAAGCAGAGGAACTAGCCAATCACCTTTCCCAAACATTTACTCCAAATCCAGGATCTTATCCCGATCAATCCAGTTCATTTGAAGAGTTCTTATCTTCTCCCATTCCACTCTCTTTACCTCCCAGAGCAGTGAACCCCTCTGAGGTCAAATTCCTACTTCAAAAACTAAATAAAAGAAAATCCTCTGGCTATGACCTCCTTACTCCTCAAATCCTCCGCCAACTTCCACATATAGCAATAATGTTCCTCACCTACATCTATAATTGCATCCTACGCACAACCCACTTTCCTATCTTGTGGAAACACTCCGTCATAATAACTTTCCTAAAACCAGGGAAACCTCCTAACAACACTTCTTCATTTAGACCAATTAGCCTACTTCCTATCCCATCTAAAATATTCGAAAAAATCCTGCTTAAGCGTACTTTATCCATACTTGATACATCTAGTTTCCCCTCCCATCAATTTGGATTCCGTCCAAAGCACTCAACAGTTCAACAAGGCCCAAAAAGGTCTTGTTGACCGTGTGTCCTTTGCTCTGGAAAGAAAGCTATACTGCTCGGGTGCCTTTCTGGACATTGCTCAAGCTTTTGACCGGGTTTGGCACACCGGACTGCTTTTTAAACTTAAGAACCTACTACCACAAACCCTCTACCTCATCCTTCATTCCTATCTCACAAGTCGCTCCTTCCGAGCGATGCGGCTCTGAATTTTCCGACTGCTATCCTATCCGAGCCGGAGTTCCTCAAGGCAGTGTTTTGGGTCCTGTCCTTTACATCCTCTTCACAGCTGACGTTCCTACCACTCCTGGCACGTTCCTTGCAACCTTCGCTGATGATAAAGCGATACTATCATCACATAATGATCCCAAAATAGCCTCTTCTAACCTACAAAATCACCTCTCAAAGATTGAACTATGGTGCAACAGATGGAGAATAAAAGTCAATGAATCCAAATGCACCCACGTGACTTTTACTCTACGTCGTAGTTCCTGCCCAACTCTTCTATTCAATAAGATCCCATTACCCAGATCTGATACAGTGCGATATCTTGGTTTCATCTTGGACAAAAGACTCACTTGGAACCCACTTACTAGACTTAAAAGACAAGAACTTAACAGAAGATTCGGCCAACTATACCCCATACTATGCAAAACTTCAAAACTTACAATAGACAACAAGCTTTTAATTTACAAGACAATCCTAAAGCCTATCTGGACCTACGGACTAGAAATTTGGGGAACAGCAAAACACTCGAACATCAAACGTATCCAATCCTTTCAATCCAAATTCCTGAGAACCATAACCAACACCCCATATTATGTCTCCAACAAAACCTTACATAACGATCTTAATATACCTTTTGTCCTAGAATCCATTCCTGTCAAATTTTCAAATTTCATCAAAAACTTACGCATCATCCTAATCCATTAGCACAATCCCTATCCAGCTCCACTCACCCCTATAATCCTCCTCGCAGGTTAAAAAGGCAGTGGCCTCATGATCTATTATAAAGTTCGACATGGAGTCCTGGCAATGGCCAGCTTCTCCACTCATGCTCTGAGTGACTGTAGTTTAGCGCTCTCACTCAGCCTCCACTGGTGTTATCTTATACTAGTGACGCAGCTGAGAGAGAAGCGCTGGAATCTCTTGGGGCCTGACTTGTTCCTCCATAAGTGGAGGTACAAGGCAGGTCGGGGGGATCCCTCAGATGTATATATATTGTAAATAAAGTATGAATGTATTTTTAGGATTTAATTTAATTTTAATATTTAAATTTTTTTTCTCTTTTTTTATTTTTTTTTTTATTATTTTTTTTATTATATTTTTTTTATTTATTTATTTTTATTTTCATTTTTTATTTCACTCTATATATTATTTAGTTTGAGGTACTTTGTTTATTTAATTTTTTTTTTTTTTTTTTTTTTTTTTTTTTTTTTTTTTTTTTTTTTTTTTTTTTTTTTTTTTTTTTTTTTTTTTTTTTTTTTTTTTTTTGTAGTACATATTATGTGATTCTTTACTTATTTTTATTTATTATTCACTTTTATTTATTGTTCACTTTCTTTGTTTTTATTTCATATTGTACATATTGTGTGAATGGATCCATTGAGCCATCCATATTACTTATTGCCCACATTGAGGCAGATTGTAATACTTTCCTTAAATAAAAAAAATTTTGTTTATTTACATATGTGATAACGCTACTTATGTATATCATATTTTCATAATGTTTTATTTGGTTATTAAATAGAAATGTCTATAAGATCAATTGTTCTATTTTATTTTTTCTTTTGTACTTTTTATACTGTTTTAGGGTTTTTATAAAGCAAGGATTTGGTCATTCAAGTCTATCGGTCCTAAGTTCGTCGGCTAATCGAGTCCAATGTGTATTTGATTAAATTTAAACAATAAAAAGTTACTAATAAGTTTTTGTTTTTTTTCTATAACGTTTTCTTAACGTCAACGTTACCCCTTTTCTTAAATAATACAGTGCTATCACTATAATAGAAAGACAAGGATGAAAACAAGTCGAACAAAAAACTTATTTAACAGTTATTTATAATTATAATTATTTAGTATTTATTTAAAAGTTGCAGGAAATGAAAGAGAATAAAACTATTGCTATGATAGTTCTATAGAATAGGACTTCAACTCGAACGAAAAGAACTGAGAAAAACCTGCTGTGATTGAAACTTCGCCCTAAAAGAAATATGGTAAAAACCCAAATACAGAGTTTTGTTAGTTGGTGAGAAAATTCAGTGTGGCCTTTGAATAGAATCATTGTGAAGTTTTCACAAAGGTCTTTCTTTGCTTGCGCTGATCATTAAAATATACCCTGACGATGTCTACTCCATTTTCTCTTCAAATATACAACAGAATGTTTTTACGATCCAAAGGAAAAAGCTCTCAGTATAGATTCACGAATCCTTCCTGAGGCAACTACTCAGTTGTTATTCGTTTGTAACCAATTTTATTGGTCAGATTTTGTTGAATATAAAAAAATATTCAGAAACAAAAGATTTCAACAAAATCAGGCCAGCTAGGGATTATGTATAGACCACTCTTAATAGATAAACGTATAATAATAGATCCACTTATAGTTTTTCATATTAATCAACGAACTACTTGAGGACATTCTAAAACAACCGTTCCTAGGTTACATAGTTTATGTACTTTGAGCACGTCTGCAACAAGGCAGGCATTGTAATCAATAACTCTTGATTCAAGGATTTGGTTGTATATTTTTTGATAAAACTACAATACTGTATTAAATATTTTTACTATTTCTGAAGACAGGCCAGTAAAAAAGTACTTAAATTTCTTTGAATAAAGATTATATAGTAAAAAATGGTGATCGGTTTTTATTATAAAGATTTATTTACCAATAACCAAATGATAAACCATAATAACTAGCCTAGGTCAAATTATTAATGATTATAAAAAAGAAGCAATAGTCACAGCAGAATACGAAAAAAATATAACAGTAATTAAAAAAACTTGTAAAGTATTGTCACCACAATGAAGAAAAGGAGACAGTCATTCTATGAGCACATCAAAAGAATGGGATCAGAGAGATTCGCCAACAAGATTTTCACCTTCCAGAAGAAAATGAAAACACAAGTCCCATGGATGATTGGATCTTCAAGAAAAAGTAGCGAATGAAGGACTTTACCGAGGAAAGGATGAGGTGGAACATGGAGAGTACTCACAGCTCACAAGAGATATTTTAAGTTGAAACGTTGGCGGAATAAATTGATATTACTTTATAGTGTTTTGGAATAACCGCACATCCTAATTATCTTCTTATTTAAAAAAATGGTTTATATTTCTAAATACTGGGATTACCTCCACCCATTTACCTCAAGGCCAGTTTCTTAATTCCTTATCATTACTCTTCAAGAGCAATGTGTTCCACTCGACACAACCTGGTGACAGGAGCCCACTCAATCTTCGAGACAATACTCAGACACCTCTCCATTGACACAAAGACTGGAATTACAACGCTTCTAGTGTATAGATTGTTTCACTGACAGGGGACACATGAGAACTGTCCGTCACTGATTTTTTACCATAATATTTTTAGCAATTCTACTCCGAAAAAAACTCAAAAATATAAAATTATAATATAGTATAATCTATATTTGAAGAGCTGTGATAAATGACTGGATGAGTTTTATAAAGAAGCGTTGTTCAAAATTAATTCATAGCTATTCGAAAACTAATATCCTGGAATCTATTACCTAATATAATAATGATTAAATCTTTCATTTATTTTTAGTGAACTATTTTTAATGATTATTTGACTGAAAGATGTTATCATTAATTAATTAGGTGATTGATTCCAGAAAATTAGTTATCAAATAGATATGATTGATTTTAAATAAATTTCATATGTGATTAAATTTTGACCAACTCAGATATAAAGTAGATTGTTAAGAAGGATTCATGTTATTCTCGTTTTTTATTATCAACACTGTGTCATAAAGAGAATTCAACTGAATTCTTCGCGACATAGAGTTCTTATGATGATTCATGTTTTTAAGTTATTTTAATTATTCTTCTGTTCTGATTGCTGTCGAATGACTTAAAATGTTGCCGTTTGCAAAATAAAAATACGGTTCCTTAAACTCAAACATTGCATATTTTTTACTGATCTCTCTCAATAATCTATATTTGTGTTTCGTCAAATAAGCTCTCGGAGCTAAGAAAATATATTGAGTTAAAAAGGGTTAAACTAAGTAAAACTCTTATTTTATACCTCGAGTTTGGAAAAATTATGACCTCATGGTTCTTTAATGAAAACATTTCTATTCAGATCAAATAATTTTTTTTTTAATATATTTTTGAATGTAAACAATTTAAAAATCATTTTAACTCAAAAAAATGAAGGAAGGTTTTGATTCAAAACATATGTAAGCCTTTAGTTTAAGTTGTCATTGAATACAAAACATCTTATTTTTTACCGTTCCTAGGATGGACTAAATTTATTAATATTTTTTAAATAATTATTAATCTGAAATAAAACAGACTAACCTACTTGAATGGAATAAAATTTAGCATAACTCAACAAATGGACGACACTTACTCGAATCCAAACTAAATACCACGCTACAAAATCAAAATGCACCAAAATGTAAGCATCACAAATTTACACAACAGCTAACAAAATATGGACTGACTAATCACAACCTGAAGCAATTTCATTTGAAAAATACAAATAGATGTTAAAGTAACGGACAAACGTTTTAACATTTACCATACGACAGCATTATTAACAAACAAACTATCACTGCTAATAATAAAGTTAATTTACAGAAGAGAAAAAAAAAAACGACTTCAAGATTGAACCTACATGTACAAACTTGAACTGAAAAGTAAAAAATAATATTTTAGATAGAAAAAAATATCATTAAAGGACGATCAACGAAATAATCGATACTTATATACCTATTCAAAAGGGGGTAGCGGGATAAGATAGGTCTGGCGGCCCCCACGGATTTTATCCAGGCGACCCCAAAACCTTGAAGAGGGCCAAAAAAGAAAATTTTTGAAATTTTTTCCGACCCCCCATCTCCCCCCTGAAACCCCACAAGGAGAAAAAACGTGCTTTTTGATATTTGAATTTTTTTCGAGAGCTCAAATTAATTTTTAAGCGGTTCCAACGCAAGTAAAATTTTGTTTGGAATGTGTAGATGTTCTCCGAATTTTTTCAGATTTTATCATTGAATGAAACATAGCTTAATATCCAAAAGAAACGTAAATAATCGGGTTATTACAGTGAAAACTCTACGGTATTTCGGTGTAGACACAATGAAAAAGAACGGCCTAAATAGCATTGAAAGATACACTCTTCCTCTTCAAAATGGCGCCAATAAACCTGAATTTGGTTGCTTGTAGTCCGCGACAAACGCGATTTTAGTAAAACGTAAATTTTAAATTATGCAATTTAGGCCTACAGAATAAGACAATATTTAATTAAATAAATAAAAAATAGTTCATATAGGGGTTTTCGAGGTCACTGATCACGAATTTGAACTCAAAAATATATTCTGACCATTGTCAGCTGTCAAAAAAAAAAGCTGTCAACAAGTGATAAAATTGTTATATTTCTAATTTTTTATAAATAATCAACAAAAATGCTTTATTTATGACTAGACGAGTTGAACGACGACATTTTTCGCACAGAACGTTTCCTAAATCTACTTCTTTGTCCAGCTTCACCGATAACGAGTTAGCTTCTTCTTCTGAAGAACTTGATGACTTTTTTCTGCCCGGTGTTATATCTTAACAGCAGATTGCATTTCACGCATCTTTCATTATGTTCATGTTTTCATTTTTTTTGGAGGCATTTCGGTGTAAGCTTAAAAAATTATCAAATTAATGTTCTCGAAAAATTGAAACTAAAGAAATGTAATATGACGATTCACAATACTAGACATTTTAATACTAAATAAATTGAACAGGGCAACGTAAATATATCATGAAAAAGGTACTCTCGGTTCTGTTAACTCGTGTTTACTTTAAAATGCCAAATGAACCTGTATAATAAATTCGCGGCAGTGCGACGATGAACGCATCTCAACGCAACACTAGCAACTACGGACAGAACACGCACGGTATGCGATAAAAGGTGGGCGACAATGCAGCGGTGGAAGGTGACAACGCGGCAGTGAACGCGCGACAACGAAAAACAAAAACATGCGATCACATGGGATAACGTGGCGGATAACGTGCATTCAAAAAAAATGCAGTCGAATTGAGAACCTCCTCCTTTTTGAAGTCAGTAAATAACAGAACTGATAAATGGGGATACTTGACCTATTCGAAAGCAAAACAATATAAAAGATATTGGAAACAGTTGGAGCACATACTCTATTTTTTTTTATAATATTAGACCTATGAAAGATTATAAGCATCCACCGATTTCAGCTTATGTCTCCACAATTAACAATATTGCCTTAAAAATTTAGATTTCAAATCGAGACTTGCGCTCATATTGATAACATATATCCCAGCCATTATGCCGCTGACTTCGAGTTAGTTGTAAATTAGTTTATATCCAGTTTGTTTTGAAACTCGTTAATTACTTGAGAAGTTAACAATAGCCAGTTTGGAGTACGTGTTTCCTGGTCACCATGAGTTCGCCGGTATGTCCTGATTCTTTGCTAATGAACTTGTATTAAGGCTTCTAACTCTTCAGCTTGTTATGAAGCAAAGCCCACATAATACACAAAAATCTTTTTTTAATCCTCAATAAAACTCATTATTTCAATAATAACACGAATATTGACAACAGAAAATTTTGTAAATAGTGCCTTTGACTTTTGCCCAACCTATGTATGTATATTTCGAAATAAAACTAAATCTAAAATAACTGAATATAATGACATAGGAGCCAATTTAATATTTAGATAAAAGCGCAGGATTATTTACAAGAACACGTTAGCTATCTTTCAAAGAAATAGTTGCACAACTCAAAAAATAATTTTTTTAGATAAGTGGGTTTAAAGTTTTCACTGCTAAGAAAAATCCATAGTAAATGCTTTAGTTTGCTTAAACGTGAGAATGTATAACTTGAAGGTAATTTCGTTTAAACAAACTAAAGCATTTCCTATTCATTTTCCTTAGCAATCAAAACTTTAAACCCACTTTTCTCAAAATATGATTTTTTGAGTTGTGCCACTATTGCAGCCCATGAGCGACTTAATAAAGTATAACCAGCTTCGATAAGAAATTTAACAAATATTATATGATATGGAGATTTCAGTTATACATTACATTCTGTGGGAAAATGTTGTAATTAAAATGAGGGATGGAAAAGCAAAATATTTAAGAGGTGATCCTATGAAAATGTTATTGAAATCAATTCAGCACTTTTTAAGAAAAATCAATAAAAACAATTAATAATAATACTGTTATATAACCTTCCGCTATAAACATCATGGAGTTATAGACAAGTGGATGGGGCTTACCTCTCAATAGCCAGGGCAGGCAGCTATCTTGGAGTGCACCGTATTATCAGTATATTAGCCGCTTATCACTTCAAATTTTGGTTTCCTGGGCTTTTTACTGCTGTTATTTTATTTTAGTGATTTATTTACTTTAGTGATTTACTTATTTTATTTATTATAAACCCTTTCAATTGCCCTAACTCAATGGAAGTCGCCAGTTGGGCATAGTGGGCGTGGCCGGTTAGTGTTTTGGTCTCGCCCCTTACGGAACCATATACGGGAAGGGCCTCTCCATAGTACTATAAATCCATGATAAATATGTTACTCCATGATGAATAAATCTAAATTATTAACACATATATAAACAAAATATACTCTTACCACTAACAATTAAAAAATAAAGTTAAGTTTTAGAAAAATAAACAAAAACCAACTTCAAGATAACCCTAAATTTACAAACTTGAAGTTAACTGGGGACTGGGCATATTGTACCGTTTATGATCATAGCGAAGAAAAGTTATGGTCATGCGACATAATATTCTTTGAACAAATGTTTTTAATAATTTAAATTGACTATTAATGAACAACTATAACTATGAAAATAATCTAAAACGAGGTCTAACAAATAAGTAAAATATATATTTAAAAACACAATCACTCGATGCACTCATTCAAAAACTTTGTAGTTACTTATTAGTTTAAAAAACCGTCATGAAATGATAGTTGAAGATGAATTATAACAACAATTTATCAGAGTATAATATATAGCCGCACTCCTCGTTGCTTTTTCGATATAACTGTTAAAGACATAAAATAACATAATTCGTCCCTACTAAAAATGAATAAAGTATAAGAAATCGGAATGTATTTTTTTGTGAATCATCTACTTTCGACATTCTTAAAACAGCAGTAGCTATTCGCTAAGTTCAGAATATGGCCGAATTAAAAAGTAATGGTCACTTTGACCGTAAGGTCAAACATGACCATCACTAGAAAAGGATGTAGTATTTGTTTTAAAATGAAATAATCAAACGAAGGAAGTTCTATTTTTTTTTCTTTTTTAGCAGAGAGATCGTTTGTAACACCAAAGAATCTTGAAACGGACTGGGGAAACCATAAATAATTATCCGTATTTTTAAAAATCGGTTCCTAACTTTTAAAACGATCTTACTGAAACAAAAAAGTATTATAGGGCTCTATCAAGGAAAATATTTTAGCTTGCCCATAACTATTGAGGAGACCATATCTAATGATTTACCCTAATTGTTCGTTTCACTTATTCTGTTGGCATTTTTATCGAAAGATAGTATATTAGTTTGAAATAGTATAAAAACTAAAAAAAGTTTTCGTAACAAAGCTAATTCAATTCAATCACATTTCTGTCACTTTGGACCACTGTGCGTTTCTACATCTACAAATTAGCGAGGCGACCACTTACTCTGTTTTTTATAAAAATATATTGAGTGGTTTTAAAATTGTCTAAAAAATAAATAAATAAAAAAGCGAATTACAAGTAATTATTAGCAACTTCGAATTTTAAAATCTCCACTGGGACAGAATAACAAAAAATAAGGCGAGGGTCCGCCAAATTCTTTACTCTTTATATAAAATAGACGGAAGGTTGGTTTTTTACTAAAGGGGATTAACTAAGTCCGATTTGCCAGGACTCATTTCTTTCATTCAGTTCAACAGCCTATGCTTAATCTAATCCCAGCTCAACATTTTTGTTTCTTTCTTCTCAGAGTTTTACCGTTTCCACGAAAGAATAATAATGTTTCTGACAAAAGCTTTTGTGAACCACCATAATTAATCATCTTTAAATAAATACACTACTTAGGTTTAAACAAAACAAATCGTATAGAAAAATATTCTAGTAGTATATTTTGCAATTTTTAAATGTATTTAAGCCTTGAAGAAAACTAACAATTTTTTGTACCACTATCGACGAGGCACTCCAGCTCCTTCACGCGCCCAGAATACCTCTTTTTGATTCTAACCTTGTTCCGATTTATTCATATGTTCTAGTCACTACTTTTTGATGTGTAAGCTCCTTCATTTACGCAATAATTTTCCAAGTGCCAGAGCCCAAAATATATCAAAATAATTTGACAGTTGATTACAGTCGTGATGTACTCAAACATAATCTGGTCATTTTAGTGCACGTTAGAACAGATGTATCAGCTTGCACTATGAAAGATATAGAATTTACCGAGATTATGCAATGAATTTATTAAAGATAAAAATTACTCTGCAGCTTCTTAAAATCAAAGTTATTTTAGTCAGTCAGCTGAATAACAGTACAGAGCTGGTCATTCAGTTCAAAAGTATGTATTAAAAGTAAATAATGTGCAATGATTTTATCACGCTTAAATATTTTTGTGGGTGTATATTGATCTACAAAACATTAAAAAAAAAAGTCAGACAGCGAAAAAAGAAATAAAAATGTCATAATTACATATTTTGCCAAAATATGCACAGTTAGCATGCTAGTAGGTATTTCACGGGATTTAATATAAACTACATATATATGATCTAATATTAAATTTAATAGATTAAAAAAATGAAATTTTGAAATGGACGAATAGATTTGGAGTTATTGGGAAAAAGGTGGATTTCATAAACGTATGAGATATTTAGCGTCCTGGCATGTGTGTTTCAAGAGACCCGATTAAATCTTCATATATAGAGTCTAATTGTAAATGTGACCAGCTTTTAGATAAAAAGAAGAAATTTTGATTCGGACGAATAGTTTCGGAGTATAGTGAAAAATATTTTTAAAAAACGTGGACTTTACAGAAATACGGGTTTTTTAGCGTGATTTTAAAGGGACATTATTAAAACTTTATATTTAATAGGCTAATAGTAAATTTAATTAGATTTAAGATGAAAAAAAGTAATTTTGATTCGAACGAATAGTTATAGACAAAAAAGTACGACAAACATGTTTTCACGGAATAGTGGGACAATTTCTACACTTTTCCCCAGACCATAGCTCAGTGGTAAATGGTCCGGTTTTGGAATAGTTTATTTTCATTTCATAGGTAATAATTCTAGCTATAATTAATATTTAAAGACTTTCTTCGAAAAAAGCTTCGTTTTCGTGTCATAGGTAAAATACCGAAAATAACCGATATTTTAGGATTTTTATTTTGGGTATGAAGCCGACGTCTGCCGTGGTAACGAACTATATAAAAGTTCGACAGTTTTTTTCTTGAAAACGGACTTTTGGAGGCTTATTTTTCTGGACTATATGTATATTCGAATTAATTTTATTTTCAATATTTGAAAGACGTAATTTATATTTCCAGTAATAATTTAATTTTCGTATATTTTATATATTGAAAAGTTAATACTAATTGGTTAGTGTATACATTTTTCAACATCGCGTTCCATGAAATTTTATTAAATAAATTACCTTATTTAATAACAATTTATGCTGAAGGAGCTATTAATGCCGTCTGCAACGGCGATGTCGCACATAAAAGTTTTATTTGTTTTTTCGCTGACTGGCGGGCGTTGTTCTATAAAACAGTTGACTATTTTTCAATGTTAAATAGATCAATTTACACCCAAAAAAAATTAATCTTAATAAACATAGTGGAAATTATTTATTTTTAATTCCTACATTTAGACTGCCCGACCAGCTTTGTTCCGTTATTCAGCTGACTGCTTGAAATAACTTTGATTGATACATAATAAAGAATTTTTAGACTAATTTTCAGCTTCAATAAATTCAGAGCATTATCTCGGTAAAATAGACATCTTTTATAGCTCTGTTTGTAAAAATCCGTTACAATTCCACTGTAATATGATTGGGTTTTTTGTTGTAGTCATTTTATTAAAGTAATGAAAAGTTGTTAGTCAGTTCCTAGTTGTCGGTGCTGTCGTCTGTATTTAATGTATTTTCTGTAGAGTCCCACTTTCTTTTTAATATCTTGGATATCCTTAATTTGGATCGTCTGTCAGTTGTGTGTTTCTTTGCTTCGGCAAGCATGTCTTTTAAGCCCTCTTTGTTGTTCGTGAACTCGTGAACTAGTTCGCTGAAGTTTTTAGTTTCAGACGACATTTGAATGAATTCACCATTTCATCAAAAGAAATGGATATTTATGTAAATTATCTTCTATTAACTGTCTAGCATTTTCGAAGTTGGTTTCAGTATTGGTCTTTTTCAGTTTTTTTGACTTATTCCGAGAAGGTTGAGGTGCTGGTATTGGTGGGAAATCTTGTAAATTAATGGTATTTTCAAACTCATCCGGAGAATCTAGAGATAAACTTAATTCTATATTGGATAAAGTAGAAGCAGGAGGACTTAAGTAACATCGTTTAGTGCCAGAAACCGCCACGGGTAACGCTGCTAAATTATTGCTCGAATTAACAGCTGATTCGGCACCGGAACTATCTACAGTGATATTGTTTGACTCATCACCATGGCTACGTTTAAAGGCTCTATTCCGTTACTGTCTTCTAGTGACTCTATTTTCAAAGGGTCTCCATGACAACCTCCTATGGTCGTTGGAGCCTTATTAACCATATGATTTGGTGTGTCTAATATTGAAGAATTTGTTATTGTTTCACAATTATTTTTAACATCTTGATCAAAATGTATTAATAGGTTTTCTTTCCCGTTAGATGCCTCCTGAATATTGTTATCATTATCGCACTCAAGGCAATCTGTAGATATATAGGACCCGGTTTGTTTACAAATAAAACAAGTGACAATGTCTTCACTGAAAAAAATTCGATATGATACATTGTCATGTTTTATAAGTAAAACTTTATATACCTGTTCTAACGTATGCATAACTGACCAGAGTATGCTTGCGTACACAAAGAGTGAAATTAACTATAAAAAAATCAGCCTTATTAAATTCAGAGCATATTTTGGACTAAATCTATTTTCAAACTAATATCATATTCTGTTACATCTTCTCATATTTACATAAGAAATAATGATGTGGAAATAAGGAAATATCAAAACAGCAAAAAATTAATTAATATTAAAGTAAATCAGAATTAATATTAGTAACTAAATCACAAGTAATGTTAAATTCTGATAAACTTTCTCATGTTAGGGAAGTGGAAATAAAAAATATCTAATTGTGTATACTTGTAGTTGTGTATTGTAAAATATGTATATTGTGATATACTTTCTCTCATTAGTATGATCGAAGTTTTGTATCATTATTTATCTCTAGCTCCTCATCGATAGCGATACCAATTTTTCTTTTATTTATTTATCCATACCTGTCGAAATATATATACTTACAATCAGCGGAGTCTTCTATAAGAAAGTCAACGAAAGCAGGGCGGTTTTTAAGCCAAGAGTTATAGCCTGCAGGAAGGAAGACGGGTCGCTACTCTCGGAAAAAAAAGAAATCCTCAGCCGATGGTCGCGTCATTTTGACAATCTCCTGAATGAAGGTGCTAGAGATCTGGAGACTTTTCAAGCTCTACGAATACAAGATGACTCAGACCCACCTGACCCACCAACATATGACGATATTACGGATGCCATTAATCGCCTAAACAATAATAAGGCTCCGGGTGAGGACGGAATCCCAGCTGAACTCCTCAAGTATGGCAGCGAAGAGATTCACAAAGCCCTATACAATATAATCCTGACAGCTTGGATTGAGGAAAGGATGCCAGAGCAGTGGAAAAAGGGCATAATATACCCTCTGCATAAGAAAGGCGATATTCTGGAATGCACTAATTATCGCGGTATAACTCTACTCCAGTGTGCCTACAAGGTCCTATCCAATGTGATTTACGTGAAGCTACGGCCATTTGTTGAAAAGCAAATCGGCAGGTATCAGGCAGGATTTAGGGGAGGAAGATCTACGGTCGACCAAATGTTCAGCCTTCGGATGATGCTAGAAAAATCACTAGAGCACAGGATGACGACGCATCATCTACTTGTCGATTACAGAAGTGCTTATGACAGCATCAAAAGACCTAAGTTGTACGAAGCATTACATGAGATAGGCATTCCCTCAAAGCTGATCCGCCTCATAAAGATGACCATAGATGAGGTGAAGTGCTCCGTCCGGATCCAGGGAGAACTATCTCCTGAATTCGACTCCAGGAGGGGAGTAAGGCTGGGCGATGGTCTAGCATGCCTGCTGTTCAACCTGGCCCTTGAAAAAGCAATAAGAGATTCCATAATACAAACAAGCGGAACAATCTTTGACAGGCTGGTGCAGATACTTGGTTTTGCAGACGACCTGGACCTGGTGGCAAGATCGTTTGCTTCTTGATCAGAAGCATTTTTGAGGTTGGCTGAAGCTGCGGAATCCATAGGCATGTCAGTAAACCAGCATAAAACAAGTACATGCGAGCTGGACCTGGAGCGGGTGTTGCAGTAGGAGAAGAGGTGAGAATGGGACCTTTTTCTTTTGAAACGGTAGACCATTTTACTTATTTGGGCTCAATTGTAAGTGGCTCAAATAGGATATCTCTTGAAATAAGCCAAAGACTATTAAAGGCCAACAAGAGTTATTTTGGGCTCAGCAAACATTTGAGAAGCCGAGCTATTACTCGCCGCACGAAATGTCAGCTTTACAAGACCCTAATCCGACCAGTCCTCACCTACGGATCGGAAGCCTGGACCCTGACAAGCGCAGAAGAAAAAGAAGTTCTCATTTGTGAGAGAAAAATACTGCGCCGCATATTTGGGGCCATAAAAATTGGTGATCATTGGAGAAGGCGGACCAACAGGTAACTTTACCAGATGTATGGTGAAGCGGATGTGATGCGGTATATAAAGCTGGGAAGACTGCGCTGGGCGGGCCATGTTGCCCGTATGCCAGCTGACGAAATCCCGAGTAAGTTATTGGATGGGAGGCTACATGGAGCTACTGGAAGATGTAGACTGCGACTTAGATGGGAGGATGCTGTGAGCAGGGACTCCAGGGACCTTCTGAAAGCCCGCAACTGGAGAGCGACCGCACAAGAAAGAGCTACGTGGCGAAAGCTCAGAGAGGAGGCCAAGGTCCATGCTGGGCTGTAGCGCCACGGATCATCATCATCATCATCACAATCAGTGGAACATTTGGCTTGATAAATAAAATGTGTAAAAGGTGACCCCTACCAGGCGTGAGGAAGAACGATAACGGAATTCTTCCTTGTTATTCATTTACTTAAGTAAAGTTAAGAAAGGAGATCTCTGATTCATCTTCTTTTTAGTCACCTTTTGTATTTTCAGGCATATAGGTGTGGTCATAGCCTCTATTTGTTTTTATCTATGTTCTTGTGAATTTAGATGCAATCGTATTCATAAGTTAAAATGTAAATTTGTCTTGGAAGCATACCAAGGAGCTTGTGTGATAAGTCTAGGAGTTTTTGATTGAATCTGAAGTATTTGTATATGTCTTTTTTACAATACCGAAAATTTGGGAAGATTGATAATAATAATAAAAAAGTTCTTTATTTATTCTGAGACCTTAAGTCCCTTAAGAATAAAAATAATGTGCAATAAAGTGCCATCAGAGCATTAAAATAAAATAATATTTTCATAACGAAGTAACAGATAATAATAATAAAAAAGGAGCAGAAAAAAGTTATTAATAAAAATTAACAGAAAATTTATAATAATTTTTTTTTTTTAAAACAAAAAGATTTCTTGAATATAAACTGTTTATAATTATAGTTTATAGTGTATAATAACTAAAAAGTGGCTATTGACAGCTTTTGGAGGACAGGATCTGGTTGGATAGTAGGTGGTTAAAGAAGTGGTATTTGAAAGTAGAAAGCTTAATTGAATGACGAATGTTTACAGGAATAGAGTTCCAGAGAGAAAAGGATCGGATTACGAAAGATCTGTCGAAAGTGGCTGAGCAATGAGCAGGAGGATGCAAATCTGATTGACGGGATCGGGTTTGGCGGGTAAGAATTGAGGATTTGAGTTGAAGGAGTTCGGAAATGTAAGGTTGATGATGGGATTGAACGGTTTAAAAAGGAAAGGATGCCAAGAAATACTGGCGACGGTAGGAAGGAATAAGCCAGTTTAACACCGCATAAAACTGCGAAATGTGGGCGCTCCTCGGGATCCCGAAAATAAAACGGATAAAGCAGTTAAGTAGTATTTTGATTCTGGGCTCGAGATCCCCAGAAACACCCCCATACACAGCACAGCAGTAGTCAAAGTAGTAGAAGTTGAGAGAGGTAACTAGTAATCTGCGGGTTTCGAAAGGAAGAAGGTGGTGAACGTAATTGAGACGTTTTAGGATAGGGATGGTGCGGCGGGAAATTTTGGATACGTGATTTTTCCAGGATAGGGTTTCATCAAAAATGACTCCAAGATTTGTATTTTTTTGGTTATATTTTGCATTTTAAGTCCAAACGGGTTTTAGCAAATATGTGATAGATTCTGTAGAAGTTTTAACTTGAATTGTTGTCTGGATAATGAGTAGAGTAGTAATTTTATATTCTGTTCTGTTTATTAATATTTACAAATGTATACATTATATCCAGCAAATAAATTTTAGGAAAACGATTACACTGACATATCAATAACATGTAAAGAACTACATTTTAAAAGTTCTACATTAGAAGGGATCTTACAGACTAAGCTACCCCGCTCCCTTGGCTTCTTTGAAGTCTAAAAAAATATTATCAGCATCCTGATGATAATAATTTGGTCAATATTTGATTTACCCTTAACGCTTATATTTTCTTCATAGGGAATTAATTCTTTGTGTCATCTTGGCAAGAATTTTGTACACAAATCGAACTATGTATAGTGTCAATCGAGTATATAAATCGTTTTCTTCATCTCCATAGGTAGGCATCGTTCTCATTGTGAAGGAAATGGATAAGTTCAGGTCCACAATCAATGCTATTTTATAAAAGGACAAGCCATTTTTGGTTTATGATAACTAAATATGAAAACTACTGAACCATTCTGTATCAAATTTTAACTGAATCATCTTTATAGTTCCAGTAAGGTTTACCTCTAATAAAATTTACCGGTTTTTAATTAAAGAAAAGATAATATGTGGATAACAGTGAATTTCTAAAATCAATAGGTGGCAAGCGCCTTCTACATGAGATGTTATAAAAATACGGTGTTATTATAGAGATTCACATTGATAATAAAATTTCCTTATATTCAATTAAATTATTTAAAAATGCTTTAAATATTTGGTGCGACATGTGGATCACAATGAAGTTTGAAAATCGGCCGATGAATGTTTTTAACCATTCTGCAATGCAGTATACAATGGTTAAGCTTTTGAACCAATGGTAAAACCGTATCAAATATTAAATACATCATCTTCATAGTTCTAGGAAGGTTTAGCGATACTAAAATATAAATGAACAATGTTGGGTGGCATGAAAGAGGTTTGCCACACTGTCATACACTTTTAAGATTAGAAATCAAAATCCACAAGATGAAATAAAATAAAATTATTTCTGCCGAATAAAAATTATTACCAAAACAATATGACCTTTCTCTGCTTTTGGATATTGTGTGTAAAATATGATCCATGGGCCTTAAGTTTTAAGCACTGATAATGCATTTCATTATCCGAATGAGTTTCTAAATGGTCTCTGTCCATCTGGTTTAACATTTTATACATAAAAATTAAAAATGGGATCTCCATTATGCCTTTATGTGATCTTAGAAGTGGCATAAGTAGAAATAATACTCAACTGCATACAAATAAACAAATAAAACATAAATTATTAGTTATAATTATCTTAGCTCTTAACTCACAAGCCGCAACGGGGGATGCTAGGGTTTATATATTTCCGATGGTATTTTATCAAGATCTGGAGCTTATAAGTCTCTATGAATACATTGATATTACTTGAACCCTTTTAGCCAAAAAACTGTGTAGGACTGAGCCATCGAAAAACTACCAAACTTAAATTTAATACCCCTTCGGAAAAAAGATAGAAAAGAGGGGAGAATAAAAGCATGGCCATCAATCTTGTTTTTTAGCCCATTAAACGACGAGTCAATTTTCAATATAAATGTAAAACAGGTTCAAAAGCAATTTTCAGTTTGCAGTATCAATTCGTCCAGAAGGACTAAGTTGAATTAGAAACATTTAATTTATAAGCCTGTCTATAAACGATTGTTTAACTCAACGTTACTTTATCACAAATCACCAACATATGCTAGGAGAACAAAAAATAAATTCTACAATACGAGTAATTATTATATGATTTTTTTTTTTTTTTTTTTAACTATTTATTTAGAAAAGAAGAAAATGGACATTTTGGGACAGCTTGTCTTCTAAGAATATGAGTAAATTTCATAGGACAATCGTATGGCTATTACAATTGCTTATTAATTCGCATTATGAGTTATAAAATAAATGAGAAGTCTGTAAAAATTGAATATTGTACATATAATTAGGTACATATGTACTATTATAATATTTATTAAGTACATTTTCATATTTAACATTTACTCGGAAGATTGAAAATTCAGGAGGTAAAGAAATCGATGATGTTTAAAGGAACTAAGATTGGAGCTTTTTTAAATTGAGATGGGATAATAAAGGATTTTTCGAAGGATGCAGTTCGATGCGCAGGAGTATACAGGTTGATGGGTTGGGTTCTAGTATTTATGAGGGATGGATTAGCGCTAGGGAGAGAGTAGGGAGCTATAATTGTTTTCAAAGGTTGATATATGAATGCACCTTGGAATATTTACAACTGTATAAATTTGGAGAACGCTTGTTCAGTAAATGTAGTAGTTGTCGAATGCGACGAGTTTCTTATTATTTAAGCCTGGTATGGAGTATTTATTCAAATAAATATAATATTAAAAAAGAGAGAGAAGAAGAGATAGAGAGAGAGAGAGAGAGAGAGAGAGAGAGAGAGAGAGAGAGAGAGAAAGAGAGGGAGAGAGAGGGGGGTATACATATGAAACCGTCTTTTATTTTTTATTCTAACATAAGTTACTTTTAACTTGAAAAATTCTGGATTCTCCTCTTTCATTAACACGTTTCTTAAATGCCAGAAGACAAAACAATGATTAATATCAATTATTTCATTTCAACACGACGATTCACAAAAAAACTTTCAAAATAAACCAGACAAATTGAGGTGTAAATATTGGCCCTCTTCAAAAAAGTCATCAAAAATAGTTTAAAACAATCCGGAACGGTAGAGAGTCTATTTATTACAGGAAAAAAAAGTATTCACAGAAATCGCAATTATAATTGGCTCTTTTAGCCCCGGCATGATTTAAGTTCCCACATTTGGGGAACATTTTGCACTCACCTCTCCCGGAGTATCTTCAGAGAAATTTCCATCACAAAAGATGCCAGTTGTGATTTCTGACAAGAGATATGTTGAAGTTCCCTGGGAAATACGGGCCCATATTTACACATAGAAAGGTTGCCCATATGTAACCTAAAAGCATGCGTGACTAAAAATGTGCTTCAAAAAATAGCTTAAGATCTCGGCTTTCCAGAAATCATTGTTAAATTATTTTTAAATAAACATAAGAACATGAACCGAAAACGATTTCGCATGTACCTTAAAAGTTTACAGTCCAGAGTGAACACCAATTTGCACAAACACTCAAGCTGCATCCACACTAGTTGAAAGAATGGTTCCAACTGCTATCTTATATTAGCAATCGCCTCCATAGACAGTCCTCGCCGCCAGTTTTTATTAACTCCCTTAGCCAGCAGGGAGGAGTGCTCATATTTGTACCAGTGCCATTTTTACACCTTTTCATCTCTCTCTCACCCTATATATATATTTATCATAAATATATAAGTATATGATATTACAATTGCTTTATTCGTGGATCAGCAGACAATTATATTCATTCATACTGCTTCTGACTGTTTACTATGGTTATTTATATAAATAGTTATGTGTTATGGCAAGGCTGGGATGTTCCGGGTTCGTCTTAATCTCATACTTGCCTTAATCATCTTCTATACCTTCCTCCTCACCTCATTGCCTTGCAGTAACTTAGATATCTTACCATATATGGGGGTCACCTGTGGTGTAGTGGTTAGCATAGCAACCTACTAAAACCAAGATCGCGGGTTCGCAGCCCGGCAGATGACCTTAGGATTTTTTAAAGGGAGTAAAAAATCCTTAGCTATGCCGTCCTTCGGAAGGGACGTAAAATGGGGGTTCCGAGCCTGTGCGATGTCAGGTACTCGTTAAAGATACCTATCCTAATTATACCTGGATAGGCAAAATTTACAATACTCCCACCGTAGCATCGTCCGATTAGCCATATCAGCATAAAGTGACGTTAAACGAAAAATAAACAAAATAAACAAATCTTACCATATATACAGTAGTGTGAAAAATAAACGCAACACTTCATAAAATTCTTATAATGTTCATTTAAATGATATTTATACTGTTTTTACTCATTAGATCTTGTGGGATTGCACTTTGGACTCCTATCTCTTATTTTAGAGGTTAGCATTGTATATTAATGGTAATCCAAAGTTTTGTTTGAAAATAAATGAAATGAGTCTACATTAAAGTGAACTGCTTACAGTTGAAAAAAAATCAATAATTCTCGCTTTACTTGAAGAGAATTTTTCTTGCCGACATATTAGTAATAAAGTAAGTTGTGCTCCATCAACTGTGAGTAGGTTTTAAAAAAAAAAATCGGTCTTATGGCTCTTTAGGATTTAAAAATTTGTGTGGTCGCAAGAAAAAGACAAATGAAAGTGAAGAACGCATATTGCAACGGCTTTGTTTGAAAAACAGGACCTTAACGTTTACAGATTTAGCTGCAGAATGAAATATAGTTAGGGGTGTCAATGTCTGTGCATCAACTGTTCGTCGAAGATTAATATAAGCAGTACAGAATGCACGCCGGCCACAGAAAAAAAAAAAAACTCTTAACAAAAAAAATGTGGCAGGCTTCGTTGGGCTCGAAAACATCAAAACTGGACACAAAAAGATTAGAACTCTGTCATATTTTCTAATGAATTGAAATTAAATATCCATGGCACAGATGGAATTCCGTATGTGAGACGAAGAAAAGGTGAGTCCCTAACAACTGAATGTTTAAAATCGACAGTAAAATTTCCAGTGAGTCTGGGGTTGTACTTATAGCAAAGGTGTAGGTTCCTTAACTATTCTCGATGGGTCATTACGAGTCCATAGCTACATACATATCTAAAAGTAAATACATGTTTTTAAACAGTTGCATCTATTTTTCACACTACTGTATACATAAATAGGGATATGATATATTTTCTATAATGTAACATCCATATTATAAAACATACAAAAGAAATTATACCTATAAGAGTAAAAGAAGATCAGATTTAGGAAGGGTATCAGTTATGGCGTGAAGAAGAGGTTGTAGTACATCGGCTACAAGAAGAGGCCTCTGATAGATCCGCTGTCCTTCCTGATGGATGGCCTCGTCCTTTATTTGTCCCCTGTTCGCGAGGAATCTCGATGAGAAAGAATGCCCTTAATAGCTATATCGAAAAACATCTCTTTTTTTATATAAGTAGGTTCTTCAAACAGAAAAGGAATTTTTAAAACCTAAGTATAAATAATTTCTTGATCTTTTAATGCCATTAATAAAAAATTATAATTTATTGTCATCCTGCCCCATTAACACCATGATATGTGGTGGATATATGACAAATAATTAATGCTTTTCTTGTCGGCTATTTCATCTTTTTTTTAAAAAAGCAGATTTCTTTTTCTTTTTTTTCTCCTTTTTTTTAAAGAGCAGATTTCTTTTTTTTTTTTAAGCAACAGTACAAAATCATAATACCTTTAATTAACAAAATATGAATGTTGTTGTGTTAAAAATATAATTATTATTGATTTTTATGCAAGAACTATTCGAAAATGTGATGTAGCCAACACCTACGCCAAAATTCCAAGTTTTCTGCGAGCTTAATGAAGAGACACGTCGAAATGGGGTGTGCACTTAGAGGGTTTCCACGTTTGTAAGTCAATATGTAATTAAAAGTGAATACCTACAGCGTCCGTTCCACATATTCTCAACACATCCATCTTGAATGTGAAATTGATAATGGCTGATATAATGAATCGGATATTTATTCTGATGCGCTGATAGCACATTTCATTGATAAAAGTAGCGACAGAACCAACATTTTTTTGGCAGTAAATATATTTTTCCTATGATTATTATTAGATTTCCCAGATAACAGAGTGATTAATTGACGAAGTCCAGATGTCTGATTCGAACTGTGTAAAAAATTCCTAACAAGGGGATTTTTTTTCTCAGCTCTCAGTCAAGATAGAGAAATCATTCTTTCATGTTAAATTCTGGTTTTGTATGCTATTTGAAATAAAAGTCCTTTTGTTACGATCAGAACATGACCTCGCTTTAGGGTGCTAAAAAACCAAAAAAAAAAAAAAAAAAAGAATGACGGAATTCCAATGAAATCCACTGTAAATCAGTGGAAAACATTTTTCATGAAAAACTGACCTAAAATCTCCACCGCACCAAGAAAACTTTTTTGTGAAATTTTATCAAAATAAAAAGAATATTGATTTTTTACCCCTTTCGAGAAAATTAAAATTTTGAAGTTGAGATTTCATCAACAACTTCTAACGGCGATAACAACTGCTGGTTTAACCGGTTACAATAGTAATAGCATCAAAAGAATCAGAGTACTGCTTTCCATACATATAATATTGGGTTTAATCCATTTTAGTGGAGAAAAACGAATAAGAATAAAAAATTCCAAGATCAACTACAACTTGAGATATCAAAATAAGGGAAAATCCTTCGACCTCCGGATTTGAGCTTAACTATGCAGTTTTACGGCTTCTAGATGACCATAAAATTTTGTTACAATCGGTGGCAAAGTATGTAAGATCTACATGTTTTTTGAGATTAGGAATCTGAAAATGATATCAGTTTTTAGTTTATAAATTTTCCTCACCTATATTATATAAATAAAACCATCTATTTCTATTATAATTTTAATTTTTACAAACTAAATTGCAAGTAAATGTAAATTTTACATAAATACAATATAATCTCATAAAAATTAGATGAGCTTTACTAGTAGTTAGAACTCTCTAATAACGCCACACTACTCTGTTAATATAAATGTTTCATTTACGGGTTATTCCGGAAAAATGAAACCCTCTGTTATATCCATGAATTTGCTTCAGCTCCATTCTTTCTGGACCATTTAATACCAGATTTTTTTTTCTATACTAAGTTTACCACCAGATCAAAAATAATGTTTGGGCATAACGAAGAAGGGAAAAATGTTAAAATGCATATATATAAGGCTATCATCCGATATTGTGGTGAGATCTGGGTTATGCTTGACAAACATGTCAGAGTTATCACTGTTGCTAAAATAAATTCCTACTCAGAGCGGCAGGAAAAACTAGGCAAGGCAGCTATAGAATAGAAAGAATAAGGGAACGATTAGAGGTGCCTTCATTAAAGACAATCATGGGAAAAAACAGGTTAAATGGTCTGGACGTGTCTGTCGGATAGATGTAGTAAGAGAATCTAGGAAGACAAAGGAAACTAAACCTACAGTTTATACCTAAAAGCAACGAAGTCGCCTCTAATCGTACAATACATCCAGAGAATTGGGGGAAATAAACAAAACCCACAATGTTATAATCTCATTGCAGTGTATTGAGACGATAAACAAATATCAAACAATAGTAATACATAGTATATTGTAAAAGTTTAAGAGTTTTTACCATTGAGCATTCGGCAGAGTATTAAGGCATGCAACATATTAGGGTACAACTTCAGTACTTAAAGTGCCGAACTGTTTTTGTACTTTGTCGGCAAGACTTTAGACTTAAGCAAATTCTCGAGGATTTCATAATAATCGATTACTTACCGTGGTATGGATTAAATAAAATTTACTGTTTCAGAAAACGCGACCAAGTACTGCGATGAGTCCGGGAGATGGGACAACAGGACGGACTACGGGCACTGCCAGGAGCGGGCGGACATCTTGGCCAGCCTCACCGCCGACGACATAGAAATGACCACCGTCATCTATTCTATAGGATATTCCCTCTCCCTCATTGCTCTCTCTGTAGCCCTCTTCATATTTATATATTTCAAGTAAGTATACTTTAAAATTATAAGTTTTTTTCTTCCTATTTCGCTAGAGTACCCTAAGGATAGCCGCCATTAAATTATTTCTAAGGATAGAACAAATTTTAATCACGAATTGATCAACTTGCAATTCAATCAATAAATTATAGCAATATCCAATTATAATGTTGGCTGTAATAAATATTTAATAGGCATCTGAAAATATACTAAAAGTAATTAATTTTTTTTTCTTGGGAGGGGGCATCACTTTTTTGAAACCTCTAAAAAAAGAATCCTGTATCCTTAACAACCTATGAAGAGTCTTGGGTTCAGTACATCGGTAGGGATGACTGGGCAACGGTTGTGAAAGAAAGAGATTTGGCCCTGTCTGCCCAACCACTAGTTTTCCCCCAATTAAGGGTTCCCATTTTTTGAAACTGGGTGAGCCCTAGGAGAGTCTTCCGACCGCGAATTCGTTAAACAGCTGAAATAACAGGATATAAATTTTCAACATTCAGTCAGACTCAAACATGGGCCCGAGAGCATGGAAGTCAAGCGCCATATCTACTGAGCACACCTCCACACTTTCATTAGGAAATATTTTTGAATTTTCATTTGGCTTTAATTATAACAAATATATTGGTTCCACTTTAAAAGTCTTTAAAAGATGAATGAACAAGACATCGGGATGACGAAAAATTTACAAATAATAACTAACTAAATTTTAATTACAGTAATTTGACAATTAATTTCCTAGAATCAAACGCCTAATTTAGGCATTTTTCAGTGAACTAATGATTATTTGACTGAAAGATTTAATGATTATAAAATGGTGTGATTGATTCCAGAGGATTAGTAGTCAAATAGCTGATTAAATTTTGATTAATTTTTAGCTATAGTTAAATTCAGCAAATTCCTTTATAGTTGCATTTATGACTGTGGTGAATAAAAAACTGAAATGAAAAAACAAATAATAATAGTACTCCATTTCTCTCGCCCGCAATCATCCTATTTAAATAAAGTTATTTATTGAAATTTACAACATTATACAATTAAATACATATACATGTAACATAGTAAGGAGCATTTTAAAAAGGATTTTGGATTGCAAGGATTAGTACGAGGTGAGTTGTATGGTTTAGTGAAGCTCATAGCTCAAATAGGTCTAATTACAGTTTGGTAAATGAATTTTTACTCAATAGGATAAAAAAAATGTTGTGTTCTATACAAAAATTTTAATACAGTCTGCAAAATGTAAGGTTTACAAATAATCACATAATATTACAAAAGCTGCTAATATTAGTTGTTTTTATTAAAAATAATAGTATTTTACAGTATTATACTTACATATATATATATAGAATATTTTATAAAAATGGTTTCCTTTATTAATCATTGAAAAAGGTCATTATTAGAAATATATAAAAAAAACAAAAAAAAAAAACAGAATTATAAAAATATTAGGTATGCACTTATTAGGTATGTCGGTCCGCACGAAAAGGCGATATTTTAGGCAGTTATGATAAGGAATTTTATTCTATAATTAAAACTACTACAACTAAAAAAAAAAAAAAAAAAAAAAAAAAAAAAAAAAAAAAAAAAAAAAAAAAAAAAAAAAAAAAAAAAAAAAAAAAGTGGCTGATGATTAAAATATATTTCATTTCCGGAGAGATGTTAGGAGGGATTTTCAATTAGTGAATCCTGGATTTAGTAAAAGTTTGTCGACATTCATCACTAGCTCCTAGATTAATCCCGGACCATTCTTTTCTCTTAACGGACTGGATAAAAATTTAATCTTATACTAGAATATTCAATTTTTGTTTTTATATGATTAAAAGTGAATGCATTTATTTTTTTTAATATGTATTCCTGTATCTAGAAAGATTATCTATTTTTTTATTTTTTTTTTTTAGGCACAAGGAGTTTGTTAACATTTAAAAAATAATTATATGGATCCCTAGTGACACAATAGCCTCGCTTATAGGTTTCTATCTGATTTATTGGCACTTCTTTTCGTATATATTTCGGATTTGCTATTTGTATTAGAAATGAAAAGATGGCCGCATCCACACTACACGCCTAAAATTCCGCTTTTATCTTTACCATAAGGTGAAATTAATAACAATAGAACATATTTTTATTACTTTCAGTGAGGTGAGTGACAAAATTTAAATTAGTGTGAACAATAATAATATACTAGGTAAAGCAATCTGAAAGGCTTGCAGTAATCCTACCGGACGGTAGACTGTATCAGTATCTATCAAACGGTCAAAGTTGGAGTTGATAGTTTTATATAAATATATATATATATATATATATATATATATATATATATATATATATATATATATATATATATATTCTATCTTTTTTCTTCTTGGGACTGTTTTATTTAATTATTTATTTCTCATCTTTCTTTTTTTCATATTTATTAGTTTATTTTATTATTTCTTACTCCAGAATAAATATTGTATAATTATGTAAATAAATTAGTCATGTAGGCAATCATTTCAATATTAACTGTGCAATTGTTACTATTATCATTTTTATTTATTAAATATCACATGATGGAAATTGTCACATCTGATGACCAATCGGAGGGAGATGTCCCATATTCGGAAATCATTGAAACTGATTCCCAGTCAAAATGAATACTTTAAAAGCGCCACTAAAATAGCGTGCAATTCACTGAACATAAAGAAGAACAATACCACCGAATTAAAAAAGCCACACACTAATGCAAGCCATCAAACCCGCAGGAAATTTACTGCAGTGAAAACAATTCATTCAACTACACCAAGTACCTCTAATTTCAATGCCTTAACACCATTAACCAGTGATAACCAAAACTCCTGTTAAGATCAACCCTTTACCCCAAGTGAAATTGCAAGTTGATTCTACTCCTCATACTCAATACCCCAAGCCTCCAATTTATATCCTCTTACCTACAAAAACGCTACCAATTATTTTTGCCTCATTCCTTTCAGAATCAAAAGATAGAATAAAACCGCTCGTTACCTTTCTCACAAGAGTCCTTTCGCAAATATTCTTAAATGTCGCAAGATGTGTTAAGTCTCTTGCTATGGTTTTATGGAACGCAAACGGACTGAAAAATCACTAAGACAAACTCGACATATTTCTCCATGACAATTAAACATAAACGACAGACAATTAACAATTAAACAATTAAATTAAACGACAGACATTGCCCTACTGACTGAAACTCACTGTACCCAACGGTTGTATTTTTACGTTCCCGACTACATCACTTATAGATCAGATCACCCAGACAAAACATCCCATGGCGGATCTTATCCATAATTCCATAATCCATAGATCTTTATCCATAATTCGATATCCCACTACTCCAACTGACACCATTCAATCCACCTCAGTAACCATTTTAACTCGTCCTGTCCATATTACCTTTTCAGCCGTATACTGCCCTTCTGGTAATTCCCTTTCCTATAGCGTCCTTGATTCCTTATTCCTCTCCCTTGGACCGCGCTTTATTGCTGGAGGAGACTACAACGCCAAACACCAGCGATGGGGTTGTAGAACATCCAACTCCCGTGGCACTATTTTATACCGTATTTCAAACTCCAATTGATATTCTGTCCTCACACCTTTAAACTCAATTTATTGGCTTTCATCTCTCAAAAAACTTCCTGATACCATCGGTATCAAAAATAATTACCAAAATTTAATCTAAATTCCTATCCTATCAAGCAGATACTTATTTTCTCATAGTAAACTTCATAACTATTCAAATTCACTAGTCTCTCAGCTTGCTTCCTATTCTATCCCTGACAACCCACCGAGGCATCTGAAAAGTGCTATCACTGAGTAGTTGCTTCACAACCATTGTCATGTACATTATTATCACATTTACTGGATTTATGTTTTATGTACAGCGGTAAATTGCAATAAACGAAAAAAATAAAAATAAAACAATAATAGCTATTTCTATTCTATTTAGAGGCCTTTGGTGTATGATCAATTAATATCGATTGGTATATATATTTTATTTATTAGAATAGTATTATTCTTCATAAATGAATTGGATGATTTTTAAATTTAAAGGTATGGATCTATGTTATATATTTTGGAATTGAGACTGTTATTATTAAATAACATTATATAATATATTATTATTATATTATTTTATTAGAATAAAATAATATTCAATATCTTATAAAAACTAAATGATTTTAAATATATTTTTTATATTTGAAGAGAAAAGATTTGACCCGGTTGGGATTCGAACCCAAGTCTCCTCGAACCCAAGTTCGAATCCCAACCGGGTCAAATCTTTTCTCTTCAAAAATAAAAAATATATTTAAAAAATATTTATCAATAACTTAGAATTATTTCATAAATGATTTTACTATCACAGAAAATATCTAAGCCTAACATAATATTACATTGAAAAAATACACATTCCTTTAATAATTAAAAGTTTATTGTAGCCCACTTTACTGTTTTCGTTAAATTTATTAGTTCATGAACTAAAAAAATTGCATTGTACGTCCTTCTATTTTCTTCTTTTGGGTAAGCAGCTATTCACCGCTATGTTATACAATCACAGCTATATTTCACTTTATTATTTATTTTGTAATGATTTTTTCCACTCGTTGCCATGAGCTCAACAGTTCTTCGACTTAATCCTAAACTCACAGTAGCTTCCTCATGAAAAAAAAACTCCTTTCTTATCTCCACTGCCTTCTTAATCAGCTCCTTCTCTTTTATTAAATCATTACTTATGATGATCTCCAAGATTTTATTGTCTACTTTGTCCATCGTCCATCTTACATCTTCTTCCAGAACACTGGAGGCTTCCTCCAGGATCTACATCACCTCGTTCTTAACTTCTACAGGCTATATAACCCTCTCTTTCCTCCTTTTTCTTATTTTACTTTTGAATTTCTTCAGCGCGATATCATTGTCCGCAAACTTTGTGAGTCCTTTGTTCATTTCCGTCAAATAATCTAACTTCCCTAATCTAATCTTATTAGCATTTATGCTTACTCCACTAATGATCGAGTAGACATATTTAATGGACACTGCTAAGCCACCTTTCTTTAAGTTGTGCTGCCAACTCGTAAACTTTCAAAATAATAATTATATGCTTATTTGTTATTTGGCTATCATCTAAATACATTACAATATATAAACACCAGTGCCCTGCTATATGATATAGGGAAAACTTGCTGCAGGAGTACTGGCCTGGTGTTTTGGGGTGCTAATCTTTTTTGAAAGAGGATCCTACGTTGTTAGGGAATCGAAACGCCAAAATTGATAAAGCAAGAATTAAAACAAAACAAAAATTTTTTTATATAATAAAGACCTAAGACCCAATATAAAGAAAAATAGTATGTATAATTATAATTAGAGATCGACTAAACAAACTAATATATATATAATATAAAATATAAGGGATTAAAGCTTGGAGCTGAGTTACTGAAGGCACAAGCTACAAGCTAATTACCTCATGTACCCCATCGACCTTCTATATCCAAATGTCCTCCAGTCATGCTATCACTCCGTCTGGATTTAAAAGATTTTATTTAAAACATTGTGCTGCAAAATTGCATTAGTTTAAAAATATTGTTTAACTTTAATTTCTAACTATTATTTACGCATTATGCGTGGTTAAAAACAATCATTAGGAAGTCAGGAGATACCGTGCTGATTCCCTTATTAATTGTTTGTAAAATATTAAAAGAGAGTGAACTATTAGATTAATTTTAGATTGAAATTATTTTAAATTTAAGTAAAGATTGAAATTAATTTAAGAGCTATGTTAAATGACTGGGTGAATCTATAGTATTATATAAAAAGACAATCAATTATATGCTTTAAAAACTAAAAGATATGCACATGTATAGTCAAATATATTGGGTAATATAATATGCACTTGAATACTGAAAATAAGCAACTATCTATATTTATCAGAGAAATAAAAAATAAAAAAAAAGTAATAAATACTTACACATAAGTACAAGCTCAAATTTAAGTAATTAATTGTGTCGATAAGGGAAAAAATTGGAATTAGACTCTTAAAAAACAAAAATACAAGCGAATATCAAATAAGAAAACACGTATATGGGTCCGTCAGCTGGGCATAAATCAGTACCGAAACCAGAATTTTCTGATCCAGTGGCAGTTTGTAAAAATTTTTTTTTTTTCTAAATTTGATGTATAACCTTTGTTTTATTCGCACTTTGAAGTTTTTATGTGTTACTGCAACTGTGCAATATTTGATAAAACTTTATCAAAACAAACACAATTAAAAATGTCTTCATCATACTTAAAGTATGAACTCATGTACATTTTTCCAACAAAACATTTTGTCTTTGGATGAGTCATTTTCGGAATTTTAGGAGTACACAAATAAACAGTAAACGGATGATGTGTCTTAGTGGACTCAGAGTGAGAGAATGGGAAATTGAATAATAGTAAGAAGAAGGAAACAATGAAAAGCGAAGTAAATTCCTAGTATTTAAGCGGAGCGATAAATAATCCGACTAAACAATTCCGAGAGAAGTAAATCCAATCGAATGTACACAAAAAAGAAGAATCAGCCCTTGGACAAATCGAAATTATTTATTAGGTGGGAAAAAATTATTCTATATAATAAATAGCTATTTTTTTTCTTTAATTTTATATTATTGTCTGGTCAGAAAGAAAAAAATTAAAAGTTTTTAAAAGTTAAATGCTGATATCCCAGATTATTAGATACATGTACAATTAGAAATCAAAATATGTATTTATGGAAAAATATGCGAAATAAAAATGACTCAAATTGATTCTAAACGCCTCAAATCATATACGTTTTGATTATATTAGATGTTTTAGTAGGCTAGGATAAACATGCAAATTTAAATATTTCACAGCCACGAAAACTACTGAATCAATCACTACCAAATTTTAACTAAAACATCTTCGTAGTTCTAGAAAGGTTTAACAAAAATAAAATCTACTGATTTTTAATTAATAAGTAATTACAAAAGCGACTATATTTGATAACAAAGAAGTTTGGAAATTGACCGACAGGTGGCGGTTGTCATTCTACATGAGAGGTTTCAATGACGGTATCAAGAGCTTGATATGAAATTAAAATTAACTTATTTTCAATTTAATAAAATTTGTATCAAATGAGAAATAAAACAAATCCAATAGTTCTGTATTTTAGTATAGATATTTATATGGGTTGTCATTTAAAAATCACTAAAGAAAGGTCATTATAAATGAGTTCATTTGTGACAGTAAGTAGTATTGAGTATTTCACAAAGGATTTTAGATCGTACAGATCGGAAAAGAGATCAATTATAAGGTTAAGGCTCCGTATATCCAAATAGGTCTAATAATTGTTATAGTTTGTCTTTTCTAACTAACTGAAAGCTTTGAATGTTTGATTAGTAAATGTTGGAGGACAAAAATTAAGAATGATCTTATTGTTCCATATGTACTCATAAGGCCGAAACCATACATCTGTCTTCCGATTATATGTTCCATAATACCCATTAAATACTCAAGTCATCTGACTTGCTTCCTTCTCGATAACCTTCGTCAGAAAAGAGACGACAATGTCTACATTGTAAAGACACCATTTGAAAGAGTAACTTCAGCACCCTCTGACCAAAAACATAATTTTTTAAGTAACACGTTCCAAAATATCGATTTTAATCAATATTCCATAAATCTTCTTGGCTCAGAGATATTGAGACTGTAATGGATATTTGACACTTAGCGATTGCGGCCTCAGCAATGCTGAGAGAGTGTATGCTTGGACTAGTGTAACCGGAGGAGCGATTTAGGAAGAAATAGCCTCGGTGAATAGGGCCCACACAATCCTGGCAGCTTCCAATAAATATTACAAAGGAAGATATATAGCTTCGCCTGAAGGACCTTCGTATCAAAGGGAGATCCACACCAGCGCCAGTCCTATCGTCGGGAATATAATTTTACATTCAGCAAACCTCATTCATTCCAACCACAGATATAATTAAATTCCGTCGAATAAGTACTTTAAAATAAATATTTGTATCATAGAAGGTTCTTATTATTGCATATCGTTCGCCGAAAAATCAATGATAATCATGCCTTTGGACAGAAAGATGTAAACTTAAACAATAGTACAAATTTAAAGTCTTTATTAGCATTAATCAGCTGACAACTGACAATGAATATACATCGCATATCTAATGACAATTGACACAGAAAAACACGCCTATATGCATTGCCGGTCAAAAAGGTAAGACCACCCTGAGCCAAAACAGATAAATTTAAATGTTATATAGCTTTAACATCTCATCCTCTTTCTTTTTCTCTTGATCTCCATCTGTATGATTTGTTATTTATTTTCGATTTTTTTCCTTTAGAGTGGTTGAACTTGGACTCATGTTTTCACTTTCCTTATGCTATTTCTCATCATATCCCAAAAATTCTTCATTCTCTCGGAATGCTTCTTTTTCCGTTCATCTGTCCACTTTTTCCGAGGTTGCCTCGCATATTTGTAGCTCATACTTTGGATTTTTATGTTGTTACTGCACTGGGATATTAAGGGGAAAAAAAAAACTTATTTGATAAAAAATCTATTTCAATTTGTAATGGCTCAACAAAAAATCCTCGTGCATTCATTTAACCTCTAGAAGATTTCCTTTTTCCTTTTTTCTTTTAACTCGAGTTTCAAATTTTTTAATGCAATGTGTTTTTGTAGGCAAATGAAATTGTTGGTGTTAATATTAATGAAAAACAGTTTGAAAACTTAATTTCCCTTGAAAGCAGATAAACTTTAAGGGTCTTGGCCTAAACTATATATCTGTGTTGAATTTTAATTAAATTTATTTATTTATCAATGAACATCAAACTTTTAAACTTACTGATACCTTTTCAGTGTGATCTCAAACTTTCGGCGGTGTATATTTAAATCTGCGTTCCTCCAGTCACGTTTTAAATTCCATAACTTAACCCTCTGACTTTTATTCTCCTGCACATAAAAATGCATCATTAAAAAAATTCTTTATCATATTGGCTTTACTTCCTTGCACATATCGGTTAGAAAATTCTATAGAGAAAAAACTTTAAATTCTATAGAGAAAAAACATTTATTTAAAAACGCTAAACCAGTTTTATTATTAGACTTAATGGTTAAGAAAAACTCTTACTTGTTTAAATTAATACCAGTATCTATGTAGCGTGTAGTCTTGCTGCTTCTATTTATTTGGTTTGAAATGGTAATATTGTTTCTTCATTTTCCAATAGTTATTACATACTTTCAACACACTGACGATTGGCATGCTGAAGCAAAATCATTGTTTTTAATTCTGTACAAAGTCTTGCTCTAGAATACATTGACCTATGCTCTATATAATATATATGTATGTATATATATATATATATATATAGATAGATAGATAGATAGATAGATAGATAGATAGATAGATAGATAGATAGATAGATAGATAGATAGATAGATAGATAGATAGATGAATAGATAGATAGATAGATGAATAGATAGATAGATAGTCTTGAATTATTAATATTTAATATAACTTCAATGCTATTTAAAAATATAGCTTGATCTATTTATTTGGTTTGAAATGGTAATACTATTTTCCAAATATACTGACGATTAGTAGTTTTTAATTCTGTCAAAGTCTTACTACAATTCTCGATTCTCGATACTTGAATTATTAATATTTAATATAACTTCAATGCTATTTTGGTACCTATAATATAAAATTGTCGATCGATTCTCTATTGGTACCGAAAATTCGATTCTCTAGATATCGATACCTAAGTTATGAATAAATTGCGATCACAAAAATAATCCATACGAAACCTAAAAAATCTATTAATAAAAGTTAGTTAACAACATTTATTATCTACATATAATATATTCATGTCAATTAAAGTTCAGATAATGTTTAAAATCAAAAAACAATTTATTTTACAAATTCTTATTTATGAAGATAAATATTCAAAATGCTTTGGGTATTATTTACAACTAACAATGTTTCACTAAATACAGCGTATGGGAATTAATATCATATTTCTGTATACAACTGGAGTATGTATACATGTATAACTGGTATGAATATGAAATAAAATGAAAAATAATCTGTATTCTGGGATAAAAAAATAATTGTGCTCTTGTCTGGCTGTATTTATTCGTTCGTACTTAGTTTATCATAACTGTTTAATAGCGAAAAATACATATCTTCACTAATTAAAGTTTGAATTGCAGTTGCAATGCTTCATTTGTAAAAAGAAATTCGTTTAAAGTATGTACCAAGCATGGTTGATCTAGTATATGAAAAATTGTTCCGTTATTGAATCTGTTATAAGATTTTTCATCATTAAGAATTATAGGTTTTTTATTAAGGTTACTATTAATCGACTATTGTTTATCAAGTCTCGATATCGATTATTTTTTTAATCGAAATTCGACTTTTAGAATCGACACATTCTTAATAAATATCTGTCTTAGAAGTTTCTACTCATCAAATCTACTTGGACCATGATTTAAAAACGAATCAGACCTCTCTTAGGATTCCATCCGTTCCTTTTAGAACTTTTCTTCAACAGACGGAAGCTCGAAGCGATGGTTGAAGGAAGGGTTAAAAAAGTTTACCAATTAGCCGGTACAGCTTACTTGGCCCAAGTTCTTTGTCCTTGTATTTACCACCTCTCTATTCCTAATCTTGTGGTTTGAAGCCCTTGGAGGTATAAGGCCATTCGTCGGGAAACTTTATTCCTAGTGAGAATGGATTAAGTTTTCTTATTTTCTCGTTCACTGATTCCGCCAGAAATTACTTTCGAAACGAGCCAGTGACAGACAATCATTATAAATTCTGGAAGATAAAATATTATAGTCAGAAAATTGAAAAAGGAAGAAAAAAAATATGATGAAGAGTATACTTAAATCACACAATATTATGTATTGTATGGTGTCAATTCAGTCTTCGATTAGGTATATTTGATAAATAAAAGTTAATCAAGCGATGTTCATTACAATATAAGACATGGAACCACTGCTCCACCCCTGCTATCTCCCAAAATACCTTTTTATCAATTGTTACTTTCTTTGTATTTATTTCAAATTTTTCGTAGCTACTTTTGGAGGGGAGAAGGTAATCCCCCTTCATTTCCTCACAGACACTGAGTGAATATTAAAAGTAATGTATTCTGTTACACCTTATCATATTTAAAAAGTGGAAATAAGAAAATATCGAAACAGAAAACTTTAAATCAGTGTCGAAAGTGGTGATGTTATTTTCTTGACAAATTGTCTATATTAGACCAAACGTTTCTTCTTGATTTTAAAAATGTAGCTAAAACAATTCCTGAAAAGTAAAGACTTACATAAAATGACATACGGTATTTTCTACATGTTTTCGAGGTTTTCAAACTTGCAACAAAGTAAAATTTCATAAGAAAAATCAAACATTGCATACCGTTGTGTCACCAAGTTTCATTTTCCAAGAACATTTTACGAACGACTTCTGGCACAATTAGTGTTGTATAACACTAATTACCTGATTATTATTATAAATATATTGAAAGGAAAAGAAATTTTTTTTTTTACGTTAGCCTTCTTTTATACGCTAATTTTCCTAAAGTATTTTAAATTTGAATTAAACAAAAAAGTAAATAAAAAAAACAAGTAAAAAACAACAAAAGGATTTTGTTGTTTAGAATAAAACTACCACAGATTTTTCTCTGGTACTTTATATGAACTAAAAATAAGAAAAGAGCGTTCTAGTTTTCATTCATAACTATTTAAAAGAAATTTCAGAAAAAATACCATAAAACATCACAAAAAAAAAATAACCAACGCCCTTAATTGTCATTATAAGCCTTTAAACCTGTTGATGAGTCGGAGCTCAGAGAAAGTTCGTCAAAATATTTCTTCGAACCTCTGCAAAAACCAATTTTTCAATCCTCCGTTTTTAAAAAACTTACTCATTTTTCACAGGTTTTCAATACCATTGACGCGAATGTGTGAGAAATATATTTAGTACGTCCGCGACTAAATATAAGTAAAATTAAATTGATTCGAGTTTCCTCTTGCTTATTGCAAACGTTGAATATAAGTATTCTTCTATTCATTTTATCCTTTCATGTTTATGGATATTCGTATCGGCATTCATGATTTTCACATGCTTTTCATAAATGTGCAAGATTGAATTATAGGACGATAAAAACTAATTGTAATCAAATAAAAAATATTATATATGCCGCATTATATCCATCATTATAATTAAAAAATGATTTATTAAAACGCTGAAAGGGAGCTATAAACGTGTTGACATAAGATACTTTCTCCGGTTTAGAAGTTTACTAAGATAATAAAAAGAGTTGGGCGTATGACAGATGGTCAGGGATCGCCATGCCGGAGTGTATTTTTCTTCGAAGTTGATACTTCACAGCAGTCTTTATTTTTCTGTCACAAATCCTCATTCGTTTGTCCAAAGTTTTATCATGATCCTCATCACAAAAAATAGAACAATATCAATAATTTAAAAAACTACGACCATTCAGAGAAATATATTACTTGAATTTTATACCGATTTAATATTTCTGTTCTAAATCTCTCAATTATTGAAGGTTAGAATCTTTTTCTGAAAACATAGTTTAGTTTATCCTTTATGATTTGAGAAACTAAAATGAGTTTTAAAAAAACAAAAAAAATGTTATTTTTCTGTAGTGTTTTCAGTTTCTCAAAAACTTTATACCGTTTTAAATTAAACAGTAATACCTTGTTTTAGAAATGACAAAAAAAAAAAAAAAAAAAAAAAAAAAAAAAACTTTTTTCTCTTATTCGCTTTTTTGACATGCTAAAAGGGAATATTATTGTTTTCAAACAAATATTTAACATGAATAATAATTACCGTTAAATTATATTTAAAAATATAATATTAATATTATTTACGAAACAATTAATAAAATTTTAATGAATTTTATAATTTGCCAGTTCATAAATTAAAAAAAAAATAAACTATACATCTGTTTTCTTTTTTTGGATTAATTAATAACTACTTGCTACACTGCCAAAAATTATTCCTAATCAATTCTTCGATCTTTTATTTTAATTTTAATTCAGTCATTTTATTCTTCCAAAATATAAAAATAAGATCTTCAAATTAAAAAAATAAATAAAATTATACCCATAATGTGTGAAAAAAAATTGTGTTCTTATACGAAGTATATTTAAATATATTTAAAAAAACATCTCTTTTTTTTATATGGTCTACATTTTGATCCGGCAAATAAATTATATGTTTAAAAACAAGTACTAATTGATATTTTGAATTATTTTATCAGCAACTCTAGTTTAATCCATTTTATAATAATAAAAATATTCCTCCCTCCAAAAAAAAATATAATAAAATACAATAACAAATAAATTGAATCATATCTTTACGTTTTAAATGTAAAATTTAGAACTTGAATTTAAGTTGCGCGTACCTAGTCACTGTTTAATTTTTAATTTTATATTTGTTTTATTTCGTATTTATCATTTGAACATATATTTCTTGTAAAAGTAGAAATTATTTTTCTGCTTTTATAGTACAGCATTATGAAATAATAATACGTTATTATCGCTATTGCTTATTATCGTATCTTTAAGTGAAGCAATATTTTGTCAAAAAAAAATCAATTAAGTCCTTAATATAGGTTCTTAAACAACTCCCATTTTAAAATATATAAAATGATTCTACCTACAAAATATTTAAATAAATTAAAATGAATGACCTATTAATTTAACTCGTCGATGCGGAATGGGAGATACTAATCTTTATTATTTTTGATTGACGCTTTGGGAAAAATACACTTTTGTTTTAATAATTCATATACATGATAAATGTCATTATATTTTATCTTTATGAAAAACATACAGGTAAATAATCCTTGCAGTATCTTAAAATTTTATATATTAATCAATCTGCTTATATTTGACTATTATTGATATCAGGATAAGTGTTTGGACTTCCTCCTCATAGTAATGCTATGGTATGGCAGGTTTAATTTAAATACCTGGAATACCTGTGCCCGCCCGCAAACATTCGAAGTATGTTGATGCGATTATTTAATAAACGTCCACATCGTAGACACACAAGGATGTTTATTTAAATCGCAATCAAATCTATTTATTTATTTTTTTACATGGATATATCTTTTGGCTGGGGGTCTATACTTTTTGGTGTAACGTTTTTTTTTTGTTTTTTTTTACCGCCTTTTTGACACTAAAATTTGATTGATGACAGCGCCATTATCAAAAATTTAAGGAAGAAAATCTTTGTTTTGAATCATTTGTCACTATGACCTACCGTTTTGTGTGCTATAGGTTTGAATAAAAAAAGTCACCTTTTGCCAAAATTTTTTATGTGTGGGAGATTTTTTGACACGATCTAGCACTATTGGTGCTGCTCAGATCAAACATTAGGCAAGTTCCTCTATCAGAAGCACAGGGTTATAGATAGGCATACACATGATCTATTGTTTTTCCCTATCAGGGAGAAATCGAGTTTTTTTTTTTTCCATCTGCTGTGGTGATGACCATCCAAGATTAAAATATAACGTTGGCAAATTTAAAATGTTTCCTTAATTTCAAAAATACTAATTCTTTATATTCCATTGATTGGTCCCTCTCAACAACCACCATTATATATTCATCCAGTCATTAAAGACACCTCTTCCATGTTTATGGTGTAAGCCGGCAACGCAAGTCCTTCCCAGCCTGGTCCTACAGTCTCTTCCATAATTCTCTTCCCAGACACCCTGCCCCTTCAGCATCTACCGCTGCTGTTCTATAAATTCAAGACCTCTCTCTTCCATCTTATAATCCTAATTTTCCACCATCATTTTGAGCTCTAGTTCTGTTGCTGATGATCGGATCAAAAATTTGACTAAAGGTTCCTTATCATAAATGTAATTAAGAAATTTTTGTTTTGAAACATTTCTTGCTAAGACCTACCGCTTAGGAGCTATATTGGTTTGAAGAAATTTTTTATTTCGAATAATCATTGATTGTTAATTTTTATTTTATTTTTTTTCGCATTTACTCACATGAGTTATTAGCGGCTTAATATACATATTAGATTTTGTCGAACAATTTACAAAATTTTAGAAATTCAAAAATGTTTTTAATTTTGTCTTCTGTGTCTTCCAGTGCTTTATCTATACTTGAGGGTATATTGTACTTTGTTCAGACGTCAGAGTATAGTGTACATGTTGTTACGGTGTGTTTCAATGTCAGTGTTGTCATTCAAGTTGTACAAATCGGTGGTTCTAGGTTTCTCATCAGGTAACTGTGGGTGAAAGCTCAATGTCCTATTCTTAGTCTCGTCAATATTATTTCTTCTATTCTTGATTTTCTACAAGATGTTGTCCAGGGTCGGGTGTCTTGTTTTATTTCTTGAAGTTTGCTGCGTATTTGGTTCCATTTTGTTTTCCAGTGTTGGAGCAACTTTTTTCTACAGTATGTTTTTAAGTCAGAAGTTGTTGTAATGTCTGTAATAATGGTTCCTGTTTGGTTCAGTCTCGCGAGATTTGCTGCACTGTCTGCAGCTTCATTTCCGGAGATGCCACAATGTGAGGGTACCCACATGAGCACAGTCCCCCCACCCATCGACTCGTGCATCTCCCACAGGCAATTGTCAATCTTCCGTACTAGGGCATTTTCAGAGTTGCCTTCAGCTATTGCCAATAATGAACTTAGAGAGAGTGTCTGTTACCAAAATAGCATGTTTTGTATTTGTAGATAGTATTAATAGAAGACCTTGGTAGATCACAAATAGTTCTCCTGTAAAAACACTATTTAGTGACGGTAAGTTAAATTTCAGTAAGCTATTGTTAAAAACCACTGCACAACCGACTTCATCAGTTTTCGATGCATCAGTAAAAATTGCTTCGTGGTTTGGATACTTTTGCCTTAGTTCTGCAAAAAGAATCAGTATTCGGTTTTATGTCTAAAAGTTGGAGGAGATTTTGGGTTCTACTTGCAATGCCCACCAGATTGTTTCCTTGGTTACTATTAAGGCTATGAAAAATGTTATGATTTGGATGATCTGGTTTGCAAATCAGAGAAAAGTAGTAAGATAGCGTAAGGTAGGATCTTCTTAAAGTTAGGCTCGGTTCTCCGCATTCTACGTATAGGCTTTCAACTGGTGAAGATCTGAACGCACCATTACATATTCTGATTGCTGTGTTATGGATTGTATCGAGTATTTTGAGAGTTGTTTCTGATGCGGAATTATATACTATACTACCATAGTCTATCTTGCTTCTAATTAGAGTTCGATAAAGAATTAGGAGTGTTTTCCTATCGGCTCCCCAACTCATTCTACATGATACAACTTTAAGAATGTTTAATAATTTTAGGCAATCCGTTCTTAGCCTTTGTAGATGGACAGTCCACCTCAACCGTTGTTAATTTAATTTAAGTAACTCAATCCTTATAATTCTAAAATGTAAATTGGGAAAATCAACAGATTATAGATAGACATATCCATGATCTATTTTTTTTTTTTTCCAGTCAGGGAGAGAAACTTAGTTTTTGTAACGTAAGGCTTCGCACAATGGGGTCAATTGGTTGAAAATTTACCACAATGACTTATAGTTAGTCTCATTCGATTAATAAGTAAAAGTTATTTTGAAATTTCACCCTGAAAATATTTCGACATTGGACAAAGACAAAAATAAAAATCTTACAATAAAAAAAATATCAAAACAGCATAGTTTAAAGTTGTGTCCTTTTGTGAACACCATGTCCACTTTCCTTTAACTTTTTAAAAATAAAAAAAGAATTTCCAATATGCAAACGTTGACTTAAACCGACATTAATAAGTCGGTTGCCACCTTCATTCCTTTTTCCGAATCTCCAGTCTTCCATAGCTTGATGTTCGCACTCTAATTTAACCCTGATCCTGTCGTTGTGGTCTCCCATCACAACTATCCAATCATTTTTCCTTTAAAAACTGGAAACTATAAGCTCTATATCATGGTAGTATTTTTCTTTTGCTTCAGTCGAATTTTTCTTTGTATGGTATGTGATTGTACAATAGTTAGGCATTTCTTAGAATTAATTTGTAACCTTAACACAACTATTCTATAGCTTATTTCTTTAAATTCCATTATCCTATTTTTTTATCTTTTCTGATATAAAGGATCCAATACTATATTTTTCATTTTAAGACGCTGTGTGCACGAAACAATTTCCTGATCTCTGTTCTAAAACCAAACAATATTTTCTCCTTACTTCAGCCAAACCAATAACATCCCAATTAATGTCCTCAAGAGCATGATTGAGCTCATCTAACCTTCCTTCAAACATTTAACGAACAGGACATTGAGAATGCCTTTGTTATACCAGTGAGGAGATATACAAATAGAGCTGCTATTGAGATTGGGTGGGGCTACAGGCAGGTGGGACTAGTATTTCCCCACCACTACGCTACCCAGAGTTAGCCCAGTTCCCAACTCACCAGCATTATTTTAGACTGCAGCTGATGGAGGTAGAGGTAATAAAACTCCTTCAAACACTGTGTATCATTTTTTTACTTAAACTTTGTCAATGTAAAGGATTTTTATTGAATATACATACATACATCGGTGACTCTACATCCCGTCGCCGAGACTGGGCCTCCTCCAAAAGCTTCCGCCAGTCAATCCTGTCAGCTGCAGCAGCTCTCCAGTTTCGGACTCCCAGCAGAGTCCGCACTGGAAGTGCGTCCAGTGTCACTGAATCCTCCCATCTCACATTTGGCCTGCCGACTTTTCTTCGCCCATGTAACTTTCCGGACAGTATCCTCCTGGGTATCGCCGAGTCATCCATGCTTGCGACGTGCCCGGCCCATCGAAGTCGTCCTATCTTGATAAACTTTACCAAGTCTGCATTTGTTATCACCAGCGATGAGATATACAAATAGAGCTGCTATTGAGATAAAGTGGGGCTACAGGCAGGTGGGACTAGTATTTCCCCACCACTAAGCTACCCAGAGTATAATATAAAATAATATAAATATAAAAGTTATAATTAATAGTAAAAATTCAAATCTTTCAAAGTATTGCGATGCTTTGGACGTGGAGTTTATTATAAAAAAAGTAATTGCATTTAACACCATCGCGAACTTAATTTGACTAGGTACAATGAAAGAATTTTGCGTTAGTTACTTACCTATGAAAGCTAAGCTGCTTATCATTTTTAGCCCCAGTCTTGTTATTGTTCTTACATCCAATTGCAGCACAAAAAGGCATACTAAGGAATGGATTTATAAACAAAATAAAAATCAACGAGAATAGGTTTACGAAAAAAAAAAAAAAATTAAAAGCAAACACTTGTAACTTTAGTTGTAAGTTTTGAGGTTAGGGTAGGATAGTGGAGGGGGAACGAATCCCATCCTCAGTCCACTCGTGACTGCTCTATTGTATATCTCCTCGCTGGTTATCACCATAAAAAATGGGATCTTCTATCTGCCATGTATTAGTACCTAAAAATTCTTTTTCATTTCCTTCTTTTTAATCTCATCATGAGTTTTCCAGAATCTCTCCAAACTTATAGATCTGTGGTGAAATTCGTTATTTTTTTTCTTTTTCCTCTAGACACTGAATCTTGTTTTTTGCCTGTATTTTCTACAGATGCTTCACTGTCTTTGTCTTCACTTCTTTCCCTTTTTTTACTTAAAGTTTCTTTAGCCTGTAAATATTCTAATGAGAAAAGTTGATCATTTATGAGAAGTTTGTTGTACCTCGAGGTCACCCTATTGTCTTTTTCCCAATGAGGTTTCATAAATGGAAACAATTGTCTTCTGATATCCCTAACAGAGTTTAACAAATCATCTTTAATTTTAATTGTTTTAATTTAATCGGATTTCACCAGTATAAATTTGTTTTTCATATTATCTTTTTAAAAAATCATTCTGCTTCACAAAAAGGGCAACAAGCATGACATAATAATTATCGATCTATTTCCCTTTGTTCAAATTTGGCAAAAGTTTTCACCAGGATCATCAAACAGCGACTCTCCAAAAGAATTATGGATGTGTTGACGAAGAACAAGCAGGATTTAGAAAAGGTTTTACACCAGTAGACCACATCCAGACTGTGAATCAGATTATCGAGAAAGCAACTAAATACAACTTCTCTCTATACCTTCGTTTTCTTGATTTTAAGAAGTTTTTGACAGCATTTTGGAATATAGGGAATAGCCATTCGGGAACAATGGAAATCAAGGAAAAGTATTTAAAGATAATTATAGAACAAAGCTTCAGTGTTGAGTGTGTGATAAGGAATTTCGTTATCCTCACTTTTGTCTGTTCTTGTGCTGGGAAAATGTAAGAATTAAAATAAATGGTAAATGGTTAAGCAACTTTCGTTTTGCAAATGCCATCGTGCTGTTTGCCAAAGACTTATGAGAATTGTGGGAAACGGTCAAGCATCTTCTAAAATTATGTAAAGAAATTGGTCTTTACCCTAACTAAGGAAAGACGAAACTAATGACAAGTAGGAGAAAAGAAGAACCACAGTTAGGAATATGTAGAGGAGTTTATCTATCCGGTTCAGATCGTATCTGTCACAGATAGAGGAGAAAAGAAGTCCAGAGGTGAAGTTTTGGTCCTTCTAAAATAATATGAAAGGCAATATAAGTATGGAGGTAAAAAGACAGATCTTCGACAGATGTAAAAGCCCAGCGGTTACCAACGGATTCCAATCGTGGTCGCTGACAAAAGCTCACCAGAGGAAGGTCTAGGTGTGGCAGAAGGACATCGAATGATGCATTGTGGTGAAGGTGGGGAAAAGTGATGGGGTGAGAAATACCCAGATCAAGAAAGAAATAAGACTCACAGACACACTCACAAGGGGAGGACACACTCAGTCTCTCATGGATCCTGTTGGCAATTCTTTTGGAGGTTCCTGGTCAAAAAATATTAGACACGTATTTTGCCGTTCCGACTAATGGGCCCTAGAAGCCGAGAAAAAAAATAAAATAACATTAAACTAATTTATTTTATATCTCGAGTTTCACAAATGATATCGACATGATTCTCGCACCAAGATTTTTAATTTGGATTGCGGGTTTAAGAAAAATACAGCCGCTCCATTGATTTTGGTTTAGATTAATTAAATCCAAAAAAAAAAATTAGTTCTTCAAGTAAACTACCTCTATAGAGACTGAGTGTGTCCTCTCCTTGTCAGTCTCAGACTCAGATATGACGGAGCAAATGGAAATGAGGTGGGCATCTTCTTCGATGTGAATTAAATATATGGTCAAAAATTGTCACTGATTGTACTCCATATGACCCTAAATGAATAAAAGGGCGCTGAAAGAAAAGATGGAGCAACATGTTGAAGCTGCTGGCAGGACCCGTCAGATGGAGGAGAGCTGCTTGGGACAGAGACGTTTGGAAAAGAAGTGGACCGAACCAATAGGGCCAGTCACTCCGGGAATTGCTGACTATTACTCCCGAAGGAAGGCCTATGCATGAAAGAAAGGCAAAAAGGAAAGAAAAATATATATGATTTATTTTTATAGAACAAAAGCTTTTAAACAAAAAGGCTCTTTTTTTTATATTATTTATTTTTTCCTATTTATCTATTGAATATTTTTTTGTTGAATCATGTGTAAGGTTGAGCAACCTTCAATCATATGTTAATTATTTATCATCTGTTTATTATTTATCATCTGTGTTTATTACTTTATCTTAACCTTCATTAACCTATATTAATTGTTGTTTGCTGTAACTTACTGTTTTATTTACGTGTAATTTAATTCTTTACTTTCATTGAATAAATCACGTTTTAACGATCTTAGAAATTAAATTACAAGATCCCAGTAAGAAAATGGCTTAACTATTTGTTCAAATTGTAAAAAGAAGTGACCAAGACTTTGTGATTCAGTGCATTTCCATCGACAAGAAAAATTGGTACTTATTACCTGAAGAATCCAAAGACTTAAAGTTCCACTCCTTTCTATCAGGTAAGAAACCTATAATAAATGCTATGAATGCTATCAAAAACATTAATGGTTACAATATACAATAATACAATACAATAATACAATAAGTATTCAAAGAGAATATTTTGATGAATCTTCTAATATTTGTTTTCGGGAGTAACCATTAGAGGAATGGGTTCCAAAAACAGTTCCTTCTAGACCTGTAGAAAATCAGACAGGTTTAGAAGATCGTATCAAACAATTAGAAACACAATTAAAACTAAATTCAGAACAAAATGAAATTAAACTAAATCACATTGAAAAAAAAATTATTTTAGAACGATTTCGTAAAAAACAATCAGAACCTATAGAATAGCTACGTAGGTTCGAAGAAGAATGTGTTCGATTTAAGATAAAATCCGATAATTTAAGAATTCAAGCGTTAAATTTTTATCTTATCGATGGTCCGGCTAAAGATTGGTACGAGATTAATTTAAAGAAGATCGGTTTGAACGATTCATGGGACATATGGAAGGACTCTTTTCTAAATATTTTTGTTGATAAAGGCTGGTCTCTTGTTAAAAAAGCTCTTGGCTACAAATATTTTGGCGGATCCCTTGTCGACTACGCCCTGACGAAAGAAAAACTATGTCTTGACGTAGAACCTAAAGGTACCGAGATATCCCGTATAAACCAAATTGTTTTCGGTTTACCAAATGAAGCTCAGGGGAAACTCGATAGAGAAGAGATTTTTACTCTCGATAAATTGTACTCTGAACTTCGAAAATTAGAAAATGCCTTTATGAAAAAGAAGAAAGAAAAACTGTCAAGTCCAAAATTCAGTAAAAAGTCCGCTTGTGTAAAACCATGTTCTCACTGCGAAACCCTAGGTTTCTACAATCGTTATCATTTAGTATCTGAATGTCGTAACAAAAATAAAACTTCTAATCGACCAAAAATAAATACAACTGATCTCGATTTATGCGAAATCGATCTTGATTCCGAACATTTAAACTAGAGAGCCGGGCGAAGTTAGATCCGCTGATTGAACTAAATGTTGTTATAAATGACAATAATAAAATAAAGGCTATTTATGATAGTGGCTCCAATGTGACATTAATAAATCAACGAATTGCTGACTTGCTGAAGTTGAAATTAATTAAACAAAGAGCGGTGCTAAAAACTATCAGCGGACTTAATTTCACCTCAGCCCGGGCTAAATTAGACTCCGTATTGGAAACATTACTGATTACATTACAACCTATGCAGTCAAGAATAATAATTTCTCTTATGATTTGTTACTAGGTATAGATGCCATCATGAAATTTAAATTAATACAAGATGAAAATTTGAAAATTTTTCAACGTGCCAGTAACACAAAAATCATAGCATCAGAAGATCTACCTAGTAGTAATCAAAATATAAACTTAACACGATCGAAACTCGATCAGATTGAGACATCCAGTCCTCATCGGAAGCAGACTACAACTACTTTTAAGAAGTTTGGAAGTGATTACAAAGAAAATTTTAACATTAATAAATTTGATGTTAATTTGCAACATATTGAACAAGAGGAACACAAACAAGAGATTTTTCTTCTACTTAAAAAGTACAAGCACATTTTTGCTAAAGACAAATTCGACATTGGTAAAGTTCACTTACGTGAAGCGGAAATAAAACTAATCAGAGATGCATTTGTCACGTCTCGTCCATACAAATGTTCTATCCCAGATGATGAAGAAATAAGAAGCCAAATAAAAGGACTCTTGCAGGCTGGGATTATCGAAGAGTCAGACTCACCGTTTGCTTCCCCCGTTACACTGGCCTACAAGAAAGAAGAGAAGAAGAAATCTCGACTCTGTATAGATTTCAGGAAGCTCAACAAATTAGTAGTCTCTGAATGTTTTCCATTTCCTACAATTCAAGATGTAATTGATAAAGTAGCTAATTGTGAGTTTTTCACCGTTTTTGCCATCAACTCTGCATTTTGGTGCATATCGCTTCGTGAGCAAGATCTAGAAAAGACCTCTTTTGTAACAAAACATGGTAAATTTATGTTTAAAGTTCTTCCGTTTGGTCTTCTGCCATAAAAATGCATTATTTGAAAATCTGCCATATCCCAGAGAGATATCTTTGTGCCGACTTTTAAACGTTTTGAACGCTGAAGGATTCAAACTAAAACTAGAAAAAGAAAGAAAAACCTGGATGATTTCCGCATCAATTACATTTGATTTGATTTCCAGAGGTGTAGTTCCCGAGTATTTTAGGCTCCATATTTTTATTTGAAGTACATAGAAAACAGTGCTGTAAAACTGGAACCACTGCATCGTTAATTGAAGAAAGATGTTAAATTCGAGTGGTCAGATGAATGTGAACAAACTTTCAACGATTCTAGCTATATATGACATTGACAAGCCTGTCTTCATCGAGACCGATGCAAGTTTAAAAGGTATCGGAGCGACCCTCAAGCAGCCTCAAGAAGACAGCCTACTTCATCCTGTCGCTTATTACTCACGTAAACATTCAAAACGAGAGAAACGTTTAGATGTCATCCACTTAGAATGTAAATCTATTAAAGAAGCGATTAAGTTTTGGCAATACTACTTAATTGGACGTCACTTCACGGTTTGCAGTGATCACAAACCCTTAGAAAACCTAAAGACGAAAGCCAGATCTGATGAGATTTTGGGAAATTTGATTCTTTATTTATCCCAGTTTAATTTCAATATTATCTACAAAAAAGGAAAAGAAAACGTTCTGGCTGATCTACTCTCCAGAAATCCAGTCCTCGAATACTTCGAGAATGAAGATGCTATCCAGATCATCAATTTAATAGACTTGTCAGTCATTAAAAAAGATCAAGCCGAGAATCTTTCGGAACTGAAAGCAGCTGAACAGATTGAATCCAAGCAAGGAATAATTTTAAGAAAATTTAAAAAGAAATCAAGAATTTTTGTATCCCAAGCATTTGGAAAAGAAATTATTAAAATTATTCATCAGCATTATGGCCATATCGGTCCAGCCCACATGATAGCAACCATCAGACCGTATTACTACTTCAAGGATCTTGATAAAGCAATTCATGATTTCTGTAAGAGCTGCAAGATTTGTATTGAGAACAAAGTTCGTCGGAGTCGTGCGATCGGCCTCCTATCCCGTCTCGGTCCAGCCACAGAACCTTTCCAGATCATGTCGCTTGACAGTGTCGGTGGTTTTGGAGGGAACCGCTCTTCCAAACGGTACATGCACATCCTCGTTGACCACTTCACAAGATATGCATGGATCTCAACAACAAAGGGTCAAACTGCTAAAGATTTCATAAACTTACTTAATCCCATAGTTAAACAAAATAATATCTCAATTCTACTGACAGACCAATATACAGGTATAAACTCAACCCAATTTCTCAAGTATTGGAAAAAAGTTGGAACTCAGATCGTTTTCACGTGCATTGATAATCCCGCATCCAACGGATTAAACGAACGATTAAATCAAACATTAGTTAATCGACTGCGATGTAAAATAAACGATAATACTAGAAGAGCATGGTCAAACTTGGCGGAAGAATGTGTAAAGGAATATAATAATACTATCCACAGTTCTACCCATTTTGCACCATCTTATCTATTGCTCGGCCGAAAATCTTCCATATCTCCACTTGATGGGAATACTCCATCTTCTTTAGAAGAAGACCGCAAGATAGCCTTTCAAAATTCAACAAAGAACTTCAACATCAATAAGAAACGGGTTGATAAGAACAGACAAGAGCATAATTTCAACGTTGGTGACTTGGTATACGTCGAAAATGGAAAAAAGTTGAATCGAAACAAGCTTGATCCAGTTCGAATCGGACTATTCCCAGTCGTCAGACAGATTTCCTCGTCTTTCTACGAAGTAGCCAGCGGTAAGAGGAAGAAGATCTCCAACTTGTTCCACTCCAGCAAGCTCCTTCCTTACTTTCCACCGCCTCAAGAAGCGACCTCATTTATAGAACAAAAGCTTATAAACAAAAAAGGCTCTTTTTTTTATATTATTTATTTTTTCCTATTTATCTATTGAATATTTTTTTGTTGAATCATGTGTAAGGTTGAGCAACCTTCAATCATATGTTAATTATTTATCATCTGTTTATTATTTATCATCTGTGTTTATTACTTTATCTTAACCTTCATTAACCTATATTAATTGTTGTTTGCTGTAACTTACTGTTTTATTTACGTGTAATTTAATTCTTTAGTTTCATTGAATAAATCACGTTTTAACGATCTTAGACATGTATAAAATTTCTTTAATAATAATAAAAAGCCATTTTATTTCATTTTATGTAAAACTATTAAGTTGGATTTAATGTCGAATTTGAAAATTAAAACTAGTCATTAAAAAATTAAGAGGAAAATTTCTGTTCTAAAATGCAGATTAAGACATTACCCCCGCTAAGATTAAGATGCCTGAAACTCTTAACAAAGCAGATGTTTAAATGGCACCGTCGGACACGGTTTCAAAGAACCAGCGCTCAACTAATTTGCACTCATTTGACTTTGTAATCAGGAAAGACATCTCCATCTCAGCGTTCACTAAAAAACAGTACTTCAATACCGGCAACAAACAAACACTATACGTGTCTTTAAGGAGTTGTAATCAAAAATACATACCTAGATTATATATAGATGTAGTACCTAGATTATTTACTAAATGCTGTTAATTGGATATTATATATGTATGTTTATAATTACATATATAATATCTTCATTCATTCTTGAAATTTCAATTCTTTCTTTATTCAAAGAACATTTTATTATTATTTCAATAATAACTCAGCTTTTATAAATAGTTACCAATAAACATTATGTAGCATTTATATCTAGTACCCCTTTTTTTCGATTAATTGAGTTCTCCTACTTGAAAATGGTGGCATCTGTGGTACCTCATATATTACCAAATATATTCTTTAATTATCTTCCATTGGTAAGAAGTTTTTTACCGGTAAAGAAGAACATTTACTGACGTCCTGTGATTGGTGTACAGTACATCTGCAATATTTTCTAAATATTTTCTTTTATTCTGATCATTCTAGTGAGAACATTAAAAAAAATTGTATTGCTATTGGACCTTGACACGTGTACAAATTTTCAGGTAAATCAGATTTCTGGAAATCGGTAAAAAGTACAAAGAAAGAATCCATACATGAAAGAAGAATACATACAAGTTAAGCTAATAAATGCGTGATAAAAATAATAGATAATTACATATTCAATTAATATTTAAATCAGTGTTTTATTTAGTTCAGTAAACTTAATTTTAATCTATTAATGATTTGAATATTATCATGCGTTGTAATGTAATTAGAAATAGTGCATTATTATACAGGGTGTCCCGAATTTAAATGGCAAAACTTCAGGAACTTATAGGGGACCGAAAAACTAAGACAAGTCCTTTAGAGATTTGCTCGTTTTTACTTAGTTTTAGAGAAAATACCAAAAAAATAAACAAAACAAGTTTTCATTTTTATACTTATTTATTTACATTTATATTTATGTTATGTTCTTTTTAATGTAAATATTGCTCAAAATGTTGTTCTCTTGCACCAATGCAAGCATTACATCTAGCACTCACTTAATAAATTGCAGCTAAACATTGTTCTGATGATATTTGGTGGTGCACTGCATCTATGATTCGGTCTCTTAATTGCTCTCTTGAGTTAATTGACACCGAAGAAACTTTCTGCTTCAAGGTTCCCCATACGAAGAAATCCATGGGTGTCATATCAGGTGATCTGGGTGGCTAAGGTACTACTCCTCCAATCCATCGTGGTGGATAATTTATATCCAGCCAAGCTCGAGCAACTCAGCTGACATAATGAGCTGGACATCCATCGAGTTGGAACCATATTTCAATCCGCTGCTGTAAGGGAATGTCACCTAAATAATTAGGAAAGTCGTTCTCCAAAAAATGTGTAAATGTGATACCATTCAATCTTCCAGGTAAAAATTATGGTCCCACCAGTAATCCGTTCCAAATTCCAAGCCAAACGTTAATAGCAAATTCATGCTGAAACATATTCTCTCTAATAGCTCTGGGATTTTCAAGAGCCCATACATGATAATTTCTTTGATTAACAATTCCTCCTCTTGTAAAGGTAGCTTCATCGGTCCATATAATTTTTAATGGAAATAAATTATCATCGCGAATTTCGTCAAGAAACCGGTTACTAAAATTCAATCTCTTGACATAATCTTGAGGTAATAAATTCTGATCTTTTTGAAGATGGTATAGGTAGCGATTATCACCTTTCAAAGTTCGCCAATTTGCTTGCCGCGATATTGCTAATGCAGCAGATGCTCTTCGGATGCTAGTATCAGGATTGTTATCGAAGTGGCGTTGGACACAATTTCTTCTCCGATAATCTGCTCATATTGCTGCCTGGAATTGGTCGCCTTCATTACGTATTAAGAATGACCCAGTCTCTCGTAGTCCATTAAAAGTTAACGAAAAGACTCGTCGATTAGGGTACTCTTCTATTTGGAAATCGGAGCGCATACTCCCGCACCGCTTCTAAAGCATTACCGTTAGAGAAACCATAGACAAAAATCATATCAGCGTATTCAACATTAGAATATGTATGCGGCATTGTGACTGATGCTATTCAAACAAAAATATCTGATTAACTGACTGAAGACTGATTTAGGAATTATAATCCTAGAAGGAAGCCAAAATGTAAACAAATAAAAGAATGTAAAGGATAACATTAAGTGTTTACATATCTCACTGCCTAGCCTGACGAACTTTGAAAGGTGATAATTGCTACCTGTAACATTTTTGTTTTGTTTCCTTTTTTTGCGACTTTCTCTAAAACTAAGCAAAAACAAGCAAATCTCTAAAGGACTTTTTGTCTTAGTTTTTCGGTCCCCTATAAGTTCCTGAAGTTTTGCCATTAAAATTCGAGACACCCTGTATATTTATAATGACATCTAATTAAAATATGTATAATCAAATTAATAACGAATGAAAAATGATTTTTATTTTTTAATTTCTTCCTTTACAATCATGATCCATTATTAACTATTTTTATATAATATTCTACTCAGTACCCATGCTTAGTAGTTAGTTAAATCTAAAATTAAATAACTTATAGTTATTAATGAATATTATAACTAAATATCGGAATAAAAGGCCTATAACTAATTGCCTATAACATAATCTCATCAGCTTGAAAATCTAGTTAGCTAACCTTCTGACCTGTTGATAGCAACTGATTCGAAAAATAGGATTGTTAGATATCTCTACCAGCAAATCGCTCTTCTACTGGAACCTAGTTCTAGTAATTGTCCAGTAGATGAACAGTAATTCAAAGATTAATTAATAAAAGATTCACTAAATTAAATTTTAAGTATTTTTTACAGATATACAAATCATAGTGTATCATAAGTGTAGTATAAACCTGTCACTCAAAGAATCGAACTTTGTAAATATGATTATTTTTAGTTGAATCATTAACCCCTGCAATATTGTCAATAAAATATACAGAAAAGATATTTTTTATTATTATTTTTGTTTTTTATCCCGCAGTTTAGAAAAATAGCGGAACTTCAGATTTTACTCATTCACTATTATACACAGTCACTTAAAAGATAACACATAATAGATCAATAATATTATTATGAGAGCACCCCGCAGGGCTCATCACTTACAAGGGGAGGACACACTCAGTCTCTCACGGATCCTATTGGCAATTTTTTTTAGGTTTCTGGTCAAAAAATATTAGACACGTATTTTGCCTTTCCGACCAATGGGCCCTATGAGCCGAGGAAAAAAATAAAATAGCATTAAATTAATTTATTTTACATCCCGAGTTTAAAAAAATATATTGACCTGACTCTTGCACTAAGATTTTTATTTTTGTTTGTGGATTTAAGAAAAAAGAGAGCCGCTTCATAGATTTTGGGTTAGGTTAATAAAATTCTAAAAAAATGATTAGATTTTTAAGCAAACTACCTCTATAGATTTTTAACACAAAAATTGACGTCAGATTCTAATTCAGCACCCTCAAAAGCATTGAAAAACGTTTATTCAATAAAATCAAAAAATATCATTTTTCACCCTTATCGAGCGGAAGAAATTTTTAAAACGATTATTAGTTTCTTTCCTTTAAATAGCTAATACTTTGTCACGCAATTCATTCGTTGGTATCACTGGAAAGAGGAGAGCCTCAGCTTTCTTTTGATGTATATTAATGCAAATTTAGATCAACAAAAACCTATTAAAAAAATTTGCAATTCCGATAAACATATTTATTTTTAACTTTTGTTTGAGTTTGAAACCAGATAGGAAAATGAAACCAAAGAAATTTCAAGAGTATAACAACCCTATATTTCGAATAAAAAATGAAGTTGGTACGTTAAACCGTCTAAGCCTAATTCCTGTTTTTGTCAATTTAAACAAAAATTGCCTACCATTTGGTCAGGCACATTTTGAAGCTTACGAATTTATATTGTTATTTTTGGATAAAATTCTGTATTTAAGGGTTCTTGTTAATGCTAAAATCGAATCCGATGTTGGTTCTTGTGAAAAAAGTACATTGAACGTTGTTCAATGAAAAAATGATATTTTCTGTTTTTATTGAATAAACGTTTTTCAATGTTTTTGAGGGTGCTGAATTAGAATCTGATGTCAATTTTTGTGTTAAAAAAATCTATAGAGGTAGTTTGCTTGAAAATCTAATCATTTTTTTAGAATTTAATTATACTAAACCAAACTCTATGGAGCAGCTGTATTTTTCCTTAAATTCGCAATTAAAAATAAAAATCTCGGTGCAAGAATCATGTATATCATTTTTTAAACTCGAGATATAAAATATTTTAATTTAATGCTATTTTATTTTTTTTTCTCGGCTTCTAGAGCTCATTGGTCGGAACGGCAAAACACGAATCTAATATTTTTTGACCAGGAACCTCCAAAAAAGTAGCCAACAAGATCCGTGAGAGACTGTGTGTGTCCTCCCCTTGTTAGTGTTACCCAATAAATAATCGTCAAAAATGACTATACAACAATATTTGCGAAGCCGACAAAAATCGTCCTCTACACTCATGATGTCCTTCACTTAGTTTGAAGCAGATCAATTGATTTCATCGAATGGAAGCTCTAAACATTGCTGAACAACACCTAGGCAAACCAAAAATAGAAAAAATAAAAAACGGACTTTTAATATCATAAAAAAAAAAATGAAATGCCTATATGCCGCTTGAAAAGCTGTATAGAGAATACCAAACTGTTTTTAGGTAATACTAAGATCACATTTATTTACAAACGGAAATAATTAAGAGGCTATTTAGACATGCGACTCAGTTGGATCTAATATGGTTGGGATTTCTGAAGTGCCTTTCGCATTCATGTTTGGAAGCAGATAGACAGTGCCTGTTGATTTTTTTTTTTTTTTTTTTTTTTTTTTTTTTTAAACTATATATTGATATTTACAACTGAACGCAATATACAACAAGTAAATTTGACCAAAATGATAACAATGACATGTTAATAACATGTTAAGTACTACTCACTAGTAGCACTTCAATAAAATTTATACATTAAAAGATCATAGAAGGCCATCTTATTTTCAGACACTACGGAGGATTATGGGGAATGGAGTGGGAAGCAAGTTAGGAGACTAGTGGATTTGATTGGTTATGGAGCTTGTTATGAAATGATAGGATTGGGCTAAATCAGCGACATATGAAACATTAGGATCTTTATGGATAACTTTATTGGTGACAAATTAAGGAAAATTGAGGATTTTTCGAAGGATTTTGTATTGTATACAAGATGAATTGAATGGTTTATTAGAGCCCCAAAGCTCAACTCCATATGTCAAAATAGGTCTAATCACCGTCATGTAAATGAGTCTTTTGAAATTGTTTGGGAACTTTGAACGTTTGTGTAGTAAATATTGAAGTAGTCTGTAACTACGGGCAGTTTCTTGACGTTTTAGTCTTGTATCCTATTGAAATTTAAATAGTAATTTTACGAATGGACAATGATTTGTAGTAATTGCTCAATTATTTGTAGCTCCAACCGACCATCTATTTTACGAATGCTTAACTTTGTCCACAATACAGCTCTCTGGATACGTAGAGAACATCTATAGAACATCAAGTGTCTTTATCATATATCCAGAAAGTGCAGGAAGATCCTTAAAATTAAAAGGAGCATATCTTTTTGCATAAATATGCAGCTAAATTAACTTCATCGAAAAACCATCCGTTAAATTCAATGTTGTCTTGAGATAACACGATACCAATATCAACAATCCCGGCAGAGAGCAGTAGAACTGCTTTCTGACCTTCACAATAATTATTAATCTAAATCGTATTCAGTGCTATCCAAAGACTACAAAACCGCGTTGGTGTCACATTAAACCTTGCATAGATATTCCACTGAAGAAAGTAATATGATTCCTTTCAAATAAAAAAAAGTTTTTTGTTCTTATGGAAATTTTTTCTGGATCTTCATGTGTAGCAATGCTTCAAAGTGAATACTCTGAAGTTGGATATGCAGTAGTAACTGAAAACTGAGACCGTCTCTTTAAGTTACCTCGAGTCTGTTCCGTTTTCACAGCATCTACCACTAAGGAAGTTATTGTAAATTGCCTGGAAGCCAAGCATGAAAAGTCAGTAATTGCCACAGATGAAGTATCGGGTAAAACATGTAACTATATTAGAAATTCTAAATCTTGTGCAGAAAATCCAACAGAAATACCTAACCGGAAACTACTTGAACTGGTAGAACTTTTTAGCAGTGAAGTTTGACTCAGAGAACCCTACTACCTGAAAATTAAATACTAATTGATGATTTCAAGTTAAGTGGATGCTTCCCTTATATAAAACCCTCCATGACAAAGGACAACATAAATATTGTAAGCCCTAGAGACGTTCCGGTGTAATGGCTAAGCAAGATAAAACATTAAACATTAAACATTATATAAAATTACTCCGGAATTGTGTGTTTCTTATTTCACATTTAAAATACATATTTTACTCTGAACCTACTTTAGAAATGAACAAACACTATTTACAAATAAAGGATGAAATTGTCAAATTCATAAAATGTAAATATTCTGCCAGAAATCAAGAATCATCGCTTTAATCATACATAAACATTAACATTATCATTTTTATGTGGGAACACCCAATATTAAAAAATAAAAAAAGTGATGGTAGTACCTGCTTACCATCTCTAAACAATTACACAACGGTTTACCATACTTAAATTGACATCATCAATTTCATTCAGTGAAATATCTTCTTATAGTAACGTTTTATAGTCTTCAAGGCACCTCCAGGAATCATTTGTCTAGCAGATGGTTGTTCGTAATCGTCTTCATACATATGCGCTATTGGGATTAGGTTGGTTATAATGCCAGCAATGGAAGTGGGTCACACTTAGACAATGATAAAGAGCTTAAACCAAGCAACAAGAAAGGAGGTACTAATAAAAAAGAATTTTTTTACTAAGTTTAATGATTGGTTAAAATTTACTTGAAAGGAGAGAGAGAGAGTAATCGAAATAAAGGGATTTGAAAGGAGTACCTTAAGGAATATTGGGAGAAAGAAGTCCGTAAGGAGCGCCATTGGTAAAGATCGAACTGCAGCTCTGCGGTAAGGTTGATATAGGTCTGAAGGTGGTAGTGGAGTATATAAAACGATCTGGATTAAAGACGTTCAAAGATAATAGGAAGAGACCATGAATAAACGGTGTAATGAACAAAAAGCCGATGAAATATTTTCTAAGCGAAACAAGAGAAAGATAGATCCGCTTTAATTCGCCATAAAATTGGTCTCTCTGGGATCTGAAGATTAATCTGGCAAATACTTGATAAAACGTTTTAATGTCACCACTCAGTTATCGTTCATCTTTACTCCAGCTCTAATCTATACTGAAATCTATACTATTATATAAAAGGACAAGTGATTTTTCGTTTGTGATCTCTAACCGGTAAAATTGCGGAATCTATTTATACCAATTTTTTACCACATCATCTTTACAGTTCCAGGAAGCAATTTAGCAATAATAATATATACCAATTTTCAATTAATGTGTATTCAAAAAGCGATAATATGTGGATAACAGTGAAGTTTGAAAATTTACTGATAGGTGGCGAGCGCCATTCTATATGAAGGGTTACAAAGCAACGGTGTTATTATATAGAGCTTGAAATTGATAATAAAATTTACTTATATTTAATTAATTTTTTTATAAACTATTTAAATATATAGTGCGACATTTGAATCCTAGAACGATATGTGGTTAAATCATTATAGTTTATAATCGAGTTTACAATGCTAAAACTACTTAACTCATCTCCTCCATATTTTAACTAAATCATGTCCATAGTATTGTATTGTATAGTCTAGTTGTAAGAGGGTTTAGGAATAATAAAAGTTAAAGTGTACAATGACGTTATATACTTTCATGGTTATAAATTAAAATCCGACCAGATGAAATCAATAAAATTATTCCCACCGAATAAAAATAGTTACCTAATCAAAATGTCCTTTTTGATATTGAGAGTAAAAATATGATTCATGGTCCTTTAGTTCTAAGCGCTGATGATAATACAGTCAATTATCCGCAAGAGTTTCTTAATAAGTCTCTGTTCATCTGGATTACCAACTCATCTATTAAAATTAAAAATTGGATGTTCAATTATGCTTTCACATAACCTTCACAACTTAAAGATTTTTATCAATAAACTAATAAAAGTTCTTTACTTATGAGAGCGGGCGAAGCCGTCATGCGTCAGACGTTTATAAATCGGTGGTCACAGGGAATAAGTTGGTAAGTCTAACATCGCAACTTTTCAGGACAACACTTTTTAACTTTGAACTATTACTGTTAAATTATTAATTATTACTATTGCTGTTATTATTACTATTCGACTTGTATAGTTGTTCCCTAGAAGATCCATTACTGAATTATAGTAACTTGAATTGGCATAGAACATCCACTATTTTGCGAGATGCCAAGAAACTCACATCCTTATAAGCTGGGTATAAGTAAGCCTGAGAGTTAGCAACTTATTCACAGGGTGAAGGAGGTTTAGGAAATAGTCACAGTGCACTTAACACATTTTGGCCATTTTTCGACTTACCAACTTATTCCCTGTGACCATCGAATTGTACTTTATAATTGTACCAGGTTTGTATTTACCATCTATATTTCTTCATTTATCATTTACAACTTGTGAACTTCACGGACTCACAAAGCGTGATTCTCTTTGGTGATAGCGGATGTTGCCAACAGTGATTTCCTTAAAGCAGTATGAGTTAAAAGTAACACTAGAAACACTCAAATGTTAATAAAACATGAATAACCGTTGTATAGCCTGCTGAATAAAAGGACATTAAGGCCTACATTGGTATTAAAGAATATACTGATCTCATTTTTTTTCTTCCAACTTTTTTCCGACTACCGACTTTATTTAATATCAAGCAAATGACCAACGATAAAGGAACAAAGGTCTTATTTTCCCTTTAGGTTTTTTTGCCTTTTTGAAGATCTGTCTTTGCCATTCCTGGAGGGTCTAAGTCGTCTGAAGGCACTCCTTTATGTGATTCTCTAACTGTATATGCTGAGAATATCCGTAATCGGAAATAAATATTTTTATTTTTTTTTTTAAGGGCACCAAAAATCGAATTTTTAGCTATAAGTTTTATATTTTACTGATATAAAAAGGTTTGAAATATTAAAATGTTTCTAAAATACAGGAAGGAATGAAGTTGTCTTTAATAGATTCATTAAATACCTAGATTTCAGAATGATTACAATAAAAATCATCTTATTTACTATAATTGTATCTTTTATAGTTAGAGGGTTTTTTTTATTATTTTAATTTAATCTAATGGTACATATTCTATAAACAGATTCTTTGTCATCCATATCCAATGCTCTTAAGAGAGACGGCTTGTAATATTTTTTTTTTTTTTAAACAGTAGTCATCAAAAGAAAAAAAAAAACTTAAATAAACCAGCATTTTTCATTCACAGAAAGTAATTAAGAACTTAATTTAAATAAATGAAATAAATAAACTTGATTCAATAATATAATTGTAAAATTGATCAAAAATATATCAAAGGAGAAATTATATTACAGACTGGTAAGATAAAATTGATGTTGGAGGCTTTTGTTGTTATTGCGAATTAATAGTTTAATATTTAGTTTTCTAAAGTAGATTACAAACTGATTAAAATATATATTTTGGTAGATAATCAATTTTCAAATTTTGAACTTTATTAAAGATATTCGTCACCATGGCTAGAATAGGTTGCTAACCTCTAGGATAACCCCTTCTTCCTGCCTTAGTTGGAGTACACAACGAATTTAAACTCTTAATAAAATAATAATAATAATAAAAATAAAAATAAAACAACAAAAAAATATTCGTATATAACCACAATGTAATGACATTATGAGACTGTATTTGTAAACATGCATATTCAATTATACAATAAGAATTTAATTACATTCAGTAAATAATATATGCGCTATTTTATATACTTATTTGTGATTGTAACTCATTCAAGATTCATTTTGTTTGTTGCCAGTATTTAATTACTGTTTAACGAAACACTGAGATTGAAATAGATTTTAATACCAGATTTGTCCGAAAATGAGTGTAAATTATCAAAACACCTAAATATCAAACTTGCTACTTTTAAAAGTTATCTGAAATCATATATATTTCATCCACCGATATGATAGAGGGCGTCTAGATTTAATAACATAAATGCTACTTTAAACAAAAACACTTTTTGTTTTTGGATATTGCATATTTTAAGGGGGCAATATTTTAGATACTAAGAAATTTAATGTAGAATGAGATTGGGATGATAAAGTTGAAATATGTCGGAGGGTTTCGTTGTTATTGTAATCAGCAGTGTCAACAATGGCATCAAATTGATAAAAATATTTTTATAATACCAGCTTTGGGCAACGAGTAAGCTTTTCCTCCTATTAAATTGAACTTTTTGGAGTTTACTCACAGCTCAGTGGTAATCATAAACAATTTAAATACAGTAAGATGTAGAGAGGATCAGTCTAAAAACTAAGCAAATGTTTGATATTAACAAATGTATTTTTTAAACTGTATTAAAGATAAACCACTATCAGGACTGATGGAAAACACACACCTGGTCAGTCATGGAGAGAGCTCAGCCATATGCCCTAATGGCCATCAATGTATGGCCGAAATGTTGGCAAAAAATAAAAATATCTTTTCTAATATTAAACATTGCCAAATTTTGTATGACTAATCTCGTCAAACATCCTACTTTATATAACATTTATCCAGTCATTCAACATAGCTCTTAACTGAAAGAAACAATTTAAATGTTTAATTTCTTTTTGATGATAGAATCTATATTAAATAACGTTTAAGTGATTTGTTTCATCACGTTAATAAAACTTTTTTAAGACATTGAAAACTTGTTTAGTTGTTAAAAGAAATATATTTTAGAAAAATTTGTTGAGCAAATACGCTTGCTGTCCCAATGGACAAACGTTCAACTTGGAGTCCACATACAAGAATAAAACGACTTTTTAATTTAATTTACTACGCAAACGTTCAAATCTTCTGACAAAAAGACTCATTTGCATGACATTAATTAGACCTATTTCAACAGATGGAATTGAGGTAAATTTCAGAAAAATAAGTAATAAAAAATTTTAAAAAACATAGATGGTAAATATTTTGTATTAAATATATATTTAATTTACCATTTACTTCCGAAACGAATATTTCATGTGCCCTTTTACTTTCGATAGACAAAGAAATTTGGTTTATAAACCTTTCGTAAATTCTATTCCATTTTCAAAAACTATTCAGTTTATACATCACTCATACATTTCTGCTGTTTATTGATTCTAATATGTTAGAATGTTAATTTTTAAATAGCAATTATGTAAATTGAATAATATGGAATTCAAATAAACTAAGGCACATACCAGACTTAAAAGACAAGAAACTGCTTGCCGTTTCCGACTACTCCAACATTTACTATATAAGCGTTCAAAAGATCCCAATAAATTATAATAGACTATAATAAGACCCATTACAATAAATGACAATAATTAGACCCATCTGAACACGAGCTCTAAAAAACCTTCCTATTCTTCTCGTGTCCAATCCTTACAGGGGTCACCTGTGGTGTAGTGGTTAGCATAGCAACCTACTAAACCCAAGATCGCGGGTTCGCAGCCCAGCAGATGAACTTAGGATTTTTTAATTTAATTTAAAATATCCTTAGCTATGCCGTCCTTCGGAAGGGAAGTAAAATGGGGGTCCCAAGCCTGTGCGATGTCAGGTACTCGTTAAAGATCCCTATACTAATTATACCTGGATAGGCAAAATTTATGACTCCCACCGTAGCATCGTCCGATTAGCCATAGCAGCATAAAGTGACGTTAAACGAAATAAACAAACCAATCCTAAAAATCCAAAATCGTTTGTCAAATCCTCGATGCTCCTTATTATGTTACAACCATAAAAATCTAAGAGATGTAGATTGTTGAAATATGCAGCCATAGATACACAGTAATTAAAAATAATATTTTGGCTTGCAATGTATCTATAACTGCCTACCCCAAGAATCGACATCTCAAAATACTTCTCAGTCAACTAATACCTAATCAATAAAGATCTTAATGTTCTAGAAGTTGTTGGTTTTGCCTAAACTAAATCTTTTCAAAGCAAACTCCATACCCAATCGAATTCAGTAGCCTCCCAGCTTTCCTCGACCTCAATTTCCGATAATCTTCCGAGGCTTCTTAAAAGAAAATGGCCAAGACACTTCTAATGTATAATTTTAATTGGAATGCTACTAGTGAGTAATTTTATTTTTTTAAATTATTTTCCTCAAATATACTTGATTTATGTAATGTATAAAGTTATAAATATCAATAAATAGTTTAAAAAAATCAATTAAAATAAAAATGAAAATATTAAATTAAATATGAAAATGAACTATTAACAATAAGATAAAACATCGACTTTTAAATTATAATAAAGAACTAACTAAATAACATGATGCACTATTTACTAACAAATTAGATAAAATTTATAAAACTATCTAGTTGTAACTTTTTGTTAAAACTAATTCATTTGTTTTGATTTGTCCGAATATAGCCCGAGAGTTTTTATAACTTGAACGATGTCTGTCACATTGAAGCGACGAAGGAGTGGAGGCATCCTTTTGAGTCCAAATTAATGAATTTTTTATAGTGTCACTATACAATTCCAAATTTTTAAAATATCCACAGTAAATCGTTTAAAAAATAATAAATAAGGTAAAAAAAAATAATTAAAAATCGACCAATTTCATGCATTCTATAGGAGGCTGTTATAATTAGTTGGTAAGCTGTAATGCTTAATTTTTAATTTAAGTAAGCTGTTGTTCTTCATAAGCGATGTGTTAATTTTAATTTTGTTAGTCTGATTTATAATGTTGTCCGACGTATAAAGTTGAAGGTTAAATAGTGACCAGGGGGAGGCTAAGGGAGGGAGGCGAGTTCTCCCTTTTTCAAGGCTAATGTTCCGTAAAATTCTCGCTGTTTGTTCGACCGCCATTTTTTCCAAACTCTGAAACAAGAACTGCTTTCAAAGACCATTAATTATCAACTACTTCTGGGAAATTATTACCATTGAAAAACACATATTCCCTAAAGGCGACATCGGATTGAAGTAAACTTTGTTGCATTTGAAGTTGTATTGAACTCGATTTGGATTTTTTCATACTCACAATTGTGGGAAAGCACGTAGGTTTGTTTGTATCAAGTTTTTCCTTTTCATTTTGGTTTGTCGAAGCAAATATTGCGTTGTCCGGAGAATAATGCCGATATCTTGTTTTCTTTAAATTACCCCTTTCCGTAATAAACTGTTTATATTTAGATTTTTTTTGGTCCGAATATCAGTATTATTATTCCTCTCATAAACAAGAAATATTTTAACTTCTTAATTATTTATTATTATTTGGAAATAATTCTGTCTATAATCTCAAGTTTACACTTGATTTTCGTTAAATTTCGTTGAACGAATTCAAACTCGGTCGGGACAGGGTCCCAAAGTTCCAGAAAAATTAATGAAGTGCGGGGCAACGGTAGCGTTCAATAATGGTTTAAAATATTTTAAGAGGAGGGAGACTTTAGCCTTGAAGACAAAGTGGTTCGTGGTAGGGCTTCTTATTTTATGTGAACTTTGGCAGATGGTGAAGTCCCAGAACTGTGCGAGCATACGATGGCCAATTGTTTTTTTGAAACCTTTTATATTATGAAATTCTAGGAACTGCGTATTTGCCAAACTTGTGCTACCGAGAGTATTTAGGTATCTGGTGCATAAACTGTAACTATCTCAAATTGTTTGTATCTTAAAAAAAATCATAAAAATGATAGTATATAAGATTTTCTAGGTAACATTGTCCGCCAGTCTTCTCTGTTCTCTGCTGCTGCTCTCCAATTACGGAGTTTTAAGAGCTTCTGCGCGTCGGCTGCCACACCGTCAGCCCACCGTAGTTTGGGTCTGCTAACTCTGCTAGTTCCATAGAGACATTCCTCTAGACGATTTCTGGGTATTTCATTAGGCCTCATCCCGGAAATGTGTCCAACCCATCTCAGCCGCCCGATCCTGAAGAATTTAACTATATCAGCTTCACCATAAAGTTCTTTTAACTCTGCATTGATGCGCTGCCTCCATTCATTGTTGACTTGTACTGTTCCGAATATCCTCAGAATGCGGCTTTCAAAACAGAGGAGTGCTTGTTCCTGAGCCTTTGGGATATTCCAGGTTTCAGAGCTATATAGAAGTACCAGTTTGATTAGGGTCTTGTACAGGCCGAGTTTAGTGGTCCTTGTGATGATTCGGCTGCGGAAGTATCTAAGTAATCCAAAGTAGTTTCTATTGGTGGCTAGAATTCTCTTCTGGATTTTCGGCTTTATGTCATTGTCAGAGTTCACATGGGTTCCGAGGTACACAAACTCATCAACCCAATCAAGAACACTATTTTCTATTTTGATATCCGGTGCTCTCGTCTACCTTGAGGGTCCGTTTTCATGTATTTGGTCTCATTCTCGTTAATGATCAGCCCTACTTTAACCACTTCTTTCTGGAGGTTAAGAAATGCTTCCTCTACTGCAGCAAGGCTCCTCCCAACGATGTCCAGATCATCAGCGAACCCCACCTTGCCGCAGTCCTCTATGAGTCTGGAATGTATCGGACATAAATTATACATTATACATATATGAAGTGTTACTTTACACACTAATAAAATAAATAACTATTTAAGTTTTAAAAAAAGTGGTCTAAGGATAAGGTTTAAACCAAATTCAATATTTTTAAAACCAACAGGCTCGTTGTTTGTAGGATATTGAAGTCCCGATTTCAAAAACCGAGTAATCAGAAAAGTGGCCCTGGAATCTCTGGATGCAAAGCTAAAAGTAATAGAAGAGAATAAAGAAAATTCACAACATGAAAATATCATTTAGCCGGGAACCGAACCTAGGTGCTTCTGCGAAGACTTCGCCCGTCCACCAACGTTTATGTTTTCGCATTTTTTCATTTGTAATTAGTACTAAGCAAAAACTAATTCTACACAATAGAATATCCTCCATGGTGAACTTGGAATATGAGACGAGACTTTAGCATCATAGTGTGGATGAAAGACGAGAAAAACAACGGAGTCTATAGATAAACCGTCTATAGGCAGATTGCGCAACGCTGTCTAATGGTGTGTACTAAAGTTAAGAATTCTGCAACTTTGGTAATAGAAAAATAAATCTTGACTTTGCCATTTAAAACGGGGGCTCTTACTCATCCCATTATTTTTTTTTATCAATTTATTAGAATAACAATGTTCTCAAGCTGTCTTTTTTTTCATTTTCTTCTAAAGTAGACACACTAATTCTATTTCATTGAAATAAGGCTAGCTTTCAATCATTTAACACAAGGTATTCTCTATCAATGTAAAGTTGTTAACAATAACTGACGATTTAAAGCCCATTCAGAATGACTTTTGTTTGTTGCCGATATGTAAATGAACTGTGAATATTCTGCTTGACTAACCACCGACAGTTATTTTTTTCTCTCTTCTTTTTCGGTTTGAAAAACTTTGTTCCAATCACCAACTTTTTCAGAATAACCGTTTTGAATTTCAGTGAATATTTTTTTTTTAATTAATGAAATGTTTGTGACATTTTATGTTAACGAATAAATGAAACAATGGTTTTGTACGGCTACAATTCCAGGAGGACAAGTAGACAGTTACATCAAAATACGAAAATGTATTCTATTTCCTCGAGAAGTTTAATATAAAAACAAATATAAAACAATAAAAAGATTATGTTTGAAAAAATAATACTTAAAATCTGACAAATTTGTTGGTACAGAATTAAAAAACAAGAAACAATAGAGATATCATTCTTCATTAATAACTGGTTTGAATGGTGTAGTAACAATTAACAAGAGTTTAAATATAATATTGGTGAACTATATAAGAGAAGATGTATATGAGTGATTATATAAGAGTAAAAAAATTGCAGTAAATCTGCTGTGTATTGTATAAAAATAAATAAATATTCGAGTGTGGAAAACTAGGCAGTACAATTAATGAGATGTTAAAATTGGGCAAATAGATATTACTTTTTTTTTAATCGTACTAACAGATGACATAGAAAATGATGAGATCGGTGTAGTAACTGAAGAGTATACCTATAGAACGGCGAGAGAATAGTACAATGTGTGATTACCAGGAGAGGGTTTGGTCTAAAATAATTCGGAGATTTTTGACAGTGGAGGGAAAATGGATTGTATAATCATTGAGGATTAAGGAGGGAGCCTGAGTCTATTAAAATGGCCTGAATCTTTTTTTTTATTCAATCGTAACTTGTGTAAATATATGGTCATCCCGACACTGATTCTATTCAAGTCTTTCTGAATTTTGGCGGAAGCAGTAGGGGGGGGGGGAAGAAAAGATAGATTTGGGAATCGTCATCGTAGATGTGGTAGGAACAGTGGTCATTTGAGTTAGGAAGATTATTAATGTAGGTAGAAATTGAAAACGAGAGGAAAAATGGTAGATCTCTGAGCAATGCTTGAGATTAGAGTGAGAGAAGTGGAATGGCTTTAGTTAGGTATCTAACAGATAGGGAATAGTGAGGGAGGAAAAACTTCAAAAATCAGAGGATGGAACTGTAGGGAAAAAAATATAGTTTCTAATTGGGAAAACAGGATAAATTATAAATAGAATTAAACCCTTTTGAGAAATTATATTTCTATGGCGGTAAATTGGTCATTAGTGATTTTAATTACTGTTAGGCACGGGTTATAGAATTATTCAGCATTTTAATTTGATCCATTTTTTTAATAAGAATTTTATTCAAATGAAATTTAACAGTTTGCAATTGTAACATACTAGACATCAATACATGTTTTGGTGATAAAAAAAGTTCACACTACGTGATTGGTTTACCAGGATCAAATTAATAATTTCATTTATTACTTTTCCCGTTATGAAAAAAACAAAAGAACAAATTTACTCCATTAGTTAATATACAAAAAAATTTTTTTTTTATCATTTTACCCATTCAAAATGAAGATTTATAATGTTGTGTTTGAAAGTATTCTTTAGTTTGATTATTATAATGTTTAATAAATACGCTTTTATTAACTTGTATGTAACGGAATCTTGCATCGTAATTTTCACCAATATCCAGCTTTCTGTTAATCTTGAAAATTTGCACACGTGTCAAGGACCAATGATAATACAATAATTTCACAACTTTATTTTAATATTCTTACTTAATCCAGTCGAAATAACCCTAAAAATATGGCTGCCTTGCAAAAGATGGAGAAGTAGGTTTTATGATTCTGTATGGTCCAGATGGGTCCTGAGAATAAAATATCAAAAATTTGACTGCATTTGATAAGCTAATAATTTTTGGCGGCCAAAAATATCCAATATTTTTGCACTTTTTTTCAGATTTTTGCAAAAAATATATACAAAAAATGCTTTAAATCGAAAAATGTGTCATTTAAAAAATTATACTTTATTAAATTGCGCGTCTAAATACATCTCTTAAGCTGAATTTGATTTAGGCGTTTAGCCACAATCGACTATCGAAAATCGACGAATTTCGCCAACTATCTCAAAAAGTTAGTTTTGGCCATGTTTAACAGTCTACAGCACATAAATGGCTAATCCAATCAAAAAATGTTATATACTAATAGTTGTAGATCATTAGATTTTGTCTAAGATAGGTTTAATTTGGTTCGCTATTAAAGTGTGTTTTTTAAACGATATCGTAAATATTCATCACAGTTCATCACAAATATTTTTAAATTTTAAATCCTGAATAAAATTCATTTAATTACACAATACAAAATGAAAATGCATAATTCAATTATCAATTAAACTTAATTTTTCTTTGTTATGATATATTTTTTACTTAAATAATCTGTTTTGTTGCAATTTTCATCAAATTAAAAAATATTTAGAAAAATTTTGTTTTTATTATTAAAAAAAGTTAATGTAACTAAAACAATTCTCAATTGAACGAACGATTAGTATAAATTATCAATTTTGAAAGTGAGGTAAGTTCCTTTTGTTATAATAAAACTCCTACTTTTTTTTTTAGTCAGCAGTGTGAACACTATTGGATTTTAAACTTACATTATCTGGTACTACAAAATATTAAAAATTTATCTATTCATACTTAACAATTTTTTTTAATTTATGGAAATGCAAACCACTAAGTATCTTACAAAAAGAAAATATATAGCAAACAATAATAAACGGCTTATTTTAATTTTTTTTCCCTTTTTTTTTAAAAGTTGAAATACAATTGTTAAAAACGAAAAAATATTTTTAGGAGATTATATTAATGATAATTGCTAGTCAAATAAGTCCATACTCAAAACGTACCAAGAATATTTTATTGCTTTTTTTGTCCCGGAGGAAAGGAATATTTCAACATTATTGTAAGAAGTGGGGCCCTGAGGAGCCAAGCGCTAAGCCCGCTCGCTGCCTCAGTTTGTTATCATTCCCTTCTATGGCTTATAGGGGACACTGTATCTACATGTAGGGCAATTTTTCGAAGGTGTACACTTTGGTTAAAATCAACTTCAAGCCATTCGGAATCTTCTAAACAACCTCCAGGTTTGATAGCCTCAGCAACAGGTACTTTTTCAATTTACGTACTCTAAATTTAGTTTATTTAATTCACATACCAGACTTAAGAGGTTATTACTAAATCTATTATCTTAAATGATAACTAAAATGAACTTGTCTTTTTTAATTTGTTTAGTTTTACATTCTCTACTGAATGTGTTTTCGAAAGAATGCTATGGACTCTGTACGGTGAAATAAAATCTGTCATCAGAAGACAACTACCGTAGACAACGAGTATTTGTTTTTCATTTTTTTTTCCTTCTATAGCCCCTTTATAAAAAATATACAAGATAAAGCATTCTTCATAGGCAGCAACAGAATAACAATAGAAATGAATTAACTTTTTCTGTTACTGGGTAACATTTTAAAGGGAAGAGTGCATTTACGTCCTACTGAAACCCGATAACAGGAGGAAAAACGGCTTATCTAACAAGTTACCAAACTATTCTAGACAGAGTGGGAAAAACGAGATTCATTAAATGGATCCAAACCGAAAAATGTTCATCCGGCGATACTGAGGTTAAGGGAACGTTAAATTGACTAGAACTCAAACTCCTATGGCTACCGCTGTCTCTAAAAAAAAAATTAAATAAACTAGCACAGTAAAATATTATATTATTCATTGTTATTTTAATTGAAAAATTATGTCACAAAAAAATAAGATTAAAACTGTTACATTTCCCATTTTGGACTCTATTATTGTTTATTGTACCATTGATAAAGTGCTGAAGAGATTTTAAAAGATAATTAAATAATAATAAGTTAAAAGACTATAAAATGAAGCAGTGTATATTCTATGGAGCAGGCAAACGGAGTGTCGCCCATGGGAACGGTCTCAAATGTCGAAGGGATTTGTCGACTATGAGATTCGCAAGAGTTCTGTCGCAGTACGTGCGCTGCATTCCGCTCCAACCTATCAGATTGGCTAGCTCAGTTTGCTTAGTGCAGGAATTTAGGTCTTGCTATTCTTTATTAAATAGTTTTTTTTGTTTTTTTTATGTTACGGCATGATTCAATGTCATAATTTATTTATTTATTTTTGTTTTTAAACGGTAGAAATTGTCAGGATTTCTATATCATTATCGGATACATAAATGAACAAAAAATGCTGGTGATGAAATTTAAATTTCTTTTATAAGATAGAGAATCAAAACATGTTCACAAATATCTTATATTATTATTCCTTAAGCTATATTAAGAATGAGTTTGGTAAATCATCGAATTAGTTTTAACAGCATCATATAATTCAATATAAAGATCTAGAAAATGTAGAAAACTTTTTACAATTTATTTCACAAGATTATTATTTATTTTTTTATTAAATGGTTTTAATAAGAACTTTGTACTAACCTAATTTTGCTCCTAAAACACTTATTCATTCCAGACATAAAAGAGAAGAACTTGACCGACGATTCTACCTGCTATAACGCATACTATGCAAAACCTCACTACATTCAATAGACAACAAGCTTTCTAAAGACTGTCTGGATCTACGGACTTGGACTTAATGACCTTCATAAACCATTTGTCTATAGCAGTCTAATTTTCAAAAGTTTATCAAAAACTTTTTTAACATCCGAATTCACTAGCACAATCCCTATCCAGTTCCACTAACCCCTATAATCCCCCTCGTTGGTTAAAAATGCATGACTTCGTAATCTGTTATTAAAATTCTATATGGAGTCCTGGCGATGGCCAGCTTCTTCGCTGATTCCCAGACTGGTTGTACTACTGAGCTCTCACTTATCCACTACTGGATCATTTTTTTTTTTTTTTTTTTTTTTTTTTTACACTTTTGACGAAACTAAATGAGAAGCCATTGGATCTTTATGTACCTAACTTGTCACTCTATAAGTGGAAGGACAAATCTGGTTGGGGGATCTCTAGGGTAGTGCATATTGTTAAGACTTTTTATTTTATTTTATTCTTTTAATTCGATCCTATTTTTTGTTTTTGCTAATATTATTATTTATGTTTATTTGTTTTGGTTATATGTTTTACTTATATATCGTATAGTTTATATTATTCATGTATAACATAGTTCTTTTCTGTTCTATTTTCTCTTTTTCATTTATTTATTTTTGTACATGATGTGTGAATTATTAAGCCAACCATATTAGTTATTGCCGACATTTGAGGAAGGTTGTAATACTTTCTCAATATTTTTTTTTTAATACACTTATTTGAAGGTGTTTCATTTTCAGAATAACTGCTGCAATTTCTTTTGGTTTAATTCCTTTCTATCATGACTTTAAAGAAATTTTCAAAAACACTGGATGGAATCTGATGTTTTTTTAAGTGCCTCTGCAAATATTTCCATTTCGATGGAAAATAACCGGGTGAGGATTAATTACCAGGAACTCTTTATTGAGTTACCGAATAATATTTATCATGTCATAGTTTCAGTCTGGCAACTGCAATCTGGTTAAATGAGCAGGAATCAGATGAGAGAGAATTGTTAAATCGTATTTTTCAGATAAGAATTTACCTCACAATATATACATCATTCGTAATTATTTAAAATAAACAATTATACCGACGTATATTATGTATGACAATTTGTTTTTCCCGAGAATAATACCCGTTCCTGCCACATTTGATCTTGATGAAATTAATTTTTATGGAATAATTCTCCGTTTTTTATTTTTCAATTAATAAGCCACCAGAGCATATATATATTTAGCCTTGCAGAGGATATATGTTTATGTATATTGTCCCATAAAAATATCATGAAAGTACAATAAAAAAATAGTATATCCAGGCTGCGTATAATATATTAAGCAGCAACTTCTGTAGATTATAAGTTATTTACATGTAAATACATAAGATGAAAATAAAAAGTTAAACAAATGCTTCGAGAATCACAAAATGGTGAAAGGATAACTCAATTTGCAGTTCTTTGCTATATAAAAGATATTTGAAATATTAGATATCTTTCATTAAGTCATTGATATGCATTTTAAAAAAAGAGATGTTAAAAGAGATGACGCCTGAGAGACACTTTGGCGTTAGAGGTAGCGATATTGAAAGAGGTTGATTGGGAACAAAACCTCTTTGGGAACAGTGAGACAAGAAAGATCGGGAGCTTTTTTAGTTTGGTGGGAAGGATTTTATGAACAACGGAATCAAAAGCCTTAAAACAAATAAAAAGAGAACAAGGATCGTGCTTTTCCATTGGTCAATTGAGGAATAAATTGATAAATTTAAACTAAAATCTTTAAACCTTTTTAACAGCTCTATCCAGTGGTTCCATTCTTTCCTTTCCAACCGTACCCAAGCAGTATCAATCCCTAACCAACCCTTGTCAGACTTCCTACCTCTTTCCTCTGGTGTAGCCCAGGGCTCCAGCATATCACCTCTCCTCTTTAATTCCTACATTAACGATCTGCCTCAGTCATTTATACACTGCTCCCACCACCTTTATGCAGATGACTGTCAAATATATTTATCCTTTTCCCCTGCCGAAATCCTTGATGCTTTCTCCAAGATTCAGGATGACCTTGACAGAATCTGTACCTAGGCCAGTTTGAATAATTTAAAGTTAAACGCAAATAAACTCCAGGCGATAGTAATCGGCTCAAGTCACCTTATAAGATCAAACTCCTATTATCCCTCTCTAAATCTAAGTAATCAACCTATTACCTTTTGCTCCTCTATCAAAAATTTAGGAATCATCTTCGACCAAAACCTTTCCTGGAAGCCTCAAATTGCCCAAATATCCAGAAATTCAATTGGAACCCTGAAACTATTCAATCGTGCCCGTCATTTCCTTCCTACATTATACCAGTATTCCTTCCTAGCCCGATCCACTACCCTCTGGAACACCCTCCCTCCTGAAATAAGACATGCCCCTTCCTTAAGCTCATTTAAAACACTCCTTTTCCAATATCTCCTCTTATCCCAGTCAGATGCTAGTCAATATGAACAGTAATTATTATTAAATATGATCAAATCGAATAAATTTGATACCGATGAATTGACTCATAAATTTTCTTTCATATAATAATAATCTTTTATTTGTTCCACATCAGTAAATAATCATTTTATTTATTTTTTTATAAAAATTCTTTTTTATTATTTTTTTTTATTTTTTACTTTAAATGTTTTTCCTAAACAAAAAAATGTTATCTATCGACAATTCATATGTGTATGGTTGTGTGTATAGGTGTATAAGTGAATGATTGCAGTGTATATAAGTATATATCGTAATATCTGTAAATATTTACTTCATCCAATGTACATATAGACATAGTTCATTCTCTGTATATATCTTTTCTCATTTTCCCAGGATTATTTATTTTTATTTTTATTTTTTTTAGTATTATTTCATTTATCCTTCTTATGTTATCTTATTTACTAAAGTTATTTGGACAATTATTTACTTAACTGTATTTGCATGTCTATTGTTCCTCATATATAAATACCTTTGTATGAAAATATATATGCCAGACCATTGTACTATTTTATGACACTATTTTGTTATTCTTAGGGGACAATACGTCGCAGAATAAAGATTATTTTTTTCATTTCATTTCAAATGTCTCGAGTAATATTCGAGATGGAGGTTTGGATAAAATAATTATAAAGATGCCTAAATAGCCCATGAATATGTCATGCTTGTTGGGTTCTGCAGGTCCTCATCGTTTTTAGGACACTATAATCATCCCAAAAAATTAAAGGAATAATGTAATTCAAAATATTGTGTGATAATGATACAGCAGACTATCAATGATCATATTCAAAACATATACAAGAATCATAGGAGCAGACTGCATTTAGTTAATACAGAGGAAGTTGGTAGTATTCGGATTCGAACGCTTCTGATACACATGAATAGAAAATTATTACAGTAAAAAATTAAAATATAAAGATTGGTTTTAATTTATTTAAATTATCTCATTAATTTCACAATACAATTAGGATAGTTAAATTATTGGCCTTCTGTGGGAATACTTTTTGTTTGATAACTTGTTTTGAATGTTAAACATCCATTGTTTCCAGGAAGGCAAACTAAAAAGGACTTCTGAAAGATATAGGGTCTTAATTCAGTTTTAAAAAAACGATTATAGTAGAAGTGGCAAATAATTTATTAATCCTAAAAATAAAAAATAAATAAATAAAACAAAATTAAAAAAAAAAAATGCATTACTTCTTTTTTCTCATCGATAAAACACAATGTAATTAAGTCTTGTAAAAATTACGGAGTACTTGTATTTACTACTATGAGTAATTAAAGAAGAAAATATAAAAGCACTGCCTAATTAAAAAATAACAAGCGAGAAAAAATACTGTAATTTTCTCATCCTTTTTCTACAGCCGTGCTTATAGGCACTCCAGTCAAGGAAATGATGCTTTTAAACAATATCCATCCTTTTGTACAAGATCCTTTTTCTTTAATGCTTAAGCTAGACTATTTTTTTTTTTTTTTTTTTTTTTTTTTTTTTTTTTTAGAATTAATTTCCTAAGAAATTAAGAAATTGCCCAGTACTTTACTTGGAGTAGGTTGATAGTGGCTTGTAGGCTCACATTTCATCTTTTTACTTTTTTTTTTTAGGTTTCATTTTTTAATTAGATTCATTTCATCCCGGCAATCCTGTTTTCAGGAGACCATTCTTAGAACACTGATAAAAATACATATTAACTAAACGTTAAGGGCTGACTGTCATGTAATATAAGATATGGGTTAATAGTTGGATATTGATTGAGACAGATGGATAGGATAGTATGGAAGGTAGTGCTGGAATTTCCAAAATTTAAGGGATATGAGACGAGGTCGAGACTATGAGGTATTTTAAAATCATTACATCAAATCATCATTGTTAGAAACTTAGTATGGAGCATTCACAAAAGTTCGGAAAACTTTGGATTGGACGAATCGGATGCGTTTAGTATTCAATTTTTTTGATGCCCCTCAAAGTTCGAGTCCACAGGTTAAATAATTTTCTGATAGTTTTTAAATGAGAAGTTTGCATGAAATTTTTTCAAAGGAAAGGTTAGATGTCCTATTTAGAAGGTCAATAAGTCTTTTGCCTGATTAGAAACCAATTTACTGAACTGTCTTCACTGTCGGTAGTGTAATGAGTTGAGGTAGTATGTTAAGGTTACGTGGGTGCTTTTAGATTCTTTTACTTTGATCCACCAATCGTAATACCAAAATGTATCTAGAATATGTGTTTGGAAATTAAAGAATGTCATTATAGTATTTAGATGTGACACAGCTATTAAAGGATAGCTGTGTTATCAGCAAATGTAGCTAGGATAGTATCAGGAGTAGTTAGGATGTCTGCAGTGTAGATGATACAGAGAACTGGGCCGAGAATGACACCTTGTGGAACACCTGCCTCGATTGGGTAGCAGTTAGAGAATCCCTTTCCAAACCGAACTCGAAAGGAAGTGTTAGAGAGGCAGAAACGAAGGATTAGGAATAAAGATTTAGGTAAATAGATTATGAAAAATAATGATCAATTGATGATAAACGATTAAATGTGATAAACTATATCGAAATGAGTGTGTTAAATACTACACTAGGCTACAGATCTATAATAACTGGATATTTTTGCATGCAAATAATCATTTTTATTTACAAGTGCAAAATACTATATTTAAATAAAACAATTAATTACAATCGATGGTCATTTGCTGCTGTATCATTTAATATTAAAGGTTTACTAAAATAAAATTGCTGACAATTTCATTATTTGTCTGAGGTCTTAGGAACTTGGCGTTACAGTTCGATTTATAGGTACTTCACGTAGTATATTGAAAATACCTCTTGTGTCTTTTCTTTCAACACGTAGACCAAGAATGTGCTTAATGCCTTAAAGTAAGCTCTTTGGAACTCTAGGATGTTCCATGTAGCGAAGTTTATATCGATCTAGTCTCATGAATATTAACTAGGTAAGGTTATTGTTGAGCAAATAATGGTTTAATAAACTTTCTCAATTTTGACACGATTCCTATATCGTATGGTGAAAGTTTTAAAGCCTTTTAATATTTTCAACAAAGGTCGTTAACTTTTAATCACATCATAATTTTAACTAGGGATGTGGTCAGGCAATAACTACATGTTCCTCTATAGCTTGGTAGACCACCAAAACCATTAAACTGTTTGGAAATGTTGGTGATATATACAACATAAAACCTGTTGCTAAAATGTTACTTTACTTCCCATTTAACATTGATGGAACCGGTTAATATGATTTCGATATAACTGTAGCAGAATTTTTAATGCTAAATGAAAATTTCCTTTTTAATATAAATAAATAATACCTTGCAAAATATAAATGTGTACCTAATAATAAAACAATCATTACTGAATCCTGTACAGTAGGTAGTCTGCATGATAATCAAGTCGGGATAAAGAAAAAAGGAATATAGTTATTTCAAAAGTAGAAACACAATTGAGCCAGTGAGAAAGTAAAGCTTCCTTCAATTCGATTAAATGAAGGTTTTACAAATGTACTTATTAAAAAGTACACAAGGAAGATAAAATGGACTGTATTACAATATCAAACAACCATGCTTTAAAGTTTTAAAAAAAAAATGCGTGGTGCAAGTTTCAATTATAATTTATTAAATTGTTTCAACGGGCTAAAATCCATTACGCCAGTTTCATTTTTTAACATAATAAAAATCCGATGTGACTGACAGTAGATTAAGTCAAATTTCCTTTATTTTGATAAAAATAAATGTTTTGTGAACGTTCTTTATTATACCTAAAAATCACATAAATTGAAGAAAAAAAAATCACGGATGTGCTTGGAGCAGATTAGCCCAAAGCTTCTTCATAAATAATTTGACATGGCTTACCTGTCTATCAGTAATACACAAAGTATTCAGAAAAAAAATTTAACACAAGGCCAGTGATATGCTGTTATCTGCTTTTAAAAAATATTTGTCGGAACTACATCGTAGAACCCCTCCTTATTTTCTTGGCCTACTTTGATTGATTTCATTCCCATGAATTAGCCCACAAACAAAGTCATTTTGCCTTTTAAGGTGCCTTGAAGGGATTCAAAAGGAATCGAACGTTATTGAGGAATTTTAAATGTTATTTTATCACCACAATTATTTTTACAAGTACAAGGTTCTATCAGAGTAACATTGGAACTGAATCAAAAATGAATGTATTTATCAGCAATGATACGAAAATAATTCCATTAATGTAAACGAATCCATATAAATATATCAAAACACCTACCTATTGACTCACACCACTCTCATTCTTAACTGATATCCGTTATTGATAACTATATTGTGTTTCTACTGGCGCTTAGTAAAGTGTTTAATATAATTAACAGTTGCAATTAATAGAGAAGTGATAAAGGAGCAATGATAGTAAATAAACACAATTTTGAATTTTTTTTTACTTGCACCAGTATCATTCTCCCCGGCCCAATTATTTTTGCACCTTGAGATTCCCAGACTTCTTCAGGGTAAATGACCCTATGCATAAATGATGGAGAGTAAACATCTCATTTTGATAAGCCCAGTTGAAAGGTAAAGTAGTGGTTAATTATTATTATTAACCATAACTTCTACTAAGCTACTATAAAAAATTAAGCTGTTTATTATAAAAATGGGAGAAGTCCATTTTTTGTTATTGCAAGATTTTTAAAGGTTTGCATTTTAATAAATTAAAAGATACTGTAAAGGATTAATAGATATATTTTTAATATTTTATGGTAACAGATAATGTAAGTTGTAAAGTAAGAAAAATACTCTGAATTTATTTAGGCTGGTATTTTGCTAGTTGATTACAATCATTGTGTACGCAAACATACTCTGGCCAGTCAAGCGTAAGTTAGAACAGGTGCATCAAGTGCGCTATCAAAGGTATCGAATTTACTGAGATGTTATGGATTTATTAATGCCGAAAATTAATCTACAACTGCTATATTGATATTAAGTGTTTTGGTGCCCTCGATAATTTGAATTAAGCTCACCTGCTTTCTCGATAGTTTGAAACCCTTTGTTTTAAGCATGATTTGACAATCCTATTCCGTCGATCTATTCCAACTAGTACCCATTGATAATTTTCTTCAGGAAAAAAGAACATTCGTGTCCTCTATTCCCCAAGAAATGTTGAAACGTTGATCTCAAGAGGCAGGGATGATGTAGTTAATGAAGAAGAACGATCAACAGCTCCTGTTACATTGACCGAGTTATCTTTATATCTTCCCCCTCCTGTGTTCTCTGATCGGAAATAAATGATGATTTCATCCCAACCCTGATCGCCTTGGGAAATTTTTCACTAGATGATCCTTTTCCAGTTTGCACAAGAAAATCGCATTTTTATTTTATTTTATTATTTAAAAAAAAAAATTTTAATTAATTTTTTACTGTATACAATTCTACATAGCATAGGAGCATATTTTGCTAATTTGAACACTTGTAGCTTTAAACTTTGTCTCTGCCCTTCTAACAGTAAGTTTTAAATTCAGCTCTTACAAGAGTCGATGTTTGTATTATTATTTTCATCACAAAAGTTTTTTATTATTTGAAATTTTGTAAAGGCTTTTCTAAAACTATCTGCAACGAAATCATTGCCTTAGGTACCAAAGTGAAATATTTAGTAAGACTTGGAGAGGATTAGCTCAGTGGGTAAGGCACTTAACTTCCGACGCCGATACGATCCCTGGTGCAGGCAGAAAATTTATTGCATCAGGAATTAATGAATTATTTGCTACTTCTATTGCTGTTTCGCCTAATGGAAGACTAGTTTGGAATTTTAAACAATCATCATCAGTTTAAAAAAAAACATTCAAAAAATCAGCAGTTTGGTATACTGATTATATTATTGTTGCGTCGGTACCAAAGTGCTTCGATTATCAATTATCGGGACCAATAATTTGGCTGAAAAATAAATCACTATTGCAAAGCATAATCTAATAAGAGCGAAATAAATGAAAAAAAAAAAAAGCAAATATTTTTTTTTTTCATTTTTAAACTATTCATTATACAAATTCTTATTTGCTTTTTTAATCATATTTCAGTTCATAATCTAGTTTCTATTGTAAAGAAAATACCTTTAGAATAACAAAATAGTACAATGAAAAATTATTCTGAAATATAATAGCGTACAACATAGTATACACTTGATGACAAAAGTTCTCTTAATAAATGTTGTAAAGCATTAAACTTAATTCAAAATGATGTATACATATTCCAATCTTCAACTTGTATAAGTTACACCAACTGTGATGTTTATTAGCAATATGTGGTATTAACCAGTGGTCTTATTTCTTGAAGCTCAATGCCTCCTATAAATCTATATACGTTTTACGTATTCTAATAAATAATTCAAAGAAAGATATATTCAATCATGAAAAAAGTTTTGTTTAGGTATAAATCGTGTTTATTATCCGTCACCTACCTAATTATTTTTTTTAGGTATTAACGAAATAATACGTTATTTATGGGTAATCATTCAGAAATTTTATTTTCTAATGTTTATAAATTATTTTCAAAATAATTGATACTCAAACAATCCGTTTAATACATTTAAGAACATTTTTAAAAAAAGTCAATAAAACGCTTTTTCTTTAATTTCAATTTGTTGTTTGCGAATAACTAACATATAGAGTGCTATTAATTCCCCATCGTATTTTGAAAAGGCAATATTCCACGGAGCTGTGTGCACAGTAAACAACCGATAGATAGCACAACTCCGCTTTCGGTATCATTATTAATTCTATCGGTAATCAATCCCTAAATTAATTTGAGATGTGAACTATGTGACTCTGCTATATCATTGATAATTTATTCAAAACAAGCTATAGTATTTATTTTATATTGATCAACTTGTTTCAAAATGATCGGGTTGTCCGAAAATTAAAACCGGTTTGTGTTTTCAAAATGAAATTATAAAATATATGATTGAAAACCATTTTCACTGACCAAAAAGCAATTTAATTGGAGATTCCTGGTCAAAAAATATTTGACACGAATTTTGTCGTTTCGACTAATAAGCCCTAGAAGCCGAGAAAAAATTAAATAGCATTACACTAATTTATTTTATATCTCGTGTTTAGAACATGATATTGACATGATTCTTGCACCCCAGTTTTTAGAGTTCTAAATGAAATTTAAAAAAAATACAACTAGATACCCCTCCAACCATGCCCGTCCCTCCACTTAGATAGATAGGTAGATAGATAGATAGAAAATAAATTTTATTCTAGGACACAGTCTGGCCATTGCCAGAACTTCAACATAAATACATATTTGCAAAAGGTCTCGGGGCCTCTGCCGTTATAATCTGCGAGGGAAGTTATCTAAATGTGTGGAACTGGAAACAAGCAAGAGGGTTGGGTTGGAAGAAAAGTTTCGATGAAATTTAAGAGGTATGAGGTCGAGGACTAGGTATAATAAGATCATTATGCAGTTTTTTGTATGAAGATATTTTTGATAATTTATTTATTTTTAAATGGCAATTTTCGTCCTTTTATTTAATAAAATAAGGAGTAAATAATAGGGCGTATTAAAAAAAAATCTTTTTATCAAATTCCAGAGTTCAAAAGTCTGTAAATATCTTAATGCTATTTATTATTTACCAATACTTATTAATAGAGCATTCTCTAAGCGTTACTCTAGCATTTACTAACACTGGACTTCTTCAAAAAAAACCTCAGTTCAGTTATTTATTTTAAAGAAGAAACATCCTACGAAGTTTTCGTAACTTTAAGAAATTACTGGGAAAAAAAATTCATAGCCACTAAAGCAACTCGTGAAATTATTAAATATGAAGGGGAAAGTGTCCTTGAAGAGCGCAGTGTTGTTTTGAAAAATTTAGAAGTGGAGATACGACGTTGGAAAGGAATAAGGGCTCTGGGCGGCCATTAATGGATTATGATAAGGTTCTAAAGGAAGCTGTTGAGTCAAATCCTTCCTCATGTACTCGCGAACTTGCCAGTGAGTGTGGTGTGTCGAAAGATACTGTTAGTATAGTCGCCATCTTCTCTCCATGGGGAAGGTGAAAAAGACCTGTAGACTGGTCCATCACGAACTTACTCCTCAACAATCAGTTAAAGTTTACAGAACTCCTGCCTCATCCACCATATAGCCCATACCTCGCACCTACTACTTTCGGAAGTTGAAAATGCTGTCCAAGAGTTCTTTGGCAGCCATCCTAAGGAATGGTATCAGCATGGCATCGAGCAATTGGCTAGCAGATGGGTAATGACGGTAGATAACAATGGACTATACATTGAATATTAATTGTATTTTATATCAAAGAAATAAAATACAGATATTTGTTTAAGAAACGGTTGTTGTTTTTTTTTTATACATCCCAATATATAATATCTGTTCAGTTTCATTGATTTTTTTTTTGTTTTAGGGAGATGAGATGTTTGAGGAACACGATTCACACTAATTTAATGTTCACATATGTATTAGCTGACTTCATGTGGATCCTGTCTCTAACTGTAAGTAAGCCACACCTCTGTAATGTAATCATTGATTTAGTAATATTTCAGAGAATATTACGAGACAATAAAAAATATAACTAAAATTTAAAACTTGGAGTGGAAATCCACTTGTTGAGTCGGAAGGTTCTATTTCTTTCTGAAAATTAAACCAGGAAATGACTACGCTTTATTAAGACTGACGACTGATGAATTCATAAAATTTGATCTTAGATTTACGGAATGGAGCACGGTTGGCCCTTCGACCTAATTTCTACTTTCAACGTTGAAAAACAACGCCGCGCATTTATAATGAAAGACGTTGAAAATTAACCTTTGAAGACAAAAGGAAGAGGAAGCCTGGTTACTTTTATATTTCTTTATGCTCACTTTTTTGCTTCATAATTTATAATTTGTTATTTTTTATATAAGTTGATAAAAATGAATTACTTTCTAGAAAAAACGTATTAAAGATATTTAAAATGGAACTAATCAGATTAATGTAGTATTCTACATTGTCAAAACTAAACTATTTTTTATATATATTTTTTCATTTATTAATAGAAATTTACAACAGTAAAAAAAAAAAAAAAAAAAAAAAAAAAAAAAAAAAAAAGTACGTATGTAAAAGTAAATATGTGGTAATCACTATTTCATTAGATACTCTGGAGAAAGGTCTACAATAGAAGTGAAGTAATATGAGACTGGAGTATCTGGGATGCTGTACATGGATCATCAGAAATAATTTTATAACAGCACCATTATTTACCATGATTATAAATTACCGTTATGTATATTCATCAGCGATATATTTAGAAATGCGCACTTTTTTATTGATATTTTAATATTGATGTCAGTCTTTTCTACCACTTGGTAACCCACATTAGAAAGAATTGTGTACAGCTATCTGCATATAACACCCGACACTAATGAAATCATGTGCTCTACAACGCTTGATAGATCAGTGGACCATGTAGCTGATTGTTGACTTTATAAGTAGGCGCTGAGCTCTCTCATGCCTCGGTATGCCGGTTATTGTCACCCTATCTACTTACTGTCACAGGATAATTGACAGGTGTTGATTAAAAAATTAAAGTAAAAAAATAAATAGATTACTCATAGACTAAATAATTATTTAAAGTAAAATCGTAAACTTCTTTTAACTAGAAATTATGAAGTTTATAAAACCAACTAAATTAATTGCAGGCTGCTGCTTTGTATTACCAAGCCCTTAATCTTAAATTATGTTTGACAACCAACAACTCCGCCCCGGAATTTCAAGTATGTGAAACCCTTTTCACCCTGGGGGCACTGGGACATTCCCTGTTTTATGTTACCGACTTAGAAACATAAAATTAAACCATCACTATCAGAAAATTTAAATGAGACGATGGGTAATATTTAAGACAACACTGAATATTTATGTGTTATATTTTCATACTTCGAAGAATCAAAAAACAAAATGATAGTGAAAGCTATAAAAATGAGGAAAAAAATCCCTAATCCAAGCTCGACGAGATGACTTCGGGGCTTCAGGTTATTAATAGAGATGACAAAAGGAAATTCTTGGAGTATAGTGTAAAGTATGAATTTGCAATCGTTCAAAAATTAAAAATAGTATGGAGTAACCATTACAAGAAGAGATTCTCTAAAAAAGAAAAGCCAACAGTAATAAACGATAGATTAAGGGGAATAATTCCTGAAGAAACTGATAACAATATGGATGATTGTTTTGTAGAGGTTGGATTAGGATCAGAACTGGTCAACAGAAAGACAGCTAGATTGCGACAACTATCGCCCCAAATGAGTAGTTGTGAATGAGCTGTTCAAGAATTCTTGAAAGTAGACTACGTCCAATGGTTGAAGAACAGGAATAACCTACTTTTCGACCAAAAAGACATATCTGAGACCACTTATTTCTCCAGAAAATTACTCGCAAAAGGCATGGGACTGAAGGAAGGTGTCTTCAACCTTCTTGGATCTAATGGCAACTTTCGATTTTTATCAGCGTGAAGAGATTGGGGACGCTCTGCACAGAAATAAAAATCTTTCTAATCTAAAACAAGCTATTACATCAGCCTACCAGGATCCTATGTTATTGGTGGTCCACAGTGTAAAATAGATCGAACCTCTTTACATTCTCAAGATCTGCAAGAGAAGAAACCCCTACCCACTCCCCGAATTGTCACATGTAGGTATTACTATTTTTCTACAATCATTTTTATTTTCAAATGATGTAATGATATTTGATGACTCTAAAAAAATTAAAAAAGTAAGAATTTTTAGAGCAAAACAAAGGAGAAAACGAAAATAGCACTTTAATTTATTAAAATTAAATAAATTTCCTAGATTATATTTCGCTGATATATTTTATTAAGTTTATAGGCATACCATAAAATAATAGTTATTAGTTTATTAATAAATTCAATTAAGTGCTTCAATCATAACTTATGTGTTTTAATAACTGTCTTTATAAAATTATGTAATTAATCTGGGATTTTAAATTTTATTTGTTCTTTCGAAACTTTGAGGGTCTAAATTCTTTATCTTTTCTTAACATCCTTCACGTGTATAAAATAAATAATCACATTATTTATTCATTTATAATCACATTATTACTTAGAAGATAAAATACAATCATTACTAAAAGATTTTTGAATGCTGCAAACAAATAAACTGCCTACATTTCCCACGCATGAAATGGGTGATTATCGTTGTTTTTAGTAGATATGGCCAACACCATTTTTTAGGAGGCTCTTGAATTTGACCTTCTCTTTGTTTATCGTTCCCTCTTCCGCAAGCCCCATTTTTTTTTTAAAACTTTGCAAACAAAGTTCACTCGTCACTTTTGCACTTCTCCTACAAAGGAAGATACAAAACACGTTTTTCTACCGTACTGTTTGCCATAGGAATCCTCGGTCAATACATTGCTGGAGTTGTGTCAAAAGAAGAGAGTAGAAAAGAGGGAAGATCACAAGACCGCCAAAGATAAAAAAAAAAAAATGACAAACATTTCCGCTGCGTATTTAACAGATACGTGAAGCTATCGGAAGGTTAATTAAAAAAGAACTAGATGTTAGGTCTTATCGTCAAGCGGACCGATCCACCCTGCTCTCCCCTTGCTACGCCAGCGTTTACAGAATAATCAAAATTCTATTATATCTAAAAAAGAGTTCATAGTACATGGCATTATTTATTTTGAAACATAAATAATTATTTATTTAATAAAGGAGATTAATATTGTTTTCAGCATTATAATATTTATTTTTAGAAATATTTTGATATCTTCCAGTACTAAACTAACTCAGCGGAATGCAATTCTGAACGATATTACACAGAAGATGGAACGTAGGATGGCAGACACCATAGACGAAAGTTGGATAAAGAACTAGCTGTAGAGAGATTGATGACTGCTTAATAGAAGGATGTCTTCATTTTTCATCATCTCTCTGTCAGTTTGGAACGTTTTTCCTCGCCTGTTATTTTCGTGATATATATATATATATATATATATATATATATATATATATATATATATATATATATATATATATATATATATATATTTCTAATGATTTTCCTGTAGACTACGATTGATTTTCTTAAATAAACGATATGACGAAGATCTAAGTCGTTAATGATGCTCATAAGGGACAGAATGTTCAACAACTTATTTGCCTATTTATTAATTTTTCCGACATAGAACTGGGAAAAATATATAAGATATAGAACAGGACTTTATATAGTCCATTATTGTAACATCTGAAAAATAATTTCCCTCTTCCGACTTAAGTGTAATGTTTAAATTACAGGAAAAAATATAATTAAATAGTAATACAAAATAATTAATACAGTTATAAACAAATATTAAAAGTCAGAAGAGAAGAAGAAAAAACTTTTATTGGCATTCATATCTCTAGGGCAATAGAGATAATGATGTATCTTTTCATACAATATTGTGTTTGTATATATAACAGTAACACACAATATAAAATGAAGAAATAATAACTAATATTACTAGTAAATATCTAATATAGTTATAATGCTAATCAGTAATTATATGACTATAAAGAATAAAATTAGTATAAAAAAATAATAGTAACAATCTATTCTACCAATTGTAATATCATGGATCATGGATTGATTCCAAAAGTTACGGTCATTTTTTTTAATACAGTGTACTTTTGGACAATGAGACTATTATACGGAAAATCCAAATCTTTTGGTTGGGAAAATCCACGAAAGAAATCATCTCCATGTGTGAAAAATAAACACCAAAATAAAAATCAACATAAAAAAAATAATATACTCGTAAATAAAATAACCAAAATTAAAATGCACTCATACTACAAACAGCCTGGGAAAACCCAAAGCAAGCCTATCCGCATAGAAAAGCTAAGCCAGATCCAAACGTCAGCGTCACTTGTATCAGTACCCATTGGAAGGTGAATGAAAGCGCTGTAGTTACAGACACCGAGGATCTAAGTAGAGAAGCTGGCCGTTACCAAGACTCCTACATAAATTTACATTACAAAAGGTAATTGCCACTTTTAGGAGGTTTATATTATAGGGACCAATAAAACTGAAAATAGAGGAGCCAGAGGATTAAAGTGATGGAATAGATTTTTATGGAATATCGAGATTTGGAAGAAATAAGATCAAGGCCGAAACATATTTTTTTTGTCAATATGTTGGATTTTAGTGGTGACATTATTTTGTGTATTTAAGTTATTTTGACCAAATTTGTGTATATATAAGGAGTATGTTATTAAGTTGCATTGGGGTATTTTAGTAACCCCAGTTTAATGTCCGTCTATTTACTAATTATATTAAGCTAAGGAAAAAATAAATAATAATAATAATAATGTTAATATCCAATATACTTAAACATTTCTCCCTGGAAAATGTTCTTGTAAAATTCTATCTGTATAGCTTAAATGGTTGTGAGGCTTCAGAGAGCAACCCTGTTGGAAAAATTGTTTTTCAGTCAAAGTTGCACCGTGAATAAGAATTGTATGCATCGCAGGTGCATGAAGACTTTGATATTTAATGTCAGACTTCAAACGTTTGTAAATGAACCTTGTGGCCACTTGATTTCACATAAATGATGACTCTAAACTCGTATAAAAATTAAAATCAACACCAGTGATATCTGCATCTAAAAAAATCTTCTAAAAATCTGATGCATCACCATCGTTAGTGTTGCTAAAATCAGCTTTAGGGACATTCACAGTCAATTCCGTTTTTGTATAAATTTTTCGTGGATATTATTTTTCCTTTGCATAACAATTGCTTTGTCAGTATCTGTTCTTAAATACCACTTTTTTTATAAGAAGGTAATATGATAGAATCAAAATGCTTTCGAACAGAAAAACTCTAACGTGCAGTATTGATAACCCAAAAAATATATATTTTTATCAAATTTATATAAAAATATATTTTTTTATTGAATTATCGAATTCGTTAAAGTTTATGCTAAAAATGTAGGACCTCATGGTTTATGTTAATGCATTACATACTTTTGCATTAATGAAAGTATTTAACAGGATATATTTCCCAGGGTAACTATTGTTTTTTGTTGTTTTTTTTTCATTTTACGAGCATCCTTCAACCTCTGGTTAAATTTAGATTTTAAACAGGAAAATTGATACTTCATGTCCTTTAACTGGTCACCAAAATATTTCTCACTAGTCAAAAAATGTCTTCAAATATTCTAATTTTAGTTCAACACTGGAAAGGTTTATCGTTCAGTGGTTTTCGGGTCACTCCTCTTACTCCTGAGCCAATGGACGCATATAAAATAATTTAAAAATTTACTTTAATTTTTTGCAATTTTCCCTAGGCTCCGCCAATTTGGTCATAATTATTTAACAAAGAGTCCAATCTTTCAAAAACATTAAGAATAATAGCTGGGGCGCACCCTGAAGTATAACAAAAACACTAAAATATACTTAAATGTGGTTGAAAATAAACGGAAAATAGAATATTTTCAAACAGCCGAAATGGTACTGATACATTAATTGGTGAAATAATAACTACTTTAAAAGTATGTATCTTTACCTGCAGTTTCCATATAACAATAACTCTATTTATGAAAAATATCACTAAATATAAGTTAAAACCCATTTTAACGGAAGCGACATTAAAAAGCAGAGAGATCTATTTTGAGGATTCCAGGTCAATTGTTAATCAAGGTAAAAGCCAAGATATGGTTAAAGGTTTATTCAATTAACTGGTTGGTTGAACAGGAACTGCGTTGAAGGGTAAAATTTATATTCTTGCATTTGTTATAGCATTTACATACATAAGCATAGCAGTTGCACTCTGCTTATGTCTGTAAAATTATTGTTGGAGCAAAAAGTTGATTTATCAACATACGTTCCTGGAAATGTTAAGATTAGTTATTATATCGTCAGCAATAAATTGTAGATAAGAGAATCTAGGACGCTACCTTGTGGTCCCTAGCCTCGATAAAATGACTATTGGAAAACTCTGAACCATAGCTAACACTATAGTAACCGTTTGAAGGGCTGGATCGCAGGACTTAGCATACGGATTGGGGGATCCTGACTTTGAAGAACAAGCCCTGATGACCTATACCCGGGCGAAATCTCGTGCTTCATCTAGAAATACACCAGTACAATACTGCTTGTTTTCTAGAGCGAAGGATATGTCATCAACAACACGATGGCCTTGTTAAAAAGTGGGCTGACGGGGAGTAGGCTGCCTTCTAACTAGGGTTGGGCGATAGTCGATAGTAAGCTCTATCGATAGGCCGATACTATCGGTTGAAAACTATCGATTGCTATCGATAGTTTTTCGATAGTTCGAAGGTATTTACAGTTTATATGGTTACAATAATAACATAGGCCAACGATGAAAAAACATTTTTACTTAAAACACCTTATTATTCTGTTTTTTAGGGTGCTAAATCCAAATATGACACTTATTAAGCGGTATCACCTACCATTTTTTCACATTTGCACATCAATATATTAATTTTTTTTATTTATTACAGAATTTAACAGCTTTTATTTACTACAAATAAAATTGTAAAATAATTTGTGCTGGATGTAGAAGAGTTGGCAGCACTGCTGAAACAGATATAGATACAGATAAGCAATATGATGAAGAGTTCCAATGTGCAACAGCAAATATAGAGCCTAAACTATTTACTCAGATTGAGGTTAACGACTTAGTTAGGGATGTTGGGTTGAAAAAAGAAAAAGCTGAATTGCTTGGTTCTATACTAAAAGAAAATAACTTGTTGGCGGTTGTAACTAGCATATATGTGTATAGGAAGAGAGAGTATTCGAAATTTTTGGAACAAGAAGGTGATTTAGTGTACTGCTCAGACATTCCAGGTCAGATCAAAGAGTTTGGTGTTGAATACAAAAAAGAAGACTGGAGGCTGTTTATTGATTCTTCCAAAACTAGTTTAAAAGCTGTTTTATTACACAATAATAACACTTATGCATCTATACCTGTTGTTGCACTATATTCTGAAAATATGAAAGAGAGCTATGAAAACCTAGAAATAGTGTTGAATAAAATTGGCTATTCGGTTCATGGTTGGATGATAAGTGGTGACATGAAAGCAACATGCTTGCTTCTTGGTCAGCAAGGCGGTTTTACCAAATTTCCATGTTTTTTGTGTGAATGGGACAGTAGAGCAAGGGATAAACATTGGTGCAGAAAGAACTGGTCTGTGAGGGAGTCTTTAATACCGAGAAGAACATTCTCCGCAAAAACCTTGTAGATCCTAGGAACATTCTCTTATCACCTCTACATATAAAGTTAGGCCTCATGAAACAGTAATATAATGCTTTATATTTATATGAAACAGTTATATATGCTTTATTAAATTATATATAAAAAAAGCAAATTTCTCAAAAACTATGGGTGATACAAAAGAACTAAGACCAGATTTGGATTCAACACACAAAAATCTATAAAAATCAGCTATTAAAGTAAAAAAAAGATTTGAAAAACATTTTTTTTTGTTGGTCTGTGTAATGAACAAATCAAATCTTCAGAAAAGAAAAAAAACGAAATAGTTAATTTCAAGAGTCAAGTATTGGCTCTTGAGCCACATATTTCCCGAAAGAAAAACTAGCATTTCTGCTTTCCTTTGGCTTAATCTTTGAGAGAACCCTTGAGCTCTAGGAATTCCGAATTCAACTTCAAAAGAACTCGACACTGGACAGAGACAGATCAGCATTATTCCGAATGTTTCAAAAGTTGAAATTAGTAAAAAAGATCTATCGATAGTCATCACTATCGATAGTGACCATCGATAGGCATGACCTATCGATATATCGATAGTAACTATCGACTATCGCCCAATTCTACTTCTAACCTCTAAGTGCTCCTTAAGCTTAGTGTAGTATGTATGAATGATTGTAAAAATTTTTTTTTTTTTTCTTATTTAATTTTGTTATATTTAATTTATTTTTATTATTATTTTTTATTGTATTAATTTATTTGCCGATTTGTTTCATAATTTGATACTTTATTATTTTTCCTTTAAAATGGTATACTTTAATTTTTTTGATAATGCATCATGAACGTGAAGTTATAGATATATCACTTACAGCACTTAACTGTGGCAGGTTGCAAGAAAAAAAGTATTTATATAGGTTTAGTAAACTTCATCGCTTCAGCTTGTTTACTAGGTACATAGAATTTTGAATTGATTTCATATTTACAATCAATACTTCTCTATATATTCTTTATAGTATGATGTAAAAATAATTTTGTCACAAGTAAAAGGATATCATCTGTAGGCAACATAAATAAATTTCCTCTCTTAATAAACCTGTTGAAATAATGTTAATAAAATTATACTATTAAAATGTGCTTACATAAACCATTTTTATTTTATTTTTTTTATTTTTTTACATTCCAATTTCTTTTCCAGATTCAGGTAAAATGCTACAATAGCTTTTATTCCAAACTAATATTCGAAGGGAAGTATAACATCTAAACCAGAGGAAGTAATTTTTCCACTGTCTCAAAAAACCCTAAAAACGTAATATTCAAATGGCTCTAGAACTGCCAATTAAAATCGTTTGCTATACTGGTAAACCAAAAGCATGGTTATGCAACGAACATATATCGTAATCGACAGACTCAAACATTAGATATATGTAGAACATAATTATTACATAATTTTAAATACTTCAAAAGAAAGTTTGAACTTACTGACATACTTTTCAAAACTTTTTAGTTATATTGAAGTCCCTTTTTTTTATACTTATTCTGTAAATATATTTTTATAAGATTCTTAATTTTTCTTTAATACGTTTCTTTAATCTTCTGAAATAAAAAATAAAATTATAGTGACTTAAGATGTATTTTTGGCTTTCAGGTTTCAATGCACACAGATTCAGTTTCCTGCCTGCTATTGTTCACACTTCTACACTACTTCATTTTAACTAATTTCTTCTGGATGTTCGTAGAAGGTGAGAATAAACAAATTATATTCTATTAAAAATAATATAGTTATAGTAATTGCAAGATGTTAAAATTAGAAATGGAGAGAGTTCTTTCGTATTTATACTTCTATATTAGTGACAGGCCTCGCGCAGATCTCATTACCCCGTAGGGGAGCGTTCCATGAGTGGCGGATGTGCGGATGGTCGGTGGAAAGTTCTTCAAGCCTCCCGGCTAAGTCGGATGGACTCGCTGGCCAACAAATGAGGGCGGCCCCCAGGCTTGCTGGAGGGTGTGGCGGAGGTTTGAACATCCTACTCACATATTCTTTTGTTCAAAAAACACCCGCAAACAGTCAAGGATCTCTCTGAGGAAATCATTATCCAAAAGTAAACTAGTCCCCCGTTCAGGTCTCCAAGTGGGGACTACTTCAGGGGATTCATGGCGCAAGTTGAATATTAGAGACTTAAATATCGGGACGTGGAATGTTTGTAGTCTTAATACAACTCGGTAACAAATGAGGTTAAGGGATACGATTTAGATATCATAGCATTGCAAAAATTTTGGTGGCCGGAGGAGGGATCGCTAACCGAAGGGAAGTATACTATCTGGTATGAAGGGAGCTATAGTTATTGTTTAGAGACTGGGTTTCTGATAAAGAATAAATTTCTTTCTGCTTTAAGGAACGTACAGTTTATTAATAATAGAATATCGGTGTCCATATTTCAGGGTAGGTGGTTCAAGATTGCGTTATTTAATATTCATTCTCCTACAGAGGATAGTGACGATAAAGTTAAATGCGAATTCTATGATACATTAAAGAGAGTTTACGATAAACTACCGCGATATTTTATGAAAATAATAACGGTTGGTGATGTCGGCATCAAACCTTCGGGTTAGCTAAATCTCATATTTATTTATAATTAGTGACAGCAGTATCACTCTGAAAATTATTCTTCTTCCAAGCAGGAAATTTAAAGGGAACAATACTTTAATTACGATTCTCTGAAAATACGAGCACGCACTCTGACTGACACCTGGGTTGCATACAAAACTACAATATCAGTTCCACAGCTAACCTAATATGATAAACATATCTGTAAGAAATGGGATGAACACAGAATTTATAAAACTTTGCGTGGGAGGGGGCGTAGATGATTTGTGTATATTTATCTTGAAAACAAAATTATTTATTCAATAACTGACTCTAATTTTAGCTTTCATTCATCCCATCAGAATTATTTTAAATGGTAATTCGTTTTATGTACTTATTTCTTCACATCTTATTGCCTCCTGTCATCATATATATATTCAACTAATACGTCGTTCTTGTCTCAACTTTTTTTTTTTATTCTGAGTGATAATTTACATTAAGGGGTCACCTGTGGTGTATGGTTAATAGCAACCTTACAGCCCGGCAGATGACCTTAACTTTTTGGCGTAAAATGGGGGTCCCTGTGCGATGTCAGTACTCGTTAAAGATCCCTATCCTAATTATACCTGGATATTAGGACTCCCATAGCATCGTTTCAAAGCATAAAAGTGACGTTAAACGAAATAAACAAACAAACAATTTACAATTCAGAGATATTCAATAATTTTCAAACATAAGTGATCATTCAAAATATTATTTTTTTTCATTTTTCTACAATTTTTATCTGATTTTTATTTTAGAGACATGGTAAATAAAAATAATATTGATTTATAAAAATTAGGAATAAATGGTTGTTCACCGATTGTCACTCACATATTGCTGGACAGTGTATCCGCCTCTTCAAATTCACTGATCTTAATCCTGATATTTTAAGCGAATTCGCAAAAAACTATAATAATGAAAAGAAATAAAAATCGTTACATTTTTTTTCTTCCTTCTAAGGGCTCTTAGGAGATTAAAAAAAAAAAAAAAAAAAAAAAAAAAAAAAAAAAAAAAAAAAAAAAAAAAAAAAAAAAAAAAAAAAAAAAAAAAGTGTTGAAAAATTTATTTTATACTTATACTATAGTTACAACAGTTTTCTTCACCTTTTATATATATATATATATATATATATATATATATATATATATATATATATATATATATATAAACTTATTGTCCACATTTGAGGCAGATTGTTATACTTACGCAATAACACTTTATATTCGAATTATCATGGAAAAAACAAAACAGTTTTTTTAGGTGAAACAAAATTTTGAGGAAATGAATGCAAAAGAAAAACACAAATTCATTAATAATGATTGTAGAAGATATGATGTAAAAAAAAATTAATTAACTAAATATTGCATTATCTGGAAACAATGCTGTACCCTTTAGGAAAAACTAGATAAGTTGATTTTTGTCCAAAATAAGATAAATACTTTTGGCAACCCATATTAGAGTCCTACACATCTTGTAAAAGTAGGCAAATTGTAAAGGCAATGGTATAAAAGGATACCATTACCATTACAACTTACAACAACTCTCACTAGTTCAGCATTCCATATCTAACCAAAGTTGTTGGAAAGTCCACACCAATGCACACTGTGCCCTAGCCTTTAATCTGCAAAACAGATTTGTAACGAAAATGGATGATCATGCCAGATGGTCACTGCAACTGATTAAAACTTCAGATTTTAGAGTCGATTAACACGCTCTGAATTTACCCACTCCTGGTACAACTCTTCAATGAACCGGTAATGAGTTATAACAATATAATGTATGACAACATGCCTCTAATTGTTGGTTCAGCAGATAATTCATGAATTGAAGAGACTGTCAATGAGTTGTAAATGTACATTTCTGATTTTATTATCTCATTATAATTTTATAGACGAATTAATAATTATAGGAGAATCATGTAGTCCTCCACATTAACATGATGTAATAATATGTATTGTTTCAATTATCATTATTTAATAAAATAATATTGCGTTTCCAGGACTCTACTTGTACATGCTAGTCGTTGAGACATTTACCAGAGAAAATATCGGGTTGAGGGCCTACCTAGCTATTGGATGGGGTGAGTTCCTCTTTACTATTAAATTAATTTACTTGACATTATGTTACTCAATTATTTACAAAGTATCAATATCAATTTAATGGAGCAATTAACTAATTATTAACTCAACAGTGTACTATTAGAGCTAGCTCATATGCATAGCAATAGATACTACCGTAAATAAGCATTATACACTGTGAGCCAAAAATTTTAAAGATAAAATTTTAATAATTGCGTGAATGAAAATAGATTTGAAAAAAAAAAATAAAGTTACAAGACCTTGTTACATAACTATTTTTTTTTTTTTTTAAATTCTATTTGGCCACGAAAAATCTGTATAACTTTTAAAAGAAAAATTGATAAAAAAACAAGTAAAGTTTGGTTTAGAAAAAAAAAAAATTAACTCTAGATTATCATATTTTCATTGTTCAGCAATTAATGATTATATATATTTTTGATCAAATATGGTATGAAATAACATTAATAAAACATAGTTACTTTACTAAAATTACTTCCATTAATAGGTGTGTTTCTTTTAATAAGAATTGTTTATTCTGATAATTTATTCCCACTGTATAAGCTCATTTACTGCAACGACATAACTCAAAAACTTCAAATTTGCAGGACAGTCTGGAGAATAAAGTACAGGACGATCTGTTGATATACAATGGTGACATATCCTGCTCTCTCTTAGTCAATAGTTGAAGCTCAAATACAAGTTCTACCGACTAAAACCACAATGGTGAATGGTTCATTATACAGTCATAAGCTCAGCATAAAAGCTTGTTTTTGAGTTATTTCGTTGTTGCAGCAAATGACAGGTGATAAGTAATCAAAAACTGAGAAGGTGGGGACAACAATGGGCTACAAGTGATTTCCTTCATATTCTGCAAGCCAATATTCTGAAATGCCGATTGCATCACGTCATCTTAAGTTTCCAGTTTCCGAAGTACGGGCAATAGATCTTGCTACCTTATTCATTTCAGGGTTAGAGCATAGACTGCTAGCACGTAGTTGGCCGAATTAACGGTACATATTGAATGTGCGTGATGCATATACGTGATTATTTAATTTTGAATATTTTTTTTTTCGTTTATGTTTTATAAAATTACTAGCATCTCCCGACTCCCGTATTCATAATTAAACAACTCAAGAAGATAATTTTAACTAATAACTGAAGATTTATTAGTTAATCGATGAAACCTTCCATTGATTTACGCAATAGAGCATTATTTCTTCAAGGATATTTTCACACAAATTAATTTTTAACCTGGTTAAAAAGCACTAATTAGGTGTTTGAAGATTACGTAAAAGCATAATTGGATATATAATTTTTAATTTTAATGTATGAGTTGGTAATCCAGATAGACTCTAGAGAAACTCGTGTGGATAATAGACAGCATTACGAGTGCTTATAACTTAAGGCCCGTGGATCATATTTTTACGCTCAATAATAAAAAGCAAAATATGTACAATTTGATTTGGTAATAATTTTGGTTATGCAGAAATAATTTTATTGATCTCATCTGGTTGGATTTTAATTTCTAACTATAATAGTATATGAAAGTGTGGCAAACCTTGTTTCTGCAATTCAACGTTGTACATTTAAATGTTTATTCTTGCTAAACCTACAATGAACTATGAAGAGGATGTAAAAATTTTTCAATAATTTTTCCATCGTAAACCTATTGCGGAATGATGCTAGCCAAATATAGGTCGATATTCACACCGTATATTTAAATTTTTTTTTTATCATTTAATTTAATTTAACTAAATCGATTTCAAGCTCTGTATAACAGTATTCTAACCTCTCATGAAGAATGGCGCTCGCCAACTACCAGCCAATTTTCAAAGTTCACCTTTTATTCTTAAATTATTTCATTTTTGAAGTGGATTATGTGATTGCTAAACCTTTCTGGAACTATAAAGGTAATGTGGTTAAAATTCGGTACAGATTGGTCAGTAGTCTTCGTGGTTAGTGATCACAAACGATAAATGGCTTGTCTTCTTATTCAATAACTAGCATCTCCGTCGCGGCTTCGCCTGATCTCTTATGTAAAGAACTTAGATACTTTTAAATAATCAGTGAAGTTTTACCTGTTTATCGATAAAAATCTAAAATTATATTAATGTATGTAATTGAACATTATTTCTACAATGATATTTTCACACATAGCAATACTTTTTAACCTCATTAAAATTAACAGAATAGGTGGTTGAAGATTATATAAAAGCATGATTTGAAATCCAATTAAAATGTACATTTTTATTAAAATGTATGAGTTCGTAATCCAGATAGTTAGAGACTATTAAGAAAATTGTGGATAATGGTCTGCATTATCAGTGCTTACGACCAAGGGCCCATTTATTTTTACATACAATATTAAAAAGTAAAAGAACGATATTTTGATACAGTTTAAAAATTTTATCCGGTAGAAATGATTTTATTTATTTTATTTGGTTGGATTTTAATTTCTTACCATAAAAATACATGACAGTGTGGCAAACCTTGTTTCTGCCACTCAACATCGCATTTATATTTGTTTTACTATAAATTTTATTATTGCTAAACCTTCCTAGAACTATTAAAATTTGGTACATTTTTTACATTTACAACATGCAGTAGTTTTACCATTGTAATCTCTATTGCTAACCACATATCGATCGATTTGCAAACCCCACATGTCACATCACATATCTAAATATTTTTGATTAATTTAATTGAATATAATTAAATTTTATTATAAATTTCTAGCTCTATAAAACACCGTATCTTTGTGACCTCTCATGTAGAATGGCGCTCGAAACCTATCGGGCAATTTTCAAATTTCACTGTTATCTATCGCTTTTTTTAACAATAAATTATTTGAAAATCGATATATTTTATCATTGCTAAACCTTCCCGGAACTATAAGGATGATGTGGTTAAAATTTGGTACAGATTGGTTTAGTAGTTTTCCGGGTTAGTGATCATAAACGAAAAATGGCTTGTTCTTTTATATAACAGTATATATTTTTTGCGGAAGGTGAAGCTGGAGCAACGATGAACGATAACTGACTGGTGACATTAAAACCTTTTATCAAGTGTTTGTCAGATTAATCTTCAGATCCCACAGAGACCAGTTTTATGGCGAATTAAACCGAATCTATCCTTAATGATCTGGCCTAGCCATTACGACGTAACGTCTCTGAGGGCTTACAATATTTCTGTTATTCTTTTTATTGGAGGGTTTCATATAAGGCGAGCAACCAATTTACTTGAAATCATCAATTAGTTTTCATTTTAAATAATTGTATAGATATAGATTAATATCAACGTTACTGAGTTTTGCTCAATACTTTTGATATGTTGGTAACAGAAATTTCTATTACCGTTACACATTTAAATTAAATTCGGTTAACATAAATATAATAAAAAGTTTTAAGTATTATTTTTCCACTTCTAGAGAAAAATAATATTACAATATGCGAAAATGTTAACAGTAAACTCTTACAATTAAGGCTTGGGTTCTCACATCTGAATAGGGTAATAGCACAACTGGGACCGCGTTTAAACTCTGAATTGCTTGAACGTCCACTTAACCCGGCCTTTATCAACTGAATATGTATGGGCTCGAGAATATGCAGGGCTGGGAGCTCAACTTTTGGCAATTTAAAGGATTATAAATCTATAAATCGTGAATATAATGTTTAAATTTATTTTATTTCGACGTGAATAAAAGGAGTGAACTGATCAAACATATTAAGGAACTGTATTACATCAATTTTATTTTATTTTTTATTATTCCATTGCCTTTTATAAATGTGAAAAAAAAATAGAAAAAGAAATGTCGATTTTGTTTTAGTAATAAATATTTATTTGTAATTTAATTTAATGTTAATTTATTGTGCTAACATTTAAGACTACACTGTAATTCTTTATTAGGACAATTAAAAAAAAACAAAAAAAAAACATATGATAAGATATAACAAAAATAAGAAGTGAACTTTAAAAAGATAAGACAAGTTGTAAAAGCTAGAATAATAAACATAAATTTAGAAAAAAAAAAAAAAAAAAAAAAAAAAAAAAAAAACGAATTCAAGATAAAACCTACATATACACACTTTTTTTTTTCTCTCTCTCTCTTTCAGATTTTAATTCACACCTGTTATTAGGGTAACAATCAGTGAATGTGATGAAATTGAATACTACAGGCCTTGTATGCGTGTGGGAGACTAGTACTCAATAGTACCTCCTCCTGGCATGGGTTAAAGAGATTTATTTGAGCAAATCTCTCATCCAGCTTCTTTTAAGCCTTCTGAGAGTATTTCCAGGTATGTCAGTCGTGACCATGTCATTAATGAGTATGTTGTTATGTCCATGAAGTCTGTCATGAAATCGTCTATAAAGGTTATGTATATGTTCCTTTACTGTGGGTATTTTTAAATCAGTGTGAAGTGTGTGGTTTGAAACGTACCAAGGTGATTTCGTGATTAGTCTGAGTAATTTTGATTGGAATATTTGTATTTTTTAAGGTGTGTATGTTTTGCAGTCCCGTATATTTGTGTGCCTTATGTCCAGATGGGTTAAAGTAAGTATGTGTATGTATTCAGTAGTTGTGGGAGTTTTAATGTCGACCGTTTATGAAGCATTGGACACAGAAGTTTTAATCTCTTGGTTAGACTGAGACGTTTTTGTTTTACGTGTGGGCCCCAGATCATTCTTCTATCAAATGTAAGTCCTAAGTAATGAATTTCGTTTGTTTGTGGTATGGGTTGATTGTCGATGAAGACAGGTGGACAAGAGTCTTGTCTGAGTGTAAAGGGTATGTGCTGTGATTTGGTGTAGTTTAGTTTTTATTTTCCATTGTTTGAACCAGTCTTGTAGTATTGTTAAGTGGTGTTGAAGAGTTAATGATGCAATTGTGGGGTCTTTATGTCTAGTTAATATTGCTGTCTCATCAGCGTATGTTGCTGTCAATGTTTGAGGGCTACCAGGTATGCAAGTTTAAAATGTCCTTTATTTCTTAAAATATATACACAGTAATTTAAAAAAAAGTATAATATATTTTATTCAAAGTACTGACCCTCGCTTTCTACACATTTTGTCCATCTCTCGGGCAAATGGATACCATTCCAAAAGAATGCTTCATCTTTATTTGAAATCCATTCATCGAGCCATTTTCGTACGTTTTCGAAATTGTTGAAGTGTTGCTCCGCCAATGAGTGTCCCATCGATGAGAAGAGGTGATAATCAGAAGGCGTCAGGTCAGGTGAATACGGCGGGTGGGGTAGGAGTTCCCAACCAAGCGAAGAAATCGTTTCCTTAGTCAATCTGGCTGAATGTGCAGGAGCGTTATCATGCTGAAGAATGACTTTGGCGTGCCTGTGAGCCCATTCTGGGCGTTTTTCGATCAATGCCTCGAATTCTTCTTCTTGTCTAAAATCACCACGTTTGAAACTTTGAAACCAACGTTCACATGTCCTGACGGTTGGAGCAACATCGCCATAAGTCTCAACAAGAATTCGATGACATTCACATGCCTTTTTCTTTTGATTAAATAAGAAAATCATGACATGCCGCAAATGCTCTTTATTTGGCTTAAAATTAGACATTTTTAACACCAAAGAAAGGTATGATACGTCCACGTAAACGACTTAAAAACAACTGACTTTTGTAAACAAATGACTAACAAACAAAATAGCGTTTAGAGATAAGCAAATCCTTCAATAGGCTAAGAGCGCATTCTATTGGAATTAAAACGACATTTTAAACTTGCATACCTGGTAAGTGGCATATCGTGAGTGTAAAGAATATATAACAGTGGAGCTAGTATTGACCCCTGTGGTACTCCGGCTTTTACTGGATAAATAGAGGAGATTTCTGAACCTTGTCGGACAGAAAAAAATCTATCAGAGAGAAAAGATTGAAGGATCAGATAATAGGTAAAAGGAACAAACTTGAAATAAAAAATAATATTTTAATGGATTCAAAACAAAAAGCATTAAATGACAATCAACAAAATTATCGATACTTATATACCCATTCACAATTTATAATCTGTTATTTTTGGATTTGGTGCCAGCCAAGAAGAGCAGTTTAATCCGGTTTTTGCAACAAACTTGTGAATGGGTATATATGTTTCGATGATTTCGTTGATTGTCATTTAATGCTTTTTGTTTCGAATCAATTAAAATATTATTTTTTATTTTTTAGTTTAAGTTTCTATATGTAGGTTTAACCTTGAAGTCGGTTTTTTTTTTTAATTATTTTTATCTTTTAGTTTTTAGTAGTGGGTGATTTTGGTTTATACAGTCAATGCTCGATAAGTTGATCTTCAAGCTACCCTGAAAAATAGTTCGACTTAATAAAAAAAGACTTATCGAGGTTATCAATAACAATCAGCATAACTTCCGGCCACAACAGCGAGCTATAGAATATCAAACACCAATTTATAATCAACCGTGGGACCCCTAGTCGTAACATAAATTTTTTAATAAACCACCCTCCAGAAATTTCAGGCAAAATTATCAACAACCCCAGGTAGATTCAAACACAGTTTCGATGAGAACCGTTTCTAATAGAGTACACGAATAGAGGAAGAGAAAGATGAAAAAATAAAATTATTATTAGAACGCATAGAATCATTGGAAAAAAGACAGGATCATTTTTTAGAATTAGGCCCAAGCACGAGCAGACCTCCGGACCAGATATAAATAAGCATTTAAATTCTAAACAGACCGGTGAACATAAGCAAATTGAAATACATGACTTAAATTTAAATAATGACTTACCAAATTTAATTGACAGTATGGGAAATAAATGGCTAATTGATACGGGTGCCACAAAAAATTATATACACCCCGATCACATTCCATGCTTCTCGGAAATTTCTAAAGAGGATTTTGCGATACGAACCCCTACGGGAAGGGCGGAAGGATCACAAAGCGTGATAATTGACCTAATTCCCCTGATAGGAATTAATCAAAAAGTCAAATTTTTAATATTTCCGTTTAGCGAAAAGTTTAACATCTTACTGGGCTACGAGACTATGAAATAACTAAAATTAAAAATAAATTTAGAAAAAAATGAATGAAAATTTAAAAAGAAAAAATTCAAATTAGAAAATGATTTATTTTTTATTAATGATAAAAACGAAATTAAAAACTTAATTCGCCACGAACATATTAGTCCGGAAATAAAGGAAGAATTAATCTTTTTTTTTTTTTTTTTTTTTTTTTTTTTTTTTTTTTTTTTTTTTTTTTTTCCCAATCCTCCATTTATTTACAATACATACAATATAATTATTATATATATATTAGCCAACATGACGAAGTATTTAAAAGGGACGACGAGAATTTAAAATCTACGGGATTAATTAAGCACAAAATAATAACTACTAACGATAACCCCATATACACCCGAAATTATCGCTATCCGAGCAATTTAAAAAACAGATAAATGAAGAAGTTCAAAAATTGTTAAAAAACAAAATAATAAGACCAAGTAAATCGCCGTATAATTCCCCACTTGGGATCGTACCGAAAAAACCAGACGCGTCGGGACACAAAAAAATTAGAATGGTAATTGACTATAGGAAATTAAATCAAGCAACCGTAAAGGACAAATTTCCCCTACCAAACATTGAGGACTTATTAAATAGATTAAAGGGATCGAAAGTATTTTCCACAATAGACCTCGCGTCGGGATTTCACCAAATTGAGATGGACGAACAATCAATAGCCAAAACCGCGTTCTCCACTGAAAATTGGCATTTTGAGTTTTTGCGTATGCCTTTTGGCCTGTGTAATGCACCCCCAACCTTTCAAAGAGCGATGACTATGATGAATATTCCCAACTCTATGATTTATATCGATGATATAATAGTTTATTCCAAAAATGAAGAAGAACATTTAAAAGATTTAAAAAGAGTATTTAAAGCGCTAAAACAGCATAACTTATCGATACAATTAGATAAAACCGAATTTTTTAAAACCGAATTAAACTTTTTAGGCTACATCGTAACCCCAGACGGATTAAAAACGGATGAAAAAAAGATTGAAGCAATTTTAAATTTCCCCATTCCGCGTAATGAAAAGACGACGAGACAATTCCTTGGCATGACGGGGTACTATCGGAAATTTATTAAAAATTACGCTAAAATTACCAGACCGATTTCAAATTCATTAAAAACTAAAATATATACAAAAGAAATAAAAGAGGCATGCCAAACCCTAACGGAAATGATGAGTAACACACCAATTTTAAATTACCCGGATTGGGAACGGCCATTTATACTAACTACAGATGCCAGTAATAAAGCCATCGGAGCCGTGCTCTCACAAAAAGACAAAAATGAAATAGAACACCCAGTAGCATTCGCGTCCCGAGTATTACAAAATGCGGAATTAAATTATAGTTCAATAGAAAAAGAATTACTGGCGGTAGTATGGGCAACCAAGCACTTTAAGCCTTATTTATACGGTACAAAATTTCTTTTATGCACGGACCATAAACCTTTAACGTGGATTTTCTCAATGAAAAATGGTAACACGCGTATAATGAAGTGGATATGGAAATTACAGGAATTTGAATTCGACGTTAAACATATTCAGGGAAAAACAAATTACGTGGCCGATGCACTTTCCAGGGGAAGCGACGAATTGAATCATAATAGCGATGTGGAGGAAATGGATGTCGAACAATTATTAAATCAGGAAATAGCGGACGAAAACAATTCCGAATACGACGCAATAATAGAGGACTTAGAAGTACCGCCGGAAGAAGATTTAGAAACAATCCATTCCCAGGAATCTAGTAATGAACAAGTACGAATTTGTGAACCGGAAAATTGTATAAATATAGAAAAAAATCAAATAGTAATAAAAAGGGAAATACAAAAATAAATTTTACTAAACCATTCGGGAAACGCCGATATGAATTAAACATTTATGCAAAATCAGATATCGCTTCATTATTAGAACAAATACTTGAACCTAATAAAACTTACGGTATAATTTGTAAATCACCTAATGAAATAACCGAGAATTTAAATAATTTGGAAATGAAAAATAATTTGGTAAAACAGTTTTGTGAAGAAAATAATATTATTTTACATTATACCTCAGCTAGCCACTCAAACTCTTTGGGATTATTGAACAGAGTCCACTCTACCCTAAACGAATTATTAAGAATAATAGGAAAAGAAAAAGATAAATGTTCGATGCAGCAAAAATTGAGCTTAGCAATAATAGCATACAATAACACATTAAACAATAAATTAAAATTAACGCCCAATGAAATTACTTTCGGAACCTCCAGATTAGAATCAGACGAAAACATCGACCTGACAGAACAGTACGTATTAAAATATCATAAGGACCAACAACTATTACATAAACTAATTAGATCTAAAATAAATGATGAAAAAGAAACAAGGACTGAAAAATTAAATAAAAATAGAGAGGACCCTTTAGACATTCAGAAACAATTAGGAGATATAGAATATTTGAAAAATACCCAAGCAAAAATAAAAAGTAGGGACAAATTTAAAAAAGTAAATGTGCTAGTGAAAGATAAAAGACCAATTAAAACTCATATTGACAATATTATATACTTTTATATTTTCTTTGTACATATCATTTTACTTCTGTTCTTATCATCGATATGTATTTTTTCTTCTTGGCGTCTACTACTGTATCTCATTTTCAGCGTCTTCCTTTTACTTACTGTCCTATGTTTCCCTAACTTCTTTCCAATATGACTAATATCCTAACCGCCTGTCACATAAACTCACAATCCCTACCAGCCCACTACGATGAATTCCTAGAATTCTTCACCCAAAATTTTTACCACATCATTGCAGTCTCTGAAACCTTATATTCCTTCTTCCTCAATTTCCCTCCCTAACTACTCCATCATCCGTCACGACCGGGTCAACCGGACCGGAGGCGGAGTAGCACTATATGTCCATGATAGTCTGAAGTCCCGAGTCCTGCATCTTTCTCCTCCCTCAAATCTCCCAAACATTGAGTATCTCTTTGTTGAAATATCCTTTAATTCCCATTCTCTTCTGTATGCAGTGGCCTATCGTCCCCCTCATGTTCCCTTTGACCAATCATTCGAATCTAACCTTTATTATCATGTTCCTCTCTCTACTCCAATATAATCATCTCCGGTGACCTGAATACCAATCTCCTATCTGACTCCTACGACAAAACCTATCTTGAAAACCTCTTTTTTTCCCTTCACCTTTTTATTGTACCATTTAATCCCACCCACCACTCCCGCGGGTCCGACACATGGTTGGACCTGCATGTCATAGATTCTCCAAAAAACCTTCTCTCCTCAAGTCAACGACCTGTTTCATTCCTATCCTCTCATGACCTGATACAAATATCATATGATTTCCCAACACCTCAGTTCCTTCCTAAAACAATCTCCTTCCGTAACATAGACTCCCTTACCAGAGAAAAGATTTTACCTGACATTGAAATCATTGATTGGAATCCAATTTATTCCTGCTCCTCAATTGATACCATGGTTAAATTACTCACCACCAAGCTCCTATCTATCCTTGATACCCATGCTCCTCTTAAAACCTCAACATTTCGCCGGCGTCGCACTGCTCCTTGGATGAACCAAGATATTAAAGATTTACAAAGAAGACGAGAGGCTGCCCGTAGACGCTTCAGACGCACCAGGCTTGAAGATGACTATCAAGCGTTTAAGCTTCTTAGAAATTTAACACAACCCACGATCCGGCGAACTAAATCCAATTTCTTCCACGAAGCGCTCTCCTCTGCACCCGATCCTAAATCAAATGGCTGCTCCTGCGCAAACTTTCCTTGTGTGATCCTCCTAGTTCCTCTCCCTCGGGAGTCTTTCCTGTCACTCCAGACGAGTTAAATTCCTTTTTCGTTTCTTCCTCTTCATCTGCTCCTTCTCGACCCTCCCAGTCCTCACATCCGCCTACATTTAACGATAATAATTTTTATTTTTCTTATATCACTCCCTCTGATCTAATTACCTCCATTATGAAGTCTCAATCCAACTCATCTGGTTTAGACGGCATTCCTGTTAAATTATTGAAATTATGCCTTCCTGAAATCCTACCGGTTCTCCTCTTCATATATAATTTTTCCCTCCAAAACTCTGTATTTTCCACTTCCTGGAAAAAGGCCGTAATCCATCCCATCAACAAGAACCCAAACCCTATATCCCCAAAGGACTACCGCCCTATATCCATACTTTCTAACCTTTCAAAGCCCCTAGAAAGATTGGTGCAATCCCAAATTTCCAATTTCCTAGAAAATTCCAAGTTACTCGATCCCTTCCAGTCTGGTTTCCGTCCCGGCTTCTTAACGCAATCCGCCCTCATCAAAATTATCACTGACATCCAAGCAGCGATGGATAAAAAAGAACTGACCATCCTGATCCTCCTTGATTTCTCTAAAGCATTCGATTCCTTAGACCATAATATCCTTTTTTTCAAATTAAAATCACTTAAATTTTCCTACAGCGCTCTGCTTTGGCTTCAATCTTTCCTTTCCCACCGCACCCAAGCAGTCGCCACCCCTAACCAAGGCCTATCCTCTTTCCTCACTCTACAATCAGGAGTAGCTCAAGGCTCGAGCATTTCCCCTCTACTGTTCAATTCCTACATCAATGATCTTCCCCATTCAATTCACCATTGTTCCCACCATCTTTACGCCGATGACTTCCAAATTTACTTCTCCTTTCCTCCATCTGAAATGTTAGCTGCGTTTTCCAAAATTCAGGAAGACCTAGACGAAATCTGTGCCTGGGCAAATCTGAACAAATTAACGTTAAACGCAGCTAAAACTCAAGCAATTGCCATAGGATCACATTCCCTTCTTCATTCAAATGCCAACATTCCCACATTATTCCTTAATGGTCATCCAATAACTTTCCATTCCTCTGTTAAAAATTTAGGCTTAACCATTGATCAAACCCTCTCCTGGAAATCCATATTGCACAAATCTCCCGAAGGTCGATCGGTATCCTAAAACTATTTCACCGCTCCCGTCACCTCCTTCCCCTACCCACACGCAGACTCCTAGTATCCTCCCTTATCTTCCCCCAATTTGACTTCGGTAGTGTGATATATGGCGGGCTCTCGACGGTTCTTGAGGACAGATTAAAACGCATCATGAATTGCTTCATTAGGTTTGTCTTCGGAACCTCGAAACGTTCCCATGTTTCGCATCTCTACACTGAGTTAAATTGGCTGTTCCCCTCCTTCCGCAGAAAATACTTCCTAGGCACCTACCTATTCCAAGTTATCAACACCCGTCACCCTCCCTTTATTTACAGTAACCTGAAATTCAAGTCCGCTATCAAATCACTGCATACAAGATCTCGTCTTTCCGATCTCTATACTCCATCCCACAGAAGTACTGCATTCCAACGTTCCTTCCTTGTCCGATCCTCTACTCTTTGGAAATCCCCCCCCCCCCCCCCTGTATCCGCAATGCTTCTTCCCTTGGAACATTCAAATCACTATTCTTTCACCATCTTCTTTCCCTCCAACTCGACGCTCTCTAATTGTAAGGATGTATGTACTATATATGTAATCGTCTAATTTAATTACTAACACTGTCAGACATAAAACATAAGCATAAATTATATTTTGATTATGATGTTTTAATTGTTTGTAATGATAATTTTTGATTTTCTATCTTTTATTTTTTTTTCTGTTTTTTTTTTTTTTTTTTTTTTTTTTCTCTTTTGCAATTTTATTTACAATATTAACCTCTATTTTGTATACTCATTTTTTCACCCTCTTTTTATGTAAAGTTTTTTCTTTTTCTAGTTTTTTCTCTGTTTCTTTTTTTCATAAATATTTGTATTCAGTTTATCTATGTTATTTTACTTTTAACAGCCTCTCAGCCAGTTATGATCTTACTTTGTGCTATTTTATGTTATTCTTAAGGGACTTTGTCCCAGAATAAAGTTTTCTTTCTTTTCTATTCTATTCTATTAAAAGGCCCACTAGGAAAAAAAGGAAAAAGAAACAACCTATTTCGGACGACGATAATGAATCCATTCGCGTGAATATTTCGGATGCCTCGGATAATTATGACTCAAATGATTCAGATAATGATTATGATTAAAACACTTAATTTTTATTTAAACAACATTAAAATGTCTTAAAAGTCTTTTATTTTAAATATGATGAATGCAATGGTATTAGGAGTAATGTTTATGTTATATTGAAAGAATTATCTGTATTTATATTAAACTGACAATGCTGTAGTTATTTTAATAAAATCGGACTTTTGTATTTTGTTGTAAAATATTATATTCCATGTTAATAATGTAAAAGATCATTCAAATTATTATTTTATTTCACAATAATATTCTGTTCGATTTATTTTGTAATTAATATTTTGAAGTCACTTTCATAAATATTTTGTCTTGAAATATTATTTTGATTGATCATTGGAAAGAGTATGTATTTTATTTTGAAATTATTATTAATTGTAATTAGAAGAGTGTTTGAATTATTATTTTGATTTAATTGTGTAACTTTGAATTTAGAAGTATTATTTGCAATAGAAGAAAGTAATTCAAAGACTCTTATTTTATTTTCCTTTTGTTTAAATAATGTATAGATATGAATAGTTTAGTATTAAGAAATATTGTGTTATCTTTTAGTTATTAGGAAAATTGTACTTTAGCATATAAGGAATTTTGTAATGTATAAACATTTTATAGTTTAAGCTTATTGTCAATATTAAGAAATGGACAAGGTTTAATCTTTTTATTTTTCAAGTAAACAAATCCTGACTTAGTAAACAAGGTCTAATCATTTTTATGCTTGTATAAATTTAGAGAATAAGGTCCAATCCCCTTTTCTTTATAGGTCTAATCCTTTTGTTTATAGGAAATTGGTAATGGTATTTCAGTACAGAGTTTAATCTTTTATTTTCAAATGTACAAATTCTAATTTAGTAAACAAGGTCTAATCATTTTTATGCTTGTATAAATTTAGAGAATAAGGTCCAATCCCCTTTGTTCATAGAATGTTATGACTTAGTGTAAAAGGTATTAAGAAGTGTATAAGGTTCAAACCTTTTATTTTTGTATAGAATCTAACCTATTTACACTAAAATATTTGTTCCATCGGAGACTCGGAGACCTCGGAACTCGGGGGGGGGGGGGGGAGAAGTTATGGAAAACCAAGGGTATTAAGGATAATAAACAAATGTACGATATCCCCTCTCCTAGATAACCCTATAAAAAGGCCACCTCCACCTGGCCTCAGCGACACTCTGCAGTCATGCGATAGGACGTACAGGTGTTCAACACGAAGTTTTTGTATTAAGTTATAAATTGTGTTTTTTCTTGATATAATGTATGTAATTCTCAATAAAACCTCTTTTTAAAAACTCAGTCCCGCGAACCTTTTATTTAGCTATATATATGTTACATCAACAATAATAATTTTTTAGTTATACTTGATTATTAAAATCATGATGAACAATATACCTCTAGCTAATTTGAAGAATTGGCCCTAAAACAACTACCTAATGATAGCATTTAATTAAAAATTCTTTTTGAAATATAAAACTCTCATTCAGTAAATTTCTAAGGTTTCCTATTGTTACCAAAGAGGATCAAATTTTAAAGAATAGTGGAACGTTTTCTTTGAAGTTTAATACCGTTGAAGCTTCTTTAGAAAAACTCTTAGAATGAAATGAACAAACCGTTTATTAATTTATTTTAATTGGCTGTGTCAAATTCATGGTTATATTTTGTAGAATCTCAGGCTCCTGCAACGAATCATCTTGAGTCCTATCTCTTAACCAATTAAACACAACACACACACACACACACACACACACACACACACACACACACACACACACACACACACACACACACACACACACACACACACACACACACATATATATATATATATCCCTTTTACTAAGGATTGCAAATTGTGGACTCCAGAAAACTCTTTCCAAAATCGCCTATAAAATAAATCATTTATGTGCTCGCTCTGGCGATATATATTCTGTACTGAATTATATTATATATATAAAGAAGATTAGCCTTCGATACTCCTCCATTATAAACTATTCCAGCTGCCAATGAGTGGTAAAATGTTACTCCTATTTCGGGGAAAAAATACTAGGAAGTATAATTCTTTAGATCCTTTTAATCAAGAACTCTTATTTATTATTTTATTATTATTAAGTAGTTGCAAATGTTTTTCATGAAATATAATGTTTTTTTTCCAATATTTTACTACTATATTAATATACTATATGGCTTGAAAATAAATCACTAATTCTATTTTGTTCAAGTACCATGATTCTATCTGCCGCCGCTAAATCTATCCTGAGTGTAACAAACCAAGTCAAATGAAGTTGCATCAATTTTGTCTTTGAGATATTAAAGTAAATTCTCTAAAGGGGTAGGAAACCCTTCTTCATGAAAAATAGTTAACGGCTATTATAGTAGACTATCCTTTTCTTGTAGGCCGTCCTTGGCATCGTTTCCGTAGTAATGTTCGTACAAAGATGCTTATGTATTGTTTGGCATTATTTTCATATCAAATCATTATTTTCTGAAAAGGTAATGGTAATGGACATTCATAAATTTTGAAAACAGTTTTAATTTTTTTTCAGTAATAATTGATTTATTAAAATGACGAAACTTTGTGAATTATTTTATTTTTGGACCATACAATTATATTTATAAAACTATCGAGAAATTGCACTAGTGTCATGCGCATACAATATTCTCCCAAGTATCCTCTTTGAACGGCTGTCATCCTTTATTGAAAGACAACTAGGGAATTATCAGGCAGGCTTTAGAAGAGGTAGATCTACGATTGACCAGCTTTTCTCATTAAGAATGACACTTAAAAGGCGCAAGGAGCACCAGATCACGACTTACCACCTCTTTGTTGACTTCAGGGCAGCTTACAACAATGTGGACCGGAAGGAGCTCTACCAGACCCTTGAGGAAATGGGAATACCTAAAAATCTGACGCGTATGGTAAAAATGACCATGAAGAACTCAAAGTGTGTAGTACGTATTAGAGCCGACATCTCAGAGAAGTTCTGCACAAAGAATGGAGTGAGGCAGGGAGATGCACTTGCATGCCTGCTCTTCAACGTAGCCGCAGAAGGGACTGTCTGGAAGTCGGGTATCCAGGTTGGTGGGACCCTGTTCAATAGACTGGTGCAGCTGCTGGGTTATGCTGACGACATTGACATAATGGCGAGCTTTAAGGGAATCATTCCTTGCCCTCAAGGAGGCTGCAAGAAGGTTTGGATTAAAAGTAAACCAGCAAATAACTAAGTATATGCAGGTTGGAGGGCTAGGAAACCATGAGGCGTACTTTGAGGCTGGACAGTATAGATTCCAGGTGGTCAACAACTTTATATACTTGGGAAGCGAAATAAACTATCAAAACGATATCGCCCAAGAAATCAAGCGTAGGATAATAACCGCTAACAGGTGCTACTACAGCTTATCAAGAAACTTCAGGAGCCGATATCTGTCAAGAAAGACAAAAATCAAGCTATATAAAACAATAGTCCGCCCAGTACTACTTTATGGCTCGCAGGCATGGGCTATGAAGAAGGCGGATGAAAAACGGCTCTTGCTGTTCGGAAGGACGATACTGAGGAGGATATATGGATCCATCAAAGTAGGCGAGACAAGGAGTAGACGGAAAAACGAAAAAATCTCCAAAATCATAAAATTGGGAAGACTTCGATGGGCTGGCCATCTAGCCAGAATGGATGATGGCGAGATTCCAAAGAAGGTGGCCACAGAACAGATCTTTGGAACAAGGAGAGTGGGGCGACCGAACGTAAGTTGGATGGATGGTGTAACTGAGGACGCTAGGTCTCTTCTCGGCGAGCGGGACTGGAGGACTGATGCACAAGATAATACTGCTCCTTGTGGCACACCGCAAGTGAGGGGTACTGACTTTGAACAGACATCACGAATCCTCACAGCGAGACTTCTCTCATTGAGAAAGGAGACAATGACTCCGTATAGCTGCTCAGGGCATTCAAGATCTTCCAATTTCTTTTTCTGCAAAGGATCCCGTGAGATACCGAATCAAAACGCCTTCGTGCAGTCTATGGATATAAGCGCTGTTGCAGTGTTCCTGTTTGAAGTTTTGTGCATGCCTCAGTTTGCAGCTTCATCAGGGTTGTGTTCAGTACTGAGACGTGCTTGGAAACCCGTCTGTTCAAACGGAATTACTGAATTCTCCTCGCAAAAGTCACGTAGATAATTGAGAACAATTTTCTCCATAGACTTTCCCGAGGTGGGGCAACAGGCTGATTGGTCGGTAGTGTTTCTGGCTTGTCTCCTGTCTTAGCCGGCTTGAGGGTGGAAACAGTATAGCATGCTTCCATTGAACGGGGAAGTATCGCAACCTCAAGCAGGAGTTGTACAGGCTTGTGAGGTGCATCATTCCTTTTCTTGGGAGCTGCTTTAGCAGGACTGTCTGTATCCCATCATATCCAGGAGCTCTGTTTCCTTTTGTTCTTCTTAGAATGTTTTCAGCTGTTTTTAGGGCTGATGAACATGAAGTTTTTCTCCTGGGCCATGATCCGGAGAGGCTCGGCATCTATGGTTCTGTTTGTAATATCCTGTCCGTAGTACTCAGCAGCAGCTCCGCTTGGTCAGTGGGGGTAGGAGTCGATCTCCATCGTGCAGGCGGATAGTGGATGTTTCTTTACAGCCGATTTGTTAACTTCCAGAACTTCCGGTAGTCATCATGGGTCGCCCTCAGCTTGTCCTGCCAATTGAATTTTCCATTTGCGGAGCAGAATTTCTGATCTGGGTGGTGAGGGGCGTTGAGGGCTATCTTGACGTCTTGGTCTCGGTTTTCTGTACCACCTAGTTTTGAGTGTTCGCCTGCTTGATATGAGTGCCATGATATGAGGAGGGGGTTTTTGGAGGTGAGGAGGGAAGGACGGAAGGTAGGCATAGAGGAGTGGGCAGCCTCGAGAATGGTGTTGGTGAAGGTGTTGATGAAATCATCGACTTCCTCTTGAGAACGGAGTGGTTGCACCGACGGTAGTCTATGGCAACTTCAGCTTTGTATTTGCTCCAGTCTGCTTCTTGATATAGGAATTTTCTGGGGCTGGTTCCTCCCTTCTTCCTTCTAATTCGTAAATCACTGGTCGGTGGTCTGAGGTGATGAATTCAGTCACCGTGCAACCAGTAATTCGATGAGGTTGTCTCGTCAGAAGGAGATCAATGGTAGATGTATATCCATTGGAGTAAGAGCGGTAGGTATGAGTGTCAGGGGGTGGACCACTGTGAAGGGGGTCTTGACTAACACCCTGCCCGCCGGATAGAGCCAACTGGCGGAGGCTACTTGAGGCGGCCCGGACTCGGTGACGAGTTGTTGTGCCGGTTATTGTATTGTACTGTGCAATTGCATTTACGGTTATAGAAAAAATGAATGAGTTAAAAAAGAAAGTATAGTTTATATAGGTTGGTATCATAGTAAAAACTTTTGTTGTTAATTATTAATATATCAGGGCCTGAAAATGTGGCCAGAAAACGGCCAGAAGCCAAGAAACGTTACCCAGATGAAATCCATAGATATTTATGTCGGGACAAACTTTTTTGCTATTCAATTTTTTATAATATTACTAATCTTCTAACCATATATTATGTAATAATACATAATGTTTTTTTTTTGTTTTTTTTTTTAGATAAACTTGATTGAGTAATTATTACAATCTGTCAAAAATGTGATATAAATAAGTGATATAGATGCCTTTATGATTACATTCACACATAATAATTAAAGTAAATTAAAAATACAAAAACAAATAAAAAATATAAAAAGCTCGGTTAATCGTTCCCGAATAAAAATAACAAAATCGAACGACGAAGATATTGTTATTATTTTTTTTCTAACTTTATGGTTTAATTCATATTTATTTCCAAATGAAGACAACAAACGATTGTGTTGAAAAAAAAAAGTATAATAAATAAAACATGTAAAACATAAGGGAGACAAGTACCCATCGGCACCTCCTCCTGGCATTATTTTAGGTTGTTCTTACTTAAGGAGGTCCCTCATCCAGCTTTTTTTAGTCTAGCTTTAGGTGAGCATTTTCAGGAATATTTGTTGCAGCCATGTTTTGTTAGAGTAAGTTTGGATGTTCATATAGTTTATCATGAAATATTCTGTAATTTGTTTTGATGTCGTCCAGTACAGTGGGTATGTGTAGGTCTGTATGCAGTGTTCTATTACCTACGTACCATGGAGAACGTGTAATTACTAGTAATATTTGTCATTGAAATGTTAGTTATTTTTATCTGTGAGTTTTTCTTGTTTTTTTTTTTTTGTTTTTTTTGGTTGAACTATGTGTGATGCGTATGTCCATATGGTTTTTAGTAAGTAAGTGTATGTATTCAGGCGCAGTCTTATTTTCAGGGAAAAGAGACCTAGACGCTCATTTAAAGTAAGTCGTGTCTGTTTATCACGAGAGACCCATGTCATCCTTCTATCGAATGTTAGTCTTAAGTATTTTACTGTGCTAGTCTGCGGAATTGGTTTGTTGTCTAATTATAATAATGGACATCGTTGTGTCGTGGTGATGTAATGCGTTGTGACTTCATTCTTTAGTTTGATTTTCCAATTTTTAAACCAGTCTTGAAGAGTCAGTCAGTAATTTTGAAGAGTCAATGAATCAATGAAAGTATAAGCAATAAATATAAATATATATATATATATATATATATATATATATATATATATATATATATATATATATATATATATATAAACAATTCTAAGACAATTTAAATTTTTACCTTTTGTAATAATTGTAAAAAATTACCAGTTATATTTGTATAGAGCTCAAGCGTCCTTGAAGAATTCATACTAAACTGATTTGTCCTGATTAAACAAAAGTGATAGAAAAACTATTGAGAAGACACACCCCAGATGGATCACTGCGAGCATACGAAGACAATCAGCTTTCCATTAAGAAGAGCCCACCTGGTGAGATAGACTAATCCCGGCTAAGAAATAGAAACTGTAGGTGGGGGATTAGGTTTCTAATGGAAGTTGGGAGTCTACAGGGGCCATTGTGTGCTGAGGGCGATATGGTGTTTTTGTTTTGGCCTCTTCTGTTCTCTGTCGGCTGGCAGCTAGCTCACTGTTGGCAAACATTCCGCCGGCTCCAAACAATTCCTTCACGGCTAACCCCAATTCTTGATCCGTCCCGCTTCCTTTGTAAGGAAGTTAAAATCATCCACTTCAGAATTACAAAAAAGAAATAATTGACCACTGCAAATAAGAATTATTACAATTTATTTCATATTATTATGAGGGTCATTCATTTAATGAATTAAAATCCGAGTTTAATAACTATGTCGATAAATCGAGTCCCCAATCAACCAACGTCTCGATCAACTAAATTTCGATTAACCGAGCTTTCCATTTCTTTTATTTCATTTTATTATTCATAATTGCTTTCAAAATTAAATGTCAATTTTCATTTCTATAACAAATTAAAATGTAATTCAACTTTTCACCCATTTAAAATTCTATTAATGAAATGATTAAATATTAGTCCAGCCAATAAACATATTGTAGAGTGCATGAACTATGCGATATTTTTTGACGTCATAACTTCGTTAGGAATAGATAGAAGGTAAACATACTAAAAGTCCCCACCTCTAGGGGTTGAGCTTACGGAGGGGGGAAGGACCCAGTTTTGGGTTTTTCGATTATATCTCGAAATCGGTCGACTCTAGAAAAATTGGTCACATTTCAAAATTAAAGCTTGTTAAATTTCCTATAAAATATATTCTATACATATGTGTCGAACTTTCAACGGTTTCCGAGACATACGTTATTGAGAGTCAAACTTGAGTTCTTAGGGGGTCTAAGAAGTATCTGTTAAGTTACGTCATTTGAGTTAATATTACCTCTTAGATATGAAGATATTACCCCATAAGAACTGAAGATGAATGTTTAGCATTCGAAACTAGTTTTCTAATAAAATAATCCCAATAGAAGTGGCAATTAATTCATCAATCCAAATAATTTTCGAAACAAAAATAATTTTTACCTCACTTTTTGTCACAAATATGCTTCAACTGCCAGAAAAATATATAAGAACTTAAAGTGAATTTAATACTCTACAATTTTGATTTATACATTTTTTCTGAGAAACTATCGTGAGAGGCACTAGATGCAAATGTTTGACAAAAAGTGAGGTGGAAATTATTTTTTTCGAAAACTATCAATTTTCTATAACGTATATCTCGGAAACCGTTGGAAGTTCTAGAAATATGTATAGAATTAATATTATAAGAAAATTTAATTAGCTTTAATTTTGATTCGATTTTTTTTTTATACAGTTTACCATTTTCTAGATATAATCCAAGAATAGGACCTTCTCCCCTCGCCCCACCGTATACTCACCCCCTATGGGTGGGTACTTTCAGTATGTTTACCTTCTAACTACTCCTAACGAAGTTATGAATTCAAAAATTATCCCATATTTCATGCTCTCTGCTCACCTCATTTCAGCACTTTTTGACTGGACTATATTGAGAGTAAGCGATTAAAGAGAGTAATTGCACCTATCTATTAAAACAAATAAAATAAACGTGTGACTTTTTTGATCAGTAACATATTCCCTCCAAATTACAATCCATCCAAAATTTATACTGATTTTTTTAAATTTTCATTATTCTAATTATTTTTGGAAAACTTTTAAGAACCATCTGCTACATATAAGAACTAATCAGGAGGAGATAGCACTACTTCACCCAGGCAGTAAGCCCCTCTGAAACTTATCAGGGGAAGAGGATGAGTTGAGAAGTTGGATATATCCTGAGATGATTGATTCGGACCTCGCCGCGCTCCGCTCTACACCTCGTTCGTACAAGACATAAACTTTTTACCAGACCACTTTTGTAAATAAGAATCAATATAACGGAACGGAAATCGGACGGGCGATCGCCATCAATATAAATTAAATTTAACTGAGACCATTAATCTGTTTCGAACGATAATTAGGACTGGTTTAGGCTCATTTATCACTGCTTGACCGGCCACGTATTGAGCTCGGGCACCGAGTACGTGCTCTGCCAAACATATCCCCCGGCCAATTACTGCCACTGCTGTGTTGAAAAAAAAATATTAACCTATCACAAATCGATCATATGAAAACCAAGTGGAACACGCTAATTCGGAATAATCAATATGCAAACATTCTACTTTTCTCCACCATATAAATATGTTTCCTTTCGTGATTTTCTAGAAGCAGGTTTGCATCTCAACCTTTCTGAAATCTCAAAAAGGAACTGATGTTTATTATCAAAATAATGTATAATTTTATGGCACATTTATTGAGTTTTAATTTTTCATCCTTCCTTATATTTATGACTAGCATCCTCCGTCACGGCTTCGCCCGCTTTCATAAGTAAAGAAATCAGATAATTTTAACTAATAATCGAAGTTTTATTTGTTTATCGATAAAAATCTCGTATTGAATTGAGCATTACTTCTTCAATGATGTTTTCATGAATATATTTTTAAATAACATAAAAATGATGTAGTTAAAATTTGGTACAGATTGGTTCAGTAGTTTTCGTGTTTAGTGATCACAAACGAAAAATGGCTTATCTTTTTATATAATAGTATAGATGAACGACCATTAAAATAATTAAAACATTTTCAACCGGATTGGATAATCATATCAGTATGTTTAAAGACTCTACATCTATTTTTTTCAAATGATTTCCAAAACAATTCTAATATTTCTATTTTTTCCAGGAGAGGGTTATTTGTCTAGTAAAACCTAAACTTTTCATGTTAAATATTGTTTGTTAAGCAAGGAATGATTCACTCATATAATTTTCCCATAGAATGTCAGCTATATTTTTCTTATTGTGGTTACTAGGTTTTCTTTCTATAAATTTATTGATTTGACCACAAGCAGGTCTCATTTTTCGAAATAATTTGTCCGTCAATCCATTTCAATATTTTTCCTTCCATTTCTTGAAAATCTTCATTGGAAATATTTTTGTTACGAAATAAAATCTATCTAGTTTCATTTCTCTCGATGTGATTCCTAGTTTTTCTCCTCCATTATAATTTTTCGTTTCTCTAGCGGTCCTCCCAAGGCTTTTTAATTAGTTAAGAAAGGACAAGTTTAAAATTTCAGTTTAAATCTATAAATCTGTAGGGGATGTTTTGAAAGCTTGACTAAACAAGAAATAAAAATGATAATAAACATATGTGGACTGTATAAAAAAAAGAATAAAACTTTAAGCTGGTTTGCGGTACAAGAAAGAACATGAATAAAATTCCACTTAGCAAACTTCTCGTCTTCTCTGGGGGAATTGGGCCGTTTCCCGGTTTCGAAATCCGACGACGAGAGCTCTGACGCCGCGAAATATCGACCAAGGAAACGGGATTTTCTCTTTGTTGTGACGTGGAAATGTGGAAATTTCTACACCTCCTTGAACCGCTTTTCTGAACATTTAATGTGTTGAAAATTTTAAGTTTAAACCAGTTGACAAACAAAAAAAAGATCGGAAATTGTGCACATGTGCTAGAAGCATTAGAGGTAGGGGGCAATAGCAAGAGGTGTGCTCACTTGGGAAGCATAAACAAAACAGGGTTATTACAAAAATGGGTAAGTCCGTGGGTACAAAAAAAGTTTAAGAAAAATATATAGTAAAGTGCATTGGAGTGCGATCTACCGGAAACATAAATTAAATAAAAGTTAACGCTGATAATCACAAGTCTTTGCATTTTAATGGAAAATAAACAATACTTTTAATATCCCGTTAACAAAATCTATGAAGATTTATCGATTCAAACATAAGATAATAATAAGAGACCATTGTGTTACCGTTGTAGTGATTGTCTTCCTTTCTTCTTCCGCTTTAGGTCATAGCTTTTAAGTAAATATTTAGTTTAAGTAAATATATATTAACTAAATGAAATATAAAAAGGGAGTAGCAAAATAAAAAAATAAAAATTAAGGAACCTTTTCTCACTTGAGAAATTGAAGTGCAATGCTCTTCGTCTTATTTATGTTGCTTTCCAAACCCTTCATTTACGTTTTCATTAAAGTCAGAAATTATTACTACATCGTCTGCAAATACAAATGATTGTGCTAAAAGAGAAATATGGTTTCTATACCAGACAATTGTCCCGTGATTTCTTGTCTTGCAGATCTTAAGAATCTCTTCCATAGAAGATATAAAGACATATAGGCATAAAAAAATACGATATGCATTTTTAAAGAATGATTGATCGGATTCCTTTATTCTGTGGTGGACCACTAACTTCGTTGGTAAAAAAAATAAAATGATTAGGAAAGCTATTGGAATGAAACATAACACTAAACTCAATTTCTCCCTGCCTGCAAAAAACAATAGATCATGAATAAGCCTATCTATGTTCAACTGCTTTTATCTTTGTTGCTTCTAATAATGAAAGCGTCAGCAAAAGTTCAATCCGGACAACAACAACGTAACTAGAGCGTATCAAAAAAGCCCCAACACATAAAAATTGTAGGCAAAATGTTAGTTTTTTATAACTCCTGAACGGTAGGTCCTGAAAAAATTGCACTCTAATTTTACTCACTATATAAAATTATACTCATTATACGCTGATGACATTTTGATTTATCATAGCTCCACGGATATTAACCTTGGCCAATTCGTAATACATGAAACTCTCAACAATCTAGAAAAATGAGCCTGTCACGAGTTTAACTTCTGCTACCCTAACCTTCTTCTGTTCATTTTTGGAAAATTCGAAAATGCACGGAACCATTCACTATATTTCTTGTAAATCACATCCTAAGTAAACCTAATTTCATTAGATATTTATGGGTCACCTTTGACTCAAGGCTATAATGGAAAACACAGGTTGGAAAGCCAATGTCAAAGGTATCCAAAATATTTAATGTAATCGAAGTACTCTCATCCTCATGGTTGTGACAAAGCCTCCTTATTGAGAGTACATAGGTGTTTGATATGACCAGTCATTGATTACGGTTGAAAAATTTATGGAGATTTTCTAAAAGAGTTTTACAAAGGTTAGACCCAGTACACTATTCAATGATCCGCAGAGCCACTGCAGCGTATATAACCAGTCATATTAATAGTTAACTCTGGGAGGCAGATGAATGGCTCCTAAAACTACGCAGACGTATCTTTTTTAGAGATTATTAGGTCGTATTAAAACAAGTCCACAGTTCTTCGATTTTTTAACCGTTACAAATTACCATCCTGTCTCCCTAGCTATCCTCCATTATCCGACTCATATTCTTTACCATCGTTTTGTCGATTATCTCCAAACCCACTACCATCATGTATAGTCCATTAAATATATTTTGGCTTTTCGTTGAACCGGATTAAGAAAATAAACAGTACTCCTGAGACTCTATGAAAAAGTTTCTTAAATCTGATCTTTAACCGTTAAATTACGTTTGCCTTTACACATATGGCTCAAAAATAAGGAGAGTGTTAGCTGTTCGGTCGTCCTTTACAGAAACTCCTCAGAAACTCTGTACTGTCTTCCAAACAATTACTTCATCTTTTTCACCGAACTATTTTCAATCTATCCGTGTATGAATTTAATTGAAAATTTGGACAGCAGACAATTTCCAATCTGCCGAGACTCTTCTTACTCCGATATTAAGACAATGCTGCAATAGAAATTAGCCCTAAACATGATTAAAAATATTAAATTTCTTTGGGTCCCTAGTCACACTAACATATAAGGAAATGAACTGGCAGACATAAGTGCTAAGGAAGCAAGTACTATGTTCCCTTTTCCCAATACCAAAGTCGCCCTCTACGACACTAATAAATCCATATTTAACCTTTGCACTGAAGCATGATTCAAATTCTGGGTAAAACTACCTCAAGAACCTTATGAATGATTGCACCCGACTTTTAACATCCAGGACTTCGTTGCATCTCCAAGGGTACTGCGAGGCTTTGAAACCCGAAATGTTGAATTGTAATAATTGATACATTGTAATGTTTAATTGTATTACCTAATATAATGTAATGGTGTCTCTGTCTGAGTTGTTGTACACGGCACCTAAAATTGTAATCAAATAAATAAATAAATAGTGGCAAATATATAAAAATAAAAAACAAAATTAAAAATCTTCTCCATTTAATTTTTTATTAAGAAAATGTTATTGAGTTTTCGGCCCGAGCAACACCAACAGAGCTACAGTGTGTCCATATGAGTGTGAAAAAAACGTTACACCAAACAAGTACAGAACCGCAGCCAAATAACATATCCATGTAAAAACGTTCTTCGTCACGTAGGTCGTGAAAGGTTTAAGATAATTTATAGTCAATCAGGTATTAAAAAATACTTACAATTAGATCGACTTCTTGTATGCGTACTGTTAGTTATAGTAATCGCCATAAGTTATTAGCATGGTTTTTGGGAGAGGGAAAACAATCTCATGATCTTTTGCTCATTTTACTATTAGAACCCAACGTTTAAACACCAAAACTATTTACATATTCCTATTTGGCTAAACGGAAACCGCGGTTATATGGATAGATGATCCATAAGAGAAATATTTCACTGGAAAAACTATACGTTCTGATAGGATTTACCAACTCAGTCGCAGTTAATCGAAGCAGTTTCCCTGATCAGTGTTTCAATTAGAAAAGACCAGAAGGTAACTTCTAGGTATTCAATGCCAGCAGCCCCTAGGGATCAATATCCCATAGTCTAGCTTCCATAAGGTCAAGGACTGGAGGCAAATTATGATATGTTTGATTCATAAATTCCCAAATGGATAGCTCAACTAGGTAATATAGAAAAATTTAATTTTATTAACAATTTCATTTATAATTGGCAGGTAACATAAGAATTTTAAAGAAAATTTTTCGAGTTTTATTTTCATAATATTAATCGTCAAGTTTTTTTGGACTCTTTTTCATCCATCCCCTGCAGACTATTCGACAAATCCTTAATATGCAATGCCTGCTTTGTAGAACAAAACATGTTATGCTTTTATTAAAATTAGTTGATAAACTTGAACTGCTAAAACATTTAAAACCAATTTAAAAATGTGTCTATTATTTACTCTTCATTAGACTAAACTCAGAGACGAGCAACTAGCGACAGAAACAAACACGGAAATTGAATTGCAGCGTTCACAGTGAATCAAGCAACAATCGATCATACCTTATAGTCTTTGTTTTTTTAACCCCAATGATTATTCCGTGTGTTGTCGTTCCACTGTGAGTTCAGCTTTAGTTGATTTAAACATGGATACCAAAGCGGTAGTACTGTTGAGTCAAAGAGACAGTTGTACCTTGAAACACATTTTTGATTTTTGGTGTTGGCACCCACAATTTAGCTGATAAGAGAGTTTTTAAAACAAAAGAGCATTTTTAATTTTCATCAATTTTGTTTTTGTTTTTTAGCGTTTTGTTTATTGTTAAAAAGTAAACTTTATAAACTTGAACAACATAATAATAGAATTAGACACTTAAACGACAAACTAGAAAACCTGTTCAAAAGCCTTTTGACTGAATAAAAAAAATACTGAATACAAGAAAGAAGTCTTTCTTTGTTCACTTCATATTGTATTTATAGAATGGAAAGACAAATGGCTTCTCCTGAAATCTGTCACCTATCGACGAAACACGGAATAGTGCAACGATGTCCGTGATGTCAATTGTGTCTGGATCAAGAACTGCTGGGAAAACTAATGGTTTTTCATCCTTCTTTCTCAAACAGCTCACGTGAAATTCTATAGGAGAAAGCTTATAACGGCTACAGCAGCGGCCATCTGGGACGGAATCACAGGTGTTCGTTTCATTCCTTCCTTTCATTTTCAGGTATGCTACAAAATGAAATGTAAAAAAAATTGTTTTTCAAGGTACAACCTTTTTCAGATTCCTTACAGATCTGTTTTAGGGTACAATACCCTAAAATTGCTAATAGATTCATAAGAAATATGTCCCATACGCCGTTCTTCAGTGCTACTATAACAGCCGTCCCCCCAAATTAATAAAAAGTTAAAATTTTATCAGTTTTAGAATAGATGTGCCGTTGAGAACATTTTAAACAAAATTTATTAAATCTTTTTACTTGAGATAAAATTTTTTCTCACGAGAGATAATTTCAATAAAAACAGAATAACTTAGCACCTTTTGGAAATGTTAAATCGATAAAAGTTAACTGTTATTTTCGATCCCAGGATCTATATGAGTAAAGGCAAACAACATATTAAAAAAAAAAAAAAAAAAAAAAAATACAAAAATAAATAAAAAAAAAAAAAACCGAGCAAACTTTTATCAAAGGTGATACTTGGAAGGCGTCTTGCATTTTGAGCTTGTTCCAGATGGTCAGTCAGCTCAATCAAATCTTCATTTTGAATATTTAGACAGAGTTTATGCAGTTCTGAGTGGACTGTACTGTACCCAAAGGAACCAAGGAAGATTATCGGAGCTTCAAGGAGTAAAAATTCTGCCTCGTCTTTCTTAAAGTAAAAGATAGCGCTAATTTTTTTTTTTTTTTTCTTCTGAACTTCGAAATTCGAGCCTACACCAATCAGGTTCGAACCTGGGATCTTTCATTTGCAATGGTTGCTAGGGTAAGGCACTTTTCTTTGCAAGTGCGTTACCTCTGAGCCAACTTCGCACCATCAGTTTACGTTAATGGAATCAGTTTTTTTTTTTTTTTTTTTTTTTTTTTTTTTTTTTTTTTTTTTTTTTTTTTTTTTTTTTTTTTTTTTTTTTTTTTTTTTTTTTTTTATATAATTTCGAGGAAGGAAAAAAAAATAGATGAAAAGAGTTCTTGGCCTTATTAGCTTCAGGAAATCCAACTCATGGCAGAAATGTCTGTGAAAGTAGTTAAAAATAATTGACTTTAGATTGAAGAAAAGAATTAAATCGATTAAAAAGAAATTTAGCTATACTTTCGCACTGCAAGGGTCCATTTTTCATGTATTCATGTACTAGTCGTCTGATCGTTAATTCACTAAATTATTAAGATATTTATTCATGCATATTTTTTAATTTATTTTCAAATATATTTAAGATTAAATCATTAAAAATGTAACTCCATCCGAATAATTTCGCCGTTTCTTGGAAGAAACCCAAAGTAAGCGCAGTAAGTTGATGCTCCTCGGGGCGTAATGGCGTTAGCCTCCTACTCCTATCCCTTTGTAGGCAGTAATTTAGCTCAAGTGTAGGGAGGGTAATTTAAAGTGCTGATATCATTACCTAAACGAGATAACATAATGGAAGTCGAAAATTTCAACAGGAACCCCCAAGTCTAATGAAACCATCTCACAGTTGCTTTTCCTTTAACAGCTCCGTTCGAGGAACTTTTCAGGCCAATGAAAAACATCTAGGAGTAATAAAACGTTGTCTTATCACCATTAGATTTTCAAATGTTTCCCTTTTAGAAGTAGTAACCAGGCGAACTGTATTAATAAACTATTCACTTACACAGCAACGCTAAAATGTAGAAATTTATTGTAATATTTTTAAACCACCGATTAACGAAGACCAGGACTCGAAAGAGTCGATTAACCGACAACGGTAAGGACCGAGATAGGCTCGTGTTGTTCGAGACCACAAAAAAGTAGGATTAATACATAAAAAATAAATGATGTAAGAAAATTTATATAATATAGGTATAGGTATATGTATAGGTATAGGTATATGTATAGGTATAGGTATCTATTTAATAAGTAAATAATTAAGTAACATTATAATATATGTTAATCAAAAAGTTTTAATCTAAGTTTAAGTTTCAACATTTCATTCACCTCTGCACAATATTGTCACTCATATCGCCTTAACACCACCAAATCGAATGATGTTGCATCACTTCTACTTTCGAGTCATTGAAGAAGACCGTTCTTCATGACAAATTATTAATAACGAATCGTTTTCGGAATGTGCATCGTCCGCCCTTAGTGATGCTCGGTCAAAGATTGCCTAAAGTATTGTTCGGCAATTGAATGCTTTATGAAAAATAAATAATAATATATAATAAAATAAAATAAAAAAGAGAGACTTGATGGGGACCTCGGTTGATCGACCTATAAAAACGCTGTTTTTCAGCCTGAGAAGCCTTTAAAAGTGTGCTATGAGGATTTATAGGCAGCAAAAAACATAAGAACTATCAACAGTTGGTGAAAGAACTCCTACAAACGTTCCATGACTTAGAATGCAATATGTCTCTAAAGATCCATTTTTTACATTCCTGTCTTGATTTTTACCCTAAGAAGTGTGGAGCTGCAAATGAAGAACTGGGAAAAAACAGTCAATGCTGGCTGACTACTGTTGGACAGTTATAAGGAATATTCGGGCTTCGACATAAAAGAGGCAACCCAAAAGTAATAGCATGGGTTTCAAAACATTTATCTTCAGTGTTAATCAGTGTGTTCAACGTTTATCATCAGTTCTAAGGAGGCAAAATAAAAAAATCTGAAAGATAATGTTTAACATTCGAAGCTAGTTTTCAATTAAAAAGAACTCCTATATAAGTGGCTATTAATTCATTAATTCTGATTGTATTGACCCTTCTATACCATCATGCGCACTTCAAGTAAAAGCTTTCAACTTGGAACTTTAATGGGCTGAGAAAAAAATGGATTGCAGTAGCGACGTTACGTTGTTCCGTCGTGTAAGGGATCGTGTCTTTGAATCCCATTTGAAAAACACAATTCAATCAAAAATAACGTTTTTTTCCAACAAAAATAATTATCAAGGACCTACTGTACTTAAATAATTAATAGATACACGTTCTATGTTTCCAAATAATTACAAAAGGCTCATCTACATGTCTATTATCAGAAATGTTTGGTTGTGCGAAGATTTAAAATGCTTTCGAAAATCCTCACTGCTTTTTACTATATCAGAAATAAACATCCATAATCATCTTAATGCTACAAATGTTGCTTGATGATCCAAAGGAGACACCTTATCATTTCATAATAAACTCCGTAACCACTTAAAACAATTTGACACTCAGCTTACTTCTCGATAATTTTAATAATGTTATATGGTTCAATTCATCAGATCTAGCGGTGTCCTCTCAACCTCCTTTGACACAAAGGTATTGAAGTATGGGGCACTCAGTGTGGTCCTAGTGCTTTGAGCCCTACTTGTAGCAAACTAACCGTGGGAGGTGAAGATCGTTTAACACCACTGGCAGTTATTTTCGAGTACCTACGAATTCAAATTATTTTAAGTTGAGATCAATTTCTTCCTGAGAGACAAAATTATTTGTTTTACTCTTATTTGTCTAGTGAGTATCAGATTATTAGGTTATACGAACTGAGTGATTTCTAAATACGACAGAGAAAACAATATCCACTTTAAGTTTAGTCTTATTTTCTCTTAGATTTAATTTTCTTGTATTTATCTTAATAAAGACAGATAACTATTTGTTGATTTTATCATATTCATGTTTATTTCCATAAGTAAACCTAATCATTTTCCGAAGTCTCATTGGTAATATCAAACAATTAGAATAAACTAGCTCAACTATTTAACAATCTAACTTTAAACCAAATTGAATGTATCTTGAAATGGGCATATACGTTCTTATGTAATATAACTAAAGGTGATATATATGAGTCATACTTTTATTGTAATATTAAATTCATAATAATTACTTCAGTACATTTATTTTAGTTCATATATGTGTATATATCTCTTACCAATAATAAAAACATATCGTTTTAAATATTTTTATCGTATTTCGGTCATATCTTATGATTCCTGATAAAAATTAAATAACCCTCGCCAGCTTTATGTTTCTCGGTTCATAAAATCCACTCATAAAATATCATTTCATTTTGTTATTATCATACCTTTAAAAACCACTAGAGCATAAGCCTTAATCTTGAATTTTCCATTCTATCGAAACTAATAAAAATTACCTTCACTCTGAATAAACATAAAATCACATCCTCGCCTCCTTGGAATTCCGCAAAGCTTTCTATACCCCATCGATCATTCTTTGTTTCTGTCTAAACTTATCAACCCTTCCTTTTCCCATATATATAATTGCTACAGACTATTATCACTTAAAACCAAGCGTTCAAATCTTCATCGATGAAAGCACTTAAACTGATTAAAAGGTCTAGACAAAAACCTTTTACTTTTTCTTCGGTTATTTCCATCAGCAGCAATATTCGCCAAATCAGTGAATTATGAGGAAAAACTGACTCTTTATTGGAAACATTCTCATGTACAAGAGAGGTTTTACCTATTTCCTGAGGTTCATTGACTCTGAGTCGAATCAAGATTTACTCGATTATATTCATTTGGATCTCTTATCTTTCGATTTCTAACAAATTCTTGAGGTCTCTAATGGCTTAGCAGAAAGCGCATTTTAGACAAATGTCTTAAAAGATCCCTCAACGTTGGATCTGTCATGTTATTTACTCCGTCTTGGTCCAGCTAAATGAATCTTGACCTTCTCACTCTGGCTAGAATGGGATGGTGACATATATTATAACCCGTCCTTCCTGTCCTGGTTGGACTAAATAAGCCCATTAAGCTCCTTAAGCCTCCCCAAAAATTTTTTACAAGTGAAGTTATAAGAAAGAGCTATCGACGAATGTGAACCTCAAAGTGAATTATCGGAATCGACCTGCAAGAATGATGCGAGTTTGATGAATTTGGTGGAGCAGTGGTTCGATATCGTAAACTAAATTAACTAAAACGATTAAATAAACAGGAATATCATTGTAACGTGGCACAGAAAGGTAAAGTTATAATCTATCCGGCAAAAAATCAGTTTCAAAAATACAGTGGAGGTGGAAAAACCCTATCGAATAGTCAATTAGAATAGGGATTGAAATTATAAGCATAAATAGTTTCCCTGGTTGATCTAATAACAGAAGAAAAAAGAAACTAGTTTGAACTTATACTATGTTTATTTTATTTTGCGTCCAAAGTAACTTTTTGAGCGCATAGTTCAGTGTTACCTGTTACCGATCAAATTTTTATTACACTATCTCATTATGTAATGGAAGATACCAGCTATGTATCTATATTATAACTTAATAATATCAATTAAAACATAGGATAAGATAATAAAAAAAATATGAAAGATGCTCTTCATTTTTTGCTGCTTGTTATTGTGAACTTTAAATTATAGACGCCAATAACACCTAAATAAAGAAATAATCAATCTTGAAAGAAATTCTGAAAAAGGATTATGTTAATATTTACCTATTTTCATTACTTAATGTTATTCTAGGTTAGGTAAGTTCAGATACGCTTCTATCTGGTATGAGACCAGTACTAAAGAGAAGAAGTTAGCCATTTTTGAGTGACACGTTAGTCCTACTTCTTTCTGCTAAACAATACAAAAAAAGCTTGTCTGAGACTCCTGGATTGGTGAAAGTTGTGAACCATCAGATGATTAATAAAGGCGTGTGCTGTAACTTGGCCAATTTTTTTATTTTTTAAAATTTAAAATGCATTAATAAAAAAGAAAATAAACAAATAAATAAAATCGTGTAGCATTATTCTGGGCTCAAAATACCGTCGATATGGAACATCGATATTTCTTTTAAGGTAGCCATTCCTTGTTGTAACGTATACTCTGGAGCGAGCAATTTTAAGAAATTGTATCAAATCGATTGGATCATCCATATTTTTATAAACTTAATTCTTAAATTATACCTTCATTACTTACTGCACATTACAGCAATGATCTATAATAAACGTTCCGCAACAGAAAATAAACTTCAAAAAATCTATACACATTTTGATAACAACAAATAGGTAGCTCCGGAAGAATGTGGAACAATTGGAGAGGGAGAGAGGACAAACTATCAGTAAAAGCACTTCTAAATCACTAGAATGGTCTATAGTCTCTATATAATAGACGACACTAAGAGCCCAATCTATTGATAGAACAGCAGCAGATCTTCCTTTATGATTATATGGGTACTTTGATTGAGTTTGTTTCCCATTTTATCCTTTAGTGATTTAAATATGTACATTCATTTGAAAATGTTTTGAAAGTATGTTTTATTTGATTGACGACATTTCTGTTTATATACCTAAGAAAATACCCTTTTATTATTATTACCCTTTTTATAAAATAATGCCAATATTAATGGAATATCCGAAGTCCTATGTGACAATCTTATCTATATCTTATCTTTAATTATATATATATATATATATATATATATATATATATATATATATATATATATATATATATATATATACACATACAGGGTATTCGGAATATCGTTGGCCAAAGAGATATCTCGGGTAGGGAGGATCATTTTGAACCTATTTAAGGTCACTTACCTATTATATTAAGTTTCACGGTTTTTGTTTTATGAATTTTTTTTTTAAAATGGCCAAAACCAAACATTCATGCCTTATAACTTCGTTTTTACTGATATATCAACGCCATTTTTTTTTTTATAATACTATACATTATCCAAGTAAAATAAAAAAAGTTTGATGCAAAAAAAAAAAAAAAAAAAAAAAAAAAAAAAAAAAAAAAAAAAAAAAAAAAAAAAAAAGCGATCATTAAATCATTAGGTCACTCGTGGTAGGTTTGTATTCCTCCGCGATACAGCAATGAAATGAATCTTGGATAATCATTTAATTTTCTTTCATTTCATTTCATTTTATTGATTGATTAATTATTTTGCAACTTCTATTGAAATTTTCATTTGAAAACTAGTTTTAAATATTAAACATTCATCATCAGTTTTAAAGACATACTATAGTTTTATTATGTTTTATAATTAGAAAAGTAATTTAATCACAATTACCTATTTATCTTATTCTAATATTTGCAATTTAAGAAAATTTTAAGATAATTTAATTAAAATTTATATACTTAATTTACAATAATTGTTGAAAATGTCCACCCTCATTTCTGATACACAGCACTGATCTTCTGACTGCATCTACTGCAAGGCGAAGTTCATCATGATTTTGCCACATTGGCTTGCAGCACTCATAAGTCCATTTGTTGATGGAAGCTAATTCGCACAGTTCTGTTGTTTCCCATTACCAGCAAGAATTCAGGGTGAATGTTTGGCTTGGTGTAAAAAGTGTATGAAGTAAGATCAGAAATCCAAAAGAAGCTGGTCGAAGAAATTTATTAGTGCTGTAATACAATGCGGCAAAATCATGATGAACTTTTTTCAATTCTTCAAAGTTTCTTAAATTGCCAACATTAGAATAAGATAAATAGGTAATTGTGATTAAATAACTTTTCTATTAATAAAACTATTTAACATTTCTGAGCATTCTTTCAGTATTTCCCAAAAACGCAGATGTTGCATCTCCCTGTTTTTTATAATTAATAACCCATTTCGGTATCAATTTTAAAAATTATCACTATTCATGGTATACCATTCGAAAGATGTTTGCTTGTAGAATTTTTTTTTTCAGTAGTGCACGTTTTCTAACATATGTAATATTTTTGAGAAAAATGCAGTCAAAGTTTTGGAACAAAATTTGAAACTTACTATTTGTCAAAAAGAAGAAATTTCATGAAAAAGTATAAAATTAAATATATGTATAAAATGGATGAGAATCGAGCTATAGTATACCCAGAATCGCCTCCCGAAGTTACTGCAGTCTTATGCTGAACACCCTATATATATATATATTAATGTAAGACATGAAATCAAACATGTTCTGAAAGATGTCACGACCTAAAACAGACTGAACGTAAAGATTTTAAAGGGCAGATAGGCTGGCTATCCTTCCGGTTTTCTCTATGGCTGGTTGGTTTGTCCATTCCTACTAGATGGGACGGTTGGAAATATTTATTTGGTCATTTAAACTAAAACCTGGATTGGTTCTGAACGATTTTATTATTTCAAACAAAATATATATACGTATAATAAAATAAACTGTACCAATAACAACCAATGAAGGTCTTAGGTTCAGTACTTCGGTAAAGATGAACAGTGACTAGGCCATCGGTTGTGAAAGGAGGAGATTTGGCCAGAATTCACTCTCAACCATTTTTCCCCAACCAAGGGTACACACTTTTTTGAGGCTTGGTTTGCCTTAGAAGGGTCTCTCGACCGCGAATTCTATTCCCGGCTGAAAGACAATGTATAATTTTTCTGCCTTCATTCTGACTCAAACTCAGTTCCGGGAGCTTGGTAGTCAAGCGCCTTACCCAATAAGCTACTGCGCCTCCTTATTATTTCTAATGATGCATAAATATATTCAATTTTAGACAATATATTTCGATTTAAAATTTTAAAATTATACAGTGCATACGTAAGCATAAGAACAGTGAATGATCACACACTGATGCTCTACAAACTCTTTTATTAACAAACAAATTTATTAATAGAGAGACCAATCTCTCATACCAAAGAACAGGTGGGTCACTAAGTCTCTGGTTCCTATTTTTTCTCCAGCCTTACATGCCTGTTTCATGCAATTTTCCTTTATTCATTTATGTATTTGGCAGAGGTAGATTTTTAAGCAACAATGTAAAAAAAAAAAAAAAGTGAATAAATTATTACCATATCTTTCACAAAAATGTATTTATTTATTTTTGATTTGCCTCTACCCTTCAGAGTCAATAGCAGTTCCTTTTTTTCATATATTCATTCATAAACCTGATGGCCTTCAAAAACTCCAACACTGACTTTTCATCATTCAATTTCTTTCAGTGTCAGAATTTTTAGTCTTTCTTTTATAAAAGAAAACTGTTTACAATATACACCGATATCCTGCAATTCCACTTTGCTGAACAGTTTGGCTTAACATCTAACAATTTAGACGTATTTGTTTTCCGTAAATTTTCCCACTCCACTTGAATCAAGCATCTCACATGCCTCACTCAGTCTTCCTTAAGAATTGGGTTGATATTTTTAACAATATCATCGTCACTGATTCTTGCTAACTCAGCTGCTAAATAATCTTTTTTTATTTCCTGAAATACCGCTGTGGGATGGAACCCAAATGAAAACAATCATATTGTGTTTCTGTTGTATTTCCCATATAAGGTCAAGAATTTCTAATATTGTCACATGTTGAGACTGATCCTTCATTATTGCCAGTATCAAGCTCATTGAATCTGTGACAATGACTGTCTTCTCATACTCGACTTCCAGGCAGTGCAGAAGTTCTTCCTTAATGGCAGTTGCCTCTCCAGTGAAAACGGAACAGACTCGAGGTAACTTGAAGAATCGTTCTTCGTTTTCGGTCAGCAAAAAACTTTTGTTTAATTCAATAGGAATCATATGACTTTTCCTGATTTTCTTCAGTGGAATATCAATGCAGGCCTTATAATGGCATCAACGCGGTTTTCTAATATTTGGATAGCGCTGAATATTATGCAGACTAGTACACAAATGAAGGTTGGAAAGGAAGTCGAGTGCTCTTTGTCGGAATTGCTGGTAATTTCATTATGTTGTCCTGAATTCAGAAAAAATCAAGCAGATAATTTAGCTACATATTTCGCAAAAAAAGATATTCTCCTCAATTTCAATGAAGGCTCTGCACTGTCTGCATATATGCTAAAGACGGGTGATGTTCTATAGGCACCCGTACATATCCTCAGAGCTGTATTGTGGATTACGTCAAGCATTCGTAGAATCGATGGTCGGGCAAAGTTATAAATTACTGAGCCATAGTCCATTTTACTACGTAAAGTGGCTTGATATATTTTCAAAAAGCACAGTCTATCAGCTCCCCTCTTGAATGTGAACGGCAAAATTAAAAAAATATAGCTAATTAATTGAAATACATTTTGAAACTTCAAATTATTGAGATCTGTATATTGATATTCAAAAATTAACAATTGAACTGTATAAAAAACGAACTATTTTTGTTATCATAGTTACATAGATATGCTACCCACTTAACAAGCCAGCATATTGATATATTCGAAATCATTTATATTCCTGCATCTGTATTTTTTGCTCCTAAAAGTAAAGTTTTACTCAATCTGGTTTTGAAAAGCTTACTTCTACAGGTGCGAAAAATCCGTTGCAAAAGGTTCAGCAATGCTCGTAAATTATTACTGAAGTATGTCGGAGACTCTTCTTCCCCTCCATGCTCTATCTCCGGCTCTGAATTTTTTAGGAATAGCTCTACACCGCGAGTAAATGGAAAAACTGCCCAGCTTTAAAGTTACGAACATATTTTAGGATTTTCTGTTATTTTGATTTTGTTTAAACAATTCATGTATAACTGGCATTCGTTTAACTCACAACGTTTATCACACATATTATTTATTAATTTATTCATTGTATTATGGATTTCATGTAAATAATTTCAGAAATGGTGTCATCCATATTAACGATGTAATTATTTTATACTATTCCGTGTCATAGTATATTTTGATATAATATGTCACGGAATGAAAAGAACAAAAAAAAATATATCTTTAGCGGACATTTGTCTACTTTTCTAATACCGTATAAGAATTACACTTCTACTGACTAAATGAGCTCCCTAGTTATTTAATAGTATAACTATGAATATCTTAATATAGCTATTATAGTTATAAATATTATTTTACACAGTTCAATACCAACTAATCATTAAAAAAAACTACTTGCCATTTTTTAATGTTACTCTAGTTTCATTTATAGCATAAATACATGATAAAAACACAAATATTGTAATAGCCTATTGCATATAATAAATACTGATAAGAGCTAAATTATGAGATGAGATCAAATTCAATAATTAGCTAAAACGATGTATTTATTTAGCACAACAACCCGCAAGCGGGTCTTGGCTTCCTCCAGCTGCAATCGCCACTTGTATCTACTCTGGGATGCTGCTATCCACTCCCTTACACCGATAGACCTACCCTGCCACACAGTCCGCTCGCCATAACTGGGTCTCCCAACTCTGCGCCGGCTGGGCATTTGTTCTGTTAGACTTTTCTTCGTTACTGACCATACCAATATCCGCGCGAAGTGTCTTGCCCGTCTTAACCTCCCCGCCTTGAATGATTGCTACAATATCAGCCCGTAATAGAGACTGTAATTTTTTTCTATTACTACGACTGCTCTATTGTCCGGTTTTATAGATAGGCCCGTATATTCTGCGAAGGATTGTCCTTCAAAAAATAAGGTCTTTTCCATCAGCCTTTGCAGTGGTTAAGGGTTCAGAGCCATAACAGGGTGAAATTAGTATAGGATGATCTTAGTGCGCTGCGAGACAAGTCTGATAGAAGAGTCCATATTGACAGCAATTCGCTGTCATGGCGCTGGCTCGAGAGTAAGGAATGCTTGTGATAGTTGGTATAATATACCAATAATGTCTATTTCATCAGCATACGCTAGTAGGAGGACTGTTCTGCTGAACACAGTGTCTGTAGTCTGAATTCCTGATTCCCTGGCAGCCTTTACAAGGTCAAAATTAAAGAGGAGGCATGCTATGCATATCTTTGCCTGACTTCTTTTACAGTCAAGAAACCCTCGAATCGCTTTCCTTATTTTTGGGCAGAGTATTCGATGTCCTTCATACTCATCATCATCAGTCGAACAAGTTTAGATGGGATATTAAATTCTATGAGGGCCTAGTATAATTCATCTCGACCAATGCATCGTACGCGGATCTAAAATCAACAAACAAATGGTATGTCTGGAATCTATATTCCCTGTCTTTTTCCAAAATACATGAAGACAGAAGATATGATCTGTTTTTGACTATCCACGCATGAATACACACTAATACTGACCTATCTCCCGTTCAGTAAAAACGATTAACTTATAAAATTCATTTGGAACATATATTTATATGTAGGGTCAGGATGGCCGAAGCACTTTGATGGGTGACCATCCTCCAAGATACCATCATGCAACTACCGCCATCCATTGGGTATGTCCCGTCAGACTACTGGAAGAAACTCAAAAGCGATCACAGCAGTTACGACCCTATCTCTAATATCTTAATCCAATATCCTGAAGTTTTTTTGTTTTTTTATTGTCCTCCAGGAGATTCCGTTGAAGAGCAAATTCTTAAATATTGGTGCGCGTTGGCCTGCCAACCTTGAGCAGCCATATATAGTGGCCATAGACAAATTAGTTACCATTCTTGAATTTGAGTGTTTGAGCTCATGTCGGTGATAAAAGGATGGCGAATTGACCCTAGAGAGGCAGGCAATAAGATAGCTTGTCGTTATACCATGAACTTCAGTAAGATAAGGTGGGTTATCTTCTCTAGGCTATCGATGCTCAGCCATTACCCAAGCAACGAATACCTTTAAGAAGACCATTTCTCGTGGCCAAAGATCCCTAAGGTCTGTAGTGCTAGCCAAAAAATAAAAAAAAAAATAATGTTTCCGCTAAAACCACTATGAAGCGAGTCCCCTTCGTCATCACCTGATGACACCACCGATCCTCACCGATCCAAGACCAAGGCCTTCCAACAACCACGCTGTTGTACCCATACCATAACATCTCTCATTTATTAAGATAAGTGTAAATTAAGTTTTTTTTAGTTATAAATTAAATTATTAAACTTAAGAAATGATATTTGCCTCTAATTGCAATTTTAAATGTCAACCCTTAATTCAATATTTATTGTTTTTAATTTAATACCAGTCGGATTTATTACCAGGTGCATGTCTTGAATCTTGACCTCCCCATCCTGGCTAGAATAGGTTGGTTACCTGTAGGTTAACCCCGTTCTTCCTGCCCTAGTTGGAGTACGTAAGGAAGTTAAGCCCCATCTAAAAACAATTAATTGTTTTTGTGCGCATTTAAGATATTTAAATACACACAGTCTTTTCACTAGCTGTTGAATAGGGTTAGGACACCCTGCATTAGAGGGAGATAGAATGGAACTAATCCAGTTCTGGGTGTAGAGTCGATTAGCTGGGCGTTATGAAGAGATAATTAGCATAGAATATTCATAGATCCAGCTTGGTTTAAATTATTCTGAAAATCCCTAAAGCAGCTTCTGCTTAGCATATCTCTTATCTTGTCTTTATTGTCTGTTATCATATCCGATGAGTACATTTGTTCAATAATATGTTTAATTAAAGTTCCTCTACTTCCCTCAACAGATTTTACATAAACTATTGAATTAAATCCAGAATATTGAAACAAATTAATTCATTGTGTGACTGTATTGTTATATATATTTTTTTTTATAGGTAAGGAAACGCCAAGTATACCTTAAATAAAAATAAAAAATAAAAATGGTAGAACCATATAATCGATTCTAACATTTTTCTTAGTTGTAGAAATATAATTTTTCGCCTACTCCACTAGTCTCTAGTCCTGATGGGAGCCTATGATGTGAACTTCGCGATGGTAAACGGTAAATTCCAGAGTTTCCATGCTATACTTTATTTTAGCAACGCTATAATTATTATCCCTCGTACGAACCACAATTACGACGTATTAAAAAACTATTTTTTTATTCCCGAAAGAAATAATTAATGTCCAAAATATTCTCATTATATTCCCGAAATTAAATAAATTTTGATAGTTAAAAATAGAATAAATAGATCATTAAAAAAAATTTTATTAAATAAATGATTTTAAGCATCCCTATAACCCTCCCAGATGATTAAAACGGCTATGGCCCCGAGACCTTTTGTAACATAATGCTATGCTGGAGTCCTGGTAATGACCAGCTTCTCAACTCAGGTTCTGAGCATATGTTGCTATAGCGCTCCTACTCAGCCTCTACTGGATATTACCATTGATGCAGCTGAGAGAGAGCGCTGGGATCTCTTCGGGTCTGGCCTCGACTCCCAATGAGTGGGGGAATAGACTCGATTCGGGGGTCTTTTTTTTTTTTTTTTTTTTTTTTTTTTTTTTTTTTTTTTTTTTTTTTTTTTTTTTTTTTTTTTTTTTTTTTTTTTTTTTTTTTTTTTTTTTTTTTTTGTATTCTGACTATTAGTTTTATTTTATCTCTTATTATTATTAATTGTTTATGTATGAGAACCTGTTTATATGGTAGGAATGAATTCTCTATAGCACTGTTACTTATTGTCCTTAACTGAGACAGATTGCACATATATTTCAATAAAAGTTTAAAATAAAAAAGAATAATAAAAGAAATGATAGAGGTCTCATCTTTGCTATATCTGGGCTACCTCACTCGAGATACCAATAAGGCTGTGTTTTGATTTAACATTCTTGAATTTTCTAAATTTGATTAATAAATATTGTGAATCTTGAAGATTGCTTTATTTTTGAAGTTCTTACAATCAAATACTTCTCTCAAAAGTTTGACTTAGGGTCAGTAAAAAATAATCTAAAACAATTAATAGGTTTATTGACAAACAACTGGTTGAAAAGCTGGTATTGAAACAATGATTAATATATTAAATTTCATTTAAAAAGAGGGATCATTATTAAATTTAATATTTAAAATGGTGATATAAACACAAAACATATGAAAATATAATCTCAGGGTAAAGAGATTGCAAGAATATAACAGACCCTGTTTTTTTTTTGTTTTTTTTCGATATCTAAGAACATCTAAAACAAAATATTGAGAAATGTAATTCTGTCATGCAGGGAAAAACACGATAGGAACAGGTCAGCACGTTTTAGCCGAAAAGGAATATTTTTAAGACATAATAATCTTGTAATAACAAAAATAATATATAGAAAAAACCGAAATGTTTTGGTAAAATTATATTATATAGCACTGAAACCAAATACCAATATCAACAACAGTCAATCTTCTCGAATCTATCGATGATGGTATGCTGAAATTAGGCTATAATCACACACCATATGATCTATAGAAAAAAAACCATGCATATATATTTTCTAGTCAAAGAAGATAGTCGAGGACGCGCGACATCCAAGTTTTAAAAATAAACTTTTTTATATGGAGTGCTGACGTTTCGGCCTTATTCAGGGATAAAAATAACAAAAGTCTGGATGTGAACAAACTAGTACAAAAATGAAAAACTAAATAAATTAATTTACAAATAAATACCGTAAGTGGTAATTACATAAAAGAATATCAAAAGCAAAAATTACATAATTGATTCATAAAAATAATTACGTATCCATTTTTATCTTCGACCCTAAATAAATCTAAACAGCCAATGAACCTGGTGTATCAAAAACTGGTATCTAGAATCTCCAAACCCAGAAAGGATAGAAGAGTTCATCATAAATTAAAAAAATAACGAAGCCCCAGGAAGGCAGGTAACTATCGATGAGATGTTCAAATGTGGGAGAGATATATTGCACTGTTGCACTGTTATTTATGGGCTTATAGTGGATTTATGAGACAAGGAAAAATTTCCTGAAGAATGGTGTTGAGCCGTTATACCGAAAAAGGTTCACGAAATTGACTGCCATCATTACTGAGGAATTTTATAAAATTTACTCAAGTATTTGCGTTTCAACCATAAAAAATTACCGGTAACAGCAGAAAAAATAATAGAGGTCTGATCAATATCCAGGGACAGCAGTCCACAAACACTTGAAAAGTAATGAAATCAAGGAAATGTCTTTTCCGTGGTCCTAGTTAATATAACACAAAAAAGAATTATGGTACAGGCAACGGTGTTATGAGAAGGAAAACAGTATACTAAATTGGTATCAAAACAAACGAGAAAAAAAAAAGTACATGATACTATCCAACCAGGCACAAAGGGTGGATTTCTAATAATTGGGGGATATATATTCAAACAAAAAACAATATTTCTAGTTTCTTAGCAAAAGTTTCTCGGAAAATTACTTTAAAAAGAGAGATAAAATCAAGAACTCGAAACTGCCCCAAAACCTATAGGTCACTCAAGACAAAATCTGACTGACACTGTCTAACTGACAAATACCTCTAGAAGTAAAAGTAAGAATACTTATATAATACCCCAACATACAAATCAACAACAATACAATACAAACCAACATAAAAAGTATTTAAAACAATGGGAGAGGAAAATACTAACACAAATATATGGGCCAGCAAAATTTAGAAAAATTTAAAGAACTAACAGGAAACCGTACGGAACCATTTCTGGTATCATATATCAAAAATAAAAGGATAAGATGATGGTAACATAAACATAGAAGACTGCGAAGGAAAAGAATTGGATGTTCAACTATAAGAATGTCCTTCCAAGAAGACTTACTTAGACTTAGGCTGCGGTAGTTGGAAGAATTCGAAGCTGACCTGCGGCTCCTTGGAGAGACAGAAGAGCTGCATAGGGTCGCCAAAAATCGATGTAGAGGCCAAGGTCCTTCATGTACCATAACAGCCGGAGTTAGAGTCAGTTAATAGCAAAAGCAAGTTGGACTCTACATATAAACAATCCCGCAACCGACGGCACTGAGATTACTTCTAAGCGAACTACTTGAACTCAAGCTACAATATTATCACTTACAAACTAACTTAGATCAGTTGGATCTGATATATATTTTATTTTATTTGGATAAATAGTGATGCTACCACTTTCAGTAAATAAAATGATTATTCAAGATTAATTTCATCGCTGCATTGCGAACAAATACAATCCTAACAAAAACGTCCTAGTGACTTAAAGACTGAGAGAAAATTTAATATAAAAAATAATCCTATAGAAAATATGATTTTATTAACAATACCGACACCTTAATTACGGGTTTTTAATATTAATACGAAGGCTAGGAATCCTCAATTGAATATCGCTTTCATCACTAAGCAAATACACAGTCGGAAAACTTCGATTAACAGTTCATACGCTTACACGCGTGGAATGAACACTTTGACATGTCTCAGGACGAACAAAAGTCCGTGGGGTAAAAGAATTTAAAAAGTATTACGTATTATATACAAATAGCTTAGATTAGTATTGATGCAATAATTGCCACTTCTATTGAAATCATCTTTATTTGAAAACTAGTTTCGAATGTTAAACATTTATCATTAGCTCTAATGATATACGAGCTAGACTAATGACTCGTATAAAAATTCAAAACATCAGCACTTTGTTACATAGATTATATATAAACTTAACGTTTTTATAAATTTAGGACAAAAAATCAAATATGCTGATTTTCGCCGAAGGAGACAGGTTTTCCATCAGGCAGGTTTTTTTTGGATAGGCATATAGACCGTAATTATTAACAGATATACCTACTCAATTAAGATTATTTATTAACAAACCTTACCTGGAATTATTTGTTGATTTACGAGAATATGATGCTTTGCGGAGTAGATTATATCCTTTCAGCCAAGAACCCAGACGCGATGATTGCTGATTATACAAGTTTAAATCCCAAATGAGGTCGTTCAGACCCTCTTGCGATAAGAGATGAGGTGAAGATGAACTTGTTCGAAGGTAGAATCTCTCGCTTTTCAGATTATTGTATTGTTCTTCTTCAGTCTCGATGAGCTCAAGATGAACGCTTATGTTCACAAAATGTGGTACTTTGCTACAGGGAGGTCTATAATATGACAGGTGCCATTCGAAATTTTGGTATTCAGGAGTGTATTTTATTTTAGATGTGATTTTTTCAATGTTCTCAAAGTAGAAATAACAATATTTAAATTGATCCTGCAGTTCTCTAAAACCATCGAAACAGCAAATGACATATGAAGTGTACCATTTTTTAACTAGTCAGAAGCCTAGCCTGAATATGATGAACAGCTGATATGAGGTACCAAGTAGCCCCTTTACAGATTACCGATTTCACACCCGAAATAAAGATCATAACTCTTTTTTTCAAATGGTGTGAAAAATCCTCTCTGACTACTGAATGTCACTTTATCACGGACATAAAAAAATTGTTGGGATCGTTAATAGACTTTCTTGAAAGCAAGGAAAATTGATAAGAACAAGGTAGACAGGTGCCTACTTCAACTTAAAGATGATTCAGTACAGGCTGTCTAGTTACAAACATGTGAGAACATGAATGAAGCTAAGTATTCTAGCTGCTATGTTTTGTAACCTCATTTTTATAATCACAGTGTGTAGCTCTAAATAATTTTGTTAAATCTTTTTCTTTTCAATTTTGTTAAAAATATTTTTTAAAAAACATATAAAATAAGAAAAAATAAAACCTCTACCGCAAAAAAAAAAAAATAATAATAAATAAATAAGTAAATAAAAAAGGTGTGGCAGTGTCATAGACCGTGTGTTGTACGTGAATACGTTTATGTAACGGGTTATATTTTTTAAATAAAATATTTTTATTTATGTACTTAGGATAAAAACAATTATTGTGTTACAATAAAACTTTATTAATTATAGGTCTGTGATACGAAATTTACGACACGAATGGCAACAAGAACATCGAGATTTCTGGTAAAGGTTAAATCAATACGGGCATTACCTAATGTTGTTGGATAAGTCTCAATATAAGACAAACTAAACTCGCTGAGCTTAAAGTCGTCCAATGAGCGGTTTTGTGAGACATCAACATTAAAGTCTCCAACTACTATATTTGGTGTAAAAAGATCAGGCTCGTAATCGGGTATAATTTTAGGAATATTTTAAAAACGATTGTAGCATAGAGTTTAATTTCTGCGAACGCTTTGCTCAGATCCGTTGATGATTGTATCAGTAGAGATGTCTTCTGAGTGCGCGACCAAGCTTTGAGCAGTAATGGCGGTAAGAATTATAAAACAATGCTGATCAGAAACTTTTACGTTCCCGGCACTGCTTGTCTCGGTCATATGGTGTTCTTGTATTATCATTCGATTGTTATTGAGAAGCCCTTTCCAACCAGATTTTGTTATCATTAGGTTTTTTGGATTGCCTCCATGTGGTAGCAAACTAAATGACGTGTATTCACGTCAATAAACATGTCAGGTGGAAAAATTCTGACAAAATAATCATGTTTAGGATGTGGAACATTTCTAAAATTGTTACTTAATGTTTTTGTGAAAATCCATGTTGACCAGTGTTATCTAATAGATAATATTACTATTAGGAATAGATAATATTTATTCATAATAATAATACAGCTGTAATCAAGTTTCCCTCTATAATATTATAATAGGATTATAATGAATTCTCTTGGCATTTCATTATTATAAGAAAGTAAAAGATGGAAAATGGATTGGCATAATATTCACAATCGAAACTATAAAACTAAAACAGATCTAAAAATCTAAACTAAATTAAAATCAAAATTATCAATAAAATTAATACGAATTAATTGAATAGTGCTTAATCTAGTTCCTATTTCTTACTCCCCAGATGGTGCACTAGCACATCATAGGTCAAATAGTGGTGGCCACATCAAATTGACATCTGCCGCAAGTCCGATTGTGGTTGCCACCCTAGATCGATGGCCTTGTCACTCGAATTGGTTCACAGCCTACTTCAGAAAATTCTCTAGCTGCTAACATCTAAAGAGCATCATTTGATTGATGTAGATTTCTTACATTCCAATATTTCTTAAACGATTATACAAAACTTCGAGCTTCAGGTATACATTTACGGTCGTTTGGTCTGATCTTATATGGAGATGTATACATAATTTAAGGTGTAGAGGGGAACAATATACATCTTAATCCCTAAAATTATTCCTAACCAACTAATGATTGTATAGATAGAGGATTTCAGAAAGATAAAGATTAAGTTTTTATCAATCACTTGTGTGTGTCATTTAGCTCCCTAATTTTCTTCTTATTTATTATTATTATTATATTTTTTTTGGTGCTTTTTCTATGAAAAAAGTTTACTTATATATAATCATAATAATGTGGTGGAGCACCATAGTGTTGGAAAACCATATTTTGCCGAACTTTAGGTGAAATATCGTGATTTGTGGTAGGATATTTTGTAACAAATCCTAGTAATTCTCACTATTCAATTTGTTGGGCAATCTATGATTTTCCTACACTATTTAACAACAGTACACAAATGAATAAACCAACATGGGTAGGTAGAAATGCGTTTTTCTGTAAAATCATCTGTCCATAAAATTCACCTCAAAAAATGGTATTCTTCAGTATATTCTGCATTCAGGAGCCAACTGCAAAAATTGAGATCTATATTCATTATCATTGGGTTTCAAATCTTACATTGAAAAACTAATAAAACAAATCCTAAATAATAACAATAATTAAATAAATGTAATAACGTAAAATCCTTTGATCGGGTATAGCTTTATTGATGGTTTTACTTTATTTTCTATTAAACAATCATTTTTTTTCTATGTTTTTTATTTCAATGAAGAGTTTATTACGTTTAAAATAAATATTTCCATTAAGCGATTATCATAATGTCTTATTTACACAAGTAACTGATTTGCATGCCAAAGGAGAGGCACCATGTTTTTCCTGTTTCAAAAGTTAATTTCTCCATGAAATAGATACGGAATCATTAATTAGATCATACCATATGAAAGTTGGTTAAATTTGCAAGTTTTTTTAAGATTTGCAGTTTTGTGGATAGTTTTTCGATAAACGGACACCGTTGAAGTATTATATGCCATTGTAACTTCCCTAAATAAGGTGAAGACCAAGCTGTTCTTTAGTTCCCAAGTTTGTAAAATTCAAGGTTATATATACTCTGCTTTTATAGGGAATTTAATGTTAAATCCTAAAATGTGGCAAACATTTGAAAAATGTAAAGATACTACAGCTTGTATGGCAAAAAACGTGATTTACTCAAAAAAGTGTTGGAATTATCATATATCTGCAATGGATTGGAATAGAAAGGTAAGTTCTGCTTCATTTTTCTTCATTTTTGATCTATTTTCACCCAATTTTTGTTTTTTACACTAGATATACTCACTTTTTGATACTTACTTTTTTTAAAATTCATTAAGTAACAAAGCCATATTTTTTTCCGTTACAATATTTAAATGGGAATATGCTTATTAAAAATGTCTAATATAGTTATATTGACAATTTTCTCATTGTATGATTTTTTTTCTTATCCTCCATTTATTAATATGAAAAAAAATAAATAAATAAATAAAATAATAATAATTGGAACCGAATGATCTTCTGTTGCTTTCTCAGCATTTTAAGATTTGTTGCTATCGTAGATCCAGGCGCCTCGGTTGACTGTTGTCTTCCTATTGTCTTGATCGAGTGAGGAGGAATCACTCTGCTGGCGATGGTGTGAAAATGGGTCAGTCTAAAAAGCCTGAACCCCTTCCCTAAGCGAATACGTCCGCTAAGGGGGGTCTTACCTTGCTACCTACCAGGCCTGGGAGGTGGGGCTATGTCCCTGAAGAGAGGGTTGGCACAGTACTTTAGGCCGTCAAAGAATTTTATGTGCCGTCGACCAGTGAATGAAGGGACAGATGGTAGTTGTAAATTTTCAGTTATGACGGTGTTTCTGGCCCTCTCAAGGCTTGTCCCGCGGACTATTCGTCGGAGAACTGAGTTCTGAAAGCTCTGAAGTGCTTTCAGTGTTGTTTAGTTATACATGTACTGAAGAAGTGGAGCGCCGTGAAGTAGGGTGGGGCGGATGATGGCTTCATACAGCTGAATTTTGAGTCGAAGAGACAGTTGAGACGATGTCAGGAGGTAGTTAAGGGGGTAAGTCTTCTGCCGGGCCGGCTTAATCCAACTTCTCACATGAGTAGAGAAAGAAAGGTGTCAACCAAGGTGAACGCCTAGTTAGAGGATGGAGTTTGACAGTGTCTGTTTCAGAATGTCCATAGTGAAGTGGGTAGGCAATCGCTTTCTCTTCCCTTTTTGAAGACATTATGATGGCGTTGATGTTTCTAGGGTTCACCTTGATTCCACAAGACTTGAGTGCTTCACCTATGGTCTCTGTTGCCCACTCAGGCATACTAAGTGCCCTTTTCGCATTCATGCTAGATGCATTAACTCCTATGTCGTCAGCATAAGCAGCCACCACCGCTTCAGGATTCATTGTATGATGAGAATATATAGCAGTTATATTCACTTGGTGAGTTTTTGTACTTACGGGAAATGATAATATCAACAGGCAATAACTTTTTGTCGAATTTGGAAAAAATTACACTTAGTGACTTTTACCTCCAAGCAGACGATATAATTATGTAATATATTATGTATTTATTCATATTTAATTACTGAGAAATTTTCGTAAAGTAGATAAACACTGCTGAATACATAATTTAAAACAGTTTTCAAAAATCAAGCATTGCTACTGCAAACATTAGATTGTTGAAGATCTATGCTTTTGTGGCATGTAAAGAAACAGGATTATAATTTAAAACAGCCAAATATTTACCTCTGATGAAACAAACTCTCCCAGAGAACATTACAATTTTTTTATACCGTGTTATTGTAAGGGAATTCTCGTTATTCTGGAATAAAGATTATTTTTTAACATACACATTCTCCTTTATTGAAATATCATATGCATCCTTAAATCTTCTGATTTTTAGTTAAATCTTGGATTCTAATTAGCCTCCCACTAATTAGAATTGAAATGGAAAACGTGACTCCTTAAAGAAACGAATCCAATAAATCAGATAGATCAGAAACATTTAGGTGTGGGCTATAGTGTCACTAGGGACAAGATCCATATAAGAATTTGTAAAAAAATTTTAAAAACCCAGGCTGGTAGCAATATAGAAAGATTGCAATTAATTTATGTTTGCTGGAGCACTGAATGTTCACTATCATTCTCCATTGGTTTCTAAATCTATCCTAATATATAAAAGGACAAGCCATTTTTCTTTCGTGATCACTAACCGCGAAAACTACTGAACCAATCTGTACCAACGACATTATCTTCATAGTTCAAGAAAGGCCTAACAATAATAAAATTTATAGATTTTCATTATATTGCCATAAAAAAGCGACTAATATGTGGTGCGCATTGAAGTTTGATAATCGACCGGTGGGTGGCGAGCACTATTTGAGAGAGGTTACAAAGGTACGGTCATGGAGTTATAAACATATGGAGAGGCGCTTCCCGTATTTTCTTCAGTGAGGGGTGAGACCAAAACGACAACCGGCCACGCCCACTTTGCCCAACTGGCAACTTGCATTCCATTTGGGCTAGGGTATTTCCACCTTATTAAATGGAAAAATAAAGCTTTAAATATAATAAAATCCCAGACTAAAGCCTAAGAAACCAAAATTGTAACTGAAAAACGGCTACTATGCTGACTATATGGTGCGATTCAAAATGGCTGCGCTAGTTAGTTATAGTCTCAGCGATCGCGAGTTAAGCCCCCTCCACTTGTCTATAACTGCATGGGTACGGTGTTATATAGAGCTAGACATTTATGATAAAAAATTTTTATTTTCAATTCAATTGTTATTAAAAAAACTATAAATATATGGAGCGACATATGGATCCCAGTGCAGTTTAAAAATCAACCGATATGTGGCCATTCTCCGACAGAGTTTGTAATGGTAAAACTATTGAATCCAACCGTACCAAATTTTAACTACATCTTCATAGTTCTCGGAAGGTTGATAATAATCAATTTTACTATAATAATAATTTAAATGTATAGCCTTGAGTGCCAGAAACGAAGTTTGCCAAGCTGTCATATACTTTTATGGTTAAAAATAATAACCCAACCAGATAGATCGATAAAATTATCGAATAATTACCAATTGGATGTTTAATTATGCTTTTACGTACTCTTCAAACACCTAATGAATGCTATTTTAACCAGGTTAAAAATTACTGCAATGCGTGAAAATATCATTAAAGAAATAATGCAAAATTCCATACTTTAATTATTAAAGTTTAATACAAGTTTTGTATCAATAAACAAATGAAACTCAATTAGTATTTAAAATAATTTAATTGTAAGTTTTTTATTTATGATAGTGGGTGAAGTCGGGATGATAGATGCCATTAGTATATTATAAAATAAATAAGTTTTTATTTTTTATTACTTTACCTAAGTACCTGGTGTGAGAAAAATTTTTCGTTTATTTATTAACTGGTTCGCTCGAACTAATGATAATTATACAGCCAACAAATGTAGCTCTGTAAAATCATTTCGGTCGATAAATAAAGAGAAATTATTCTGTTCAGTTAAATGATTGCTGTTACAATCATTATTTTAAACTTTACAAATTAATTTTGCATAGGCTACGAATAAAAGTATAATATGCATTATGTCTGAAAGCGAATTAATCAAGGTAGTAAAGCTTTAAGGCAGTGATCACCTGTTTTTTTTCATGGCACTTAACTTAGTTGTGCCGCCTAGACCGTCGAGACGGGACAAAAAGACTATGACTAGGCCTAGTATTGATCGCTGGGGTCTTGAGCAGGTCGAAAAGATGGAAGTCTGTTAGTTCAAAAAATGTCGTCTACAAGTTATCTTAAATTAAAATAATTATCCTCTTAGAGAACAACAACATCTAAGATAAGGGGAAAAGATATTTGGGATGTTTAGTATAGGAGCTAAGGCTAAGCATCCGTGATCGAGTTTGAGTTACAGTGCATTTATGAATACTGAATTAATAAATAATATCAATAATTATTACAAAGCTTAAGTGGGACCGACATCTTAAACGGTCCAACGGTTGTGAAAGGAGATTTGGCCAGAATTCGCGCTCAACCGCCAGGTTTTTCCCTAATTTAAGGGTACCCACTTTTTAAGAGGCTGTGTGTGCCAAAGGAGGGTATCCCGACCTCGAATTCGATCCACGGCTGAAATGACAGAATTTTAATTTTCTGTCAGTCGGACTCGGGAGCCTGGTAGTCTAGCGCCTTACCCACTGAGCTACCGCGCCTTCCATAGCCCCTTAGATAAGGAATTACATATTATAAATAGTCTGTAATAAGTGAGTAATGTAAATTGTGTGCTGACCCTCGAATAGAAGAAGTGTAAAATCACCCATGGTTTAATATTTTTAATATCATTATATTAAATAAAATATATTCACTAACATTATCAATTATTCTTAATCTAATGCCATTAACTAAAGTAGAATTGGTCTCAAGGTAAACAATAGGAAATAATCCAATAAATCAAATAACTCAGGAAAAAAGAAATAAGCGTCGAGAGACACTCACCAACTTTCCGAGGAATGTGTAAGACCAGAAAAAAAAGGACGGAAATCCAATGGATTAAACTGGAAGAAAAAGTATCCTATTTAAAAAATAAAACAATACAATTAATTTTCAAAAGTACAACTTTTTTTTCCTTCGGCCTCAAAGATCCTTAGATCTGAACTAGTATCCTTGAGTGTCCTATGAAAAGGATAAGTTGGAAAGAGGGAGTGTCCTTTTAAAAATTAAAACAGTTTTCAGTTCTCAAAAGGACGAAAATTAATTGGTCGGGAAGGAGCGGCCAAGGATGCCCTTCGACCATCAAATAGTTAGATCCTGGCAGATCTGAAACCATTATTATTCAATGGCTTTTGGCTGAAGTTAAAGGTAGATGGTGGAAACTTTAATTCTTTCATTTCGGGCGTGGATTGACTTCGAGGTTGGGAGGACTTTCCTTTAATTGGGGAGTAAACCTGGCTGTTTAGTATCATCTTGGCCTTATCTCAGCCCTTCACAACCGTTGGCCTAGGAACAGTTTATCCTTAAGACCTAAAGTACTGAACCCAATACCCTTTAATAGTGGCACGGATGTTTTGTATTTTTTACTTTATATAAACACTATCAATATATAGCTGAAAACACTCAACTATAAAAAAATTTATCTAGCAACTTTGGACTCCTACTAATGAATGTGGACTGCTAATAATCAAGCGAATGAGCTTAATTCATTCATTCAGCTGACAACTTAGAAGCAAGCACCTTTGCCTTATCATATCAGGAATCACATGGAAATTCGTAATTTATAATTTGTTCAGAAACAATGAAATTGTCACACAATGAGATCTCGAATAAAAAGCACTTATAAAAAGTGCCAAACTATTTCTATTTTCATGATGCTGTTGACAGGTTGACCGCAAATAAATAGTGAAGAACATAGTTGGAGGTCGTACCAATAGATACACTATCTTAGAAGTTTCTTTCCCTACTCTTGGAAAACTTCGGAATGGAGTACATCTAATTCTGTGGCTTTAATAGCAACGCCACTGGGTTTAAATAGAAACAGAATATATTTTATTTGTATTAATAATGCATATCTCCTATTTTGCTATTTTGGATAGAACGTAATGTACCATGTAATTTAAATATACCATTTTAATTTTATAAACGGGCTTATCTACATTTAAAAAGGTTTTTAATTTCTATGATAATTCATTCCGCAATTAACTGAAATAAAATCAAATACAGTAGAAACCAAGCTTATGATGATAGCTTGCTATTTGCAAACTAAATAGACCTATGGTAGCTTTGAAAGTGTAATAAAAAAATAGAAAACAAATTGAACTCAGGTATAAGAATTTGATAGGGTATTCTTTTTTTTAATATAATTTCAGACACACAGGATTCATTGCTTAGTTTTATTTTATTTATTTTATTTTATTTTTTTTTTCTGGGCAGAAGATGCAGTAAAAGCAATTCCAACATAAATAGGGTTTCATAAGAATCAAGGTATCATAAGAAATAATCTTTAGACTAAAAGTTTTCGAAAAAGGAAAAATAGAAAAGGATGGGAGTATCGGATCGTCTAAACAAAGCTCACTTGCTTCTTCTGTCCGACTACACCACACACTAAACATAGAAGTTTAAAAGGCTGTAAAAATAAACATTCCCAGCTGGGAGCCTACAAGAATAAAATAAAAACATTCTATGAACATGAAAGGATGATAAATAAGTACTTCCTACATATTTGTCCGGTTTACAATATAGTTGACGGTCGAAAAATCAGATTAAATGAGTCTGAAAAGAATCAGATATAAAGCTAAAGGGGCATCTCTGCGCCAGACAGGTTTGGTTGGAAGATCCCTAGGGTATGTGTGTATTGTAAAAAAATATGATTGTATTTTTAACTTACAATTTAATTTAGTTTTGTTTTTAATATTAATATTATTTAATTATATTAAATATATAAATATATTAATAAAAATTTAATTAGATATAAAAAAATAAATAAATAAAGCTAAACCAGAAAATAATTTTTTTCTTCATCCTGTATGATACAACAGCATTAAGTATTAAGTATTTAATATTAAGAAGTATTTTATGAAGTATTAAATATTTAATAATAAAACCCGACGGCCGTTTTTTTTTAATATTTTGGTTTTTCTTTTTACTGTTAGCAGATTTCTGTTAATATAAAATCATGTTTTTCCATCATTTGTTTAGATTTATTTATTTTTTAGATAGCGCATTAATTACATACATATACAAAATCCTTAATAATAGCGCTAGCCTAATAATAAAATACATACATTTATAAATCTTATTTAACAACTACTAGTGTAGAAAGTACTCATTTTGGTTGTACTCACTTTTTAACTAGAATAAACTTCTGGAGAGTCCATAGCTGCTTTCAATAGAACAGGAATAGACTGTAGATTTAATATATATGGAAGAAATCACGACATTACAACTATAAGAATTATATTAATATTATAAAATTCCAGAAAACATGCGCAAAAAGTATTGAAACTATTATATTGATGTATAAAAGAAGATTACTGCGGATTATTTCTGTGCTGTGTGTGGGATTACGGCCAGCGGCCTTAGGCATACTTATCAGACCCTATGTATGTTTACTATCATTCATTTTAAAGGATAGGATAAAAGAAAAAGAAATTCCTACGGAATCACAAACTAAAAAATAAATAGAATCGATAATAAGTGTGAAAGTTTGCGTGAAATATAAAAATTGTTGAATGTAAGTCAAGTTGCCGTCTCATAAAGAGGTAGAGTTTAATGGTGCAAAACCTAGTTCTGGATTCCCACAAGTTCTTTCGGCATTGGATGAATGGATAATTATAAGGAAAATCCACGGCTTATTGCTTTGTAAATGAAGCAGGTTTTATGAACAGATAGACAGTCTGTGCTAGTATTATATGAAATGAACTCAGAAGAAACAATTAGCATTGCCAATCAGTGCTTAAGAAATATTTTGTCTGCAAACTGGACAGAAAAAAAAAGATCTTTATGCAAAAGAAAATGCAATCGCCCTTTTGAATTTTGGGATTGGGTGTTATTTGCTGACGATGGATCTTTTCTTTGCCTTAGAGGATGCCGGAATGTGTTGAGGAGAGTGAATCGAAACCAAGAACGTAGTCCTGGTTAAATATGAAGTAGGTTCTGTGATGGTTTGGGGCCTCTAAGGTGAGAAAGTTGAGGTTTATCGAAACGGTAATGGACTATATCAAATATAGAGGTATCCTTACAAAAATTAGATCGAAAAATTATAGCTAACTGGTTAAACATAAAATTTGAAATAATCATCCAGTGCCGAAAGAACTTTTGGGTGTCCGAAACAAAGCTTTACTTTTGCTCTCATTATCGATTCTATTTATTTTTGTAATCCAGCAGATATTCCTTTTTCTTCCAATCCCATCGTTTAAAAAATCAATGAAAGCAAACATACATAAGTTCTGATAAGTTTCCTTAAGACCACTGGTCATAATTTCACTCACAACATAAGGATAATCCGTAGTAATCTCCTTCTTTTATAAATCAACATCAAAGTGTTCCTACACTTTTTTGCGCATGTTTTTCGATATTCTTATAATTAATTCTGGATATAGTTGAAATGTCGTGATTTCTTCCATATATACTTAAAATACAGTTTATTCCCCTTGTATTGATACCAGATGTACTCTGCAAATGTTTATTCTAGTTAAAAAATGAGTAAAACCAAAATTTTTGTTGGTGTTCCAATACTTTCGACGCTTGCTGTCGAATATTCAAAGATATATTTTTTATTTTTTTTGTTAAGAGTCAAATTTAGTTCTGTTAATATCGCACAAAGCACCGAGACAACTCAAAAACATCAAGTTGTGGTTTGTCGAAACCTGAAATTGCTAAACTCATAGCGAAGTTTGAATCGGCAAGAACTTTGTGAGCAGTTTAGTGAGATCCAGATCTAGATAAACGACGTTACAGTCTTCTCTTAATGGATTACGTTTACATCCTCTCGGCTACTTTTGATTGGTTTTGTACTTTCTCGTTCCATTTGTAACCGTTTCTGTGTCTCCAATTTAGGAATTTAAAGGTTAAATAAAACTTTAGATAAGGGCAATCCCTGATGGTAACTTGAGCAAACCAGTACTGAACTGAAGCAATTGTACTGAATGTTGCCATTGTTAATTGTTATAGGTAAATGAATTGTGTAATTTTTGCTCACTTATTTAGATTAAATTTTTAAAAACACGTCGGTTTATCTCTCACACCTCTATCTCTCACATTCAATTTTTTAAAATATCGCTCCCAGACACTCCAATCCCATATCATAAAACTTCAAGAATGGTGTAAAAAATGGAGAATCAAAATAAATCCCATTAAATAACCTGTACCCTTCGTCGTAAAACTTTGACTTCCTGTCCTACAGCATCCTATATTAAATCCTGTCTTAGAGCATTTAATGATGTTCCACTAATCCCCGTTGAACTAATCCGCTACCTAGGACTCCATCTGGAAAACACCTTGCTTGGAATCCAAACACAAGACTTAAACGACATGAAACTGCCTGTCGTTTTCGGGAACAAACATTTGCTATCATAACACCTATTTTAACATTTACAAACGTTCAAGCCTTCCAGTTTACTACGAAAGGCTCATTTATATGACAGTGATAAGACCAATTTGGACATACGGAGTTGATCTTTGGATCTTCACTAAATCATTCAATTCATCTCGTATTCAATCCTTGCAATCCAAAATCCTTAGAACAATTCTAAACACACCTCACATCGTCACAAACAAACGTATCCACAAAAATCTTAATATACCTTACGTTTCTGACTTAGCACAAACCACATATATATCCCTTCATAGCAAACTTCACAACCATTCTAATCCATTAGTATCACAACTTGCTTCTCATTCCATTCCAGATAACCCTCCACCTGAGGGGCGCCTGAAAAGAAAATGGCCTCGGGACCTTCTGATACAGAACCTTTATAAGTGCTGCCAATGGGGGTAGTTGCTTTTAAAACAAGCAGCGTGTCATTTTTATCATTATCATCATATTTACTTGATTATTATATTTTTATATTGTATACACAGTTTTAAATTTCAATTTAAAAAAATAAAATAAAAAAAACACCGTTCTTTTGCAAGAAACTCCAAAACACCGCACAAGTTAACCGCAATAATGTAATGTATTTTTTCTACTTAAGAGTCGAATTTTTAACTTTAAAACAGATTAAAAGAGTGACTGTCGATCTCTATTAAATTTAAAAATACGACTCTAATGAAGAAAAGTACTAAATAATACATTGCATTATTGCTGCTGACATGTGCAATGTTTTGGAGTTAAAACACTCCTTATGCAATCGAGCGATAAAACTACTAACAAAATCTTCATTCCTGCACTTGAATAAATAAAAATCCATCAAAAACACCATACTTATCAAAATGTTTCCAACCAATATCAAGTCGTCCTAGACAAAATCTTCTTTTATATGAAATTATATGGTTTTAAAAAACTAGTAGTGAAGTCAACTTTCGGATGGTTTTTTCAACAATACCCATACATAAATGATTCTTATTTACTTCTCGTATTTTATCAAAAAGATTTCTTGCAATTATTGATATAATTGATATAATTACAGTCGTATACCGCTTGACTCCAGTGTGTTAATGTGGATTTATTTCGTTGACTGAAGATCGAATTAATTTGGACTTTCAAATTTAGAAAAGAATATGATGAAAATTGTATGGTTTACTTTATGATATAATAGTTGATAAGATGGTCAGAGATGCAGTCAGATTTTTTTTTTTTTTTTTTTTTTTTTTTCCTCTCTTTCATATTTTAATTCACACCTGTTATTAGGATAACAATCACTGAATGTAATGAAATTGAATACTACAGGCCTTGTAAGCATGTGGGAGACTAGTACTCAATAGTACCTCCTCCTGGCATGGATTAAAGAGATTAATTTGAGCAAATCTTAGATTAATAAATTAAGCATTTATATATTTTAAAACTTTATATACGGAGTTCCCAACGTTTCCACCTGCCTTGCTGGTCTTTTGTAGGGTTAAAATAAAAATACTGGATGTCACAAAAATGATACGAAAAGAACAAAGTAAATTAATTTACCAAAGGATTTAGACTTAGTTATTTAATTATTTTAATATAACTTAATTATTATTAATTTATTTAGTTATTTAATTATGTAGTTATTAGGAGTTATTTATTCTTTCAGTGGTGTAACTAACTCTTAATCCTTTGGTAGATTAACTTACTGTGTTCATTTTGGTGAAATCCAATTTTTGTTATTTTTAGCCCTGAAGAAGACCTGAAAGGCAAATCGAAACGTCGGCACTCTGTATATAAAGTTTTTTTGTTGTTTTTTTTAACAGGGATGTGGAATTTATCAATCTGACTGTACTCCTGAACATCTTCTCAACCAGAGTAGAACAGATTGAAAGAGAAAAAAAAAATGACCTGGTACTTCTTGGTTGTATGTCACTTATTGCTAAATACTTCTACATACCATTTCCCCCACCCATCATCTCCTCCATCGACCTCCAACGCTATTCAATTCGGCAGTCATTAGTCTCATTTAGGAATAGGTCGATACAAAGATATACATCAAAGTCGCTGATAATATTCTGAACTTAAAGCACGATTGTGGTATCTTAAATCAATACTCCTTCATCAAAGAGTAAAGACCTTTCGAAGATAATACGTTACTGAAACAAGCCAAACTTCTGATTGTTGAAGATACTTGTCCGTAATTGGTATATTAAGAAATAGGTCTAAGGTAGTGTAATGAAACACGCTAACCTCAGCTAATAATAGTACAGGGTGTCCAAAAAGAGTATCAAATATTTGTTATTTCGATAAAACAAAAACTACTTGAAATAAAATAAAAAGTTTATTGTTAATTATTACAATATAAAGTGGAAAATTATTTGGAAAAGATGATGTTATCTAAATGGTGACCGTTATGCTGCTGGCACTTTTCTAATCGGGAACGAAGATTGGTCATCACATGCTGACACATAGCTCTCTATATTGCTGCCATTTCTCAATAAAAAGAAATGTCGGTACTGGACAGAGGAAAATCCGAGAAGAAAGAATGAACGACCCCTGCACTGCCAAAAAGTTGTCGTTTGAGCCGCTATGTCTGCTAGAGGCATAATCGGTCGTTATTTTTATGAACATCGATGAGGCCGACCACTCAATGTGAATAGTGACCGTTATTGCGATATGCTGCGAAACTTTTTGGGTCCAGAGTAACAGGAATTTCGAGGTTTCAACTCAAGAACGTGGTTTCAACAATATGGGGTCACTTGCCATACATCAAATCAATCAATGGAAGCTGTTAACGAATTATTCCCTAATAAGGTCATTTCGCGGAGGGGTAACATCAACTGGCCTCCCAGAAGCCACGACCTTAGTCCACTTGACTATTTTGCATGGGGATACCCTAAAAGTAAGTTCTATTAGAATAATCCGACAAACCTGACACAATTGAAGCAAAACATGAGGTCAGAAATGGCAGCAATATCGAGAGCTATTTGTCAGCATGTGATTGCCAATCTTCGCTCCCGATTAGAAGAGTGCCAGCAGCATTTAGATAACATCATCGGTCACCATTTAGATAACACCATCTTTTCCAAATAATTTTCCACTTTATATTGTAATAATTAACAATTAACTTTTTATTTTATTTTAAGTAGTTTTTGTTTTATCGAAGTAACAAATACCCGATACTCTTTTAAGACACCCTATATAAACCAAGATTGGAAAGGATTGGACCAATACCAGGATAAATTTACCCAACCTGCAGAAAATTATTTAACAGTTTTAATATGAGCAATATAAAACAATAATGATATTAATACTTAATACAGGAACACTAATTAGATGGAAAACTTAAAGAACAATTTTGTTCATACTGTTTTCGAGCCCTTATCAAGTATGAAAACGTTGCATACCTTAAATCAGTAAAATACCTGTTTCATCCCATCTATCATTTTTTTTAATGATTACGTATGCGCTTTCAAAAGAAATAGATTATCACCAAGAAATGTGAAAACAATAGTTATTTTTAAAAAGTATTTGTTTAAAAATATTGCCTAAATTGTGATCGCAGGTAACAAATACTACCCACTATTGTACATACGATTGTTATCACACTTTTATTATTTTGATCTGTATGTATGTAATGGAATGTTTAAGCGTGATTTTCACCAATTTCCAGCTATCCGATTTACTTGAAAAATTGCACATCTGTCAAGAACCAATGACATTGCTATTTTTTCACAACTTGGTTCTAATCTCCTTAATAGAATGAACAAAAGAAAATATTTGGAATATTTGAGGGTTACCTGTAAACCATTCACGGGACGTCGGTCAATGTCGATCCTCTATACCGGAAAAAAAAATCTCAGTGGTGTAAGTCCGTCCGTCCGTCCATCCGCTACAAACTTTTGTTGCACCTCACGCTTTTTTAATTTTAATATTTTTAATAATAATTTTTTAAGCTATTATTATTGTTTTTAACTTTGATATTGATTATTTTTTCTTAATTATAATTTATTTTTAAAACATTTGCTTAACAAGGGTATCGTGAATCGAAACTTCTGGTTGTTCATTCCTTTGCTCAGCGCCACTATAGCTGTTTAGAAAATCAAAATCGTCTGGTGCTTTATAGTTCATATTTAAAAACCAACCCAAACTGCAAGTTTATTATAAATAAGCGACATATTTGAAAAACGTGTAATAAAAAGAGTTTTTTTTTCCCCCATTTTTAGTTGTGAAACCAACATCTTACAAGACAACAAACTTATAATTCGGATTTAGAATGATAAACAGATAGGGAAACATGTATTTGCACACTTGTAGATATAGATTTTATATTCAGTGTACATAATATTTTATCGGCGCAAAATCTAGGTTTGGTGATAAATTTTATAAACTGTTATCTTCGGAAAGTGCATTGTATCCGAAACCTTTTGGTATCACAGTTCTAGTGTCATCCCTTACATTCTACTATTTTTGCCATGGTATTTCAAAAACACGAGATGCAAGATTGAAAAAAATTATCAACTCCCGTCTGATATTTGATCCTTCCGTTGATAATACTTCTTTGGTTCTTTACTTGATAATTCCTTCTTTGAGCAACAACCTACTTACACCTTACACCTTAGCGTAAGCTACTAAAATGATAATTGGAGTGCAATTAAATCAAATCTCCACCTAACTCCTAACCAAACAGCAATAGTCAAACGAACATTTCTTTAAAGAATATCCTAATTCTGAAACCCATCAAGCACGATATTCCAATTTTAGTATAAAAAATATAATCTACTAGCAGGCCCAGTTGCGGCTTCGACCGCTCCATAAGTTGAAATTGAAATTTTATTTATTTATCAATAATAATCTAGTATTGACATATACAATTGGGTATTATTTCTTCACACATTGCTGTAAATTTTAACGTGGTACCATTGCACAGATTAGGTGTTCGAAGATTACGTAAATACATAATTAGACATCCAATTATTAATTTGAATATACGAGTTGGTAATCCAGATGGACAGAGTCTATTAAGAAACTCATACGGATAATGGACTGCATTTTCAGTGATTGGAACTAAAGGCCCATGATCCTATTTTTACACGCTGCACAGTGCTTCGTCAATAAACAAAAATCAAAAATCGAAGTGCTTTTTATCGATCTGTTTACCTTTTGGTATTCTTAAATATACCTTAGACAACTGTTTATTATGATTATCTCATTGTTTAAATATTCGTTTAAGTCAGCATAATCGAGATACATCAGGAGTATTTTTGTTTTGCGATTTTTATCATATTAGCTGCAAATTATGTTTAGTTCGGACTGTTTTATTATTTTTTGTTGTTTAAAAACCGACAGTTTGCTAAAATATGTTTTTTTCTACAAAAATTCAGATCAGATAGCTATAGTCTCTAATAAACTACATTCGTTTAAGGACATGGAAGAGTCTAACCACCTATGGGGAAGGAAAATACCTGCGATTAGTTGGGTCTTTTACTTCAAATTCAATGAAAAATTGAATAAAGTCGACAGCAGTCGTAATATATTTCGTCGAAGATATGCCTCTTGACTTTAACAGGAATTTTAATGCAAACTATTCACGAAATCAGTGTATTCATACCAGGACCAATCGGAACACGCAGAAGACCGGAAACCCTTTTCTAAGAATTTTCCAATTAAACTAAGAAACAAAAAGGTGGGTAAAGGATCTTGTTTTTAACACGTCATCTGTTGAATTACGTTTTGCTGCAGAGATGTCTGGACAATCTTTGGTTGAAAAACGAAATAGATAAGACCACTTCAAGCACTAGCTTTATGCGTGGATTATATGTTTGTCTGATAGGAAATATGGTACATGGTTTGCATAAGGAATGCTTTCCCAGCCTCTATTCCTTAACTTTGACGAAAAATTCCCTATTTGTTATTAATATTATCGCTGGTGAAGTTAGCGCCATTTGCGGGCTACCCCAAAGAAGATGAATATTAAAAAAAAAAAAAAAAACGTTTACTAATTATCTTCCTCACTAACACAAACGTACCCTAATGTTGCTCGAAACGCAACATTTACGCTGGTATAAAAAACTTCTTCCAAAAATTTCATTTTGCTACCATAGAAAAAAAAAAAAAAATCTTTTACAATTATCTTGTTATAACTTTTTATAGGTGCATTTCCGGACCCATGTTTATAAGAACTTTTTTGTTCAGCGTGTAATTTTCTATAATATTTTGAGGGTTTGCGAATTACGTCCACCCTCTCCCTATGTTCGAAGCAATGTGCGCTGTATCAAAAAACGAAGGATCGCTATTTTCATTAAGCAATAATCTATATTCTTCAGAAATAATTTTATTGATATCATCTGGTTGAATTTAAATTTCTATCCATAAAAGTATATGAAAGTGTCGTAAACCTGATTTCTGCTACTCAGCATTGAACATTTAAATCATTATTATAGTAAATAGTGTTTTTAAACTTTCTTAGAACTATGAAGATGATGTAATTAAAATTTGGTAGAGATGGGTTCAGAAGTTTTACCATTGCAAACTTTATTATATGATATAGTGCTAACCATATATCGGTTGTGATATATGAGTTTCAAACTTCACTGAGATCCGCAATTCGCACAGCAAATTTAAATCTTAATTAATAATTTAAATGAACATAAGTAAATTTTATAATTAATTTCCAGCCCTACATGACACCATCCATACCACTCGTGTAGAATGGAGTTCGCCACCTATCGGTCAATTTTCAAACTTCACTATTATCCACATACTATCGTTTTTTTAAATAAAAAATTAATTATAAATCATTAGAGTTTATAATTGCTAAACTTTCTTGGAACATTTGGTAGAGTATTATTGAAAATGTATTAGTTTTATTTTATTTTAACTTTATTTTGCAGCAAGTCCACAATAATATTTTCCTTAAAATTAATCTTTGAGGTCAATCAATAATCATATCAACAATCTAGCAATATAATACTGACTTCAATATTCTACTTCCAGGTCTGCCAGTGGCTGTCATCATGACTTGGGTTATTGCTAGATCAAACGCAAACGATATCCCAGATTTATCACCGGTAAGTTTATTCAACTCAATGTTTTCACTCTATTTTTCTACTATGTTCTGTAAGTAAAATTCGGTTGTTATTGTTCAAATAAATTAGAAAATATGTGGGCATGAAATTGATTTACATAAATTCAACATATCGCTCATGGGCAATAAAAGTGACACAACTCAAAAACATCAAATTTTTCAGGAGAGTCTAAAGAAGTTTTAGAAGTTATTATAATAATATCGCTCATGGGCAAGATAACCGTCCCAACTCCAAATATGACTCTGTCCTCAACACCCCGTACAAGTTACCTTTTGGAGCCGCCCGCTAAGATACCTTGATGAAACTTTTCCTGTTGCAAGGCAAACCCGAAACGATCATTATTCTGAAATAAAAGGTAAAATGAATTTTTTTTAGTTGGGTCACTTTTCTTGCACATGAGCGATATGTAGATGTTATGGACACAATGCTTGCTTATTTATGGAAGTAATTCAATGAAATCTCAAGTACAATTTAGCAGTAGTGACTTATAAAAAACAAAAACAAATTTATTAATAAAATTATAAACTTAAAACAAAGCTTTAATTACTGAATACATGGGCGATTCTCAAACTACGGGTCAATATTACGTCCAAATGTGATTCCTCACTAACCAGTAATTATAACTTGCCCATTTTTTTTTTATTTCTTCAATTGAAGGGCTAATCTACAAGAATCTATTGTATGGTTGTGTATAAATTCAGTAAAAATATGGTTTTTATGCAAACGAAGTGTATATTTGTAATTACCGTGGCTGTCCCAAAACATGATTTTCCAATATAAAAGTGTCCTTTAATATCATTACCTGAGGCTTGGATCCCGAAAGTTGTGGAACCACCAAGAGGAAGATTTCATTGATCAGAATCATGAGAAATTCTCAACTTTTGATGGCCAATAAGAATATAAGCAAAGTTTACTTTTTGTCCCAAGACATACTGTAATTGCTATGCCAAAAAAGAAGAGGGAGTTTTTCACCAAGGCAAATAAGAGATATGGGATTTTTTCTCCCCCCCCCATCCGTGTTGGCAACCCTGCTTGCCAAGGTTACAGAAGTTTCCAAGAGGTTGAAGTCATTTTCAAGTGTGCATCCAGTGGTGAATGTTGTGATTCTGGTAAGTAGCTTTTTCTTTGTAATTACCATGGGCTCTTGTAACTTTTTTATTTTCAAACTTAACTTTTTCTTTTTGATTTTACTTTGAATAGCTCGATTAGCTGATAAGAAGACAAAAAAAAAAGCATCGCAATAATATTTTTTATTGTCCGAATATTTCAATTCAAACGTCTGTATGTAATTACCATGCCACAAAATGTGTAATTATCATGGTTGCAGTAAAAAGCATGGTAATTACATTTTGACCATGGTAATTACTTATTGCGGTAATTTTGTCACATTGCCTTCATTTTCATTTGCAGTTTACTTATGTGACTTCAAAAATGCCACTTCCCGGTCGACCAAAGTCAACCCAATCCAAAGAAGAGAAGTTGGCAAGGAAGAGGGAAGCAGAGAGGGAAAGGAGAGCGAGGAGGAAAGCTGACGTCGAATTGCAAAAAGAAGTCCAGCTGAAAGAAAAACTTAGTTACTTGGGAAGGAAGAAAGAAGGTAAAATTAAAATGGTGAAAGACCTAACTCCAAAAAAGCTTAGGCAACGTCGGAAAAAAGTGAGGGAAAATGTGAGACGTTTCCGAAAGAAAAACAGAAACTTAGCATGCGCGCTTGCGGACACACCACCTCAGTCACCAATTGTTAGAGATGTTGTAGTTCGACCTCAACCTCAACCTCAAGCAGGAAGAAGTCGTAGAGAAGCTGGCTTGAGAAGAAAAAAGAAGAAGAAGGAGGGAAAGGAGTAAAGTATACAGGCAGGTGGCAAAGCTTCAAGAAAAACTTAAAAGTACGACTAAGGCCAAAGACATGTACAGGAAACAATATGAAAGGCTGATTCAAAAACTAAAACAGCGGGATCAGTTGAGACCCAAGAACAAAGTGAAGCACCTCCTTCAACGCAAAACTCCAGAGAACGAAAAAGAGGTTAAAAGAAAGATCTATTTAGGAGAAGTAACGCAGCGCCAACTGTCCGCAAGTTTTGCAAAAACAAAGCACAAAAAGAGTCATAGGCAAATTTTTGTCAAAATGCTGGGTGGTGACATATTAAGAAAATACAGAGTGGTGATGCAAGCAGGAGAGTTTTTTTTCGCAACGTATTTGCAAATCCCACCGAAGGAGGAACTGTAAAACGTATTTGCAAATCCCACCGAAGGAGGAACTGTGATGAAAACGCTTAAATATGAGAATATGAAGCTGTGCATCAAACATGAGAGAATTCTGCCGTATCAGAAGACTCCTCACTTCCTTCCCAGCTTCATCAGGCAGGCGTAATTAGTACACGTGACCCAGATTCTCTGATATTCCCAGATTCTTGCGCGATCATGAATGAAAAGTCGCATCGCTACCTGAGAAAATGCCAGGCATGCTCATCGAATGTAATTGTGTTCCAACCATTTGACAACACTGCTCCAATTTCTTATTACAAGTGGACTACTAAAATTGAGGAGCAACAAATCAAAGGTACTCAAAGACTGGTAAAGCGCACTGTGAAAGAAAACATCCAATCATCTCTGCTAGATAGTGTTAAATCAGTGAGTGAAATAAACGAATTTATGAGGCATGTTCATGCCATACATCACCAACATGAGGCATTCAGAGCCCTAAAGCAACGCCCTGAGAATGAGATGGCACATTAATTTTAGTGTGAACTACTCTTTCAAACATTTTGAAGAGCCTCAGGTCATTCATTTTGGAGCATCCAGGCAACAATTAAGTTTACATACAGGGGTGGCCTTTTGTGGGGCCCAAATATAAGTTTGTATGGTTTGATTTTGAGCCTTCAATGAAAGTCATTTTTCTTTAGGCATTGGCTGTTTAATGCGTTAACCTCATTTTAGCTCTTAAAGCAACATGGCAGCCAACATAAATCTAACAAATAGAAAATGTAAGTACCATGCTCCAACTAGTAATTACCATGGACCGAAAATTTGATAAATTTGATTTTTGAAGAGGAAAAGGGAGTTTGATTTGTTTGCGGCGTATTTTCTGTACAAAGGTGACACCAGAAACATGCAATATTTTTTTCAGATTTTTAGAGCAAAGTTCAATTATGACAGATTTTGCAATCCAAAATTGACCCGTAGTTTGAGAATCACCCACATACGGTCTTTACTAATAATAATACAAAACACATAACATGAAATCGCAAGAGAATTAGATTAGGTTAAATATTTTGAGATCATTTGAGCAATGCACAAATAACTAATTAAACACTGATAAGCGTTAACAAAAAAATACATACCCTGATATTTTTATTTTAAAATTATTTGAGAGGCTCCACTAAACCATCCAATTCATCTCATATCCAATCTTCACAATCCGAAATCCTTCGAAAAATCCTCAATGCTATCCATAAAGCTCTTAATGTTCCATATTTTGCCGATTTACCACGAATCAGATTCCTATCCTTTCATAGTAAGCTCCAGAACACCTCAAATCCACAAGTTTCTCAAGTTGCTTCCCACTCCATTCCCGATAATCCCCCGAGGTGTCTGAAAAGAAGATGGCCTAGAGATCTTCTAATGTAGAATTTTTATTGAAGTGCTACTGATGAGTACTTCATTTAGAGTTTTGACATGTCAGTGTAATCGTTATTGACACATTTACTTGATATATTTTTCTTATATATATGTACAGTTGTAAATTTCAATAAATATTAATATAAAAAAAATAAAATATAAAAACAATCATCGCTTGCCAAACACTGCTTTTTCCCTATATTTCTATCAATTTTAGTTTATGTTGATAATATCGTACATGTAGTTTCTAGTGTTACAAAACAGTAGCTCCACACCTTATAAAATATTCTAGAGCTGTATCAAATTTGTCAAAAATTATCTTTTATTCAGTTATCTTCGTTCTGCTTATATTTTTTACAACTTTCTTTCACCCTTATTCTCATTTGAATACCTCTGGACTGTACATTCATTTCTACATACCTGCTAAAATATCAGTAATAGGCTTCCTGGTTCGGATATAGTTGCTAAAGAATATCTCAGGACTGAAAAGATGGTAGTCAGATGGGGAAAGGTAGAGACTATAAGAAGGGTGAGGCAAAACATTGCATTAGTTAGTCTGAAAGAGCTGAAGGTTTGCTCTTATTACGTAGTTAGCGTCCCTTAGGCAGGTAACGTCACTTAGGTATGACACATTGGAAATATATAAGATATCCAGTACATTCAAATGTGGGTTTGTGTTCATTAAACTCATGATTTTGATGTTTGTTGACGGTACTAATCGGTGTCTCTTTTATGGCATCAGGCCTATAAACTCGACAAATCCTAGGAGACGTTTCAACCGAGTTAAGCTCTTCATATAAATGATTATATGGCGATAATGCTTAGTTTTACATTCCATTTATAAAAATTAAAGCAGCACGAAATAATCTAAAAATGTACTGAGCCATTTCTAAATATCTCTCCAGTATTTAAGTTTTTGAAAGGACTAGAGGAACAATGAGAAAATATTCTTTATTAAATTTTAGGCCATTTTCTACTTGATGTATTAATTTTACTCCAGAGTCTTTGATGAATTTATGCCTATTTTCATTTAGATGTATTGCGAAGTTGGAATTCTGCTTTTTTTAATTTTATGAAATTTTATGTTTTTTAATATTTTATATTGTCATCTAACTACCACTACCATCCTCGTACTACCAGGACTTTTTTGTTCCTTAAAAACGTTCTGATATATATTGATATATAATCCTTCTAAACTGTGGATAATTTACTATTACAGCTAATAAGAAATTTTGTACCTTAAACATTTATTCGGCGAAGCATAGGCTCCTTCTAATTCCCTTTACACGTATTGATGAAATGAATCTTGGTTAATAACAAATTAATTGAAAATCAATAAGTAGATTTTATTATGAAACTGTAAAGATGGTGTGAGTAAAATTTGGTTCAGTAGCTTTCGTGGTTGGTGATCACAAAAGAAAAATGGCTTGTCATTTTATATAATAGTATCAATTAATATAAATTAAGACACAATTTTTTTTTTTTTGGTATTGTGACACAGCAACACTGAGGTACATCAACCAAAAGAAAGCTGATTATTCAAGGAGTAGTAATTGTGTTTCGCTAACCGGGAGCCCTCATCGGATTAGGCAAATTTAATTGAGGCTTCTTTGCTCGTCCCTTGTGTCATTTGCATTCTTGTCTGTCCCTTTCCTGTTGTCGTGTCCCCGTGTTCAATATGTATGGTGATTACCGACTATAGGAGTGAAATATTAAACAAGTTTTGAGGTTGCGTCAGATGAGAATTCATAACAATGTTTTTTAACCATAAAAACGGATATCCCATCACACCATAAGTTCGGTGATTATAAGTTCAGCCACTCGAGGCTGATAAATGATTCGAAGAAAACAAAATGGAATTTTTTTCCATCGAATTTTATGTTCTTTGGGGGAGTTGAATTAGAATTTTCAACCCCTTTGAAAAACTTAACACTTGACTACCATGCTCCCGGGTCCGAGTTCGAGTCCGACTGAGGACAGAAAAATTATATTCTGTCATTTCAGCCCTGGATCGGATTCGAGGTCTCTTAAAAAGTGGGTACCCTTAGATGGGGAAAAAACCTGGCGGTTGAGCGCGAATTCTAGCAAAATCACTTTCTTTCACAACCGCTGACTCAGAAACAGTACAGCCTAGCGAAGTACAAAACCCGAGATCCTTCATGGGTTATAAGTGGTACAGGTTTTTTTTTTTTTTTTTTTTTTTTTTTTTTTTTTTTTTTTTTTTTTTTTTTTTTTTTTTTTTTTTTTTTTTTTTTTTTTTTTTTTTTTTTTTTTCTTTTTTAAACTGATTGATTTTTAGCTATACATGTGCGCCTATATTTATGTTGATAAGCACGTCGTTTGAGGTAGAATTCGAAAGTACCGAAATAAGATTTGCCACAATTATCATCGCAATGTATTTCATAAACTATGTTAGATTGTAACTCCACTTTATCTGTAACTTAGGTTTCGGTGTATTCCTTAACTATTTGGACGTATTTTTGAATGTAGCAGTGTAATCCATTTATTGTTGTTATTAGTGACAATTTTTACAAGTGTTCGTAAGTATGGAATAGTGTAATATTTTTTACTGCTGATTTCATGTTCTTGTTGAGGATGTATTTGTTTTAGTAAATTACAAATCAGTTTGTGTGGGTATCCATTAATTAAAAGAAGGTCCACTTCCTTATTTTTCGCTACCACTTTATTTCGGTACATCGGAACATTGTCTCAAATAAATATTAAATTAAAAATATTTTTTATATTTTAGGTTTATAAATATTAATATAGCTGCACGTCTATAACTAAAACCACTAGTAAACCATTCCAAGCAGCTCTCACAGGCAAACTAAGCATTCTATCAAATCTAATTCTAATATAATTGTTCACCTCAAACAAAATAATTTTAAATGAAATATAATTGATTGAAAAAACATAAAAGTCGATCAGGAAACAAAAAATATGACGTCCTAAATCAAATCCAATTGAATACATTCAGATTAATAGAATACATTATTATATATGATATACGATATTAAGAACCATATACCATTTAAATAATTTTAAATGGGAAGAAACGAAAATTCCATCTACTTGTGAAAAATCCATGTTAACTTTTACCCCTCCCAAACCCTATTCTTTCCAAACACTGTTATGAATTTTACCTAGGAAGTCACGTACAGTTAATTTAATACGAGAAATGTTTCGGATGGTTAACTTTCCTGGGAGAGAAAAATGATTCTTTCTGTAAGCTGAAGATTGACTTTAGGAGACATATTAATAGCCACAGTGCCGAACTGAATTACATTTCCTCGTATTTATTTCTCTCCAAACAGTTACAACAAAGAATGACTAGAAACTTATGGTTATGAAAACTCATGGATAGCCTCAACTGTAGATAAGAAATTCCCTAAGTGTATTTGTTACTAGGATTAGCCCATATGTTCTCACATCAATCGTTTGTTAATAGTGACTAAATATTTGAAAATTGAAGTGGACGGAACATTTTGAACGCCGATGTACACATAACTTTTTATATATTAATTTTATATACAACACATAAATTATTCACTTATTTATCTCTTTATATAATGTGAAAAGGATGGGTATTTATAAATACTAAACTATTTATAACAAGTATTAATTCTCCTTGAAACAAATACTAAGTTAAAGCAAAGCACAGTCCTCAAGTTATCAGGAGTAGGAGAGGGGGGAAGGAGGCTACTCAATGATTCAGAGGCCCCTGCTCAACTTCCTGGACTAAACTTTTACAGACGATAAATAATGTACAGAACAGAAATGTTGCTCTTTCTACCTCCCCTTCTATTGTGACACAATTCATTTTTAAAATACCGGGATATAGGTTAAGCATTATTAATATTTGTTTCGTACACTGAGGCCATAGTATCTAGAATGCTGCAATATATACCAAAAGTTGTGACGCCATTTAGAAGATACGTGTAAATAATGATGCTGCATATTCAAATATCGTGAATTAGTAGTAATATAATTGAATAGTAATATTTTCATTTTCATTGGTTCAGTCGCACGATACATCAGCATTAATCAAAATTCACGGAACATCAATGGAATGTATCAGTCAATCTATCATCAAGGGACCTTCCGGATATATGACACCGATTTAGATCCTTTTTTTTTTCCAGCAACGAAAAAAAATCCAAACATATTTTTCTTTTCGCCCATCGGCCCTACGAGCTGTGAATAAAAAAACACGTGTTAAAAATCATAATTCATATCTCGCGTTAAAAAATGTTATGCTCTTGGTTCTTACAGTAAAATATTTCAAAGTAGATTAAGTAAATAATGTAAAGTAAATTAAAAAAAAAAAAAAAATTGGCTAATAGTTGCTACTTTAGTCTACGCAAGGAACTCTCCTCACCTTCTATCCCAACAGACCAAGCTAAACAGATTCAGCACAACTTCCTTGTCTTCGAAAGTAGAATCCTATAAAGAATCTTCAGAAACCTTAAAAAGAATCTTATCTCGGCGGAAACCAACTACGAGGTCTACTCAAAATACAATATTCACAGTACCAAAAGCAGATGTAGATCAATCCTTGAAGATTGGAAGACTAAGATGGGCTGGCCATGTGGCTAGAACGGAGAAAGAGACCATTCATAAAAAGATGTTAGTATAACATCTCTATGGCACGAAAAGGAGGGGGAAACCGAATCTGAGGTGGTAGGATGGTATGGTATGAGACGCGAAGGATATCCTTGGAGTAAGGCACTGGATGGCGGCTGCACAAAACAGAGAAAACTGGAGAAAGCTGGTGGAAGAGACCAAGACTCGTCACCAAGTTATAGTGCCATAAAGATAAATAAAATATATATACCGCCACACTTTGTTTCCTTTCAATCGATTTGGAAAACTATTTATTTGTATTTACTGTACAGATTAGAATAAATACTTTAAGCAAAGAACATTTTCCTGATTTTTACTTGTCTCCTTCCCTGATCAAAACATAAAACGTTTTACCTCGACATTAGCAAACCTATCGATACCAACAATAAATCCAAACATTTCTCTGAAACGATCATTGGTGGTATCAAGTATGCCGTACCCCAAATTAAAAAACGACACTGAGCTTTTATTCGTAAAACACACAAATATATGGCCAAGACGGAATAGGAAAGGTTCATTAATCAGGTCGAGAGAACTTCCTCGTCATAACATCTAGGATCTATCAATTCTATGACTCCAGCTGAACTAGTTTGGAATAAAGTAAGAGCAATTAAAGGCAGTTCAGCCTCTAGAATTTGGAGAATTGTCAAATATAAGAGTACCATATAATCAGATCCTATTCAAATAACTATAGCGCAAAGAGGATATTTGTTATTTCAAAACTTTTTTAATGATAATCGAATCCGTGCGACTTTAAAAATCATTGAACATAGTTCATGGTTCTGAAACTAAAAACGCCTCACAATGGAAGAACTTCAGTTTGGTATAAAAAGTTCTCTGTCATCGGTTAACGGCACCAGGTCTAGATCAGCGTTATGCCGAATTCCTTAAACATGCACCTACATTTGTTTTATATTCGCTTTGAACTTTTTAAAATAATATCTGGTTTTGCCGAAATATTAGTTCTGTAACTAGTTTACTATTACTTAAATCTAGTAAAGAACCAAAATCAATAGACAATTATTCGGAGATATCTCTGACCTCTATTATTTGTAAATTAACTAATAAAGTCACAAACGACCGTCTTTTATGGGAATCTAAAAAACCAATGTTTTTTCAAAAATGAACTGTGTTGCTTTCCGAAATCTAGGCCTATAAAAACATATCAAACTTTCAAGTTTAATTATTTTCTAAAGTCGGCGTTATTGTTTGTTCTTTGTCTCCAAATCTCTTTATCCACGAAAAGAGACTTAGCTTATCAGTTTTTGATATGGTTCAGCATTCAGCGGCATAAGTTAGAAATGTTCGTATTTGGGTCTTATAATTCCTGATTTTGAAGCTACGGGATATTAATCTGCTTTTCATAAATTTTGGTAGCCCGAAGTAATTCTTCTTTACATATTTTATTTTTTATCTCAGATTGCACATCACTGTTTCAGTCTGTCTGACTTTCAAGGTATATAAACTTGTGAACAGCTTTTAAACGTATAAATAGAGACAGAGCTTTCTAAACTAATGAACACCAATTTAACTGCATAAACCGACCTGCCAACTAAATCGATGTGGTCGGCACATGCGAGTAGATAAATGGTTCTGTTTAATATTTTTCTACCAAAACTGGGCTGCCTATTCCCTTGTTTAGACCAACATTGAAGAGAAGACATGCCAGTCTGCCTCCTTGTCCAACTCCTTTCTATGATGTGAACTGTTCCGATATCTCCCCTTTAACAGTCTAGTCAAGATGACAGTGCAGGATACTGACAATACATACTGTCATCTTGAGTAGACTGTTCAACTTGTGGTGGTACATCCATTTCTTTTGGATCATCATAAAGGACTGATCTAGGAATACTATGATAGGCTGTAACGGCTTGTTCTGCTGTCAAGCTCTTCGTAAGCCTAGATTCGTAAGGCATTGGCCGCCGCTAGCGCTGTGGGGTGGCCCATCAAGGAAGAAGTTACTTCCGTACCGTCTTTGCTCCAGAACAAAGCAGTATAGTGACAGAACACTTTATGTTTATTTAAATACTCAACTCAGCGTTGATGTTCTGGCCTCAAATGTTTCCCGTTATGATTGCCTTCCTACATATGTAAATATTGTAAATATATATATTTTGATGAGAAGTTATGTGGAAGATATTATTTCTTTCGATAAAAAAAAAAGAAAAAAAGTACCCTTGGACCCCAACACACATATAAAATTGGTCACATATATTATGGCGCACCGAACAGGGACTCTAATAGAAAAAAGGATAAATAAGGTATTTAATTAGAATAGAAATAGTTGTAAAAAGAAGAGTGAGATTTAAAGGACAATGCAGAGTTAAGTTGGTAGAACGGTTGATTGTTACGCGTTGCTATGGCAACAAATGACTCAAGACAATTAAAGAGACTATTAGCTATCTAATATTATGTATTCATACACCCTATTAGTGGTTAAAAATGTTTTATTTAATTTCATAGTTTTATGTTTTATCGAAAAATAAACTGTTTTAACATTTTATTGGTACCTAACGTAGAAAATTTAAGTAAAATTTAAAGTTTATTTGTTTGACAAATATTATAAGTACTGTAAGAACTTTAAGTATATATTTTTGTTTATAAAATGTGTCTATATATATAAATGTATCTACTTTGATCCATAACATATACTTTACGTATGTTACGAGGATATTGATAGCTCTTGAGCTTTGTATATATTATATGGAATTAGGGATTTTCTTTACTTGTAAATAATTTATTTCTATTGTGTAATAATATCCAGAACTTTCATCATTTTATGTCACTAAGTTCTTATTTCATCGTATTTGATTTAATTTTTGATATCACAAATTTTTTTAAAAAAAAAAAATAATATTTTTAATATTATCTGTTTAAAGCATATATATATTATTTTAAGCATACTTTAAAAAGTTATTGTGTAGCTGTATATTGTTTCATTTTAAAATTCTATAATTAATTTTTTGTAAAGGATGCTTACCCAAATTTAATTTGATTTTGTTTTCTTAATATCTTGAATATTTAATTTTTTTTTTTCTTTGTTCTTTGGAAATAATTTTTCTTCTAGATCTCGTTTTGCTTTGATTTTGTCTTCGATATCAAGTTTGCATTTTTGCACTTTTTAACTTTTTGCTTTGGGTTTATTATTTTACTTGTATTTGAATAGTCATGGGCGATCCCAAAATTCTTTTGGCAGAAAGAGAGGACGTTTTTGCGGCGGTTCAGACTATTTTTGATAAATCCCAAATTCTGGATCATGAAACAGTAGCCAGTTTTAAGCCCGCCTATGACAGATTAGTTAAATACGAAGTCAAATTTGAAGAGCTTCAATCTCAAATTAGAATTTTCAACGCTACCGTTAAAGATAAGAAGGAAAAATTAGAAAACTACTGCCGTACAGAACTCATTTTTCGAAATAGTAGACATGGCTAAAGCTAATTACTTTAAAGCTGTTAGCACTAACGTTCCTAAGGAAGAAAAAGCGGCCGTTTTCCCCATCACTTGTCATCCGGTTGCTCAGGAGCTTCCGAAAATAAATTTACCGATATTTAAGGGGGAATTAGAAGAATGGAGCGAGTTTTTTTCCCTTTTTAATTCAATGGTCCATTACGAACCTTCCATACCAACTATAAGAAAATTTCATTACTTAAGGTGTAGCTTGAGGGATGAAGCTTTATCGTTAATATCTGGATTTGTGCTTGAAGAGGCTAATTATATTCTGGCCTACGATGCTTTGGTTTCGCGATACCAAAACAGAAGGCGACTCGCTAGATTTTATTTTAATAAAATAATGGATTTTAGCCCATTAACCAGATCCTCATCCGCCAATCTTCAAAAATTCTTAAGCATTCATGAGAACAACTTCTGTGCGTTATCGGCTTTAGGCATAAAAGATATGGGTGATTTTCTTAAACTGCATATAGCTCTATCGAATTTAGATCCAGGGACCAAAAGAGCGTTCGAAGAGCGGATAAAATCAAAGGATATCCCCACTTACCGTGAATTAATGGATTTTGTTATGGAGCGAACCCGAGTTTGCGAGATGATGGCTGAGGAAATGGGTCAAGAACGGTCCAGCTCAAGAGAGAAATCCCGTACCGCAAATTCTACGAAAAAAATACTATTCGGTCAAATCGTCGGAAAGATCACGGTTCTTTTAGCGTTGTACCATTAAATTCTCTCGAGACTGACTTATTTAACCAAAATAACCGTAGTAGTATTCCAAGACATGTCCAGAGATCATGCTCATCGGAGAACGAAACTCTTGAGAATATAGGTGAAACTGTTCTTGAGAAGAAGAAAGAGAAAAGAGCAGTACGGTGTGATGAAACTGAAGGATCTACTAGGAAATTAGCTTGTTGGAACTGCGGTGGGCCTCATGTTTACTCTAAATGCTCGCTTCCTCGGAAATTATTTTGCTACCGTTGCGGTAACCAAGGAGTGTCTCTTTATGCCTGTCCTAAATGCACTCCGGGGAAAGGGCAAGGGAACCAGAAGTAAGGGTCAACCCGGTTCCCGCTGTCACTGCTGACCCATCAAATATCGTATCGTCTCTCAATGGTAATAAGACCTCTGTTTTCTATCTTGAGTCATCTGGTATCGTAACGAGTCCTGAAGGAAAACCTACCTTATCGCATTCGCTATCTTTACCGCAACAGATTAGTCCCTCGTCTAAACAGTTATTTATTTACTTTAAGATAGACAAATCAAACAGGAAAAGAGAACCTGACTTATTGGCTCTGTTTGATCCCGGCTCCTCAACATCTTATGTTGGACCGGAGGGAACAGAGATTTTGATGCGAATGGGATACATGATTGAGCTAATACCAGAGTTTACGATTTTTTGTCGCTAATGGAAGCTCAAGTACAGTTAGAGAAAGATTTTATGTACCTATCATCATAGGAGACCGGTCATTTGAGGTAACTCTTTACATTCTTCCTTCTCTTCCATTTAAGTTTTTATTTGGATTGGAATTTTTTGGTTAAAGCGAGTTTCTGCACGAATTTGCAAAAGGCAGTTTGGTGGTTTGAAGATGAACCCAAAATTATCTATTCATTTCGTCAAAATGGTTCCCAATTGGGTCTTAACACTTCAAACTCATGCAGTGTTAGTCCACTTCATTCTTCGGAAAGGAGAGAGCTAGAGAAGGTTGTTAAAGAAGACTTGCAAGTGCTTCAGGATTCCCCGGGGTTAACAACACGTATAACTCATAAAATAGATGTCGAGGGAACCCAACCTATCAAGCAGCGCCCCTACCATTATTCGCCTAAAGTTCTTGAAGCAATGTACCAGGAATTGGATCGTATGTTGAGGGATGGTCTCGTAGAGCCTTGCCAATCACCGTGGTCGTCACCAGTAGTCATGGTACGCAAAGGCGCAGGTTATCGTTTCTGTATCGATTTTCGAAAAGTTAATCAGGTCACTTCTAAAGATTCCTATCCCATGCCTAATATGACCTCCCTCTTGGATGGACTTCGACAAGCAAAGTACCTTTCAAAATTTGATCTCAAACAGGCGTTTTTACAAGTTCCGCTAGCTGACGAAAGTAGTAGAGACATTACTGCGTTTGTAGTCCCTGGAAGAGGATTATTTAGGTTCAAAGTAATGCCTTTTGGATTAACCAACTCTCCGGCGACCTTCCAAAGATTAGCTGATACAGTCTTTGGACCTGAACTTTATCCATACGTTGTCGTTTTCTTAGATGATATTCTGGTGTGTACCCCGTCTCTGCAGTTGCATTTGGAAATGCTTAAAGAAGTGTTTCAAAGACTTAAGACTTCAGGTTTACGTATAAACCCAGAAAAATGCGAGTTTGGATGCCAAGAAGTACGCTACCTAGGCTATTTAATTAACAGTAAAGGCATGAGTGTCGATCCCGAAAAAGTTAGTTCCGTTACCTCAATTCCGGTTCCCAGCAATATTACTGAACTAAGGAGATTCCTTGGGATGGCGGGATGGTACCGCCGGTTTATTAAAGACTTCTCCACAGTTGTTGCTCCACTAACCTCATTACTCAAACGGAAAACCAAATGGTCTTGGAGTAATGAACAAGATGAAGCTTTCACCACTTTGAAGACAGCTTTGACTCAGGCCCCTATACTGGCCAGACCAGATTTTGATCAGCCATTCCAATTACAAACTGACGCAAGTGACACGGGACTTGGAGTGGTACTGACGCAAATACAAAATGGTGAAGAACGAGTGATAGCTTTCTGTTCTCTCGCTCATTGAATTCCGCAGAAAGAAACTATACCGTGACGGAAAAGGAATGTCTTGCCGTATTGTTTGGCATTGAAAAAAATAGGCACTACTTGGAGGGTTATCCTTTTACAGTCATCACTGACCACGCCAGTCTTAAGTGGCTGCTTAATTTGAAGAATCCTTCCGGTAGATTAGCCAGATGGGCTTTACGTTTGCAACCTTACGATTTCTAGGTAAAATACCGCAAAGGAAAACTTAATACCGTGGCTGATGCATTATCTCTTATAGCTGCAATCACGATAACCTCCATATCGGCTTCGAATACGACTAGTGACCAGGCGACCTCTCAAGACATGTATGTACCCTCCGATGAGTGGTATAACCAAAAGAAATACCGAGTCGAAAGGTCTCCGGCAGAACATCCTGGTTGGCTGATAAAAGACGGTCAATTACTATACCACCGGAAGAATCCTTTGAAGGGAGAACTGGAAGATCCCAGTGAAGAATGAAAGGTTGTTGTACCTCTTCATCTCCGGCAACGTATAATACACGACAACCATGACCTACCGCAGTCAGGCCACCTGGGAGTTGATAAGACAGTTGCCAGAGTGGGTAGGTTATACTACTGGCCTGGATTATATCGTGATGTTAGCGGTTACGTTAGCCGGTGTGAGGTATGCCAAAAGGTGAAACCCCCGAACACTCCACCAAGAGGTCTAATGTATCCCCGCTATAACAAACAGCCTTGGGAAATCGTTTCAGTTGATATAATGGGTCCATATCCTCGAAGCTCAAAAGGCAATGTATACCTCTTAGTGTTTGTGGACCTATTTAGTAGATGGGTGGAACTGTGTCCCATAAGGAAAGCCACATCATCCGTTATTATCTTGAAGTTAAAGTCCCGAATAATTTATAGATATGGAGCACCTCTAAAATTAATCACCGACAACGCAAAGAATTTCGTTAGCAATATGGTGAAAGAAGTAGCAAAGGAGTTCGTCATAAAACAGGAAACAACCCCTTTTTACCACTCGCAGGCGAACCCAACGGAACGAACCAATCGTAACATCAAACAGCTTATCGTCTCGTACTTAGGAAGGAAACATCAACGCTGGGATGAGAAACTTGGAGAGATCCAGTTCGCGATTAATTCGTCTGTTCAGGAATCGACGAAGTTCAGCCCTGCCTTCCTAAATTTTGGCAGAGAGCTGAGGCCTGTCCATGATGTATCTTCAGCGGAAGTTCTAAATGCAGGTGAAGATGAACGTGCCTCTTGGGCCGCTAAAATAAGTAGAATTCCAGAAATCCACCATATGGCGGAACAAAACTCCTTGAATGCCAGCTTATCACAGAGTCGCAGATATAATATGAGACGTCGACCAGATTGCTTCAGGCCTGGAGATTTAGTCCTTAAGAAGTCCTTTCAACTGTCTTCAGCTATAGATAAATTGGCCGCGAAGCTAAATCCCAAATACGAAGGCCCCTATACGGTCGATTTCGTTACTACTGGTGGATCCAAGTTGAAGGATAATGCACGAAGACTGGCAGGCTTATGGCATCCATCAAAACTTAAATTATTTCGTCCTTCCGAATGAACTTAACAGCTGGAGGGGGGTGTGTAACGGCTTGTTCTGCTGTCAAGCTCTTCGTAAGCCTAGATTCGTAAGGCATTGGCCGCCGCTAGCGCTGTGGGGTGGCCCATCAAGGAAGAAGTTACTTCCGTACCGTCTTTGCTCCAGAACAAAGCAGTATAGTGACAGAACACTTTATGTTTATTTAAATACTCAACTCAGCGTTGATGTTCTGGCCTCAAATGTTTCCCGTTATGATTGCCTTCCTACATATGTAAATATTGTAAATATATATATTTTGATGAGAAGTTATGTGGAAGATATTATTTCTTTCGATAAAAAAAAAAAAAAAAAGTACCCTTGGACCCCAACACACATATAAAATTGGTCACAAGGCATCCTCGAAATTAATATACAGATGATGTGTCGTTATTTTGTATTAACTGCCTTACCTCAAGATTGTACTGAGTGAAGAAATCAGTTGTCTATCCCACTCTAAAGTCTGCTACATGCAATCCAACCAGTCTTTCTGCAAATGGCAGTAGCTTCCGAAACATGATACTACACAAGACTTTATAATATACTAGCATACACTGTCGCGATTTCACCCGCTCTCATAAATAAAGAACTTAGATTATTTTAATTAATAATTTAATTTCGTTTGTTTATGGATAAAATTTCGTATTTGTAGGTATGGAATTTAGCATTACTTCTTCAACGATATTTCCACGCATTGCAGTAATTTTTAACCTGGTTAAAATTTCATTGACTAGGTGTTTGAAGAATACGTAAAAGCATAATTAAACATCCAATTTGGCAGAAATAATTTTATCGATTCATCTGGTTGGATTTTAATTTATAACCATGAAAGTATATGACAGCTTGACAAAGCACATTTCTGGCACTCAAGACTATACATTTTAATTATTATTAGAGTAAAATTTATTATTATCAACCTTCCAAAAACTATGAAAATGTAGTTAAAATTTGGTACGGTTGAGTTCAATTGTTTCACTATTGCAAACTCTATTACAGAATGGCCACATATCGGTCGATTTTCAAACTGCACTGGGATCCACATGTCGCTCCATATAGTTATAGCTTTTTTAATATCAATTGAATTGAAAATAAATAAATTTTATCATAAATGTCAAGCTGTATAAAACACCTCCCTCGTACCTTTGTAACCTCTCTCGAATAGTGCTTGCCATCTATCGGTCGATTATCAAACTTCACTTCGAACCACATATTTATCGCTTTTTTATGGCAATGTAATTGAGAATCTTTAAATTTTATTATTGCTAAACCTTCCTTGAGCTATGAAGATGACATGATAGTTTTCGCGATTAGTGATCACAAACGAAAAATGGCTTGTCCTTTTACACAATAGTATTAGTATCATTTCAGAGCAATTGTATCTTATTGAAACAAGAAGCAATTCTTGCAAAGATGGCACAAGGCCACACACCTCTCGCCATACAAAATCTAGTTGATTTGAATGGAGCTTCCATCTCACATCATATAAATCATAAAGTCCAGGCCAACAAGCACCATCAAAGAACCACCAGTTCAGGTGAATGGCTCATTCCCTTCGTGGAAAGACATTCTCTAACTTGAATGAGATTGAAAATGGTACCATACTGGAATTTTACAGCTGGTTTCCGAGTGTCATCAAAACTTCTTCACTCTCGTTCTCTTTGAGTCATTATTACTTGCTCGATTATTTATTTTTTTTTTTATTTATTTATTACTCTGAATCAAAAATTCTCCTCAGTAGGTGATTGGTCCAAAGAGAAGAGGCCCGTTAACTCAGTGCAACTCATCTTCTGAAGTACCCAGGGGAAAGGATCTAGGATGCAATAAAAAAGTAGGAGTGTTAGTAAAGGTCATGATTCTCCCCAGGTATTAGATATGGCGAAAATCAAGAGCCCGCGTAGGCAGGGTCGCTAGAGGTCCCTGAAGTAGATCTGTTCTTCATTGGGATTGTGAAAAACCATCTCCCGCAACCCATGGCATCAAAACAACGGTTTAAACCTTGATTATTATCATCCACGAAAATAGTTGAAAAATGAATTTTTAATATTTTTTCTGACTTATCCTATTAATACATTTTGATCAATAATACAATCTTCAAACTATGCTTTTATTTTGGAACCGACTTAAAAGAAATTATATTCATTGCATTTCAAAAGACATTTTATTCTTTCATTATATATATAAAATTTACAGTTAGTTGGTGATTATGATTAATAACATTAAATAAATAATGGTTAATACCATATATATATTATATATATATATATATATATATATATATATATATATATGTATGTATATATATATATATATATATATATATATATATATATATATATATATATATATATATATATATATATATATATATATATATATATATGTATGTATATATATATATTTTTTTTTTTCAATTCCAAAGGCTCTATGAAGATTAAAGACTCTTCATTTAACTTATTAAAATATACTACTCTTTCTAGAATTTTTTTTATCTATCCCTTCTAATGTGTGCACATGTAGTGGAAAACCCATTTAATCGTTTCATTTTAACAGTGGCCCGGACACTGGAATTAAATTACCAGTCCTTTAAAATAGACCATTTACATTACATACCATTTAAAATACTGGATATTTTTAAGGCCCTTTATGTTCAATTAATGCAATGGGTTTTACACAAAGCAGAAAAAAATGTACTGATCATCATGGATTGGCTGTGTTCCAAATGGAAGATACAAACAAGCTCTCTAATTATTTTATAAATAAGCATATTTAACTGTTACAAACAGTCAATGTAATGGACTGGAAATTTTTGGTTAAAATTATTAGAGAATCTAATCCAACAGATAATTATCCCATACTAATATCTCTACAGTGCAAATCTGCAATGACATAAATATGACGTATTATAGTAGAACAATTGGTTAATAATGTTGCTTTCATCTTCCAATTATCAAATATTATATAAAAAATCAATTCCATTACAAAATCTTTATAAAAACAATAATCGAAATTTATATTCAAAGTATTTTTTTAATACTTCAGACCACGTCAAGGGATACATTTTTCGCAAAATTTGGAAGTTATTCCATAAAGTAACCAATTTCAAAAAATACATTAATTTTTTTTTTTAACAAAGTAGTTTTTTTTAATGAAAAATAACACCCAATTCACCGAATTGGGTTCAGAACATTACCGAATAATAATTTTCAAATGCGAAAATGAGAGATTATCCATGAAGAGTCATAATAATAATAGTACACAAATAACTGTTATAGGGCAGAAAATAAGTTTTTTTAAATTTAATGTGCACAATTTCCCTTAATTTAGAAATCAGAAGTTTATTTTTAAATTTTTGGGTCAGGAATCGTATAAATCCCAAAAGACCCCCAAAATAAATAGTGGAAGAATGGCTAGATGGGGAAATAAGAAAAAAAAACAGATTGCAATGGCTTGATGATGTGGATGATTTTCTCGAATTCCTCGGGCACATGTTGGAGAACTGCGGAGGATTGGTCTGAGTGAAGGAAAATTTCTGATTTCTGAGGAGGCCAAGGTCCTTCATGGACCATAGCGATGGAAGAGTTAGTTTATTTTTTTCCAAACAAACATTTTTCCTTCCAAAAATCCAAACACTCCTATTATCTGACAGCAAATTTCCCTCCGTATCCCCACACATGATTGTCTTGGGTTGAAATGGCTTCATGCCTTCATTTACTTTTCTATAGAAATTCCTGGTTTCATTCATATTCACGTGCTCTTCAATATCTTTCAGTTCTTCATTCTGGCAATCTAGTTTTTCCGTTTTTTTTCGTTTCAATTCTTCTTTTTATGCTATAATCCTCCACAGATCCTCCAGTATGTTTTCGCTACCTCATTAATTGATAGGATTTGTCCTTGGATCCGGTTGCACTTTGACGTTTCTCATCAAACCATGGTGATCTTATCCTCCTCTCTTCAAATCATATTATCTCTGCCGCAGTTTCCGATATCAAATTAAAATATTTAGTCTATCTGAGCTCAATATCATCCACACTTTCCAAGTCTCTTTCCGAAAACTGTCTAGATATGCTATCATACTTTAATCTGTAGACATTAAATCTCCTACGAGGGTTACTGGCCATTGATTTCACACTGGATATCCTTGCGCGCTTCTTGGCTTTTTTGACATCTAGTTTTTTGTTTATTTTAGCCCTGAAGTAGATTTACAGGCAGGTCGAAATGTTGGCTCTTTATCATAGTTCTTTTTCTTACTTGAACATGTTTATTTCTTTCTGTCTGCATCCCTTATTACGTTTTTCTTATATCATACTTAAAATTCAACTATAATTCTCTCATTATGAATCGAAAAAAATATTTACATGAATCGACATGGTTCATGGTTCGATGGTTCGACATTGAACTTTACCATTCGATCTCATTTTTATCAATTATCTGTAATATCTCGAATGATTCACTGACGGAGCACATTGATGAGAGGGGGAAAAGGCATCTCTTATGAAATTTATGACGAAATCAACTGAGACCAGTGCAGCAATCTAGCTGTGGATGGAAGTGACTTCAAAAGATTTGGTCGCTATAAGGGTGATTTTAATTTCGACAGCCCCTGAATAAAGGGAACTCAATTTCCTTTCCGCACTCCAAAGTGACCCGAATTCGTAATGAGATCTTTTTACTTTGAGGCTTAATCCAGTTGGCGGAGTCATTACCCGCTCTTATTATAGGAATAGATCGATCCCTAACGTAGTGACGCCTTTTTATGAATCTATTCAAATTGAAATTTATTCACCGTGAAATGAGACAACTTTTTGCAAAGTTGTAATGTTATATCATCCTTCATACTTTAATGATGTTGCATTTCAGAATTAGAGCAGAACCTCACTAATCTGAACCCTATGGGACCAAGTGGTAAGGCCAAAAGATCGGATTGACCGTAGATTTCAAAACAGCACATGTTTTTCATAGTTAAAATGTTTTATAATTATATTTATAGTTGTATATTAAAATTTTAAAATAGTCGAGGGAATTGAAACGTAACTTATGTACTCTAATAGACGAATGTTGGACTAATTTGCTTAGAGATTTTTTAGCCAACATTTTATGTAAAGACGCATAAGCCATAAAAACACTATATTGTGTTAGATTTGTAGCAAGCTAACTAACCTTTAAAATCGTTTATGATTTTATGCTTTAAACGTCATTGTTAAGAACGTATAGAGCAAAAACCGTAGGTATAGAGCAAAAAAAAAATAAATAAATTCCGCCACTTTTTGAGATCACCCCGAAAATTTGAAATCCTGTATCTTAATACCCGTATAGACTACAGAGCTTATTATCTGCTCAAATTGTTGTAAAGTTTGTCTAGTTCAATTTTAAATAAAATAAGATTTTCTTCAGGACGAAACATGCAGCAGATATTTTGGAGAAACGTAGGAAGGTTCGAAATATTTGACCCTTCCAATTAGCGAGCTGTGAAGCTTCAAGATCCTATACATAGATTTTCGTAACACCAGCACAACACTAACAGCATATCAACAAACCAAAACTACCCGACCTTTTTCATATCAAAACTTAAAATTTTACTGGACTATTAGGATTTCTGCGAAAATATTACCTCCCTCTCCTGACTCCACAGGAGGGTTTGATTACCAGAAAAGTCGTGTTAGTGAGGTTTTACAATATTATGCCCAGCGAAATCTGATATGGGGTACATTATGGGGTTTCCAAGCATTTTAACTAAGGTTGTATCAAATCTCGATGCCACTGAGAATAGGTTTCGAAAATCGATGATCCATTGTCGATTCCTGTGAACCGATATATTCTGATTTTGTCGGCGATTGTTTTGTAATACATAATTATGTTAATACTATACATAGATTGATTCTTCTTCGTAATAATAAAAAAAAAAAATGTAAGATCGTTAATTTTAAAATATATTTTATCTTCTAATAGCAGGGCAGTTTTACATGTACTGAATCAACGCAGCTCGGTACAGAATTTAATCTCTTGATCGTAAATTTAACCAACTTTGAGATGGAATAAAGAAATTTGGGATCGGGCCAATATTTTTGGAGTTATAACGAGAAATGTGCCGAAAAAATAAGGATTCCACAATAGTACGGGGTTCTCAGCGTGCTGGCATGGGTGTTTTACGGGACTAGATCAAAACTTCATATATAGGAGCTGACAGTACATTTAATCAGCTTTCAAATGAAAGAAACAAATTTTAGATCAGACAAATGGTTTCGCAGTTATAGCCAAAACCGACAAACGTGTTTTCGAGGAAAAGTGCGACTTAACGCCAACTTTACGTCCTTCACTGTTCTAAAAATATTGATCTGAGCAAAAAAAAAGAATAGGACCAAATTTATTGCAAATGCGCTTAGCTTTAATATTGTATAGAACACAAAATGTGCTGAAAGTAACGATTTCCGAGTTATTGCATCATATTGCTAAAAATATATAATTTTCAACACCTTCTCCCCTTCCCCGCCCCAACCCGAAGCTATTTAGAACTAAGGTTGGTGAACAATTTCCAGTAGTCAAACCTTTTTCCCTTTACTATAATAAACATATTAGCTTTAACAACAAACATTTTATTTTTAACAATAAGCATTTAGTTATTAATTATAAACTATTCATTCGTAACAATAAGCATTTCAATTTTAACAATAAACATACAATTTTTAATGATAAAAAGTTTCTTTTTTTTTAAATGTTATGTTAATTAATTTAGTACATAAACACTTTTTCGCTAGAGGCAAGAGTCTTCCAGATATTAACGAAAAACTTTAAAAAAACGACCTTTAGAGGGCCCCACCCCACCCCCCAGTACTTTTAGTATGTTTTTAAGGACACCTTCCCCTACAACTGTCCCAAAATTGAATTCTACATGAATTAAGTCACTTACTCTTAAGACGCGTCTAGCGTCCTTAGCTACATTAATCCTCCTACCTTAGTTTTGGTCTTAGTACACCAATACAGTATTAATATTAACATCTAGAAAAATATCAGCTCATCCTCCTACCTGCTGGGTTTAGTGAAAGATTATAGTTAAATTATTTTATTATATAGCTTCCTTAAGTACCTTAAGTAAGTAAATCCTTTGGAATAATAATATATAATATTATTATTACATTATATATTACGCAATATTATCGAATATAATATTATTTTGAAATATCTTCTTAAATAATAGTTTCCAAAATTAATTACTTTTGCACATTGTTTGAACTTCAATTAACTCATATATTGTATATGCTATGCTTAAATTCGTTTCTTGGATTATTATTTTTTTGTTTTTTAAAATAAGATTTGGTTTGCTTTTTTAGCTTTCATATCAATTATTTTATGTATTAGCAATTTATTCTAACTGATAAATTCCGACTGAGGGATACTGGTTTCAGATCTGAAGATCTTTGACGGTCGAACGACATACTTCGCCATTACTTCCCGATAATTTAGTTTTCGTCCTTTTAAAAATTCATTAAATTTATTAAATTATTTTAAGGACACTCTCTATTCTCGTGAGATTCTTTTCCAAGGAAAATTATAAGGACACTATTTAAAGATCAAAGAAGGCCTTACGATTTTAACGGTCGCAGGATAATGGCCCTTTTGAAAATCTGCGATTTAGTCCTTTTTTAAAATTAAATAAATTATTACGTTTTTTTAAAAAATACACTCTCTCTCCCCGTTTAATCTTTTGGATTGTCCTATTGGTCTTTGCTTAACATATTTATCGGGAGGTTGGAGATAGAGTCTCTCAACTTAAGCGGATGATGTGATGTATCAAGTTCTGTCACATCTAAAAATCCCCAAGCTTACATACATATCATACATTTGTTTTATACTTTAACTGTTTTTCCAAAGTCATTTTTTAATTTTTCACAGACTTCTCAACCTTTATCAGTTTTAAATATTGGTGTCATACGACGTCATATCTAAAAATAAATCTTATGGCTCTACTACTACAAATTACGGCACAGCTTGCGTGATATAAGGAGAGGTAACTTGAAAAATCATATTTTCTAATCAAGAAAGAAGACTGCATTCCATCGTGCCTGACATGTCACAATTATTCATTATTGATCGTGTGCATTCGCTGCTTCTTTGTTTGATCAAGAAAAGTGTTTATCGACCAAGGAGGAAATAACAGTAATAATAACCTTTCTGACTAAATGCACTGGAACAGAGTGGTAGGTTTCTAGTTTTAAGAAGATAATATTGTCGATAAAATGCAACGTATCGAATATAAAATATTACATATCGGTATTTAATATTAAAATTTAATTCTCTTTTTTTTTCTTATTAGGGAACAAAACAATGCACTTGGATGAACCAAAGCTGGAGCGATTGGATCTATCAAGTGCCCGCCATTCTGGTCCTTGCTATAAACCTCCTTTTCTTGGTTCGGATAATGTGGGTAAGTTCATAATTTTTTTACTCTACATTTTTGTATTCTAGAGTTAGAAATAATTAAATAGACAATTAGAGTCTATTCTATAATCTATAATTTATCTGTAATAATTTAATATTTCAGAATTCAATATCTAAAAGCCATTAGAAGAAACTTACTTTATGCATTTTACTATTATGCTTAATAGTTATCAGTTTATTGACTGAACCTCATGAACCTTATTAAACCTAATAGTAACAGTCAAGAAATATATATATATAATATATATATATATATATATATATATATATATATATATATATATATATATATATAAAACTATATAAGTGGTACAAAACTCTTGATCTTATCATTTTTGCCATAAATTAACTCTTTAACTGGAATTTTTTCACCTCTATAAGTGGAATCAATTTTTGTCAAAATTTCCTCTGTAAATGGGACAATTCTTCTATTTACCTGCACAGGTGAAATTCACACTACTACTAAGAAAACGTAAAGGGATAGGTGGGTTCGTTTTTTTTTTTTTTTTATTTGGTCCCCATAGTGTAAATATTAAGCACATAGATATTCCACTATCACACATTGTTGCTACGCTCTAATCTTTCTCCCCCTGCCTGTTGATAAGTAAAGCTCATCCTGTAAACATTTCGTGAAATCTAAAATCATTTCGTTTTGAAAAATAAGTTTTATTTGTGAATTTGAAATTGGGAAGTCAAGGAATGATATCGAAAAACAGTTTCCTGTTCCAAAATGAAAATTTTGTCGGATTTGAATAGTAAAAACAAAATTGAACACGAGTGTTCTGAAGTACATGAAAAAATAAAGGGATTTCGGGGTTGTGAATACCCGTTCATTTGTTGGGTTTGGATATTGTCTTCGTCTAATAAAGATTGCAATACCCTGATGAGTAACATCAAAATCACCACGTTTGAAACTTTGAAAATGGAGCAACTGTCACCATGACATGCCGCAAATGCTCTTTATTTGGCTTAAAATTAGACATTTTAACACCAAAGAAAGGTATGATACGTCCACGTAAACGACTTAAAAACAACTGACTTTTGTAAACAAATGACTAACAAACAAAATAGCGTTTAGAGATAAGCAAATCCTTCAATAGGCTAAGAGCGCATTCTACTTATAAAACCATTTTAAACGACTGTATATATATATATATATATATATATATATATATATATATATATATATATATATATATATATATATATATACTCATACACATCGTTTTTTTTTTTTTGTTTTTTTTCATTTCGTTATTTCATTGCTTTAGTATCCTTTTTATTCTTTTTTTTTCTTAGGATTTTCGTTTCTATAAAATAATTGATAATAATGTAATTAATTAAATTTTGTATTTGTAATGAGCTAAGCACACAATATGCTTGCATGCATGGGATGTGCTTACTTTTAAATAAACGACTCTTTCATAGGGTAACTATATACACACAAAAAAAAAAAAAAAAAAAAAATATATATATATATATATATATATATATATATATATATATATAAGTTCTTACCTCCTAAGCATAAAATTGCTGATAAAATACTACAAGACAAAACTAAAAAAAAAACCTCTACATCTCGTTTGTTGACTTTAAGAAAGCTTACGACTCAGTGGATAGAAGATCGTTACTGGAAATACTAAAAGAATACGGAGTAGAACAAAAGAATCGAAAACTAATAGAACTTACACTAACAGACACCGAATCCAAGGTAAGATTTAGAGGGATCAGCAGCAAACCTTTCCAAATAAAAACAGGACTTAGACAAGGAGACGGCCTCTCCCCAACATTGTTCAAAGTTGTATTGGATAAAATAATGAAAGAACTATGGAAAGTTAATAATACGGGTGCGATTATAGGGACCAAGAACAACCATGTCAAAGTAAGGTGCCTTGCCTACGCAGACGATCTTGCCCTTTTAGCGGAAACGGAAGAAGAAGCGATCGAACAAATAAACATCCTGACAGAAATTTCGGAAAAAACAGATCTACATATCACTTACGAAAAAACAGAACTAATGACTACCGACCCAGACTTAAAAAAAAAAATCAGTGGAAACCAAATACGGAACAATAAAAGTAACAAACAAATTTAAGTACCTAGGTGAGACTATATGTATAGCAACGGTTCGGAAAAAGAAAGTATAAAGGAAAGAATAACTAAACTACAGAAACTATCTTTTGCAACCACTAACGTTTACAACAAAAAAACCCTGTCCACAAAAGCAAAAATAAGCCACTACAACACTGTCGTTAAACCTGTGATTTTATACGGGACAGAAACCACTTGCATTCCTAGTCTGGAAGAATTACTAAGGATTGAACGGAGAATTCTGAGAAGGATCTATGGCCTCAAAAAGACTCAAGAAGGATACAGGCTCAGACCCAACCGGGAAATCTATAAAGATACAAAGGACATAGAAACGGAAATCCGGGTTAGAAGACTGAAATTCTATGGACATATGATAAGAATGGTCCCGGAAAGACTAAATAAACAAATATTTCAGAAAATCCGTGGATATAAAAGCTCAGGAGGATATATGAAACAGATGAAAGAAGAAACGGAAAGATTAGGTATAACGGACCAGGACTGTCAGGACAGAGAAAGATATAGAAACAGACTTAAGGAATTGAAGGTTGTTGTGGGCAGAAGAAGTTCAAAAAAGGGAGTGGCGTGGACAGAAGAAAGAAAAAAGAGACACGGAGAAATAATGGAAGGAAAGAAAAAACAAGAGAGGAGCCAAAAATTGATATTCGCGTGGTATTCAAGGCCGTTTCGTGAAAAAAAAAAAAAAATGTTATTACCAACACATTTTAAATATTAAGTAATTATTTCAGAAATATAGCACTGTGTGGGCCCCGGCTTGCCGGACGATAGCGTCCACTGGTCTCTATAAGGAGCCTTCCGCTTCCAATTAGCTACACCAATTGATACACTAATTGTTAAATATATACAATGTATATAATATAAATATTTAAAACCCTGATCAGGCCCGTTCTTGCATTCTCGTCGGGACGCTGGACGATGAAGGAAGCCCTATTGAGAAGTGAAAGGAAGATTCGGAGAAGGGTTTTTGGGCCTTTATTTGATCATTTGACAACGGTGTATGGAGATTGAGATACTAAGTTGAGGTTAAGCATCTCTATAAAGTCCAGGATATAATGCAGTTTATGAACCCTGAGATGGGTAGGGCATATTGCAACAATGAGGGATAATGTAATCTCCAAAAGACTCCTTTATGAAAAGATTTTTGGACGCAGAAATGTGGGTAGACTTCGCCTGCAGTGGATTGTGTGCATATGGGCAGAAAATGCTAGGGATCAGATATTGGAGAGCACCAGCACAAAACAGAAAGGACTGGCGGCTCAGTCTACGAGAGTTATAGCGCCATCAAAGAAGAAGGATTGCTCCATATTTAAATATTAAAGAACATAAATTACAGAGATAATATTGTACTGACTAAATATTTCTAAATGAGTAAATAAACCAATTCGTGAAACATCCAATTTCATGAAATAAAAAAATGTAATCACACAGAGAAAGTTCCAAACAATTATATACTAAATTAGCCTCTAAATACCCTTTAAATCTATTCTCAACCTATCGATAATAAAGGCTAGCAAACTACTGACCAATCGCAGCGGAGCGCATTGGAGCGGATTTTTTAATCCTCTGCTCCTATAGATAGTGTGTGTTGTCCTTATCAAACCATCTTAACCTATTTTTGGTTATTATCCTAATTAATTTTATATTATTATTAATTACATTTTATTTTATTTCTTGTGTTGAGAGGGGCTGTTATTTTAATTTTTACTTCATCCATATTCATCCAGTTTCTTTGTTACTTAAAAAATAATTTTCCACCAAACTCATTTCAGCAGGTACATCAAAAGGAAAATATTTATTAAAATTGACCGATAAGAAACCCATTCAAGCTTTGTATTTTTTTTTTTTTTTTTTTTTTTTTTTTCTGATCCTCCAACTTTATTTATATATAAATAAACAAAAATAAAAAAATCGGGAAGAAAAAATCTTGTTTTGCCTTTCCAGCATTTTAAGATCGTGGCGCCTCAGTTGATTTTATGTTCTTCCTTTTCAAGTCAAGTGATCTTACAAGCATTGTAAATAGAAATAATGAATTTATTTTAAAAAAAAAAATCCGTTTCATCTCATTTATCGAGATGGACGGTCATTAACAACAGTAAAAGCATGGAATTAATTTTTATCCAGAAAAGTTGAGGTAGAAGAGAAGGCTTCGTTTATTCATAGCTGGTTAAAGTTTCCAATACACGGCAGCTTACAAAAGCAATTTGAGAGTCAGGCTTGTTCTCATAGTCCTCCAGTGCAGTCACAATTCAATTAAATAACAAAAAACATTCTCGCCCCAACTCCAATCAAACTCTTTTTCTTTCCTCTTTGGTTGTGATATTTTTCAACAACTCAGTTGAAACTAACTCCACGCCACACAGCCACTGAAATAAACGTGCATTATTAACGATTATATTAATTGATAGTGGCCTGAAGAATCCGTTCTATTAGTAATTAATTAAAGTTACCTAATTTAGATACTTATATAGGTATGTAAGTCAATTAAATAATATATATATTTTATATATATATATATATATATATATATATATATATATATATATATATATATATATATATCTGCAAATGTTATATCTGCAAATGTTATATATGTATACGGGTGATTCACAAACCAAGGGCAAGTTTCAGGTGGAGCATTTCCAAAAAATCATCAGATCCAAAAATTCCTGATGGTCACTTGATGATTGAGGTGCCAAAAACGTGTTTTACCTAAATCAAACCTGATTTTTAGGCTCAAAATCAGTAATTGTCAAGGGAAAACAAAGTTACCGTGGACTTCTAAAAATCAATAATAATTTTACGTTTCCTACCAAGGTAATGATATGATAATCAATAGTCAATTATCATGATAATTATGAATCTCCTAATAAAATAAACAATAAACGAAGGGTATTAAAACTAGAAAAGAGAATATTAAAAAAAATCGAAACTGAGATTTCATTGCCACCTGTTAGCTTGTCCCAGGTGGTTTCGCGAAAGCTTTAAAGAAGATTTATGTGAAAATCGAAAAATTTTAGAGTTTAAGAACCTGTTCTCAATGAAAAAGAATATAGACTTTTTTAATTTTCATTAGCGATTTATTCGGTACTATGGTTACTGGACATTTCCCTTTTAGCCTAACATCCTTCACATTATCAATAACTTCATGTGATATGTGTGAGTTCAACCTTTATGTGATAATATGAATATGATTGACTAAAAGAATATATAAATATAACCTAAGATAAAAGCGTTCATGGTAATTACATTTAAAAACGTTGAGAATTCACTTGTTACTGAAGGTTGCCCTCTTAAAGAACTTGATTACTACACAGTAGGACTGCCACTCGTAAGACACTGTCAGAATCAGCATCCCCTCTTACTTAACTTTCACGATGTACCGGTTTTAACTTTTATCCACGGTAATTACAATATAATTAAGGACAATGAACCAAGTAAGTCTCAATCAGAATTCAAGCATAATGTATACCATACCATAATCGTATAATAAAATTTCATCCATCTACTTTACAAAAATGATAATTTATTGTTTGATAATTGGTAGTAAGGTTTTAAAGGACAACCTAATATAGAGAATATTGAATTTTCGGACAATCATGGTAATTACCAATTGGCACTTTAGTTGAATAAATATCCCAAAAATTACAAAGACATTTTCATAGAAAACAAAGTAAAAAAAAACAATGAATTACTGAGCATATAATAAGCAGATCTCATGAGGACACTACAATGTCCCGTAGTTTGAGAATCACCCTACTCTTTCAGTTTGTTTTAATAAATCCTAAGCTTGGTTTGAGCATAATTTATGCCTGAAGAGACTAATTGTAGAAATATATTTAAAGCCAGTAAGAATATATACCTTCGTAACACCAAATTTAACCCACAAGAGAATACTCCATCATCTTTGTAGTTTATATATAGCTAAATTAAATGCTATCGCGCCAGCACTTCACTTTTGTTTGTCACATACATTCATAAAAAAATATCGCAATCATTTCAGATTCCATCAGCGCTCTCCAAAGACTGGATAACATGTATTCAGATCATATCTTCATCTTTCTAATACATAATTATTTAAAAATAATCAAAGAAAAAGAAAAAATCGTCCACTTCTTCTGGGTGCCCGGCCATGTAGGTATTAAAGAGGATTGGCAGATCAAGCTGCTAGATAAGCATTACCTGTACCAAGAAGAAAAAATAGCAATAGAATGATAATCGATGTGGGATCAGAGCCAAACCAGTAAACTGAAAGCTATCAAAAAATCTGTAAAACCATGGCTTACCTCCTGCCGTAGTACACGTCAAGAAGTAATAATCACCCGCTTGAGAATAGTACACTGCAAGCTTACCCATCTATATCTGATTGCAAAAGAAACAGCACCGAGGTGTCAGAAATGCAGCAGCAGAATGACCATTCTGCATATTTTCGAAGAGTCCCAATACTACAAGAACAGTGTTGAACCAGCTGGGGATAGCAAAGATCATATCGGAGACATTAGGAGACGAACAGAAGTCTACTGGCTCAATGATCAAATTTATTTCAAAATGTAAACTATTGTACTGTATTTAATTTGTTTTTTGTAAATTACATAGAGCGTTAATAACCATGCAGTTTTACGCTCTAAAGCACAATAAAATAAATTAAAAATATTTTCAGTCAGCCGTTGTGTGCTATTAAGAAAATATTATACCTCTAATTGTGCAACATAGCAGTTGATAAGTTAATAAACTCAGACCCACGGACCACCTATTTATGAAAACTACATCAACCGTTACTCTATTACTTGAGCTGTTAACGTTGAAAGTGGCCTAAGTCTAGTCAAACTTAAATTAAGATATTAATTATTGATAATATCCGAAGGCAGTGATGAAGGTAGTTTTTATTAATAATTATTTAACCAATTAACCTCAGTTTTTGGACAATCGCATAAGCAGAACTATGTGTAAGTTTAATTAATGCATTTAAAAAATATAAACTTAAAATTTAATATTAAATTTTAGAAATTTACTTAACCCTTTTACAGGCGATGTATTCTGGAGGATATTTAATTTTTTGCTCAATAAATGGCGTAATGTCCGATGCATTATTCTACTCATTATCGTATAATATCCTTTATTCAACCTTGAATTTCATGATACATGTGTGAGAGTTAGCGTGGCTATAGCCATCCAAAGCCAAAAAAAGAAGAAATGGATTAAAAAATTCCCGGCCTGCCCGTTAAAGGGTTAAAACACTTTCAAAATAAACAGCTCAAGTAATCGATATACAGTAACCATCATTACTGCTAATAATTGAAACTAGATAAATTATTTCTACAAATGATAATTTATTTGAAACCCAAAATATTATCATAGTGGATTAAAATTCAGTCTGCTAAAACTACCGCTAGTTTTTCTTAATTATTTAAAAAAGAACACATAGAAAATCCAACTTATAAAACCAATCTTCAAAAATAAAGTATTGCTAGTAGACTAACGGAAGATGTAGAGTAAAATTGTGCGGGATTGCGTGCTCCAAATAGATCCTGGTTTGATGTGGAGAGCAATGCAGATATCAAGGCAATACAGTATACAATACACAAACAACCAAGTAGCTGGGTAAGGACACAGCACAACACACAACATGAAAGATTTCTATGATCCAGGCCTCACCCTAAAAGGGTCATCAGCTAGAAGATGAACGATAAGATAAGGGAAATAGAAAAAGCTATAAGATGTAATGAAACCAGAAAGGTTTAAAAGGAAATCCGGCAGCAGAAAAGATGCATTAATAACCTGATTGTAAGGAGTGAAGCTGGAAGCCTTTTGGTCGCATACATAGAGCAATGAGAACATTAATTACGAGAGATTTCAACAGTTGCTCAGATGCAACAGTTTTTCCACCCTATAAAAACAAGCCGACTGTAAGAATTATAGAGGCCTAAGCCTGCTAAACACATTAAACATAATTTTGTCGATAGTTATATACAACCGCCTACTGCGCGCTCTATTTGTTCCCCTCCCCTCTTACCGTTTTGGTAATATGGGTTGGTTTTGGACGGTATTATCAGCATTATCAGGTATTATTTATTTCATCAATCAATACCAACGCCACTGCCAGATTCGCAATCGCAATCTTCTAATTGCTAAGGTAACACACTTTTTTAAGTGCGTAACGGCTTGACCACGGTCCGCCTCAGTGCAAGCTGCTATGCTAATAAAAGTGAATTTTTTAATTTGCGAAATGAACTGGGTAGAGATTTGAAAGTATATTGGGCATTTCGAACGAGGGCTGAATTGAAATTTAGAGGGTTCCATTCTCAGCTGCGGTGGTTGATATTTTTTTTATGGCGGACCAACGGAATGAATCTTGAACCTCCCACCCTGACTACAATAGGTGCGTAACCAGTAGAAAACCCTGTCTTTCCTGCCTTAGTTGAAAATGCATACGGATATAAAGCCCAAATAAACAATATCACTACGCATAAAAAAAACGCTTCATTCCCGATTTGTTAAAAACATTTTATAGACACTGTGTTGATAGGTGTATGATTATATCTTCTTACAGGTGCTTATCACTAAGCTGAGGTCGGCTAACAACGCAGAGACAGAACAATACCGGAAGGGCTGCAAGGCTCTCCTCGTCCTCATCCCCCTTCTCGGGATCACTTACATCCTCTTCATCGCCGGCCCCCAGTCCGCCGTCTACAGCAACATCAGGGCCCTACTTCTCTCCACGCAGGTCAAATTATTATTATTATTACATATTATCATTAAGACAATCACCAGCAACAGTATTTAAATTTCTACAATCGCAAGATTTGAATAATATCTCAGGTCCATTCTTCTTCTAGGGGTTGTCAGTCGGCCTCCTTTACTGCTTCTTGAACACAGAGGTGCAGAACACCCTGAGGCACCGGTGGCTGAGGTGGAGGGAAGAGCGGTCCTTAGCGACGAGGGCCTACGCCAAGGATATGTCCCCCAACACCAGGACCGAGAGTATCAGGTATCCAAAGTGAGAGACTTGGCATTTTATAATATACATACACTGAGCAATAATTTCATTCGAATTTGCAATAACGGTGCTGAGATCTTGGTTAACACCAAAAATGTTTTAGTGAAACACCTTAAATTCTCAATAAATGGGTTGTTTATAGAAGCTATAACGATCATTCTCTCTGCAGCCAGTCTCTCTTCGTTCAAGCTTGAAGCTTGTAAAGTTTACTGCCCGAAAAAGAACAGGCTTCTTTGAGAGATAATTGCTTCCTAAATGCTTTCCATTTTTTGAATCAGTCCCAATAGCTTGCAATTTTAATCTAGTACTCAATGAGCATACTTTAGTATATCTAAAAAAAAAATTGAATTTATCGTCGAATGTTGTTTTATTCTCTGTTTAGTTCTATAAGTTCAAAGCTTAATCTCTTAATCAGAGATTCCTGGGCTATGTTGTACTTCTCATCTCTCAGGGTTATCCTAAGATGGTCCAGATAGCTTCTCATGCGTCTTCTAATGATTTATCGCAGGCAAGTTCATTTACGTTGAGTTATGGACTTATTATTGGTTGGAAACTCAGCAATATAACTTTATGTTTAGGCATCACTCGAACATTGCGTGTCTTTATAAGCCATTTTGAACTTTATACGGGCCTCAGTACTAATATGTACCATAACTTATGTCCGTGGGACAGTCAATTCTTACTCCTAGCACGGACTACTTCTCTTATACTATACAATAATTTTCCAATACTTACTAAAAAAAATTATATCATGGGAAACCGATGCGCAAGTTTTTTTTTTTTTTTTTTTTTTTTTTTTTTTTTTTTTTTTTTTTTTTTTTTTTTTTTTTTTTTTTTTTTTTTTTTTTTTTTTTTTTTTTGTGACCAAGAAGAAATGTCAACCCACATTTTTGTCAACGATTTATAAAATAAAAAGTAATTCTTTCATGTGTTAATATTCATAGACAATAAAACTTTTTTATTCAATACCTTAGTTTAGATATTATAACTAACTCATTCAGGTATACCAATTTTCGTGTTTATAACCTAATAAATACATCGTAAGGTTAAATATATAGATTAAATTTTTTTCATAAGTACAAATATATTAATAATAATAGGAGAAACAACTTTCAACAAGGCATCATCAATTTCAGTTAACAACCGTTGATGAGTAACCCTCAAGATCAGAAAAAGTAGAGTCGAGTTCCTTAGCTGGCCAAACTGAGAGAGTAAACTTATTCCGTTCGATAAGCTCATCCATCATTTGGAAGAAGAACAGCTGTGACGATAATCTAAGTGATATTACCTTCCATTGTGATAAACACAGGGAACATGGGTCAACTGTAATACTTGAAAGTATCAAGCTCTTCTCAGACAACTAGCAGCGCTGTCAATATGGGTTATTTTGTAAAATCTTTTAAAATTTATAAATTTCTCAACATTCTATCCATAAAGCTGTAATCTGAATAATAAAAAAAAAGTCTAATAGTCTTGTGGTTTAAGCTAAGTAACCAAAATAAAAACTCATCTAATAACCAGATTTAAATAAAATATTTAAAAAACTAAAAACCTGTAAGAATATTCGTTCAAACATTTTAAATACCATACTCAGTTATTTTTTTAAATGTTATAACACTATTAACACAACATGTAAGCCCCAAAACACATGACTGAGTGAGAAGGATATGGATGAGAGAACCAGCCCTCGTTTACACTTCAAATAAACCAAAGCCTGATAAAATTACTACTGCTTATTCTTCTTTTATAGTTATTTAAGGATCCTACATCCAGTGATAGTTAAACATGGGTAGATACAGGGTTTGGAATTGATTATTACTTTTCCTACTAATTTGCAAACAATTATATAAAAGAAGAAGAAAGAAGAAAATGAACTTTATTCTGGGACTACTTGTCTCCTAAAAATAACAAATGAGTACAATACATAGGACAATCGTCTGGCTATGATAATTAATTATAATAAATAATAAAAATTGATTAATAATTAAATTATGAGTTACAAAATAACTGAGAAATCTTGTAAAAGGATAAATCTTATTTATACTATTATAATGTATATTACATAAAGATTCATGTTTTACATTTGCTCGGAAGATTGAAAATTAAGGAGGTGAAGAAACAAATGATGTTTAAAGGAAGTAAGATTGGAGCTTTTTCGAGTTGATATGGGCAATGAATTCCATAAACAGGAAGCGCGGATAATAAAGGAGTTCTCGAAGGATGTAGTTCGATGCGTCTGAGTGTACAGGTTGATGGGTTGGGTTCTAGTATTTAAGAGGTGAATGGAGGAGCGCAGAGTAAGGAGGTCATGGATATAGGTGGGTTTTTGGTTTACAATGTTTTAAATATGAGTGCACCCAGGAAGTATTGACGTCGGAAACTGGGGTAAAGCCACCCAATTTCAGAATACCTGTGAGATATGTGAGAACGTCTAGAGATCCCGAAAATAAATCTAATAAAACAATTCATTACTCTTTTACATCTCATATCGAGCTCATCAGACAGTCCTCCATATACTATGCATCCATAGTCAAAGTTGGGAAAAACAAGTGATGATACTAAAAGTTGTCGAGTACTTAATGGTAATGAATCACGGTACAGTGAAAGCTGCTTAAGAATAAAAATAGATTTCCTCGTGATTTGAGAGACATGGTTATTCTAAGTAAGTTGTTGATAAAAATTTATTCCCAGATTTTTAATGGAATTTTGGAAATGAATTGGACGGGTTTTATTTTACTTACGGCTATGATATTTTTTTCAGCAATTCTGCACGGGATGGAGACAGCATGTCTCCCTAGACTAGAAAAATTACTGAGAATAGAGAGAAGAATCCTATGGAGATTCTATAGGCCAAGGAAGGTTACATTACAAGGCCCAACCAGAAAATCAGAAGAAGATATAAGTCATAGAAACCGCAGTAAGAATCAGAAGACTTAAATAAATCATAGATTTTACGGGAAACACGATAATAATGGACAAAGGGAGACTAAAGTAGAAAGTCTAAGACAAAATCTGTGAATACAAGAGCACAGGAAGTTATGTAAAACAAATGAGAGAGGAAACAGAAAAATTAAAAATAATGGACAAAACCTGCCTAGATAGAGAACAATATGGAAAGGAATTAAAAGAAATCAAGGTTCTAGAGGAAAATAAAAAAACAGAAGAGTACATGGTCGAAGCAAAGGCAAGCAGAAATGATGAAAAAATACTGGGAGAAAAGAGGGACGAAAAAGAGTAATGAAAAGTAATAATGTTTGCGTGGTCTTAAGGGCCATTAAGTGAAAACAAATATCAATGTAATTTAAAAACCATGCTTGATTTAAACACATTAATTTAAATCGATTTTTTATATTTATCGATTGGATTACAATTAACGATCACTCACTGAGTGATACGGTATTACATAAATAATAATTATTAAATTTTGATAAAAAAAAACTACTTATCAGAAAATAAAAATCACCAGTTACAAGCAAATTAATTTATAATTATGTATATGTGTATTCCTTACAAATGTACACATTTTAACATGGTACATGTTTCACAGGGAATAACTCGGTTTCAAGAGTGTAAACGTCCGTCCGTTAACTCTCGTAACAATTATTTCATTGTTACTAATTAATAAAAAATAATAATATTAATAATTATTGGGGTATTGAGACAAATCGTTCGACATATAACGTTACAAAGGACTAAAACTGGCATAATACACAAAACACTAGACTTACCAAAGGTGACAGAATACATTACAAGGAGGCATATCAAATTCTTTGATAGCCTCAAATACTCGACTAACCCACTATTCAACACATCAACGCCAACTGAAAAACCACAGAGGTGGCAAAATTACGTCAAAACACTTAGACTTGACTAAGATGACTCAGCAGACCCTCTTTCCCAAACACCTAGTGAGCCCCATCACTAGATCAAGATCTATTGAATTGCTGTACCTAATATAATCATAATTTTTGTACTTTAAACAAAACTCCCTTAAAATGCACCAAGTGCAGAAAAAGGGATGGATTTAAATGTTTGTGATTGTATTATAAATCAATAAAAATAAAAGGGCATTAGAAAAAAAAATTAATTATTTAATCCCTCTTAGCGGACATACTCGCCGAGGGAAGGGATTCAGAGCCTACGGACTGACCCGATGACCACCATAGCTGGCAGAGTGTTCCTCCACAATCGACACATAAAAAGGAGTACCTTTAGTCGACATAGGGTCCACCAGAAATGGCCGAGAAGATAAGAAATCTTAAAATGCCAAAAAAGCAAGAAAAGATCACCCATTCCCTTCCTTTTTCCGTTCATGAAATAAAATAAAAAAAGTCGGAGGATAGAAACAAAAATATTAATTGATTTTAATATTTTTAACATTTCACTTACATTACACTCCTGCTTCAAGGTCACACTAAAGTCTTAATGTGAATTAATATTAATACTATTATTAATAATTATTTAATCTAAATTTTGATTTTGTTCCTTGTGTTCCTCTGACTCACCACCTCTCCGCATCTCACTGTCGGGCATCCTGGAATCCGATCGCCCGACTTTTCCTTCAGGGTAATGTTCTCCGTGTGAAGCCTTTCTCATGATATTGTATGAATTTTGGGTCGGGTTGCTCCGACATGATATAACTGAGGTAGTTGGCCCCATAGGGTTTCGTTTTAGCTCCTCTAAAGCCTTTATCAGTAAAGAGTAATCCAGCCGCACCACGTGGAGGCACTCACTCCTTAGGAGTTTTAGATGGAAAGAAAAGGCGCTCCTAAGGATGCCGAAACATTAGTGGACAGATGAAGAAAGAAACGGGAAAATTGGGGATTTCAAGTCAGGACTGTTTCGATAGGGATAGATATAGGGAAAAACTGAGGGAAATAAAGGTCCTTGTGGGTGCCAAGGAGGTCAGGGGGAGGAGAGTATGGAGCAAGGAAGAAAGAAGAATGCAGTCAGAAAGAATGAAGAAGAGGTGGGAGGAGTAGAAGAGAGGGGGGTTGTGGGGAGAGTTGGGAGGAAATGATATTCACGTGGTCTATAAGGCCGTTTCGTGTAAAAAAAAAAAATTATTTAATATTATTATTATTATTATTACTATTGTTATTATTATTATTAAATGATTGTATATACTAATGTAAATATATGCTTATTCGAAAAACACGTACCATGTATCCTTGCTTTGATCCTTGATCAAAACTGAGATAATCCGGGGTGTCTCCCCGTAGTCATAAGACAATGCATGTTTGATAATGCATTTCAGAAATAAAGATGTTCTGCTGCTATTCGTGGATATACTCATTTACTACTGCTGACACAAAATATTCATAGAAATAATTAAAAATATATATATTTTTTATTTAAAAACGTATTAGTCAAAAATGATTATTATCGCTATTCGGGAAAATTTAATTCAAAAATAATGATCAGGGTATATATTTTTTTCACTTATGAACAAAAATAAAAATAATCAAATGATTTTTAAAAATTCCAGGTTAAAATTTTATTCGGATTTTTTTTCCTTCTTAATTTCAGACCCTTACTAAATAAATAAATAAAATTTAAAAAATAAAAGAGGTTATAAAAAAGCTAATGTTTGGCAGAACTGCTATAGCCGCATACATTACATGCAATGCAACGGTACTTGTAAAATAGTAGCCTGATGCCATAGAGGTCGATGATGGTGATCCATAATTATATCTATCTCAATAGGTCCATGGCGTGGTGTAAGATAAGCTGAATGTGAACATAACCCATCGATGGAAACAAAACAGAGCTAGTGTGATGATGGTTCGGTGTACAATTTCCAAACTTATTCAGCTAGCAAGTGCTGTGGAGAGGTTGTACAATATATGCTATGTACTTGGCATGGTGGTATATGAGGTGCAGTTGGTGCGCTTGAGTAATGATTAAAATGATGCTTAGAAACTTACTAACAAAAATATTAAAAATAATTGTAGTGAATAATTAGGTAGAGGTGCATATTATAACTGAAAACAGTTACTAAAACTTATCTTGAAGGGGGAATAGTAAGACCAACAAGTACTAATGTTGGTTCTTTTCGTCAGTTGATCCTTATGTAACTTATGATGAAAAATTATTAAGTTAAACTTCATAATAAGAATCAATTCTTATGTTTAGATATTCCCCATTTCACTTTATTACCAGTAAATAAGCTTATTTTTTACAGATTAGACATAATTAATTTTTAAAAACTAATGCAATTCATTCTTTACCTTATAATATCACAATGTTCACAAATTTTATTTCACTATGTTACTATTTGTTCTAATAATAAGAAAGATATGACTATTAAATAAAATTAATTTAGTTAGAATATAAAAATCAAGTTGCTCTATGGAAAAAAAACGAAAAAAAGTATTTTAAAAAAATTAAAGTGGGTGTGCTCTGTGCCACACGCTAGAAGTGTAAACTTGTTCCACCGACCTACATTTCCAAATAAACCTAAAGATAAAAGGAGAGGAGAATAATTTTCTGTTCTAATTTCGAATGTCTACCGATAGACCCGCGCCGGTGAAACAGTAACTGGTTACCGAAAAGAAACTGTTAAAAGAGGCAAGCCACCTCTTCGCTAGTAATAACTTTTTTTCTTTTTTTTAACTGAATATTCCAAGTGAATTTTATTTTTAGATGAAACAGGTATTTATCTTAAAAGTATTTATTGCAGCGTCAACGTAATAGTACTACGTATTTACACCACTTTTCATTCATTGCAAATAAAATTTAACTTTTAATTATGAGTTATCTTTTTTTATTTTATTTAGTTATTGAAATTTCGAATGTGATAAAAACGCAGTCTTTCCATTAATTTTTGCAATAAATTATTAATATTTTCCTCACCTTAGAGTCACTGCCAATCTTTCTTGAGGTGGTACAGCCTGTCGTAATGATGTATTTTAGTAATTAATTCGTGTGTCAAGAGAAATCAGTGGACGATGAAAAGATTCTATGCTCATTCTAAAATAATTAGAGAACTTGGATGTTCTTTAATTATGTCGAAGAGCTTATAAAATTGCCCGTCAAGAAGTCAGGCACTAATTATTGGATGTACCCAAAACGTTTTGTTCCTTTACTTATTTTTTCGAAGTCTCAAAATAAGCACAACAGCACAGGTGGCTTCCACGAAATCCATTGCAGACTGAGCTGAGAGGCAACTATTTAGTCGCCAGCGCAGTGGTGGACAACTCATGGTTGAGTAAACTGTTTAGTTGCTAATGATTAAAGTTACCAATACGCGGGGCCCTAAGTCTGCATTCTATTTGCGAAAAAAAATCAATCCAAAGTTTCACAGAAGTGATTTCCGACGCCGTGTTTAAATTGAAAAAGTAAAAGTGCTAGATCTATACTATGCTCGAACTAAATGTAGGAGGGTTTTTCTTGTTTAAAACGGTATGCCTATGACAATCGTAGCTCGTTCCGTCAAAGACATGTAAGGAAAAGGAGTCCTCACCCAAGTGTGCACAAGGGCAGCGCACTGCGCCGCGTGGCCCCACTCCTTTTATTATTATATTGTCATCCTCTCCTAAGATAAGATCCAGGTTTAAAGTCTCCAGCTCATCGGGAAGATAGTAAAAAGATATAAATCTAAATCTATCAGGCTACGGTGCTACGGCGCTACTGTGCGGTACCTGTTAAGAGTTGGCATTTTTTACCCCATCCTTTGGGGTAGTGCCCAACGGGCCAAAAGAAGTGTGCACTTCAAAAATATAATTGAAACTTTCATTATTATAGCTTTGAATTTATTTCCATAACTATCACTAATGGAGATCACCACAAGATTTGATTTTAAAAAAAATATTTCTTTTGCACTTTATATAAATAAAAAATTATTTTTAGACATTATTACATTATTCCATGATGGAATGTTGACACCTAATTATTTTTGTACACTGTTTTATATACTCTTAACAGCAAAAAAAAAATGGACACTCAGATTTGGTCTCATAATTTTGTTAAATATGTTAATCTTATTAATTTATTGTAATAAATGGTTTATTTATAAGTTATTTACACAAAATTTGCCACAAATGAATACTTTTTATTATTAAAAAATTATAAAATAAAGAAAAAATAAGAATTTTTTTTTTTCTTTAAGACTTGCTAACACAAGTCCTATATTGCCAATGTAGCACTATCTAATTTTATGCCCAGTTGAATTTTCTTTGTCTTCCTCTATTATATGAGTACTTTGGTTTCAGACAAAAATTTAATTAAATCGTGGGCCTTTATTTTCGTCATAGTTCTTAAAAATTCAGAGACGTCTTTGTCTTTGAGACAGTCAGTGTACCCAGCGTTCTTATCCTCTCACTCACAAACGTTTTGCACTTAAACACGATATGTCTTGGATCTTCCAGACATTGGCATTTAAAACACATGCCTCTTTGAGCTAGTGCCATTAAATTGAGGTATTTGTTGGTTCTGCCATGGTTAATCTTCAGTCTAATAAGTTTTACTAAGCTTGGGCGTTCGAGATTTAGCCTTTGAGTTACAAACCAAGGAGTCAGTGCTACCTTTTGTTTTACTGCATAGTGGTCCTTTCCTTTCACTGCACTTTCCCAATCGTAAAACCTTTGCCATTCTTCGATTGCATTATATTTGATCTTTCTTATTAGATCTGTGATTGGGATGTTAACATTTATCCGGTGATGCTGGCGTTGGTTGGCTGTTCTATCTGCCGTTTCATTACCTGACAGCCCTACGTGTCCCGGTACCCATAAGAAATTAACACATTTTTTAAAAACTTTATTCTTCATTTTTATCAGGTTTTTTTGACAACAAGGGATGTTCTTCATATAGCAGGTATTTCTCCCTCTTCTAAGAAATTCTGTCAGGCATAGAAGAAATTAAAACAATCCAATAAATAACAAAGAAGTTGAATTTCCGAAATTTCAGTTATAGGACTTTTTTTTTTTAAATCTATTTCTGATTCCTTCAAGACAGGAAGGATTTATTTATCAAAAAGTACCATCAAACCATTTTTTTCCCCGTGCCGTTTCACAACATATTTAACAAAATGATGAGACCAAATCCGAGTGTCCGGTTTTGTTTTTTTTGCTGTTGAGTGTATATATATATATATATATATATATATATATGTATATCATACATTACTGTTTTCAATAAGTGGTTTTTAATTGACTGTATAGAATCGATGGTCTATGAAACCCAGTATAGATTGTGTGATTTGTAGGTTATTCAGCAAACATGAAATCCCGCCATATAGGAAACGGGAGTCCACAGGTAGTGAGACCACTACAATGACACTGGTTCACTCATCAAGATTTACTAATGGCCCAAGGTCTCCATTCCTACAACCGCCTTCAGAACCTGTCTGAGATCTTCCTCATCAACCCTATAATAATGTTAGATACTTCTATTGTTTTCAATCATCCTTCCTTTAAAATTTTAAAAATATTTTACAAAATTTATACTTCTACTTTCTAATGAATGTGATATTTAATTTATTGTGTTTGCATGATCATTATTATTTATCAATAATGAAACTAAAATTTGTTTCACTCCTATCTAAATTATATCAAATTACAATGACTTATGATATCAATCAATAAATTACATAAAATCAATCCCAAAACTATATCAAACATTAGTTTTCTGAAAATGATAATATTGTTAAACATAATGGTCCACTATATATTTTCCCCTATTGATTGTTCTTAAATGTGTGTTTCGACCAATCTACTAAGGTAATTAATAATAAAATTTTAGAATTTCTGTAATCAAATAAACTGTAAATAAATTGTTATAATGAATTAACTGAAAAGTCATCATTTTCTTTCTTTAATTATACTTGATTTATTAGAATTGTATTCCCTTTTAAGTTTATGTGATGAAAATTTAATAAAATTAAATTAATCATGTACTTAATGATTAGATTCTTCAAGGTGTATAATTAATGAATATGTAATTTGATTTTTTTTTTTAGAAAAACAGATAAATGTTTTTCCAATTAAGATAAAAGATTCCAAAATTAATTTTTACAGAAGAATCCAGAAACAAAAAAGTATGATGCACAGTTTCATAACTTAATATTACTCTAAAATTTAATGTATGTAATAAATAAGACTTAATTATAGAAATTTATGCGCTCTGTTTAATACATTTTACACATTAGTTATTTTGTGTAAATAACTACTGTGAGATTTTTGTAAATTCTATGTACATAATAAATTTATCTAAATAAAGATAAAGATCATTGTATCCATAATTATACTTTGAACACTGTGTGTATTGTTTTTTTTTTGTTTTGTTTTTTTCTTGAAACATGTAATCTAAAATTAAAATACCAATGAATTTTTGAATTTCATTTCTCAATCAAAAAAACTTTCTGATCGTGCTTTGAGATTTCAATGACTTTAAATGCTATTTTAAGCATTGGTTGGGACATATTTCTGAAACACTTATTCACTGGCATTATAAATTTATTACTGATGAGTAATACTGCCACACAAAACTTCATTATTAATTACAGCTGTCATAAATAAGAAAATATTTTATTTTATTTTATAAATACATAAACATTTTTTACCTGATTTCTTCTCTACCTTTATTTTTTTGTACTTTTTTATTCTTTTAAAAGGTCCAAAATAGTAACTGTAGGAGTTACTTTGTTAAAAATAAATAAAAAGTTATTTTGAACTAAAGACCATAGAGACGCTAAAGACTAACTAAAGACGCTTGGATTATCTCCAAATTTTTCCCTATGATTGGAAACTACGGTTGTAACCACTTCCCAAAATTTCATTACTTTTAAATGTTATATAAATTATTTTAGATGGTTGTATTACAAACAAGGCCTATTTAAAATAAAAAATTATTGTTTAATTTTTCCACTGTACTACTCCAATAGTAAAACAATTAAGCAAAAATATAAATTGTTTTAGTAAAGAAAATAGCATAGTTCACTGTATGATATAATGGTTGAAGAGGATGGTCAAGGATGCAGTCACGCTAATAAATTACACATCCTAGTTTATAATGTTGGATGTGTAAATGTCTAATAAAGGCACTCCATATATAAAGTTATTATTTTTATTTTTATTTTTTTTTAACTTTGTATTTGAATATTTACAAGCTGTCTCAGTCAAGGGCAATGAGTAATATGGATGACTAAGACTCATCCATACAATATGTACAATGATATAAAATAAAGTAAAAATCAAATAAGAAAACTAAAATAATAGCCTCTGAATATACAAGAATTAAAATAAAATATACGAATAAATATAATAAATGATAATATGAAATAGGTAGTGATTGTTGAAACTAATAAATAAAAAATTAAGAAAGAATCATAACTACATTCATAGTCTATATAGAAAAGTTACAAACATTCCGAGGAACACCCCAATCCAAGCATGCTCCCCAAGTTGGAGGGCAAGCTGGGCTTAGAGAGTTTCCAGTGCTTTACTATCAGCTGCGTCACTAGTAGAATCCAGTGAAAGCTGAAAGAGAGCACTATGGGACAGTTCAGCAGGACTTGATTAGAGAAGCTGGCCATTGCCAGAACTCCAATAATAAATATTTACAATAAGTCTCAGGGCCAGTGCCGTTTTAATCTACGAGGTGGGTTGCAAGGATGTGTGGAATTGGATAATGAATGAGCCAGACGGTTGGGATGATTGAAAATGTTTTGATGAAATTTGGAAAATTTAAGGGGTATCAGTTCAAGGACAAAAGGTAAATTGAGATCATTATGGAGGGTTTTGTTGGAGACATAATATGGAGCATTTACGATAGTACGATGGACTTTGGATTAGAAGAATGGATTGAATGCGTTTGATATTTGATTGTTTATTATCCCCCATTGTTCAAGTCCATAGGTACAAATAGGTTTAATGATAGTTTTGTATATGGGGAGTTTGTTTTCAATGGAGAGTCAGGATGTCTTATTTAGTAGTATGTACAATTGGTTAAAGCATCTGTTAAGTTCTTGCCTATTAAGTCTTGTGTGAGGTTTCCAAGAAAGATTTTTGTCTAAATTGAAGCCAAGATACTGTACTGTGTCAGCTATGGGTAGTGAGATATTATTGATATAAACAGGAGGACAGAATGTGCGGCAGAGGGTAAACGTTACGTGGGTACATTTCGATTCATTAACTGTGATCCTCCAGCTGTTACACTAATCTTCAATCAGAGATAAGTGGGTTTAGAGAACAGGAAGCTATTAAGGGATCTGGGTGGGATGAAAGAATAGCAGTGTCATTTGCAAATGTTTCTAGAAAAGTATCAGGAGCAGTAGGGATATCTGCAGCATAGAAGATATATAGGACTGGACCAAGAACGCTACCTTGTGGAACACCTGCCTCAAGGTAGCATTGGGAGTATTCCATTCTGCAGCGAATTCGAAAGGAAAGTTTGGTCAGGTAGGATCAAAGGACTAGGAATAGCGATTGAGGTAAAAGGGTTTTGAGTTTGAAAAGCAATCCCACAGGCCATACCCGGTCGAAAGCTTGCACTATGTCCAGAAATATGCCGGAGCAATATTCTTTGCAGAGGATATAAAGACTACAACTCTAAGGCCTTGTTGAACAGTGGAATGCTTAGAGCTGAATCCAAACTGGTGTGAGGGAATATTTTGGAATTCAAGGATGGGTGGAATGCATTAAGGAGTTTTTCAAACATTTTTGAGAGGATTGGAAGAAGGCTGATCGGTCTGTATGTATAGATCTTGGCTCACAGATCCTCAGGCAAGTTCCCCATAAAGCATTCATATTCCTTACCTACTTATATAATTGCATTCTCCAAACAACCTATTTCCCTTTGCAATGGAAACATTGTATTATTATCCTTTTCCTGAAAATATAAAGTTATGGAAAAATATTTTGCATAGAAACAAGCATAGAAGTTACAAACAAATTCTGATAATTGTACTGAAATTCGGTAAGGGAATTACTTTTGAAGGGGCTAATCGATTTGTGTTTTTGGTGTTATTTGAGGACTTGAGGGAAAAAATTGTTATAAATAAACATTCAACATAACCTAAAAAAGAAATTTATTTGTTTATTTTTTCATTCCCTTACAGAATTTTAGTACAATTATCACCTGAAGTCCGGGTGATGGTGACTAACAGAGAAGGCTAAGCCTGCAGATGTTGATAGCAAGCAGGCTATGGGAACATTTCCCGCCCTCCCTCCTTGGATGAGCATAATAGTCCAGTAAAATAAGGGTTTGCCGAAGAAAAAACTGCGGAACTTTTATTCTCAACGGATCCTAAAGCTTTTTGGGGTGCTGAATCCGAATCTGAAGTTTGCTACCACGGCAACCTTCGGCTTCATAATCAAAATCGCTATCTTCCATTCTCATAAAAAAAACTGCCAACAACAAACCCCGTTATTTTCGAATTTTTTTCGAAAATTTTTATCTATAACACGATAACAAAGCTTTTTTCGAAGAAAAAAGTCTTCGAATATAAGGTAATGTTTTCACATTTTAAAGGAGTAGCTGGATTTTCTCTAAACTAGTACCTACATAATGAAAAAAAGAAATCCGAAATCCGACTATTTTTAGCGAAGTTACGTTATTGGAAAAAAATGGAGAAATTGGCCTACTTGCCGTCAGTCCCACAGCACCGGGAAAACACGTTTGTCGTACTCTTTTGGCTATAACTCTGAAACTATTTGTACGATACAACATTACTTGTTTTCATCTTAAAGCTGATTAAATTTACTATAAGAATCTATAAAAAAACCTTTTGAATCGAATGTTCTTTCTAAAAATTGCAATTTCACATCCTCATCACTTTCTTCAAATACCTGAAACAATACTTTCGAAGTTATAATATACCCCATATAATATAAGGTAAAACTAGTACCTACATAATGAAAAAAAGAAATTGACTATTTTTAGCGAAGTTACGGACAAATATCCCAAACGCCTAAAAACGCCTAAAAACCCGTACCAATTCAAAATGTTTTTTTTTTCAATCTGAAAGGTGGTTAAATTTACAATTAGATCCTATATATGTAATTTTTATCAAAACTCTTAAAATACACAAGCTATCACGCTGAAAATCACTTACTTTTGTAAATTACATGTTTTTTTGGCACATTATTCGCTATAACTCTAAAACCATTTGCCCGATCCAAAATTTAATATTTTTATCTAAAAGCTGGTTAAATTTACAATTAGATCCTATATATGTAACTTATAATTAACACCGTGAAATACCCACACCAGTCTACTGAACATGTCATAATTTACATATTTTTCCAAAACATACACATTTAGCGTGCTAGCTTGGGTGGTTTAGAAGATTTAATATAATTTACATATATAGCATTTGATAGCGAATTTAATCAGCTTTGAGAGGGAAAAAAGGAATTTTGGATCGAACAAATATTTGAGGATTTTACAACAGTACGTTTTTATTAGCGGGCTGGCATGTACATTTTACGGGGTTTGATTAAAACTTCATTTATAGATTCTTATAGTAAATTTAATCAGCTTTATGACGAAAACAAGTAATGTTGTATCAGACAAATATTTTTAGAGTTATAGCCAAAAGAGTAAAACAAACGTGTTTTCGCGGAGCTGTGGGACTGACGGCAAGTTGGCTAATTTCTCCATTTTTTCCTAATGACGTAACATCGCTAAAAATAGTCGGATTTTGGATTTCTTTTTTTCATTATGTAGGTACTAGTTCCAGCTACAATTAATATTCGAAGACTTTCTTCGAAAAAAGCTTTGTTATCGTGTTATAGATAAAAAACGAAAATAACGGGGTTTGTTGGCAGTTTTTTGCGATTTTGATTATGAAGCCGAAGGTTGCCGTGGTAGCAAACTTCAGATTCGGATTCAGTACACCAAAAAACATAAAGATCCGTGGAGAATAAAAGTTCCGTAGTTTTTTCTTGAAAATGGCCTTTTGGAGCCTTATTTTACTGGACTATAAGTGCTCATCCAGGGGCGGAGGGGAAGCGTAGGAGACCTGGTCTCCGGGCCAGTGACCATTCCAGGCTTCTGGGGCTTATCCCAAAAATGGTACTACGGGGGTGAGACCTAGCCAGTCTCACCAATGGGTGATGGCCGGTCATGGACGTAGTGGTCGTGGTTAGAAGGCTGGGTGAGAAGCAAACCAGGTTTCCGGTAGTGAGTCAACAAGATGGATGGTATTCTTCTCCAAAGTGTCGCAGCATGCGTTTACAGCACCAACTATGTGGTGATCCTTAGTCCTTGGGGTGGAGAGTACCAGTTTGTGTGTAGTTAAATTGCTGTGGATGTGTGCAATTTAGTCCAAAAAAGTGCTGAATTAAGTCCAGTCGATTTATACATCGAAGTTCGCAAAAGCGTAATTAGCTAATATTTTTTAATATGTTGTTATGACTCATGGTAGTTAAAATACAAGTTTGCAACCCTCAAAACCTGGTTCATTTTTTGTAATACTAAAAAAAAAAAAACATAAAATTTCAGCAATATTTTCAGTTTTTCACTTACACTCATTATATGCTGAAAACAAACGTTATGAAAACGTGACGGAACTAAAAAATGCCATCAACAAATCCTGGGACGAATTACTGAAGGAAGTTATAAAAAATTTAGTTATGATAATGGGATGAAGACTTTTTCAGGTTGCTAAAAAGAAAGGTGTCACAGATTATTAAAAATAACATTAACATTATAAAACATAACATTAACATTATAAAAATAACATGAAATGATTTTTGTTCAACTTGGTTTTATAGTTATGAGACAGTATTATTTTTGTTATTTCTTTTAGATTTAAGTTTTTGGTAAAATTTGTAAAAATAAAAACAAGTTTTAGTCATATGTCTTTTATTCAATAAACCTAACTAACAGATATGTTGAATTTTTAGTTTCTACTGAATATTTTTAATTAAAGCATAAATAAAGTGGTTTTATAGTTATGAGACACACTTTATTTGGCCTACAGATACGGTTCAGGTCTCAAATTAAAGCTGATTAAATTTCCTTCATATTTTAGGTTGATACCTACCAAACTTGTCTCTGCATTAAGTTGCCTTCTAACTTCTTGTGAAAAAAAATTTTTTTTTTTTTTTTTGATATGATATATATATATATATATATATATATATATACATACGCTTCCTGAGTTTTGAGGGTGCTGAGATGGAATTCTAGGGCTAAAAGAAATTTCTATCACATTTTACAGTGTAAAAGCTAAAAATTTTCAAGTGAAGTATATTCAATACAATTTTTTCACAAGAACCGATATCAGATTCGAATTCAGCATTCAAGAGAACCCTTAAATACGAAATTTCATCCAAATAGAAAAATAAAAGTTTGTAAGCTGCAAAGTTTGCCTGACCAAATAAATGGTAGGCAACTTTTGTTTAAATTGATAAAAACATGAATTACGCTTAGACAGTTTAACATATCAACTTTATTTTTTTACACAAAATATAGGGTGGTAATACGCTTGAAATGTATTTGGTTTCATCATCCTATCTGGTTTCAAACTCAAGTTAAAAATCAAAATGTTTTTCGGATTTTCCAATTTTTTTAATAGGTTTTTGTTCATCGAATTTTACATTTATATACATCAAAAGAAAGCTGAGACCCTCCTCTTTCCAGCGATACCAACCAGTGAATTGCATGAGAAAGTAATGACGATTTAAAGGTATGTAACCAATAATCGGTTTTAAAATTTCATTTTCCTGGAAGAGGGTGAAAAAAATGATATTTTTTGATTTTGTTGAATAACCGTTTTTTAATGTTTTTGAGGGTGCTGAATTAGAATTTGACCTCAATTTTTGTGTGAAAAAATCTATAGAGGTAGTTTGCTTGAAAAACTAATCATTTTTTTAGAATTTAACTAACCTAAACCAAAATCTATGGAGCGACTGTATTTTTCCTTTAATTCGCAATCAAAACTGAAAATCTTGGTGCAAGAATCATGTCAATATAATTTTTTAAACTCGAGATAGAAAATAAATTAGTTTAATGCTATTTTATTTTTTTTTTCGGCTTCTAGGGCCCATTGGTCGGAACGGCAAAATACGTGTCTAATATTTTTGGACCAGGAACCTCCAAAAAAATTGCCAAAAAGATCCTTGAGAGACTGAGTGTGTCCTCCCCTTGTTAGTTAACTTGTATGGTCTATAAATAATCTAAAATACATAAGATTTCAAATAATGAGCACATAGTCAGTTAAAATATATGACTGTAGTTAGTAAAGTGAGTTAAAAATATAGTTAGAAGGCAACTTAATGCAGAGACAAGTTTGGTAGGTATCAACCTAAAATATGAAGGAAATTTAATCAGCTTTAATTTGAGACCTGAGCCGTATCTGTAGGCCAAATAAAGTGTGTCTCATAACTATAAAACCACTTTATTTATGCTTTAATTAAAAATATTCAGTAGAAACTAAAAATTCAACATATCTGGTGAGAGACTGAGTGTGTCCTCCCCTTGTAAGTAAAATTTTCATAAGGTGCATTTAAGTCACTTTTTCCCTTAATCTGATTTTCTCTTGTCATTTAATTTCTGAAAAAAAAAAATGTTATCTACAGGTACGGTTTAGGTTTCAAATTTAAGCTTATTAAATTTCCTTTAAGTCCTCTTCCTGAAGATATTTTTAGGAAACCAGTACTTTCTTCAGTATACAACTGAGAACTTGATTGTGACAGAAAACTTTCAAATATAGTAAAATATAAATATTTTTCGGAGAGCTGTATCTTCAGCATAAATTTATCTACAGAGCTGAAACTAGGATAATTAGGATTAAATTGTCACAAATTTGGTGCTCTTTTATATTGTTTGTATGCTTTGTCAAGCAAATTAACATATTTAACAAGATATAAGCGAACAACTAAAAATATCGCTGAAATTTCATGGTTTTTTGAGTATTACAAAAATTGGACCAGGTTATGAGGGTCGCAAACTTGTATTTTAAGTACCATTATGGGTCCTAACATAATATTTAAAAAACAGTAGATTCATACCTTTTTGCTAACTTTGCTATTTTTTTTTTATTATTATTTTTTTTTTTTTACAAATCTACTGAGCAAGATAAAGTTAGCTACTAATAAGAAAAACTATTTTATAGAATTTAAGAGGAAAATAACTAACTCAATTAAAATTTAAAATTTAATAATAACTAATAGCTTATATAAAAATGAGTGCTGTAACTGATAATCATCACAAAATATTTTGTATATTTATACAATAATGTAACATGTTTATACAATACACTAAATAGCAATAAAGTGTATTTACAATTATATAATTTATAAATAAAATACTGAAACAATAAATATAATACTTAAAAGTTAGAAGAAACAAGTTTTTTGATGCTAATAACAATAAAAGAGTTAATAACATATTTTATTTAAAATTTGAAATCATTTTTATTAAAAAAATATTTTACCTAACACTTAGAAATATCATTAAGTCTTATGGTGGCTTTTCTAAAGCTCATTGGCTATATACAAAAATATTAACTATAAAAAATCTAAAATTCGGATGGATTGTCAATAGCTGGATTTTGTACAAACTTCATTTTCTGAATAATTTCGGGAGACAACTCTTCAAGATTCTGGACACAGATACTCTTATGTGCAGATGCTGATGTCATGGGGCTCAAACGACCAGATCGATGGACAGGAGTAGATACTGGTGTCAAGGTGCTCAAACGAGCAGATCGGCGCACAGGTGTAACTATGATCTCACTTTCATCATTTTTCCTAAAAAAATAAATCCACATCTGATGAACTCTAAAAATGCTTCACTAATAAAATAAATGTTTATTGTTCGCCTAAAGTCAGAATGTTATATTAAAATTTGGTAGCATTATGCCCTCCTGATTTTGTTTTCTCATATTATTTAATTAAAAGCCACAAGCCTACAAATTATACTATAATATAATTTTATAATTAAATTATACAAGTTCAATCAAGGTTAAGAAAAATATTCTTTGTTTTTTAAATAATATTTTTGTGGCATCTCACTTGGATAATATGAGACATAGGATGACCCTAGTCCTAAAGAGGTCATAATGGCCACAGTTTTCTTCTAATCAACAATAAATTTTTTATTTGCTTTTCATTCCAATGAAGAGTTTATTTTGTTTAAAATACAGATTTTCATTAAGCGATTATCATAATATCTTATTTATCATATATCGTGTGAGTATGTTGATTAAAATAAAAAAATTGGCCTCAGTTGATTGTACTTATTGTTTCAAATTTATCGTCACAGTTTGTTATTTAATCCAGGAATAGGAATACTTTTTTTTCTTTTTTTTTAAAATCAAGTATTAAACTTTAAGAAACATTATGATATTAACAAAAAATAAATTCGACAGCTTCTACAACTGAACATAGAAATTACAAAACCTATGATTTTTTCTTTTAAATCACAGTTTTGGTTTTGTCATAATTAAAAAATAAGATGCTGCCTTATCTATGGGATTGGCCATTAATCAAGAAAAAAGGAAGTACATGTGCACCAGGGTTAGCGGTGAGAAGGCACTGATAATGGGTCCGTAGAGGTTTGAAAGGGTATTTGAATTGACATATCTGGGATCTCAGGTCATCTCAGTCAATGGTGTATTTTTGGAAATAGGGAAGAGACTAGTGACAGCTAAATGGGCATATTTCGCTCTACTAAAGATATTGTGCAGCACACTTGTGAGGAGGGGAACAAAACTAGATAGAAGGAGAGTTAGGAGGAACAGGGAGTTCTATGACCTGTATAAAGAGATAGATGTGGTCAAGTTTATAAAGCTGGGGAGAATCAGTTGGGCTGGCCATTTAGTAAGAATGAGGGACAAGGAGATCCCTAAGAGAGCTATAGACACTGCCTTGCACAGGACACGAGCTGGTAGACAATGTTTTATGGCAGGGGATGCACGTAGCCTAATAGGAATCAGGAACAGAAGATCGGTTGCACAGGATCAAGCCGAACTGTGGCGGCGCATTAAGGATTTTAGTTTTAAATTTCATGATTAATTATCTAAGCTGACTTGATCTTTATTCTTCTAAAAAAAAACACTAAATTACACACTGACCCATTAGTAAAAAACATAAGCAAAATATGAGATAAGCAAAAACATATGAGATAAAATACAAGTATAGATGACTATAGAGCTGTAAAGAAACCACTTCTTAAAACAAACTTACACAATCATATTCAATTTATTAAATACTACAACATTCAGCTATGAATAATTACAATAAAACCTTATACCTGACTTCACGGACAGCAAATTTGATAGTGGATGATGGAAGGATGTTTGTTGCATCCAGCAAAACTTGACGTCTTTCTCTTTTCATAGGAGTAAAACATTCTGCATCACTATTTCCATCATCTTTATTGACGATGCTTATGTTAGCAAGTTTATTCTCTACATGTTCTATTTCCTGAAAAAAAAAGTAATTTTTTGCTTATGAATCAGCTAGGTATAATAGCATTAAAAAAAAAGAAGATAAAAGTAACCAGCAGTAGGTGAATAAATCCATACTTAAAATGTTATTAATCTAAAAATATAGTTCATATGTTAAGACATAATTATGGCAGAAAGAACAATGAATTCTCTTACTAACAAAATCATGACTAATGAAAAGAATGAGATTAATTAATGACAAACGTGGTAATAAAAAAGATGGTTTTAATGTACTTTCTGATTTTATGCTGAGATGGAAATTATAGGTAAAGTCATAACAAAAATAGTAAGTGAATAAAACACTGAATAAAGTTACTACAGCTTCAAACTTCTTATTGTCATGGGAGTGACATACATCAGGGCAAACAATTTTTAGAATCATAAAGATGTCTCAGAAAAAATAATCCATATCTTCAATTTTATCACTGAAACTTATAACGAATTTGATATTTTAAGTGAATATATCACAAGCTTTACGTTAGATCAATTGATCAACCATTCAAATGGTTAACATTTGAAGTACAACTACAGCTAAGTGGTGGCCCAATGGAGTTAATCACCTATCATTGTTAAGATTTTTAGATAAGGTATGAAAATGGGCAGCAAATAAATTAAAATATATTGCTGGAAATATCCATATCCACTCCGATTCACACTAAGCACTCTTGGAAAAGAAAGTACATTCACAAGTTTCTATTACTGGAAGAGATATCTACAAGCAGTAATAAAAAAAATGTCTTCCAACTACCTAGTAAATCACGAGTCATTACAAAATAAACATTAATGGAAATACTTCTGAAAACTCATATATTGCACTCAGTTCTTGATTGAAGACAATACACCCTATTCACAATAGTTGGTGAAAGTACAGTCACATTATGCCTACAGCAAACATGTAATTTTGATGCTGTTAATAATTTTTTATCATGTCAGAAAATACTGGTTATGCTAGTCACATTTAACAACTGCCAAGGACCATGCCTGATGATCTAAAGAGGATAACTAACCTTGATGGATCTAAGAACCTTCAGAAATTTGGATACATAAAGGCCTAGGCCCTCTGATCCATCCATTATCCATAAGAATTTGCAAGACTTCCCTTCACTGCAGCAATCTTTGTATTAACTTCAGCCTATTTAATGAGAACCAGTGAAAGTTTGCCGAGACCTTAATACTATTGCCTGGCATTAGGGGGAAGTTGAACTAGAAATGCAACGACACAGGTAAACTACTCAGTCTGGAACCTCTACTGAAAATATCTCTTTAACATATAAATTTCTTAATTGCATTGAATAACCGAACAATCCTCTTTAATGATGGGTTATAACTGTTTAACTGCAGGTTCTTTATTCATTATTTAGGGACACCCCATCATGATCATATTTCTCACTAATACACCAAATTAAAGTATTTATTCCCATTCTTTCGACGACAATACTTCCTTGTTTCATTCCTTAACTAATCTCTTTCCTCTACCTTCCTACATTGTCAAAGCATTAAATTTATAGTCATCAGTGAGTACCCACAAAACCAGATCCCATCCTTCTGACCTTTACCAAACCCCCTTCAACAAAGCATCATTCAAATGCCTTTTATTGCCAGAGCATATCATTTCTGGAACTCCCTCTCATATAACATTCGCCATTCCCCTACTGTCAATAGCTTTAAATCCCGACTCTTCCTTTCCTTATAAGGTATTAGATCTAACAATCATATATGAGAAGAAAACGTTTATCACAAAGAAATATGGATGTTAACAGTAAATTTTTAAGTTTTTTTTGTATTTATTTTGTTGTAACTTACATCATTACCTCAGATCTTATTTATTATCTCCAGATAATATATATTTTTAACCCTATTTACTTTATTTTTTTTTATTCTATTTTCATCATCCTTTCTTCTTTCTTACTTTATTTAAAATGTATTTACCTTAAGATTTATTTTGATTTTCATGTAATATTTATGTGTATAGTATAATAATTTTATACAACCATTAAATTATACACAACTCTAACAGTGGTGTATTGTCTCCCTTATGACATACAATCAGCAGCCATAGTAAGTATATCAGGGGCTTCTGTTAATAAAAATTTAAAACTAATACACAAAACATGTAAAAAGCAATATAAGAATTCATAAGGACAAAATTCTCACAACAAAATTTAAGAACTAACTCACCTTTGTAAGATCATTTTCACTTCCTGAAGATATATCATCATATCGAAATATAGAGGCTTCTGAAACAATTAAGAAAGGTATTTGAAAAAAGTCATAATTTCAATTATTTTTGTATATTGTATCATGATATGAGATTAACCATTCAAATTGGCTAGAAATGCAGGTTTTCCAACAGGTTAGAACTAAGTAGAAGTTAACAACTTTAAAGCTTGGAAGTTTAGTATGATTCAAGTCAATCCTCAAATACTAGAATAAAACTGGCATCCCTTTCTGGCTCAAGAAGTGTGCCAAGTTCAAACACATTATTTCTACTTTTTAATTTAAAATGTTTAAATCAATTTTAAGAGTAAGAAATGTTTATAATTTTTTACAGATAATTTATGCATAAATGTGTGATGTTGATCACACTGGTCTGTAATCAAACTCACAGTCAATAATAAACATAATTTTTATTTCCTTGACAGGTTATTATCAGACACTTTGTTAAAATGAGTTACAATTCTTTCGGTCTGTATTTCACAACTCGAAGACAATTCACAATAAAAAAATCATCTGTGAAACACTACAATGCATGACGAGAAACAGGGAGAAATAGAATTAAAATAAGAATAACCACTAAAACAACCATGATGGGTCAAATGACCCTGTTCAGAATTTTCAGCAGAAGTTCTTGGAAATAACATTTATTATTTTGCTTTTTGGCATTACTACTTTTATTAAAAAATATATCAAAAGTGTTTTTTCATCCACTACTCTCTTATGGTTGGTTTTTTACAGAGAAATCCTGGTAGAAAAAAGTATACATGAAACATTGGTAGTTTTAGTGTTAACAGATAAGGTATGGTTGTAAACATCTACTAAGCTATCAGAGAATATTAAATAAAGGCAGTATTTTTCAAACAAATGCAGCAAAACCAATGATTTCTATACATAACTGTGTCCATACAACTTCTCTTCCCATCATAAAACATTTATCAACAGATCTGAAATATTAGATGGCAATGAAAAAAAAAGGGGGGGACAAATACAAGAAAAGTCAGGCAATGTAACCTAGATTTACTTTAAAAAATGGATGGATTTTTAGATATTCTAGCAAAAGAAAGACAGAAGGAAACCAGATAATCGCTGATCCTATCATTTGAAGAAAATAAATTCATACACACAAAAAGCTGTATCTACTCCATTAGTCAAAAACTTCAATAAATGGAAGAGAGAGGGTTCCAGTAATGGAGAAAAGATAAACAAGATACATAGTGAAAAAATATTTAAGGCTAATAAAAGGAATACAATGAATCAGAACATCTTTATAAAATCTTAAAAATATGGAAGTCAAAAATAACTATAAAAACAGAAATTGATATGACAAGCATTACCAACATCGCAAAAGAAAACCCTAACGTTCATGAAGTATTTTTGATCGATTAGCTGCATGGTTGCTGCCAAAATGCTAAATGAACCTCCTTTCAGGATGATAATATAATAGAAGTGTGAAAATCAATAGTTGGTAGTCAAAACCACAGAATACAGAATATGATAGAAGCGGTGGGTAGGTGGGGGGAGATGGCTCCCGGCTAGGAGCGCTATCCCCACCACCTTAACCCCGGGGTCCCAGCCAGTACCACTATTTACCCCGTGTTTATTTGCAACAATTGGTAATTGTTAGGTCTCTGTTGTGTGTATGTGTTTTTTTTTTTATTTCTCAATTGGATTAAGGTTCTAGGAAAGAGTCCAACAAGGCTTTAAACCAATAACTGCAATAACCCTTCACCAGCACATTTTAAACATACGCAGTTTAGTTTTTCAATAAATTGAGAAACAAATCTTTCGTCCCTTTCGCCACAGTACAAATATGTTTATTGTGGAGCTTTTATTTTTATTTGAAAACTAGTTTTGAATGTTAAACATTAACACCTTACGAAGACGTTTTACATCAATAATATAGTTTTAGAGTTGAATAAATCTTTAAAAGGTAAACAGTTTCAATTTTACTTTTTATTTTTTCCTCAGCTTCCCTTCAGTTGAAGAGGAACAAAATAAATGGGTTCAAGCTATTTTAAAAGAACGATTTTGACAGATCTTCTCTATTTCGAGTAAATCTGAAGAAAGGTGCAATTCAGTCGGTTTTTTGATTTCCCAGATCATTTGAGACAGACGATTATTAAGGTATATATAACTTCTTACACTTTCCCCCTTCCCCCTGCTTTACCCACATACTTAGGTATTTAAAAAAGCATTTAACTTTAAGTTTTAAAGGTATTTAACTTAAAAGTTTAATGGTTTTTTTTTTTTTTTTTTATATTTTTTTTTTAAGGAAAGGGGACCAATAAAAAGGCTTGCAACCCCGTTGAAAAATATTAGGTCTCCAAATAAAAAGAGATTTAAAAAATATTAGAGATCACTAATAAAAACATAAACGAGCTCTAAAAAACCACTTGGTGAAAGATCTGTACAGCTTCGAAATACAGCTGATTCATTAAGTTTCACTGAAAATTCACTTTCTACCACAACAAAAAAAAGATACAGGTTGAAAAGAAAAAACAAATTTAAAACCTACGCCGAAACGTTTTGTGGTATAAGAAGAAAAACTGTGCCTACAAATACAGTCTACAAAAGCTGTGTGAAGAAAAAGAAAATAAACTAATTAAATAGAAAATAGAAAATTTGCTTTCGTTACTTCTAAAACAATACCTTGGGAGAAACTTTTTTTCTAGATTTTCACATTTTTTAGAAGATGGCTCTCATTACTCATTATTAGTCAGATCGATCGGAATGATATTTTTTAATGTCCGAATCCACCATTTTTTGAAAAATATCAATGATAATATACATAAAAATAAAATAAGATCAAAAATTAATAAATTAGTAATTTTCTTTTGGTAATATTCTGTTTTATTTTCGTTCTTAAACTACTTATCTATGCATGAATGTGATAAATTTCTGAACAATTATATGGAATCGAACAAAATTTGTAAGAGTTGAAGCCTAAATATTAGATGATGAAGTTGTAAATAAGCTTGAGGTGGAACTAGCCCGGGGTGAAGGTGGTGGGGGAAGAGCCAGCCGAACTGGAGCCAGGGGAAGCGTACGGCATTAGTCCCTCTGCCCCTTCTACTATATTCTGTATTCTGTGGTCAAAACTAACCACAGAAATGGTAAAAAGATTGAAAAAAAATATTAAAGGCATTATTAATATATATTCTGCCCTGCCAAGGAGAAAAACAGTACCTCAAAGCAGTAAAGTTGTGAGATGATGACTTACTGGACTTACTGTTGGATTCATAGTGAAATTTTTATTTTTGCTTCGATGCTCTGTGAAGAAGCAGTAATTAGGCTTTTTACGGCTTTTTATGCGGAGCATCAAATCAAAAATTTCTTTATGAATCCAACAGTAAGTCCAATAAGTCATTATCACACAATTTTACTGTTTTCCTCCTTGGCAGAGCAGTATTAATAATTAATAATCCATTTTAAATCCATCAATTGAGGGCTTCCTACTGATTAGAAAGAAAGAGTGGTTTACCTTCAATATAACAAACTACTTCCTAGAGTATTTGAAACTGATTGAAAAAAAAAAACTATGGAAAGGCACAAGGAAGGTTCCAATTCAATCATTAAAAGAGAGAGAAAAAAGAAGAGAAGGGATTATGAATTAGCAGTCAAATGACTCTCACCTGTATCGGAATCACCAGCAACAATCAATGCCACAGGGAAAACATCAGTATTTTCATGGTATGAAGTTCCACCATAACTTTCTCCGATTCCCTCTACGAAAAAATCATTTCAAATTATGACTGACAAAATATATTTAAATATATTTTTTGTTAGATTCAAAAGGAAAGACAAAATAACTCTTAAATAATCATTTTATAACATCAATCTCAAAGCAGTTGGAAAAAAAGAGTGCAAATATAAATGTAAGAGATTTATTGGTTGAAAAAATTTTCTCCATCTGATAGGGTTCAGAAATCTCAACTATAAGACCGATGGGCCAGTGTCTCAAGGATCAATTTTCACACCTCTACTGCACATAAGATACATGCACCACATACCCTTAACCAATCACATTCAGACAGCTACTTATAAATAAACTATTTGATTATCTATTGCTACAAAAAACAAAACAAAAAAAACCTCTCATTCTTTACAACATAACCTAGTACTACATGGCTGGTGCGGGCAAAGAAAAATAAGACACAATAAACCTTAAAAAATAAGATCACATTTTCATATCCACAAGATACCTGTCTCCCAGTCTATATGAAAAACAAACAAATTCACCAATCTAAGTTAACATTAAATTAACAGCTGCTTACTATATTTTCAAATTGGGCTTTATTATCAATTATAATAAAATTTAAAAAAAAAATGATAATCTAACTGGATGAAGATCTTAAGTAAAATAAAAAATACTTATTAAGAGAGGAGATACTGAGTAATTCTCATCCTTCCATAAATAATCCACCCGGTTTACCATATATTTGCAGGTTGTTTATTATGATTAGATACATCAGTTTCCACTAAAGGTATTTCTCTATAATTGAATTGCACTATTTTAAAACAATGAAACAGGTTACTTCACTCTTCAACCATAATTTTTAGCACTTACTATATTTTTATACAATGAATTCAATCAATCAAGAAAAAAATAAAATAAAATAAAATAAAAATAAATAAATAAATATATGCTAAATATCGCAGCTGAAGAGTAAAACAGGTTTTCAAAATGACTCAGGTCAATCATCAGGAAATACCTCTAGCAAAAAATGTTCACAGTATCTTTATGAAAAACCCACATAAATAAAATAGAAATAGTGGGAAGAAGATAAGAGAAAGCTGTACTATAATGAATACCAGTACTATTTATAATATTACTGACAACTGAAAATAGATAACAGATTGTTTACTTCAGAATCACTTAAAACAATTAATAGAGGATTTCAAATCTAATTCTTGCTAAGCACAGTATTGTAAAATTTATTTTATCCCCAATTTATTTTTTTCTATTTGTGTCTAATGAACTATGAAAGTTATGCAGCTATTAAAGATATGAATATTTTTTAGTAAATCATTGTATAAAATATTTCTAAAAGTGATTTTCCTAAAATATAATTATTGCACTTAAACACTATTCAAAGATGCCACAGGTTTATTAGCTAACAAGTTAGACAACTACCAAAAAGAATAATGAATTCTTGTATGGACATTATAAAATTCTAAATTTAATTTAAAACCAGCATTTTTACATTCATTATATTAAATTAACAAAATGTGATAACATACCTTCAGTATTAACTTCAGTTGACGCTAATTCTTCAGTGATTTCAGCATCTAGTTTGAGTGGATCTATAGGCTCATCAGTATCTTCAACTACTTTAATGTCTGGTTTAAAACTCAAATTTAATTCTAAATTCAGAGTTTCATCAATGACATCAAAATTGCTTTCAGATGACACTTGTTCAATTTCTGAAATACCTTCAACATTTGTAACTGTTTGTGAGTTAATGACATTCGAGCATTCAAAATCGATAGTTGAATTCACCATAACTACTGGCTCAGAGACTATATTAGAATTATTTTTTTCTGATAATTCATGACTAATATTAGTCTGTTGTGATAGCATTTCATGTTCAAAGGTCTCATGGTCATTCACTCCAAATAGTGTTTCTGAAACAGCATCAACTGAAATAGTTTCAGCATCAACTGAAATAGTTTCAGCATCAACTGAAATAGTTTCAGCATCAACTGAAATAGTTTCAGCATCAACTGAAATAGTTTCAGCATCAACTGAAATAGTTTCAGCATCAACGGAAATAGATTCAGCATCAACTGAAATAGTTTTAGCATCAACTGAAATAGTTGCAGCATCAACTACAGTTATATCAGAATTCTCAATATTTATTGCAATTGAAAAACTCTCGTCAACAAATAAAGTTGGTGGGTTATCTGAACTATTTGAAGCAGGTGTCACCAATGAAATATCACTGACAATTTCTCCCTCTGCATGTACACAACCATCAACATGACTTTGAGGGTCATACAGTTGATTTTCAGAGATTTCTGAAGCTTCCATTGTACCACTAATAACATTATCTTGTATATGAAATTCGGGTGCAGAACTTTCTTCTAGCCCTTCACCTAAATCAGATACTTTTGCTACTTCATGCTCAATATTCAGACAACTATCTTCGATAACAGCTGTTACATTTTCACAGCCCTCAGAATTAACATCAGGGGTAGTTACATTTGTATCCAAACTTGAAGAGAAAACTTCACTTTCACTTGCAATGCCAAGAGTTTGCACAGGGGGACATGCAACATTCTGATTTCCAGCGTCTTTGCTACTATTCATGTTACTACAACTTGAAGAATATCTTTTGTTAAGCTTATTTGACGATTTCTTATCATGATGATACAATGATTTATGGCTACTAAAATGACCTCCTCTCTTCTGGGCATGTTGTTGATGATAAGAGCCATGACCATAACCATGATTTCTTTGGTCGGCATGATGATATTGTTTATGCTGGAAAGAATAAATGCATAAAATTATTTGTAATAAACTGGAGGTATAAACAGCAAATTAGAAGTATAAATACAAATAATTAGCTAACCGGAGAATGGTGTTCCCTGTATCCAGAATAATTATAGTTAGGATTCCAGCTTTGGCCAGCATGACTGAATCTAGGACCTGAAAGAAAAAAAAAAATTTTTCATTCGCATTTGCAATATTTTATTTTTTCATTACATAAGTCACAATATATATCAACAAGTTTAATTCAAAATCTATCCATTCTACAGAACAATAATTATGCATATTTTCTCACATTTAAGATGATTAGTATTTATTTATGAATGAATAATTAAAAAATGTTTATTCCAAAACAAAATGGCTCCTTAAAAAAATAATGCACAAAATACTTTCATATAACTAATACTTCTTTAAAATAACAATATGTAAACTATAACACAAACAACTAAATATCAGGAAAAAACCTACAGAACCCTAAATATTATGGGACAAGTAGGTAGGTGTGTTTAATTGGAAATGCATTAAATGTTATATATAAAAAAAGATCACAAGAAATATTAAGCCACAAAATTTTGAACTATTTAAAAAAGTACTTTAGCATTAAAAGATAAAGCATCACAAATCTGTTACTACTTCCAAATAAATGAAATAAGTAATCTAGTATTACTTACATAATACAATCCGTAAGTTACTTTTGTCTTTCTTGCAGTTTCTTAAGTTTTTGAACAGTATATGACAATGGAGATGATCAGTGCTTTAACCGTGTCCACTTTTTTTTTTTTTGCAAGCACCATATGGGGTACACAAGTACTGTTTGTGTAAAAAAGTATATTCTTCTCATTACTTATTTCTCCTAAGATTCTTATTATTTATAAATTAAAATCTGCTTCATTCTATAAGCAGTTTGAGAAAAATTGAAGACAGTAAAATTTCCAGAAATTATAAAATTTTATGACTTGACTAAAGGTGGTGTTGACACTTAAGATCAGTTGTGCCACACATATACATACAGGAGGAAGAAAGATCGCTGGGCTCTAGACATTGGTGGAATCAACTTATCAATACTGTGTGTATGGGAACAAAGCATCTATGAAAATAAAATATTAAAAAAAAAAAAAAAAAGATTTAGCTAGGGAACTTGTGAGACCACATGTATTGAACCATTTAAATGGTCTGAATAGACAATATTCTCTCCGCTCTCTGATGATTCAAGTCTTAAAATAGGGAACACTGCCAAAGGTATCATTGACTAAGGTAGCAACAGCTGGGGCAGCTGATTGAAAAAGAACCCCAAAAGACGCACACAGTGCATGAAGTGCCAAACGTTTATTTGTTCACATCAATTAAAGGTATATGTGCAGTGCAGGCAATATTAATATTTCCCATTAACATATGTTACCATATGGTAATACCCTATACTTATACACTTCAAACAAAAATAAATACTCATGACTATCAATAAAAATAATTTATTGTTGGGGTACATCAGTACCCCAGTGTACCTTTTCTAGCATATTTTTAAAGAGTATCTCTACAGGGTTAACTGGCTCAAATAGAACAAACAATAAATCAACATTGAATTATAAAATAATTAGTTTAACCTTCACCCTGTTGCTGCCTATGAGCAAGATGAACAGGAATTGGCTGCCTGTAATTCCCATAGCCCAAAACGTTTGATGATATGGTCCTTGGTTTACTTGCATTGAGTTGAAGCCTGGCTGCCATTTTTTGGAATCTTTGTTCTCTCCACTCCTCAACTCTTTGGCTGAAATCAAGAAAAGACTAATGAAATAATTACCTTAGTAGAAACATGTCATTTGATAAATTATTCAAAGCATCATTGAAGAGCTTATTTAAAAGAAATTGAGAAATTCAACTACAAATAGCATGCAGGATTTGGGGGGTATTTATAAGAAAGCATAATCATTACTAAAATAAAAGTATTGCTGCATCAAATAAAATTTAATAGTTATTGACTAGAAGTATCCGAAAACACTTCTAAACAATTAACACATTACCATCAAATATTTAATACATATTTTAAAAAAATGATAAATCCTTGATACTTACTCTAGAGAATTCCTATCATAGTAACTGCGGTCCATAATAATTAAATGTAATCAACAAATAAACTTTTAAAAATATACGTCAGAAAGTTAAAAACTTAGCTGGTACTTTCTAGAAACACTAACAAGTCAGGAATAGTCCAGAAACGACGCTGAAGGGCGTCAATACAAGTTTGAAAACGACCGTTAAACATAGAGGTAGGAATCCAAATTAGAGGTAGCTATTTATTTAGAGGTCTAGGTTTTAGCTGTAACATTAATACATATTATTTTTATGTAAAATTATACTTTTCAGTATGGAATTAATGACACAGTAAACCAATAATGAGACTATTTATTTTTATAATACACTTTTATTAACTTCACCTGTATGTAACGGAATCATTCATTGTAATTTTCACCAACTTCCAGCTATCTGATTAACTTGAAAATTAAAGTAAACATTTACCAATTCCTACTGTGAGATATGTCAAAAAAACTAAAATGGTTAGTTGATTTTGGATAAACTGTGTTGAAAATGCAAACAAATCATGAATAGTACAGGAAAATTAGCTTCGACCCTTGAACTCAAAATATTAAAAGGTCTGACTGCTACAAATTATTCACCACACTTAGCTTTTTGGTTAGGTTTGCAGTGAAAGCCTGTTTTAATAGTTTTTTAAAAACTATAATAATATTTTTTTTTTATGTAACTTAATATTCATAAAATAAGTAACATACATGTTCTATGAGCTATTCTATGATGATAAAGCTATTCTTTTATATCTTAAGTAGAAACATGTTAAAAAACGAGATTTTGTTTCGGTAAACGTAATTAAATTTTGAAACTAATTCACATTAAAGTTACCTGTGCACATTTATTCATTTCTTAATAAAGATATGAAACAACTAAAGCAATATTAATAAAAATTGTAAAGTCTTATAGTGTGAAGTGTTTATTTCAGTAAAACGAACGACAATTGGCAGTGAATCAATCCTGACGAAATTTCCTATACCAGCTTAAAGTAGTAGTTGCCTTTGATTTACCCTTCTGGCAAGCAAATTGAAGACTCCTTAAAACCAGTTGGTTTGGTTATGATAAACGAATACCGGTTTTTAAAGAATCCGATACAACAGTAAATAACAACTTACATGTACAAGGCAAGTCAATTTTCAGTTAGTAATTAACACCATACTTTTTAAATTAAAAAAAAAATTGAGGAAAATTCTTATTAACCCATAGAAACCAGTAGTGTTAAAATATTTTAAATATTGCTTTCAGTTAAAAGAAATTATATTGGGTGTAAATAACCGATTTTCCATAATTTATCCTTAATACCTTGTAAAATATCTTCCTTATTGAAAAATATCCCCTTAGCGATTATGAACATTTTAAGCTTAAAGTTTATTAATTCAGGAAACTACTTAAATTTCAACTCGATTGAACCGTTTTTACTTTTTCTTTTCATTGGTTTATAGTATATATATATATTCTGTTACATGGTTGAATATATTTAAAAATTATTTATTTAAAATTAAAAAAAAAAAAAATTAAAATTATGGTTCCATAATCGATAAATTATTAAAAATTAGTAATGTTATAGGTATTAAATTTGTTTGATAAATACTATATATATTAATGTTATAAAAGAATAAATTTAAAGAAATTTAATTTCCAAGAAGTAAGAACTCTTTACAAGGAAAATCACAAATTTAATTTTTCTTAAATGGAAAATTTAATGAATAATCCTTATCTATTAACTGATCACAGTTAGTTAGTTATCAGTACAGTTATCAATATGTAGTAACAACTTATTAACTGTTTTCTTGGGGTTAGATAAAGAAATATTTGCTTACCTTTCGAAACGGTTAAAAGTAGCAGCTGTTTGGCTATCCAAGGGGCGGTCAGATTCTTAGGGACTGAAGTAAAGAGCGGGGAACAGAATAGTAAAAGGCCTAAGGGGTAGGTCACGGTATTGTACTGAAGTTTCATCCCCACTACATCCCCTTCCTGATGTTTTTAGTCTTCGTTTGAACTGTTTAATTAAAATTAGCTGAAATTGTGTCCATGAAATGTTTTATGTAAATAAGAAAAAAAAAATGGGGAAAAAAGGAATCTTAAAGGGAAGGAGAGTCAGTATAATATATGATACACCCATTTATAGACTGTTTATTAGAGTATATACAAGTCCTTACCTTAAAGGCATCCTGTATGAAAAATTATAACATTCACCAAAAGTTGTTTTTTAAATAACTTATTGAAAAAGTAATAAATTAACAAACCAATAAACTGAAAATAATTATGAGAGAAAATAAATAATCCACCAATAAATTACCAATACCTGACTATCATCATTAGTCCTTAAGTATATTTTTTGAACAAATCTTAGCAAGTCAATTTAGAAAAAAAAATTCTTATATAAAGCCTAATAGTAAATTTAACAAGCATTAAGAAGAAAAAAAATAAATAAATTTCGGATAGGACAAATAGTTTCGGAGTTATAGCCAAAAGAGCACTGACAAATGTGTTATAGCGACTTACCGCAGCTTAGCCTATCGTTAGGCGCTTGTTGTTTGGCCACAAAAGCTGAATCGATTTTAATGTTATAAAACTAATTAAATTAATTAGGATTGATGAATTAATTGCCACTTCTATTGGAATTACTTTATTAGAAAACTAGTTTCTAATGCTAAACATTCAGTTCTAAAGCATACAAAATGTTCAAAACATCAGTGCTTTGTTACATGAATTATGTATAATGAATTATATATACTAAAGTTTTCAAAAATGTAATTCCTAATAATTCATAAAAGTTAAATATTTATGAATCATTAGAAAAAAATAAAATCGTTCAAAACCAAACCAGATGTTGTTTACCAACATGTATCTGGTAAATGACCAGATAAACATTTTCAATGTCCTCATTTTGAATTTCTTTCCAATAGGAACGGAAAAATCCAATTATTCATAGGGAAAATCCCATGGTTAAACCCAAATAGTTTAACCTACCTGGACTGTATACACCTACTATGGATGTACTTCAGATATCTGTTAGATCCCCTCAGGTAAGCACCAATATTTGGTTTCTCGTCTTACATAAACTTTAGTATATATTATCCATGTAACAAAGTGCTGATGTTTTGAAAATTCTGTATGTTTTAGAACTGAAGATGAACGTTTAGTATTCGAAACTAGTTTTCTAATAAAGTAATTCCAATTGAAGTGGCAATTAATTCATCATTCCTAATTGTATTGATCCTTCTATACCATCATGCGCCCCTCAAGTAAGTGAATTTAGTTTATTGTGACTTTTTACAAAAGTGTGTTTTTGAAAAAAAATATTGTCTTTCAAAATTTCTTCAATTCAGAACTATGGTTTTTGAATAGATTCTTTTCTAACATTGGCCATTCTTCTCCAATAATAATATGATTGTTTAAAAAAAACTGTCTTTGTCAAAAAATGGGCAGTTATATAATATATGATTAAATGTTTGTGTTAACTGTCCATCACAGTGGCATAATTCGATGTCCGAAAGGTGAAAACGTTTAAAATAGTATTTGGTAGGTCCATGCTCTGTAGTTTCCTAAATTAACGTCTGGTATAAATTTTTAAACTGGTTTTCCTTTGTTTGTTTGTTGCCAATATAAGTTCCAGTATCTTATTGTGTCCTCTCTAATAGGCGAAATAGGCGTTTGAGAGTATTCAAAAGGTAAAGAATCGTTTGTCGATGCGGATTTAGCTAGTTCGTCAGCCAGTTCATTTCCATGAATCCCACCATGCCCCTTGACCCATGTTAATTTAACTGAGATTTCCTCATTTATAAATTGATGAAAATACTGTCTAATTTTGTTTATGAGTGGGTCTTGTATGTTGGGGTTTTTTATTGAGTCTGTCAGTATTT